>CM062295.1:261406509-262606509 GCA_031216915.1 Pictodentalium vernedei
TTAGATAAAGAGACAAAAGACTCAATTGTAAACTATCGTAGAGTGCATAGGTATGAGGTAACATAAACCTATAACCTAAATAATAACAGGCTGCAGTAGATCTTGTGAAACAAGTATACTAAAAAATAGCAATGAGTAGTATGGAGGGATCAACAATATGAACATAATGATCCCTACACCACGACGGAAGAGCCTCCACTTTAGCCGCATAGAATAGCGAAGAAGAGGATCTCCTATAGTAAGAAATCGCGTCCAAAGCTCGTCCAGTATAGTGCTTACAATGCAATACAGACCACACAACGGAATACATGAAGGTTGCGACCTTGCAGGTTGTGATAAAGATGACACGATTTACCCAGTGAAAAAGATCCTCACATAGAGGAAGATTTCACGTTAAGATCCACAGTAGACAAGAGAGGAAATTACTCATGATCTCTGTGAAGATAGAGATGCTATCAACAGAAATGTATAGTGGTTGTTTATCTTAGCAATACCTGCTAAAACAACAGCGCCGGAGGATACGCGTATCCTATCATTCCGTCCTATAGATCAATAGAGCGTTAAGAATATTAGCTCAGAGATCTGGACAAGGCAACACATACGACTGCAATTGATTAGCAAGCTGTGTCATAAATAAATCATCATTGGGCGCTCCCATAGATAGCAAATCTGATTGAATACTTGTTTGATGAGAGTCCATTCTGACAGCAACAAGCGACCCGTAAGAGAACGGGAGTCCGATAAAACAATCAGACGACCCGGAATATGACGGACCAAAACTGAACTTGGTGTACTATAACCAACAGACGGATTCTTTCCATTAAATTGAATAACGGAAACGAAAGAGTGCCTCCCTGGTTCTGGAGATACGCCACTACTGTCGAATTAAAGGACAGGAATTTGGGCATGCGTTTCTGAATAATGTTCATGCAATGACATAAAGCAAGCCTAAAAAACATTATTCCGCGGAAGAAAACTGATTGCTAAAAGACTGCGGAACCCAAAGACCCTGGCACTTCGAATCCGTAGGGATCAGTATAATATCCCAATCTATTTGACTGGCAACCGTCATAACAGCCACACTCGGGTCCGGCAACTGCGGCGGCACTCTCTGAGTCAACCACCGAATGTTTGCCCCAGTCTGAATCTCTTGTAACACTATATAGACAAGAGAACGTGTAAATCGAGCAATTCATGGATTGCCGAAAAGTTGCCGTCGAAGAGAAGCTCCTCCGAGAACGAAGCGACTCTGAGAGAGTTCTTAACCTTACTATCCACGCGAGTGGATGTAGCTAGGGCTGCGTCACGTCTAACTAACTCCAATCAGCCACTGAAGGACGGAGTTATACGTGAACAAACTACTGCCCTCAAAAGAAATTACATTGAGAATAATATCCCGTAAATCTTTTCTTGAAGACGTAATGATAACGCCTCAGTAAGGCGGATTACGTATAATAAAGCGTCTAAGTTAAGTCTACTATACATAATGTCGTTCCCAACATTGAAATTGGAAAAGACATAAACGGCGAAAAAGAATATATGCAGTTTTAATCACACCGTCTAGACGCATATGAACTCTCGGTATGCCCTGTTTGAACCTATTTGAACTATTTGAATAAATGATAAAATGGCAGAAATGAGCAACGCGGACAAGAAACTAAACTATCATGCTTAGTAGCAGGCTTGTATATATATATATATAGCGTCGAAAAATAAAACACATGTTGTAATGACAATATTGGACTGCGTCGGTAAGTCAGGGACAATGTCCCCGAACCGATCGAAAAATCCGAGTCCAATGACGCTATAAGTCTCTTATCCAAGATCGCAGCAATGAAGTCCGAAATAATAATCACTGGAAGATAATGCCAGAAGATATGAAAGGCATCTTCTGATACTACCAAAGGGAAAACTCGAAAACTTTCGAATCCCTTTCGCCATCCTGTCGGACCCTATAAAGCGTTCGGTCGTCCGTACCTGATGCAATCACGGACCGCACCGACCCAGCGCCGTCGGATAATTCCTGATTCGACCGAGAAACTGTCAATTGCTGGGATGCTGCGAAACAACTGTGCTAACTCGGATAGCACGTCCGTCACTGAGGCCTGAGGAGAAGCGGTCTTACGATGCATTGCCGCTGGAAGCTCCGTGATCGTTACCCCGTGCATACTACCAATATGCGAGCGAACGGAGTGTATAGGCCTCGTGTCCCTTGGCTACCGGATGGCGCGACCTATTCGCCGTGGAATCACTGAATGCCGAAACTGATCGGATACTCGAGGTCGCGTAGCCAATGTGCGGTCGTGTGCCCTGCTGTGAGGATGAGGAAGCATTAAAGACAGTCTCTCAGACTGTCAATATAACGGAGCGTCCCGACCAACGGACATATGCTCCGAATGTAAAATACTGAACCACAACATGCGGTCCCCTATGTTGTTGGGCTAGAGAGGGACCTCTCTCGCTCACAGCCCGGACGGACCTGGACCAGCCAGGAACCGGACTAACAGGCTTCCTCCGATCTGTCCTTAATCTGCCGTCACTGGGTGAGTACTAAAGTAAATAAAGTGCTCGCATCACCCAAATCTCTTCCTAGACCGCAACGGACGAACCCGGCAGCCGAACCATTCGATGAATGTACGCTACACCGGGTGAGCTAGCGAATGTCACTCCGTAGGCGATAGACATATTCCATGAGCACTTATTGCCGCTAACTCTTCATTAACTATGACGACAGAGGCACACTTTAGAAATACATCTCCATAACTCTTCGAACAAGAAACCAGAAATGCTTGGTTAGCAAGCATAAGATAATAATATATATAGCGTCGTTCAATAATTCAAAAGTTTGTGTGACATTATTGGACTATGTCGGAACTGAGGGACGATGTCCCTGAACCGAACCAAAAAATTCTAAGTCCACCGACGCTATCAGTTTCTTATCCGGCATCGCAGCATTCTGGTCCGACGAAAGAAGCTGTAGAAGACCAAGTCAGATGACATACACAACAGCATATGTTGTTCCGAAAGGGAAAGCTCGAAATCCTCCGAATCCCTTTCGGTATCCCGTCGGACCGGATGAAACTTTCGGACGTCCGTACCCGCTTCCGCGGAGCGTCCCGACCCAGCATCGTCGGATAAAATATATGCGACAGATTCAGTTGATGCTGGGATGCTGCGGTAAACTGTGCTATTAAGGAAAGCACGTCCGTTCCCGAGGCCTGTGCAGTAGCGGTCTTACGATGCATTGCCGCCGGAAGCTCCGTGTACGTTGACTCCCGCACACTTCCTATGCGAACGTCCGGAGTCTGCAGGCCTCGTGTCCCTGGCTACCGGATGGTGTGACCTGGTCACCGAAGAATCCTTGATCGGCGAAGCTGGTAATATATCGGCGGTCACGCAGCCAAGGTGCGGTCGTGTGCGCTGACGAGAAGAGGAAGCCTTAGCAGTCTCAGCGGACTGCCTATACAACGGAGCGTCCTGAGCGACGGACGTATGCTCCGCTTGCGACACATTTTGTACCACAACATCTGGGGCCAGATGTTGTTGAACGAGAGAGGGGCCTCTCTCGCTTGCCATCCGGATGGACCGGAACGAGCTATGAACCGGACTAAAAGGCTTCCTGCGTTCTCCCTCCGATCCGCCGTCACTGGGTGTGCATTAGGTTAGTTTATAGTGCTCGCATCACCCCAAAATTCCTTCTAGACCGCAACGGACGAACCCGGCTGCCGAACCATTCGGTGAATGGATGCTACACCGGGCGAGCTAGCGGACGTCAAAGGCCGTCGAACCTACTAGGGTCCTCTTAGGCAATTGGCGTATTTACATGAGCACTTTTCCGCTAGCCCTTCATTAATTGTGACGACGGAGGCACACTGTTGGAAGACATCACAGATACATCACCCTAATCTTGATCGTCTGAAAATAGAAATTGATAAAGTAGAGTGACCCTGCGGGGAAAGGACCAGAGTGTCCAAATCCCCAACAACATACCGTGACATACGCTTCCCATATTGTCATCGAAATTATACGATACAGAACCGGAGTTAATGCGAGTACACTGACCACATATAGAATGATAATAAAGTCAGAGGAAGACTTCCTCTTAAAACAATTGATCAATATCCTTTCAATGTGAAAAGAAAACAAGTCCTGGTACTCGCACTAACCCCTGGCAATCAAAATACATAATAATAATATGATCCATTGATATAGAAAAAATAATTGAAATCAAAATATTTTGAAAAAATATTTTTTCAGAACAGCCCAAGTTTCTGAAAAGTAACGTTGAGCCCCAATGGATCCCAAGCCTAAGTGTGGACAAAAATTTTAAAAATATTTTAAACAATTTATTCAACACTTACGAACAATAATAATGTATCTAGTTATGATTAAAATAACATCAAGATATTATTTTTTAGAAATCCCCCCCTCACACAGAGGGCTGTTGTAAATGTAAACAATGAGTGTAAAAACACTAAAATAAGACTCCAGGCACCCAGGCCCGAAATCAGTTACCAAAAATACACTATCTGATGCAAAACAGAGACTTCCAGGGAAGAAACTGCAGAACATCAGATGGTAGATGCAGAACACAACGCCTAACCACCCCTAGGTGAAGACGTAAACATGGGGAAAAAACAGAAATCATTCTGTTATTCAGCTAAAACTCCCAAGAAAATTTAGTAATAATAATTACAAAAACTATGCCAAAAGCATGGGAGAATAGCAAGGGGGAACTTAAAGGACAGGGAGAGAGGAAAACACTTAAAAAAAAAACAGTGTAACTAAATAATCAGAATGACAACAAAATGGCTGCTGCCTTGAAAATAGGTAACTTGACATAATTTCATTAAAAAATTTTAAGTTACAGCCCTGATAATATTCTGTCACACATTCTTTTCCTCTCCTCCTTCTCTATCCTCCTTAGAATCACCATTTCACTAATAATTATGTGTCTGGCATCATTTAAACTGAGATTTATAAGCACAAAGATCAGTCAGATGTTAACTGATGAAGGGCCAAACTTAGAATGATTAATGGCGCCAATTTCGGAACGTCCTTGACACTGCGCATGCGCAGTAGGGGCGAAGTGTGGAGGGCCTTTCAGGACATGTTTTCTTTAGTTTTAGATGCAAATTTGGGGGATTGGGGGGCAAAATTTGTGTTTGGCCCTATATTTTAAGAGTTAGCACCAGCTATGTCTGGGTCATTGGTACAGTATAAAAATCAAAATATTTTGAAAAAATATTTTTTCAGAATAGCCCAAGTTTCTGAAAAGTAACGTTGAGCCCCAATGGATCCCAAGCCTAAGTGTGGACAAAAATTTTAAAAATATTTTAAACAATTTATTCAACACTTACGAACAATAATAATGTATCTAGTTATGATTAAAATAACATCAAGATATTATTTTCAAGAAATCCCCCCCTCACACAGAGGGCTGTTGTAAATGTAAACAATGAGTGTAAAAACACTAAAATAAGACTCCAGGCACCCAGGCCCGGAATCAGTTACCAAAAATACACTATCTGATGCAAAACAGAGACTTCCAGGGAAGAAACTGCAGAACATCAGATGGTAGATGCAGAACACAACGCCTAACCACCCGTAGGTGAAGACGTAAACATGGGGAAAAGAACAGAATTCATTCTGTTATTCAGCTAAAACTCCCAAGAAATTTTAGTAATAATAATTACAGAAACTATGCCAAAAGCATGGGAGAATAGCAAGAGGGGACTTAAAGGAAAGGGAGAGAGGAAAACACTGAAAAATCAGTGTAACTAAATAACCAGAATGACAACAAAATGGCTGCTGCCTCGAAAATAGGTAACTTAACATAATTTCATTAAAAAATTTTAAGTTACAGCCCTGATAATATTCTGTCACACATTTTTCCTCTCCTCCTTCTCTATCCTCCTTAGAATCACCATTTCACTAATATTTATGTGTCTGGCATCATTAAAACTGAGATTTACAAGCACAAAGATCAGTCAGATGTTAACTGATGAAGGGCCAAACTTAGAATGATTAATGGCGCCAATTTCGGAACGTCCTTGACACTGCGCATGCGCAGTAGAGGTGAAGTGTGGAGGACCATTCAGGACATGTTTTCTTTGGTTTTAAATGCAAATTTTGGGGATTGGGGGGCAAAATTTGTGTTTGGCCCTATATTTTAAGAGTTAGCACCAGCTATGTCTGGGTCATTGGTACAGTATAAAAATATTGAGATTTGGAAGCACAAATAACAGTGAAGTGTAACTGTTTTGAGGGCCAAACAAAGAATGATAATTGGCGCCAATTTCGAGACCTCCTTGACACTGCGCATATGCAGAGGAGTAAATGTATGGAGGACCATATAGGACATGTAATTTTCTTTTTTTTATGCAAATTTTGGGGATTGGGGGGACAAAATTTGTGTTTGGCCCTGAATTAAAGAGTTTAGCACCAGCTAAGTCTAGGTCATTGGTACAGTATAAAAATATTATAAGTTACAGGCCTGAACACATCCTTCCACTGTTTCTTCCTCTCATCCTCTTATTTCATCCTTAGCTCCACCATTTCTTTCATGATTTTGTGTCTGGCATCATTTTAACTGAGATTATAAGCACAGATATCAGTGAGATGTTACTGATTGAAGGGCCAAACAAAGAATGAGGATTTGGCTTCAATTTCGGTACTTCCTTGACACTGTGCAGGTGCAGTGGATAAAAGTATGGAGGATCACAAAGGACATCTATTTTTTGGATTTTGATGCAAATTTTGGGGATGGGGGGGGGGGGGGGCAAAATTTGTGTTTGGCCCTAGAATTTAAGAGTTAGCACCAGCTAAATCTGGGTCATTGGTACAGTATAAAAATATATGTGATGTGATATACATGAAATACATGAAATATATGTGATGTATTCCATGTTACTAAACATTCATAAAAAATTTATTCAAATCAGAACCTTCATATAGAAGTTCTGTACAAAAAACTGATTCCACCTAATTTTGGTATAAAAGGGCCACTGGCAGCCATCTTGAATTTGAGATAATTGTTTGTTATGACATATATCGCATTTTGATTTTGTTCCAATCAAGTTACCTCACCCCTCGGTAGGGCCACGCCCAAAAAGTGTGCTTAAATCTTAAAAAATCTTCTCATGAACCAGCAGTAGCAGAGACTTGATATTTGGTGTGCAGCTTCCTTTTGAGGTGTAGACTTAGATTTGTGAAAGAGAAGATTGAGGAGCTATATTTGCCGTCATTATGGGAGGGGCAAGTATTTTCGCTCCACCCAAAATTTGTTTTCCAAACTGAGAGACTGATTTGAACAAAGGTACCCAAGAAATTTTGTAAAGATTGGTTCTTAAATACGGCCTCCAGCCCAAACCGTATTGAATTGTTGATGGATGGGCCATGACATAACCTCAAATTTGACTATGTTAAAGTTGAGCTAAAAATGGAAAAAAGAAAGGGCAACGCAAAGAAACGAACCGCAAAAAATTTTCTAAGCCGAAAGATAAAAAAGGACCATAACTCTGGACAAAAATGTGCAAAAGTAACTCATGCTACACAGGTATTGTTCCCCCATGATGCTCTATCACAACACCAAATATCATTCAATCGGAGTAGCAGTAGCTGAGATACAAGGGAAAATTTTGGTATATATGGATGGGCAGACAGATGGATGGATGGACGGAGGTCTCCACTAGATACCCCTTCGACTTTTCAAGTCAGGGCGTAATAATTACAGCTTGAAATTTTGATATCAGTGTGCAAAGAATTAACTCATAACCTGCTGAGTCTTATGTTGAATTTTTCATGGCTGCCTTATGAGCGTCTGGTGCTATAGATGTAAGTGAAATAGAGGAAACATTCCAACAAAGATCGTTGATTCTGGTCCACTATACTCTACCAGAGTTGTGTTCTGTATTTATACCACAATTAAACTTAAATTAATTGAATAAAGCCGATATTTGGAAAGAACAGTACCCCAGTCGCCAATCTGTTTATTTATTTTTTCATTTGAGTTTAATGGCACTTTAGACAGCAATGGTCACCTCGTGTCAGACAGTTTTATGGGTGGAGGAAGCAAGAGTAGCCGGAGCGAACCACCAAGCAACAGCGAGCAGCTGTCAGCCTCCCAAATGTACTAACTCCACACAAGCAGGATTAGCATTGGTTGAAGACAGGTGCAGGGCGCCTTCGTACACATCCATCCACATGGGCAATCGGGATGAAGTGCATTGCCCAAGGACGCAACACAGTTACCCCTGATGGGGATCAAATCATGGACCTTTTGGTTTGGAGTCCAATTCGTAAACAACAGAGCCATCAGGCTTCCTGCCAGTCTATTTACTTTCTTGCTTAACACTGTTTTGTATCAATGCAATTCCTTTACATCAAAATGTCATAAAGATGCATTCTTTCATGACATTCTAACACATAGGCTTGATTCCATGCGAGGTGTATCCGGCACAATGTCTCTATTGTATCAGGTAGTATTGAATACACACGCCAATCATGGTATAAAAAACCGCATCTGACACCTGATGACTGGGAAGCTCCTTTTTATAGTATAGAATAAACAGCTCAAAACAAAGATCATCTGGCACCAATCCTTTGGGAACTCTCACAGAGCTTCACAAGGATCAGAATCAGTGTCAGGTGCAAACATTTTCCCATCAAACGATAAAAGTGAAATTTTTTGTGACAAAAACATTAAAATACCACTGCTTACAAGTAAATATTTTTACCAACAAAGAAATTAATTATATTTTTCAAGAACTTTCCAAGACTTTTCCCAAGAAACTCTGATTTTCAAGAACTATCAAGGGTCTGGAATTTCAATTTAAAATTCAAGACTTTATAAGAACCTTAAAGGACCCTAGCCTCTGAATACAAATTGTCTAGTTGACAAACTTTTTGATCTATTTTCAATCAGATGATATTCTTGAAACAAAATAAAACAGCTTCATTCAGTTGCGTATAAGATAAGTGCGGTACAACTCCACTGCATACCTTGCCATCTAGTTCTTGTGGGAATTTTGTAACAAACTTCACAGCTGTTCCTTCAGAAAAATCTCTGTGTATAAAAATTTTCATGCAGTTTGAAGGTGGAACCCTGTTCAGATCATCCATTTTGTTGTTCTGAAAGAATACAAAAAAACATTGAAATAAGAAATGGAATCAGTGCATCATAAAATCAAAATGAAAGTGTCAGTGACACTGTAGCTTAACTTGTCTGTGTGTTGTGTTTGATGAAAAGGATAATGTTCAATGTTTATGAAAGGATTATGAAATAAGACAAGAATTGTGATAATTGGGAATATGTTAATTTCTGTTCCCTGTATGCTATGTTTGCAATAAAAATAATATGAGGTGCAGACTGTACTAAAGAATTGAGGGTTGGGTTAATGTGGCCCTCACAGTTAATGTGCATGGCCTTCACAGTTAATGTATGTCAATGAAAGTTACCAAGTTACAGTGAAATTATTCCAAAACAAGTCATCCTATCAAGTAACTTGATAGGATGACTTGTTTTGGAATAATTTCACTGTAACTTGATTCAAGTTACAATGAAAACCCATCATAAATATGGCCTGTAGACTGTGCTAAAGGTTTTCGGGCTTCAGGCCTGTGTAGCCATCATGGTTGACCGATCGCAACCAAAAGGGGACGTCCTCATCTAAACATTATACGGAGTCATCCTACCAAGTTACAATGAAATTCCTTCATAAATATGACCTGTAGCCTGTACTAAAGTTTTTCGGGTTTTGGGCTCGGGCAGGCATCATGGTTGAATGATTGCGACCAAAAGGGGTTGTTCTCATCTAGGAATTATCTGGAGTCATCCTACCAAGTTACAATGAAATCCCTTCATAAATATGACCTGTTGACTGTGCTAAAGGTTTTCAGGCTTTGGGCCTCTGTAGCTGTCACAGCTGACCAATCGTGACCAAAAGGGGATGTTCTCATCTAGACATTACATGGGGTCAACCTACCAGGTTACAATGAAATCCCTCCATAAATACGACCTGTAGACTGTGCTAAAGGTTTTCGGGTTTGGGGCTCAAGCAGTCGTCATGGTTGGCAGATCGCGACCAAATGGGGAAGTTCTCATCAAGACATCATACGGAGTCATCCTCCCAAGCTACAATGAAGTCCATCTATATTAAATATGACCTGTAGACTGTGCTATAAGTTTTGGGATTCGGGCCTGGGCAGCCATTACGGTTGACAGATTATGACCAAAAGGGGACGTTCTCATCTAGATATTATACAGAGACATCCTACCAAGTTACAATGAAATCCCTTCATAAATATGACCTGTACACTGTGCTAAAGGTTTTCGGGTTTTGGGCTCAGGCAGCCATCACGGTTGACCGATTGCGACCAAAAGGGGACGTTCTCATCTAGACATGACCTCAAACCTGCATAAGAAATTTTGTGACGATCGGACAAGAACTACGGGGTGTAGCTTGTGCTAAAGGAAAATGTGAACAGACTCACAGACTTCCGCACGCGTAATGGCGATAGCTTATCTTGACTTTGTGTACAGGAAGTATACAAGACAAGAGGCCTCTCAGCCTAGACAGCTTGGCCCAGCGTCACTACTTTTAGGGAAGCAAAATACAAGACAAGAATCCAAGTGTTACTGCTTGTGGCCTTACACTTCATGATATGACACTGGGTCAAAGTCATGACACAACGTTAGGTTATGGGTAACAACTGTGTGAAGTATGAACAAGACCTGCCATATAGATTCAATTATACAGACCAGACAAGGGCTGAATAACAATATCAAAGATTTTCTTCTGTGACCTTGACTTTGATGATATGACCTTGGATCAAAGTCACGACACACCTTTGAGTCATGAGCAATAATTATACCAAGTATAAATAAGATCTGTCAATTGTAACAAGTTATATCGACTGGACAAGGACTACAATGTCAAAACTTTGCTGTCTGTGACCTTGACCTTTATGATATGACCTTGGATGATGATATGACCTTGGATCAAAGTCATAATACAAATCTGAGACATGAGCAATAATTGTACCAAGTATGAATAATATCTGTCAATCATACCATACCAAAAAGCTTAGGGCTCAGGACCAGACAAGAGCTGCATAACAATATTCAAGTTTTGCTGTCTGTGACCATGGCCTTGATGATATGACCTTGGATCAAGGTCACAACACACATTTGACTAAAGAACAATAAATGTACCAACTATGAATATGATCTGTTAATCATACCAAGTTATATGGACAAGACAAGGGCTGCATAACAATAGCAAAGTTGCTATCTGTGACCTTGACACTGATGCTATGACCTTGGATCAAAGTTGCAAAACACCTTTGAGATATGAGCAATAATTGTACCAAGTATAATAAGATCTGTCAATCATACCATACCAAAACAGCTTAGGGCTTAGGACCAGACAAGTGCTGTATAACAATATCAAACTTTTGCTGTCTGTGACCTTGACCGTGATATGACAATGAATCAAAGTTGCGACACACCTTTCAGTCATGGGCAATAATTGTACCAGGTATAAATAAGATCTGTCAACCATACCAAGTTACATGGACCGGACAAAAGTGACATGGAAATGTCAAGGTTTTTCTTACTGTCACCTTAACATAGGGTCTGCGACCTTGACCTTGATGGGCATATACCATATTATAATTTGTGACACACTGTCTTTAGATAATACATATTGTTATAAAGTTTTCTCGAAAAATATTCAGTGGTTAAGAAGTAATGGCCTGGACAAACAAAATGTTGACAACAGACTGACAGCTTAGCATTAGAAAAGCTCCACTGAATTTGTCAGGTGGAGCTATAAATCTCCAGCGTATTTTAAAATTTAGGTGCATGCAGAAACGAATCAAGCAATGTTATCATTTGCTGTGTGTGAAAAACTTCTACAGACCGGGTTATACAAATATTTTCAGATGTGTGGAATTGACTTTCATCATCTTTGGAATACATGTTGGCTATAAGAAAGGTGTTTACCGCACACAGAATGCCAAATTTATGAGAGACACAGGACAAGGGCAATCGTGCCCCCTCCTATTGTTGTCATACATGAAAATCCATTAATATGAATGTATCCAATACTATGCACTACTGTTTTCATGCATATCTCACAGACATTATTTTCAAGTGAAGTACACTTTTTCTTGAAATAGCAGTTATAAGCAAGAGGATATATCTATTTATTTATTATTTATTTATTGGTGTTTAAGGTCACATATTTTTGCACAATGCCTAATCATGACCACAACATGAGTATCAACTCAAGACCAGGGGTGAGCGTTAACAAGCCATGTTGCCCATTTCTGAGAGGGTTTGCACCTCCCAAGCATTGGTGACTGGGTCCTATTTTACCAGTAAAATAGAGCCTGTTTACCGCAGTGAACAGGCACTGCTTCACTTCCCGCGGTTCCCACGGGGAGAGGATATATCTAATAATTTCTATACAATCACCAAAAGCCTATATAGTTAAACTGGAATTTAGAGTATACATGTGGAATTTTAAGTACAAAAGTTAGTCTATTATTTTTTTTAAATCACTACAACTATTAGGGGTAAAGTTTGTTGGTTAAATTGTTATGTTTAAAGTAATCCCCATTTAAACTGTTACAGATAATTGCCATCCTGTTAATTTAAATATCATCTTATTTTCCACTTTGTTTGATTTTCCAGGGAATTTTGGTTTTTAGACATACCAAATGTTTTGAAGCAATTCTACGACTATCGGTATCGATAATTCAAATTTCCTGAAATTTCATTCTATTCATTGTCATGCACTTTCCATTTATTCACTTTTCGTAATTCGTAGCAGTGTTACTTTTGTAAAATACAGGGCATCTACGTCACATCACCATTGTTTATCATCATGTTTTTATTGGTGTTCAATTTACTGTGTTCTTGTGAACCAAGGGTATTTTCTCTCAGCTTTTTTGTTGGATCAAATAACTGAAGGCTTTTGCCTGTGTTACTTCCAACATTTTGGCAATTTGATGGCTTTGTCTGTTGTAAAATGGGGATCTGCAGCTGGAAAGTATTTCAAAATGCCATTTGATATTTGTATCAGTGTGGGTACATGTATGTTATTGACACCGAATACCTACCAATACCGAGGTAAATCATTCTAAAATACCAATACCAAAACAGAACTAGAAATTTCAATACAGTCCAGTTCTAACTGTAAAATCTGATAAGCAAATTGTAATTTAAATTCTGGGGTAAAACTAATTTTTTAAAATACCGATTATGATTTAATTTTGACATTATTGCTAATGGTATGGAAAATTATACTGGCTATAATGGTATACCAAAATACTGGCGAGCACCATGTTGGATATACATAACCTGATAACAACTTTCCAAGTCAACAAATATAGCAATGTCCTACCCTACGATGGGGTAGCCCTGCCCAGGTGACAGAAAAATTCCTTGTTGCATTGATTATCAATAGACCATTTTTACATAGTGCCATCTTACATCAGGAACTCCATATGCCTGTACAAACCGGCTTTATTTATCAACATTGCACACAGATGTTCTGAACTGATGATCGGCAATGAAAGCTTCATTTTTCATCTCCACAATTATAATACAACAATTTACCCAATCTACGTTAGTTCTCATAGACCTATAACCCTTAATAGTTATTGGTTGCAGTTTGATCTCATCAAACAAGTAGACCAAAAAATTAGCAATGTCTGGAATGGAGGGATCATAAATATCAATAGAATGATCCCTACACCAACGAGAGAAAACCTTCCACTTAGCAGCGTAATTGAGTGAAGAGGAGGTCCTCCTACAGTTAGAAATTGCGTCCACTGCTCGTCCTATAAAATGCTTGCCGTGCAAGAAGGACCGCACAACAGAAATACGTGAAGGTTGAGACCTTGCAGGTTGTGATGCAGTGTGTGGGATTTCCCCTGCGACAGAAGGTCCTCCCATGGAGGAAGCTTCCGAGGAATGTCCCACAACAGACACCTGAGTAGATTTATCCATGGTCTCTGGGATCTGGGGTGACAGAGATGCTACCAACAGAATCTTGCAGTGAGATTGCTTGATTTTTAGCAATATCTGTTGAATCAACGGAGCTGGAGGATACGCATATCCTATCATTCCGTCCCAAGAGATCAAGAGAGCATCTACTGCGAACGCTCGAGGATCTGGGCATTGCGACGCATATGTCTGCAACTGATTGTTGAGATGCATCGCAAACAAGTCTATCATCGGACGATCCCATTGGTAGCAGATCTGATTGAATACTCGTTTGTTGAGAGTCCATTCTGATGGCAACATACAACTTTTCCGAGAAAGGGAGTCCGCTAGAACGTTCAGACGACCCGGAATGTGACAGACTGACAGAAGAACCTGATGCTCTAGGACAAACAGAAGGATTCTCTCCATTGAGTTGAATAACGGAATGGAATTAGTGCCTCCCTGGTTCCGAATATATGCTACTACTGTCGAATTGTCGGACAGAATTCGAACATGTGAATTCTGAATAATGTTCTAATTGACATCATCTCTTTGATGTTTATGTGCTTGTTTAGAAACTGCAGATCCCAGAGATCCTGGCACCTCGAATCTGTTGGGCTCAAATTTGCGCCCCAACCTGTTTGACTCGCATCCGTCATAATCGTAAAAATCAGATCAGGCAGTTGCAGTGGCACTCCCTGAGTTAACCAATGAATATCTGCCCAAGTCTGAATCTCTTGTTTTACTTGGTTTGACAGAACGATGTTCATTTCGAGCGAATGAATCTTCACACTCCAATTCTGAGTAAAAAATATCTGGAGTGGATGAGTGCGTAGGTGCCCCATCGGAATAAGATCCATGACGGCTCCGCACAAACCTATCAGTCGCATGAATTCTCTCACTGTTACTACATCTGAGTGAAGCCAAAAGCGAGCGTAACAACTGACTAATTTCGCTCTGGGTAACAGCAGACGAACCAGAATGTTGTGCGCATCGAAGCTCATTCCCAAGTGAATGAACGATTTGGACAGCACTAGATCCGACTTCTTTTCATTTACTATGAAACCGAGACGTCGGAGCAGTTGAAGCAGACTATGAACATCGTTCTGAAGCGTTAATCTATCGCCGTACCTCTGAAGAATGTCGTCCAAGTCCGCAGACGAATGAGCTCGGAAATGAGTCATTACCGAGTTCATTATTCGAGTGAAGGCCCAGGACGCTAGATTCAGACCGAAGCACATTGCTCGGAACTGGCAAACGACTCCTAGGACCGCGAAGCGAAGGTACTTTTTGAACGCCGGATGTACCATGACGTGAAAGTACGAATCCTTGAGATCTATGCTCGCAGCGTAATCGTTCACTCAAAACAAATGCTCGCTCTCACCGATCGAATGATCTCCATGTAAAATTTTGGAGCCATGATCAGCTTGTTTATCCAGCTTAGATCAATAGCTGGACGGAACGACCCGTCTGGTTTTGGTACCAGGAACAGGTGACTGTAGAAACCGGAAGATTCCTGGTTTTCTATGACCTCTATTGCATTCTTCTCCAGAAGAGATTGCCCCTCTGATAGAAGCGAATCTCTCTTCTGAAGGTTTGACAGAAGCCGAGTCCAATGTGTACTTTGTGTTAACGGAGGTTTTTCCCTGAAGGACAGTTTTAGACCTTCCGAAATAACCCCCTGAACCCATCGGTCATCCGTAATTGACAACCAATTGGTTAAGAATCTTGACAGCCTTCTGCCCACTGGAGTGCAATAGAGGTTCTGACCATCACCTCCTGGACCTGCGAGGCTTGCGGGAGGAGAAACTACGTCCTCCCCAACCCGCACCTACGTCTCCTAGTATTACGTCCCCTACCAAAGTCGCTACTCTGACGGCCTCTAGAATAAGAGACAGAGGTTTTCTTAGAACCTCTATAGGAATTTCCCTTGGACGTACTCGCCCCAGAAGTCCCTGACTTACTCCTCTCTGCTGAGTCCGTTTTTTCGAAACGGACTTCAAGAGCAGAGAGTCCGAAGCTTTCTTGGTAATCTGATCATAGATTAGCGAAAGCTTACCATCAAAGAGAAGCTCTCCTGAAACCGGGGCGACTCAAAGAGAGTTTTTCACCTTAGAATCGACTCTTGTGGATGAAGCCAGGGCAGCATCACGTCTGATCAACTCCAAATTTGTCACTGAAAGGGCGGAGTTATACGTGGAATATGCTGCGGCCCTCAAAAGAACTCTCAAGGAAGTTTGAACATCTTGGAATTCTTTTCCATTGAGATGTTGTGATAACGCTCTGGTAAGGTGATCTGCGTAAGATAAGGCATCTAAACTGGCTCTGTTAGACAAGATTGTCGTCTCCAATGTACTGGAGAGAATCGACATAGACGCCGGCAATGACAACACCAAGTCTTCTGCCTGGTCGTCTAAATGCAGAGGAACTCTCGGAACGCCCAGTCCTGCCGTTTCAAATCTATTTCTACTATTGAAGAACGGCAGATGTAGAGCATGAGACGATAAGAAACTGGATCTGCCAGTCTTAGAGGCTAGCCTGAAAATAGCGTCATTTAGCAATTCAAATGTCCGTGAGACATTTCTGGACTGGGCCGGAAACTCAGGTGCGACATCCTTATCCCGGCCGAAAAAATCTGTGTTCAGTGACGCTATCAGTCTCTTATCTGGTATCGCAGCACTCTGGTCCAGAGGAACAACTTCTGGAAGGTGTTGCCGGATGAAATCTACGGTCACCTTATGTTGTTCTGAAAGGGAAAATTCCAGCTCTGCTGATTCCCTTTCACCATCCGACTGGACCAAATGTGAATCTTGGTCGTCCCTTTCTGACACTGCAGGGGAGCATACCATCCCAGCTTCCTCAGACAGTTCCTGATCTGAAAGAGTTTCTGAAGGTTGCTGGGATGCTGCGATGAGTTGTGCTATCTGTGATAGCAAGCCCGTCACAGAGGCTTGTGGAGCCGCGGTCTTAAGTTGTTTAGCCGTTGGAAGCTCCTGGGATGGTAACTCTTGCATAATTCTTTTATGCGAACGTCCCGACTGGTAAGGCCTCGTGTCCTTGGCTACCGGATGGAGTGACCTGGTCGACGTGGAATCCCTGGTCGGCGAAGCAGGCTGGATATCTGTGGTCATGTAGCCAAGGTGCGGTCGTGTGTGCTGAAGTGCGGATAAGGAAGCCAGTAGACTAGCCGCGCCCAGCTGTCTATGCAACGGAGCGTCCCGAGCAGAAGGAATGGACGTATGCTCCGACTGACGAACGTTACGTACAACAACATCTGGACCCAGATGTTGTTGTAAGAGAGAGGGACCTCTCTCGCTCGCGGCCCGGGTAGACCTGAACGAGCTAGCTACCGGACTGTCTGGCTTCCTCCGTTACATCCTCTGATCCGTAGTCGTCGGGTGTGCGTAACCCGAGTTATTAGTGCTCGCAACATCCCTTCTCCTCTCCTGGACCACAACGGACGAACCTGGCATCACATCACCCACTTTACGAATGATAGCTTCACCGGGCGAGCTAACTGGCAACAATCCTACTAAGGATCTAGGCACTTGTCGTATTTCGTTGAGCACTTTTGCCACTAGCTCTTCATTTGATTGCGACGACGGTAGCACACTTCCTGAAGACATCACGGAAACATCCCCCTGTTCTTGTTCCTCTGAAAAAGAGACGGAACAAGAGCGCTCGTATCGCTGAAGCAATACAATGTCCCCTACCGGACTAATGAGCATTAATAATTATACAAATGTTATAACCTAGATGTGATCAGCATGAATTCCATTGAAGCATTTCCAAAAAAAGTCCAGAAAACTGATATTTTGGCGCTTTTCCATATTTCCAAGGGCCATAACTCAACAAGAATAATGCAATCAGCATGAAACTCAAACTTGATCTGTAAGTCATCGTTCTATAGTAGGTTACCAAGAATGAAATCATTCGGTTGAAGCATTTCCAAAAAAAGTCCGGAAAACTAAAGTATGACTGACAGACTGACGGATGGACAGAGTACAAATGAAACTTGATCTGAAAGTCATCGTTCTATAGTAGGTTACCAAAAATGAAATCATTCCGTTTAAGCGTTTCCAAAAAAAGTCCGGAAAACTAAAGTATAACCGACAGACTGACTGACAGACTGACGGATGGATGGACAGAGTGTAAATGAAAATTGATCTGTAAGTCATCGTTCTATAGTAGGTTACCAAAAATGAAATCATTCCATTGAAGCGTTTCCAAAAAAAGTCCGGAAAACTAAAGTACGACCGACAGACTGACTGACAGACTGACAGATGGATGGACAGAGTGTAAATGAAACGTGATCTGTAAGTCATCATTCTATAGTAGGTTACCAAAAATGAAATCATTCCGTTGAAGCGTTTCCAGAAAAAGTCCGGAAAACTGATATTTTGGTGCTTTTCCATATTTCCAAGGGCAATAACTCACACAAGAATACGGCAATCAATATGAAACTAAAACTTGATCTGTAAGTCATCCTTCTATAATAGGTTACCAAAAATGAAATCATTCCGTTGAAGCGTTTCCAAAAAAAGTCCGGAAAACTGAAATTTTGGCGCTTTTCCATATTTCCAAGGGCCATAAATCACACAAGAATAAAGCAATCAGCATGAAACTCAAACTTGATCTGTAAGTCATCGTTCTATAGTAGTTTACCAAAAATGAAATCATTCCGTTTCCAAAACAACTCCGGAAAACTGATATTTTGGTGCTTTTCCATATTTCCAAGGGCAATAACTCACACAAGAATAAGGCAATCAACATGAAACTAAAACTTGATCTGTAAGTCATCGTTCTATAGTAGTTTACCAAAAATGAAATGATTCCGTTGAAGCGATTCCAAAAAAAACTCCGGAAAACGGATATTTTGGTGCTTTTTCCCATATTTCCAAGGGTCGTAACTCACACAAGAATAATGCAATCAGCATGAAACTCAAACTTGATCTGTAAGTCATCGTTCTATAGTAGTTTACCAAAAATGAAATCATTCTGTTGAAGCGTTTCCAAAAAAAACTCCGGAAAACTAAAGTGTGACTGACAGACTGACAGACTGATGGAAGGATGGAGTGCAAACCTATAGTCCCCTCCGGCGATGCCGGTAGGGGACTAAAAAATAGAGTGACCCTGTGGCGAGAGGACTGGCATGGACCTCTCACCACTAACAATATACCGTGAAACACATCTCCAACGTTTGTCATCCCAATTGGCACACACTGAGCAAGAATTAGTACGAGTACATTGACTACAGCAAATACAATGTGCATGAGAATCAGAGGAAGACTTTCTCGATTTACAATTTGAACAATATTCTTTCATATTTTGAAAAAAATATTAAACAGCCGTAGTACTCGCACTAACCCTTGAAAATACAAAGATACATAATAATAATATAATCCATTACAAAAATTTCGAAAAATAATTCAAAAGAAAAAATTTTTGAAAAAATTTTGACATGAGCCCAAGTTCCCAAAGGGAACGATGAGCCCAAATGGATCCCAAACAAGAAAATACAGCAGTGCTGTGAAAAAAAAGGACAACGATAACATGCCAATGCAGTTTCCTGAAAAGGCCATCTTTAAAATAATAAGACTGAGTATCACAAATGTAGTTTCATGATTCAGACCAGATTTTTATATAGGACGTTTCAGCCCCAGATCTATGGACGATTCTGACCATATTTCTGGCCGATTCGAACCAGACTATTGGATGATTCAGACCATGTTTGTGGACGATTTGGACCAGGTTTCTGGGCGATTTGCCCAACAGACACACAAACTACACAAGCCAGCACAGACATACACTCTTCACAAGACAGCACAGACTTGACATTTGAAGTAAATAGGCCTAGAGCTTTATGTGCCAGTTTCAATAAGCCATTTTTATTAATTTCACTGAAAAAATACCGACGTACCGGTGTTGTTTGTAGTTATCACAACAGATAATTCTGAGAGTAATTATGAAACAGCTAATCCTGTGCTTCTGGGTTTTTGCAATGCACTTTGGGTCCGCATACCAACTTTGGTCAAAATCGGCCCAGTAGTTAGCCCGTTGATAAGGGGGAGCTCTGGTGGCTAATGACATCATGTGGCATCAACATTGATCTATCTGTTTTCATTTGCAATGCATTTTGGGTCCGTATACTGAATTTGGTCAAAATCGGCCCATTAGTTAGCCCGTTGCTAAGGGGGCACTCTGGTTGCTAGGGAAGTCATGAGACATAAACTTTGATCTGTCTGTTTTCATTTGCAATGCATTTTGAGTCCGTATACCGAATTTGGTCAAAATCGGCCCAGTAGTTGGCCCGTTGCTAAGGGGGCGCTCTGGTTGCTAGGGAAGTCAGGTGACGTCATCATTGATCTATCTGTTTTCATTTGCTATGCATTCTGGGTCCGTATACCCAATTTGGTCCAAAGTGGCCCAGTAGTTAGGCCGTTGCTAAGGGCGTGCTCTGGTTGCTAGGGGAGTCACGAGACGTCAACATTGATATGTCTGTTTTTATTTGCAATGCATTTTGGGTCCGTATACCATATTTCATATTTGGTCAAAATCGGACCAGTAGTTAGCCCATTGCTAAGGGGGCGCTCTGGTTGCTAGGGAAGTCACGAGACGTCAACATTGATCTATCTATTTTTATTTGCAATGCATTTTGGGTCCGTATACCAAATTTGGTCAAAATCGGCCCAGTAGTTAGCCCGTTGCTAAGGTGGCGCTCTGGTTGCTAGAGAAGTTACATGATGTCAACATTGATCTGTTTTCATTTGCAATGCATTTTGGGTCCGCATACCGAATTTGGTCAAAATCGGCCCAGTAGTTAGCCCGTTGCTAAGGGGGGGTCCTGGTTGCTAGGGAAGTCACGTGACATCATCACTGATCTGTCTGTCTTCATTTTCAATGCATTCTGGGTCCATATACCGAATTTGGTCCAAATCGGCCCAGTAGTTAGCCCGTTGCTAAGGGCGCGCTCTGTTGCCAGGGAAGTCACGAGACGTCAACATTGATATGTCTGTTTTTATTTGCAATGCATTTTGGGTCGGTATACCAAATTTGGTAAAAATCGGACCAGTAGTTAGCCCGTTGCTAAGGGGGTGCTCTGGTTGCTAGGGAAGTCACGCGACGACACCATTGACCTGTCTGCTTCGTTTGCAATGCATTTTGGGTCCGTATACCGAATTTGGTCAAAATCGGCCCAGTAGTTAGCCTGTTGCTAAGGGGGCACTCTGGTTGCCATGGAAGTCACGTGACATCATCATTGATCTATCTGTTTTCATTTTCCAAGCATTCTGAATCTGTATACCGAATTTGGTCCAAATCGGCCCAGTAGTTAGCCCGTTGCTAAGTGCGTGCTCTGGTTGCTAGGGAAGTCAGGAGACGTCATCATTGATCTATCTGTTTTCATTTGCCATGCATTCTGGATCCGTATACCGAATTTGGTCCAAATCGGCCCAGTAGTTAGCCCGTTGCTAAGGGTGCGCTCTGGTTGCTATGGAAGTCACGAGACGTCAACATTGATCTGTCTATTTTTATTTGCAATGCATTTTGGGTCCGTATACCGAATTTGGTCAAAATCGGCACAGTAGTTAGCCCGTTGCTAAGGGGATGCTCTGGTTGCCAAGGAAGTCATGTGGCGACACCATTGACCTGTCTATTTTCGTTTGCAATGCATGTTGGATCCATATATCAAAATTGGTCCAGTAGTTTGCCCGTTGCTAGGGGCGTGCTTTACTTGCTATGGACGTCACGTGACATAATCAGTGACCCATTAACCTCCCCCCTCCCCCAATATATTAAGGGTCCCTTGATGCAATGAGGGTGAAAGCAATGGTGGAGAGCCATCACTTGTTCTAGCGTCCGAGTATCCTTGAAAAAATGTAACCTCATTTGTCCCCGGTTCCTTTGGGAAAAATCCCTGAAAGTTTAATCAGCCAGAGTCATTCTCGTGAAGTCTCATCTCGTTAACTACTTCCTACGTTAAAAAAAGTGTGAAATTAGTATAAAGGACTCAGGAGTTTCGACGTCGGCTTCGCCTCCGTCTCAACTCGGGCGCCTCCGGCACCTTCGTCCTTTATAAAAAGCCTGTGTGTGGACAAAAATTTTAAAACATATCTAAAAATTAATGTTACAGTTACGGACAATATTAATGTATATGGCTATGAACAAAACCTTAGAGAAGACAAGGAATCACTGTCAGAAGTAACCGTTGTCAACGTAAACAAAAGTGAATAAAAACTGGAAACAAGACTCCAGGCACTGAAAATATGGCCCGAAATCAGTAACCAATTTTAAAACACTATCTGATGTAAAACAGAAACTTCCACAGAAGAAACTGCATTACATCGGATGGTAGATGCATGACCAAAACGCCTAAACACCCCTATGGTGAGGACATAACCACGGGGAAAACAGAATAAACATTCTGTAACTATGCTAAAAACTCCCAAGAAATTTCAGTAAAAAATTTCAAAAATTATGCCAAAAGCATGGGAGATTAGCTGGGGGGTATCAAGGAAAGGGAGAGAGGAAACACTGAACAAACAGTGGAGATTTCACCGCAAGAATGAAAACATCAGGCCCATGCCCCGAAATTAGGTAACATGAAATCATTTTACATAAAAATTATAAGTTACAGCCCTGAACACATCCTTCCACTGTTTCTTCCTCTCATCCTCTTATTTCATCCTTGGATCCACCATTTCCTTCATGATTTTGTGTCTGGCATCATTTTAACTGAGATTATAAGCACAGATATCAGTGAGATGTTACTGGTTGAAGGGCCAAACAAAGAAAATGAAGATTTGGCGCCAATTTCGGTACTTCCTTGACACTACGCATGCGCAGTGGACAAAAGTATGGAGGACCATATAGGACATAGATTTTTTGGATTTTGATGCAAATAAGCCCTCATATCAAATTTGGTCCAAATCTGCATTTCGGTTTGGAAATTTAAAAAATTTATAGTAATTTATATTTTTTTTATACTTACCAATGACCCAGACTTAGCTGGTGCTAACTCTAACAAAACCAGGGCCAAACACAAATTTTGCCCCCCAATCCCCAAAATTTGCATCTAAAACCAAAAGAAATCATGTCCTATAGGACCTCCATACTTCGCCCCTACTGCGCATGCGCAGTGTCAAGGACGTTCCGAAATTGGCGCCAATTATCATTCTTACTGGCAGTGCCTGGTCAGCGCTATGTACTCAGCGGGGAGGCAAGAGTTCCCAACTCCAGGGAGGGCCATCCCCGTCTGGGTCATTGGTAAGTATAAAAAATATATAAATTACTATAAATTTTTTAACATTTTTATACTGTACCAATGACCCAGACTTAGCTGAATAGTAAAAAGGTTGGAGGGCCTAGGACATAGAGGAAAATCCAATAAGCTCAACTATATAATATAGAGGCAACCCCTTACGGAGAAAAGGAGTATTAGGCTTTACATGTATCTTTCTTATTTAATGTTAAATTAGAAAGATACAATACCCTTCATAATTGAGCACAATAACATTCATGTTCTCTATTAACATCCAGTATAACCCTTTATACTAATTATTTTTAAAGTAAGCCAATAAATAAAGTTAGTCCAGAGAATTGAGACTCTTTATATTCTTTTAAAAGTGTCCGAGGATTATATATTAACGCCCGTTTGACACTTGACATATACAAATGCTTCACACCGAGCTACACTTTAAAAATATGACATGAATGAATTTTAACATTAATATTACACTTTAAAACCATCCCGGAAGCGACTCAGAAATACTGACTTTGGAGGAGGCATTCCCTTGCTTTTCACTATAAAGCAGGTGACCTAAGGGAACACCCTCACCCCCCCCCCCCCTTCCCCTTGCCCTGGGTCAAATAACCCAGAGCGAAGAGGGCAGCAGGACGGAGTCACTGCCGGAACAGAAAGCCTGCATAACTATAGTTGCAACTGTTTAGTGGACGACATTCTGAGCAACAGATAATGGACCTAAACAATGCAGGTCTCCAGAAATGGACTCAATATTTCTGAGATAAAAATTCGTGAATGTGGATGGCTGAGACCAATAAGCAGCCTTCATTAAATCTGTAATAGCAATACTATTAGGGTAAGCCCAAGAAGTAGCAAGAGCTCTTACTTCATGAGCGGAAATCTTAAGCACAGACTGCTGAGAAGAAGATAAAACTCTCATAAGCAGTACGGATAGTTAATTGAATCCATCTAGCAATAGAATGGACCGAAATGTCCCTTCTATTAGGCATCAAAGACAGAAAGAAACCCTTTCTGATAAACTGAGATCTTTGTTTATAGATACGTAACGCTCTAACAGGACAGAGTAAAGGCCTACGCCCGTCTGAAGACGGAAGAGCCTTAATGACAATAGGTTCCGGATATTTATTAGGAGCCTGATTCTTAGATAAAAAACCTACATTAGTAGTGAAGGTGATAGTGTTCCCAACACTACGATAGTGAGAATCATCCACCGATAGTGCATGAAGCTCACTGACTCTTCTAGCATAAGAGAAAGCTAAGAGAAAAGCTGTCTTATAAGATAAGAATTTGAAATCTACTGTCCCAAGAGGTTCAAATGGCTTTTCCTTCAATTTAAGAAGAACCCAAGCTAAATTCCATTTAGGAATTAACCTAAGAGTTCTGGGTCTATTTATCGAGAAGTTTCTAACCAACTTAGAAAAAGAGACATTAGATCCAATTTGTAAACTATCATGATGTGCATAGGTATCAGATAACATAGACCTATAACCCTTAATAGTAACAGGCTGCAGTTTGATTTCGTCAAACAAGTATACTAGAAAGTTTGCAATGTCTGGTATAGAGGGATCAAAAATATCTATAGAATGATCCCTACACCAACGACGAAAAACCTTCCACTTAGCCGCATAGTTTAGCGAAGAGGAGGTCCTCCTACAGTTAGAAATCGCGTCCACTGCTCGTCCTGTAAAGTGCTTGCCATGCAAGAAGGACCGCACAACGGAAAAACGTGAAGGTTGAGACCTTGCGGGTTGTGATGGAGTTGACGCAATTTCCCCTGCGAAAGAAGATCCTCCCGTGGAGGAAGCTTTCGCGGTAGGTCCCACAACAGACACCTGAGTAGATTTATCCACGGTCTCTGTGGAGACAAAGATGCTACCAACAGAATCTTGCATTGAGATTGTTTTATCTTTAGCAATACTTGCTGAATTAACGGTGCTGGAGGATACGCATATCCTATCATTCCGTCCCAAGGGATCGACAGAGTGTCTACTGCAAATGCTCTTGGATCCGGACACGGAGACACATACGTCTGCAACTGATTGTTGAGATGTGTCGCAAATAAGTCTATCATTGGCCGTTCCCATTGGTAGCAAATCTGATTGAATACTTGTTTGTTGAGAGTCCACTCCGACGGCAACAAGCGATCCTTTCGTGAAAGGGAGTCTGCTAGTACATTCAGACGACCCGGTATGTGACGGACCGAAAGAAGAACCTGATGTTCTAGCGCAAACAGAAGGATTCTTTCCGTTAGATTGAACAACGGAACTGAATGAGTGCCTCCCTGATTCCGTATATACGCCACTACTGTCGTATTGTCGGATAGGATTTGGACATGAGCATTGTGAATAATGTCCATCCAATGACGTAACGCAAGCCAAATTGACATCATTTCCTTGATGTTTATGTGCTTGCCCAGGAATTGTGGATCCCAAAGACCCTGGCATCTCGAATCCGTTGGGATCAATGATGCACCCCAACCTGTTTGACTGGCATCCGTCATAATGGTAAAACTCGGATCCGGCAACTGCAGCGGAACTCCCTGAGTTAACCACTGAATGTTTGCCCAAGTCTGAATCTCTTGTTTCACTTGATCTGACAAGAGAACGTCTATGTCGAGCGAATGAATTTTCACACTCCAATTCTGAGTCAAGAAAATTTGGAGAGGACGCGTGCGTAACCGCCCCATCGGAATGAGATCCGCAGCGGCTCCGCACAGACCTATCAGTCTCATAAATTCTCTCGCTGTGACTTTGTCTGCGTGCAGACAATAGCGAGCGTAACAACTGACTAATTTCGCTCTGGTTAACGGCAGACGAACGAGATTGTTGTGCGTCTCGAAGCTCATTCCCAGATGTGTGAATGACTTGGACGGCACCAGATCCGACTTCTCCTCGTTCACTATAAAACTGAGACGTCGGAGCAATAGAAGTAGATTCTGAACATCGTTCTGAAGCGTTAACTCGTTGCCGTACCTCTGAAGAATGTCGTCCGGGTAGGCCGACGTTACCGCAGACGAATGAGCTCGGAAATAGATCATTACCGAGTTCATTACCCGAGTGAAAGCCCAGGGTGCTAGATTCAATCCGAAGCACATCGCCCGGAATTGATACACCACTCCTAGGACTGCGAAGCGTAGATACTTTCTGAATGTCGGATGTACCATGACGTGAAAGTACGCATCTTTGAGATCTATGCTTGTTGCATAATCGTTCACCCGAATACTCGCTCTGACCGACCAAATTGTCTCCATATAAAACTTCGAAGCGACGATCAGCTTGTTTATCCAGCTCAAATCTATGACTGGACGGAACGAGCCGTCTGGTTTCAGAACCAGAAACAGATGGCTGTAGAATCCCGGAGTCTCCTGGTTTTCTACGACCTCTATCGCGTTCTTCATTAAAAGAGACTGCACCTCTGATAATAGAGCGTCCCTTTTCTGCGGATTTGACGGAAGTTGAGTCCATTTTGGACTTCGAGTTAATGGAGGCTTTCGTTTGAAGGATATCTTTAGACCTTCCGAAGTCACTCCTCTCACCCAAGGGTCGTCCGTAATCGACGCCCATTCTTGTGAAAAGCTCGACAACCTTCCGCCAACCGGTACGCGATAGAGGTTTAAGCCATCACCTCCTGGACCTGCGAGGCCTGCGGTAGGAGAAACCACGTCCTCCACGACCCGCACCTCGTCCCGTCGACCTCGGGGCATCCGACCGGTTGTCCCGGCCCGAAGGACGTCCCGAACGTGAGTCGCTACCTTGACGGTCTCTCGAATAAGACCAAGAGGACGCACCGGAACCTCTATAGGAACCTCTCTTGGGCGCATTAGACCCAGAAGTGCCTGTCTTATTCTTGTCTGCCGCATCCGACTTCTTAGAAGCAAATTTGAACAACAGAGAATCCGAAGCTTTCTTTGTAATTTTATCATAAATTGCAGAAAGCTTGCCATCAAAGAGAAGTTCTCCGGAGACCGAAGCGACTCTGAGAGAGTTCTTCACCTTAGAATCCACGAGTGTGGATGTAGCTAGGGCTGCGTCACGTCTAACCAACTCCAGGTTTGCCACTGAAAGGGCGGAGTTACACGTGGAATAAGCTACTGCCCTTGAAAGAAGTCTTAAAGAGGATTGTATATCCTGAAATTCTTTCCCTTGAAGGCGCAGTGATAACGCCTTAGTAAGGTGATCTGCATAAGATAAGGCATCTAAACTGGCTCTGTTAGACGAAATAGCTGTTTCCAACACCGCGGTTGGAATAGACGCCGACGACGGTAATGATAGCTCCAAGTCTTCCGCCTCGTCGTCCATACGCAGAGGAACTCTCGGAATACCCTGTCCTGCCGTGTCGAATTTATTCCTTGCATTAATGAAAGGCAGGTTGAGAGTATTGGCGGACAAGAAACCTGCTTTCCCCGTTTTGGAAGCAAGTTTAAATATAGCGTCGTTCAATAATTCAGATGTTCTTGCAACATTATTGGACTGAGCCGGAAACTCGGGAGCGATGTCCCTGAACCGCTCAAAAAATTCAGAGTCCAATGACGCTATAATCCTCTTGTCCGGAACCGCAGCAGTCTGGCCACACGGAACAACTTGAGGGAGAAAGTGCCGGATGAAGTCCATGGCAGCTTTATGTTGTTCCGAAAGGGATAGCTCCAAGTCATCCGTATCCCTTTCACCATCCGGTCGGACCTCATGATGCTCCCGGTCGTCCGCCCCCCCGATGCTTCGGCGGAGCGTACCGACCCAGCGCCGTCGGATAATTCCCGATCCGACACCGTTTCTGTCAGCTGCTGGGATGCTGCGATAAGTTATGCTATCTGCACAAGTACATCCGGCATCGAGACCTGCGGAGGCGCAGTCTTTCGCTGCTTCGCCGAGGACAGCTCCGCATCTGATGGCTCCCGCATACTTTTTCTATGCGAACGTCCGGAGTCCATCGGCCTCGTGTCCCTGGCTGCCGGATGGTGTGACCTGGTCGTCGAAGAATCCTTGATTGGCGAAGCTCGTAAAATATCGGCGGTCACGCAGCCAAGGTGCGGTCATGTGCGCTGACGAGAGGAAGAAGCCTGAGCAGTCTCCGCGGACTGCCTATACAACGGAGCGTCCAGAGCGACGGACGTATGCTCCGCTTGCGACACATTTTGTACCACAACATCTGGTCCCAGATGTTGTTGTACGAGAGAGGGGCCTCTCTCGCTCGCGGCCCGGCTGGACCTGGACGAGCTAGGAACCGGACTCAAAGGCTTCCTCCGATCTCGCCTGCTATCTGCCGTCACTGGGTGTGCACGTTGAATGTTTATAGTGCCCGCATCACCCAAAATTTCCTCCTGGACCGCATCGGACGAACCCGGCTGCCGAACCATTCGGTGAATGGACGCTACATCGGGCGAGCTAGCGGACGACATTTGTTTAATCTCCATGAGCACTTTTGCCGCTAGCTCTGTATTCATTTGTGACGACGGAAGCGCACTTGCGGAAGATAACAAGGAAACATCACCCTGTTCTTGTTCCTCTGAAATAGAAACTGAGAGAGTAGAGTGACCATGCGGAGAAAGAGCCGGCATAGCCCTTTCTCCAGTAACAACATACCGTGACACACGTTTCCAATGTTTGTCATCCCAATATTGACATATAGAACAGGGATTAGTGTGAGAACACTGACTACAATTAATACAATGATCATGAAAGTCAGAGGAAGATTTCTTCCTATTACAATTTGAACAATATCCTTTCATTGTGAAAAGTCAACAACAAGTCCTAGTTACTCGCACAAACCCCTGACATAAAGATACATAATAACATGATCCATTAATAATGAAAAAACAATTGCAAATCAAAATAATTTTTGAAAAATATTTTTTCAGAGAAGCCCAAGTTTCTGAAAAGTAACGTTGAGCCCCGATGGATCCGATGGCTAAGTGTGTTCAAAAATTTTAAATTTATATTAAATAATTAATGCAACACTTACGGATAATAGAAATGTATCTTATAGTGAGATAAACTACACCAAAGGCAAACAGCCCCCCTCAAAAGAGACTGTTGCCAATGTAAACAAACAGTGTAAAACACCAGAAAACATGACTCCAGGCACTGAAAAAACTGGCCCGAAATCAGTCATCAAAATTACACTCTATCTGATGCAAGACAGAGACTCCCAGGGGAGAATCTGCAGAACATCAGATGGAAGATGCAGAACACAACGTTTATACACCCATGGGTGAAAACGTAACTATGGGGAAAATAACAGAAAACATTCTGTAACCAAGCAACTCTCCCAAGAGAATTTTAGAAATGATCTTTCTCAAAAATATGCCAAAAGCATGGGAGAATTGCAAGGGGGGACTTAGAAGACCAGGGGAGAGGAAACACTGAATAAGCAGTGCAACTTTTTAGCAAGAATGACAAGAGGCCCATGCCTCGAAAATAGGCAACTTAACATATTTTCATAAAAAATTTTAAGTACAGCCCTGATTATTTTTTGTCACTCCTTTTTCCTCTCCTCCTTCTATATCCTCCTTAGAATCACCATTTCTCCAATAATTACATGTCTGGCATCCTTTAAACTGAGATTTACAAGCACAAAGATCAGTGAGATGTTGACTGATGAAGGGCCAAACAGAGAATGATAATTGGCGCCAATTTCGGAACGTCCTTGACACTGCGCATGCGCAGTAGGGGCGAAGTATGGAGGTCCTATAGGACATGATTTCTTTTGGTTTTAGATGCAAATTTTGGGGATTGGGGGGCAAAATTTGTGTTTGGCCCTGGTTTTGTTAGAGTTAGCACCAGCTAAGTCTGGGTCATTGGTACAGTATAAAAATGTTAAAAAATTTATAGTAATTTATACATTTTTTATACTTACCAATGACCCAGACATAGCTGGTGCTAACTCTTAAAATATAGGGCCAAACACAAATTTTGCCCCCCAATCCCCAAAATTTGCATCTAAAACCAAAGAAAACATGTCCTGAATGGCCCTCCACACTTCACCTCTACTGCGCATGCGCAGTGTCAAGGGCGTTCCGAAATTGGCGCCATTAATCATTCTTATAACCAGTGCCTGGTAAGCGCTATGTACTCAGCGGGGAGGTATGAGTTCCCAACTCCTGGGAGGGCCATCCCCGTCTGGGTCATTGGTAAGTATAAAAAATATATAAATTACTATAAATTTTTTAACATTTTTATACTGTACCAATGACCCAGACATAGCTGAATAGTAAAAAGGCTGGAGGGCCAAGGACATAGAGCAAGTTGGAATACGCTCAATTATATAAAATAGAGTCATCCCCTCTAGGGAAAAAGAAGTATTAGGCCTTACATGTATCTTTCTTATTTATGATAAATTAGAAAGATACAACACCTTCCAAAATTGAGCATCATACATCCATGTACTCTATTAATATCTAGTATAATCCTTATACTAATAATTTTTAAAGTAAGCCAATAAATAAAGTAAGTCTAGAGAATAGAGACTCTTTATACTCCTTAAAAGTGTCTGAGGATTGTATAATAACGTCCGTTGACACGTGCTATATTCAAAAGCTATACTTTAAAAACTAAGACCTGAATGAATTTTTAAAACATAAACTTCTCACTAAAAACCATCCCAATAACAGCTCAGAATTACTAACTCCGGAGGAGGTATCCCCTTGTTTTCATAGTAAAACAGGTGACCCAAGGGAACACCCTCCCCCCCCCCCCTTTTTCTTGCCCTGGGTCAAATAGCCCAGAGCGAAGAGGGCAGCAGAACGGAGTCACTGCCGAAACAGACAGCCTACCTAGCTATAGCAGCAACTGTTAAGTGAATGACATTCTGAGCAGTAGATAATAGACCTAACAATAGAGGCCTCCAGAAATGGACTCGATATTTCTGAGATAAAAATTCATGAATGTGGATGGCTGAGCGCAATGAGCAGCCTTCAAAAATCTATAATAGCGACACTATAAATGAAAGCCCAAGATGTAGAAGCACTCTTACTTCATGAGCCGAAATCTTAAGCACAACTGCTGAGTCAATGATATACCATAAGCAGTATCGATAGTTAATTGAATCCATTAGCAATAGAATGGAGCGTAACGTCCTTCTATTAGGCATCAAAGACAGAAGAAGCTTACGCCCGTAGTAATAAACAGATATCTGTTTATAAATACGTAAACTCTAACCGGACAGAGTAAAGGCCTATGCCCGTACGAAGACGGAAGGACCTTAATAACAATAGGTTCCGGATATTTATTAGGAGCCTGACTCTTATGCAAAAATCCAACCTAAATAGTAAAGGAAGTAGTGATTCCGAAACTACGAAAGTGAGAATCATCCACGGATAGTGCATGAAGCTCACTGACTCTTCAGTAAAAGAGAAGCCAACAGAATTACTGTCTAAAAGGTCAGAATTTGAAAACTACTGTTTCCAGAGGCTCAAATGATTACTTAGCTAAATAAGAACCGAAGTTAAATTCCGTATAGAAATTTAATCTAATGATTCTAAGTCTATTTATCAAAAAGTTACTAACTGACTTAGATAAAGAGACATAAGACTCAATTGTAAACTATCATAGAGTGCATAGGTATGAGATAACAAACCTATAACCTTAATAGTAACAGGCTGCAGTAGATCTTGTCAAACAAGTATACTAGAAAGTTGCAATGACTAGTATGGAGGGATCAACAATATCAACATAGTGATCCCTACACCAACGACGGAAGAGCCTCCACTTTAGCCGCATAGTATAGCGAAGAAGAGGTTCTCCTACAGTAATAAATCGCGTCCAAAGCTCGTCCAGTACAATGTTTACAATGCAAAAAGGACCACACAACGGAATACGTGAAGGTTGAGACTTTGCGGGTTGTGATGAAGATGACACGATTTTTCCCAGCGAAAAAAGATCCTCTCATGGAGGAAGTTTTCGCGTTAAGTCCCACAGTAGACATCTGAGTAAATTTACCCACAGTCTCTGTGAAGACAGAGATGCTATCAACAGAAATGTATTGTGGTTGTTTATCTTAGCAATACTTGCTGAAACAACAGCGCAGGAGGATACGCATATCCTATCATTCCGTCCTATTAGATCAATAGAGCGTTAACAACATAAGCTCAGAGATCCGGACATGTAAACACATACGTCTGCAATTGATTAGCAAGTTGTGTCGTAAATAAATTATCATTGGGCGCTTCCATTGATAGCAAATCTGATTGAATACTTGTTTGTTGAGAGTCCATTCTGACGGCAACAAGCGACCCATAAGTGAAAGGGAGTCCGGTAATACAATCAGACGACCCGGAATATGACGGACCTAAGCAGAACTTGGTGTACTATAACAAACAGAAGGATTCTTTCCATTAAATTGAACAACGGAAACGAATGAGTGCCTCCCTGGTTCCGGAGATACGCCACTACTGTCGTATTATCGGACAGGATTTGAACATGCGTTTCTGAATAATGTTCATCCAATGACATAAAGCAAGCCTAAAACACATTATTCCGTGGAAGATAAGTGCTTGCCTAGAGACTGCGGAACCCAAAGACCGTGGCACTTCGAATCCGTTGGGATCAATATTATATCCCAACCTGTTTGACTGGCAACCGTCATAATTATAAAACCCGGATCCGGCAACTGCAGTGGCACTCTCTGAGTCAACCACCGAATGTTTGCCCCAGTCTGAATCTCTTGCTACACTAGATAGACAAGAGAACGTGTAAATCGAGCAATTCATGGATTGCTGAAAAGTTGCCGTCGAAGAGAAGCTTCTCCGAGAGAGTTCTTCACCTTACTATCCACGCGCGTGGATGTAGCTGGGGCTGCGTCACGTCTAACCAACTCCAGGTAGCCACTGAAGGGCGGAGTTATATGTGAACAAACTACTGCCCTCAAAAGAAATCACATTGGGGATCATATCCCGGAATTCTTTCTCTTGAAAACGTAATGATAATGCCTCAGTAAGGTGGATTACGTATGATAAAGCGTCTAAGTTAAGTCTATTAGACATCATTGTCGTTTCCAACATTGTGGTTGGAAAAGAGATAGACGGTGAAAAAGATAATTTCCAGTCTTTAACCACGCCGTCTAGACGCATATGAACTCTCGGTATGCCCTGTTCTGCCAAAATAAATTATTCCTATAAATGATAAAAGGCAGAATTGAGCATTGCGGACAAGAAACTAAACTATCATGCTTGGTAGCAGGCATATAGATATATATATAGTGTCGATAAATAATACACATGTTCTAATGACATTATTGGACTGTGTCGCTAAGTCAGGGAGAATGTCCCTGAACCGATCCAAAATTCCGTGTCCAATGACGCTATAAGTCTCTTATCCAACATCGCAGCAATGTAGTCCGAAGGAACAACCACTGGAAGATAATGCCGGAAGAAATGTATGGCAGCTTCCGATGTTCCGAAAGGGAAAACTCGAAATCGACCGAATCCCTTTCGCCATCCTGTCGGACCCTATAAAGCATTCGGTCGTCCGAACCTGATGCAACCGCGGACCGCACCGACCCAGCGCCGTCGGATAATTCCTGATCCGACCGAGAAACTGTCGATTGCTGGGATGCTGCGAAAAACTGTGCTAACCTGGATAGCACGTCCGTCACTGAGGCCTGTGGAGAAGCGGTCTTACGATGCATTGCCGCTGGAAGCTCCGTGATCGTTACCCCGTGCATACTACTATTATGCGAGCGAACGGAGTGTATAGGCCTCGTGTCCCTTGGCTACCGGATGGCGTGACCTGTTCGCCGTGGAATCACTGAATGACGAAACTGGTCGGTTACTCGAGGTCACGTAGCCAATGTGCGGTCGTGTGCGTTGCTGTGAGGATGAGGAAGCATTATCGACAGTCTCTTGGACTGTCAATATAATGGAGCGTCCCGAGCGGCGGACATATGCTCCGAATGCAAAATATCTGAACCACAACATGTGGTCCCCTATGTTGTTGGACGAGAGAGGGACCTCTCCCGCTCACAGCCCGGACGGACCTGGACGATCCAGGAACCGGACTAACAGGCTTCCTCCGATCTGTCCTCAATCCGTCTTCACTGGGTGAGTACAAAGTTATTATAGTGCTCGCATCACCCAAATCTCCTTCCTAGACCGCAACGGACGAACTCGGCAGCCGAACCATTCGATGAATGTACGCTACACCGGGTGAGCTAGCGAATGTCACTCCGTCAATCCTACAAGGGACCTCTTAGGCGATAGACATATTCCATGAGCACTTATTGCCGCTAGCTCTTCATTAACTATGACGACAGAGGCACACTTTGAAAGACATCTCCGTAACTTTGCGAACAAGAAACCAGAAATGCTTGGTAATAGCAAGCATATAATAATATATATAGCATCGTTCAATAATTCGAAAATTTGTGTGACATTATTGGACTATGTCGGAACTGAGGGACGATGTCCCTGAACCGAACCAAAAATTTCTAAATCCACCGACGCTATCAGTTTCTTATCCGGCATCGCAGCATTCTGGTCCGACGAAAGAACCTGTAGAAGATCAAGTCAGATGACATACACAACAGCATATGCTGTTCCGAAAGGGAAAGCTCGAAATCCTCCGAATCCCTTTCGGTATCCCGTCGGACCGGATGAAATTTTCGGACGTCCGTACCTGCTTCCGCGGAGCGTCCCGACCCAGCATCGTCGGATAATACATGATGCGACAGATTCAGTCGTTGCTGGGATGCTGCAATAAGCTGTGCTATTTGGGATAGCACGTCCGTCCCCGAGGCCTGTGCAGTAGCGGTCTTACGATGCATTGCCGACGGAAGCTCCGTGTACGTTGACTCCCGCACACTTTCTTATGCGAACGTCCGGAGTCCGCAGGCCTCGTTCCCTGGTTACCGGATGGTGTGACCTGGTCGCCGATGATTCTCTGATTGGCGAAGCTGACTGGATATCCGAGGTCACGTAGCCAAGAGCGGTCGTGTGCGCTACCATGAGAATGAGGAAGCCTTATTGACAGTCTCTCCGGACTGACTATATGTCGGAGCGTCCCGAGCGGCGGACGTATGCTCCGAATGCGAAACATTTTGTACCACAACATCTGGGGCCAGATGTTGTTGTACGAGAGAGGGGCCTCTCTCGCTCGCCGTCCGGATGGACCTGAACGAGCTAGGAACCGGACTAAAAGGCTTCCTCCGTTCTCCCTCTAATCCACCGTCACTGGATGTGCATTTGGTTGATTTATAGTGCTAGCATCACCCCAAAAACTCCTTCTAGACCGCAACGGACGAACCCGGCTGCCGAACCATTCGATGAATGGACGCTACACCGGGCGAGCTAGCGGACGTCAAAGGCCGTCGAACCTACTAGGGTCCTCTTAGGCAATTGGCGTATTTACATGAGCACTTTTCCGCTAGCCCTTCATTAATTGTGACGACGGAGGCACACTGTTGGAAGACATCACGGATACATCACCCTAATCTTGATCGTCTGAAATAGAAATTGATAAAGTAGAGTGACCCTGCGGGGAAAGGACCAGAATGTCCAATTCCACACTAACATACCGTGACACACGCTTCCCATGTTGTCATCGAAATCATCACATACAGAACAGGAGTTAGTGCGAGTACACTGACTACATATAGAATGATTATAAAAGTCAGAGGAAGATTTCCTCTTATTACAATTGACCAAAATCCTTTCAATGTGAAAAGAAAACAAAGTCCTAGTACTCGCACCAACCCCTGACAATCAAAATACATAATAATATGATCCATTAACATAGAAAAAATAATTGAAATCAAAATATTTTGAAAAAATATTTTTTCAGAACAGCCCAAGTTTCTGAAAAGTAACGTTGAGCCCCAATGGATCCCAAGCCTAAGTGTGGACAAAAATTTTAAAAATATTTTTAACAATTTATGCAACACTTACGAACAATAATAATGTATCTAGTTATGATTAAATTAACATCAAGATATTATTTTCAAGAAATCCCCCCTCACACAGAGGGCTGTTGTAAATGTAAACAATAAGTGTAAAAACACTAAAATAAGACTCCAGGCACCCAGGCCCGAAATCAGTTACCAATAATACACTATCTGATGCAAAACAGAGACTTCCAGGGAAGAAACTGCAGAACATCAGATGGTAGATGCAGAACACAATGCCTAACCACCCATAGGTGAAGACGTAAACATGGGGAAAAGAACAGAATTCATTCTGTTATACAGCTAAAACTCCCAAGAAATTTTAGTAATAAAATTACAGAAAATATGCCAAAAGCATGGGAGAATAGCAAGAGGGGACTTAAAGGAAAGGGAGAGAGGAAAACACTGAACAAACAATGTAACTTGATAACAAGAATGACAACAAAATGGCTGCTGCCTTGAAAATAGGTAACTTAATAGCCCAAGAACATTAGGTTTCACTAGGGAAAAAAATCGGAGAAAGCTGATTTTTTCAGGGAATGTCGAGTACATGTCACTGAACGATTAGACAAAAGTCCCCTAAAATCCCAGTTGAGCTTTTTTTTCTACAGCCTTTTTTCGAAAACGCATTTGAAAAAAATCAAAAAAAATCGCACGAACTTTGTAACCTCGAATTGATCCAACTGTATTTTTTGTTTACGCGAATTTCGAGCTACATAATGTCTAATATACATTTACCTAGAGGAAAATGTGCATTCTGTGACAATTTCTGCGAAAAATTATTGAAAATTCACAAAAAAGTATCGGATTTACGCAAAAAACGACGATTTTCCTAACGGATTTGCCCAAAGGGTCGTAGTACAAAACGGGATGTTAGTTGGACAGACGATAAAAAATCCACCACCATTTGAAGACTTTTATCATTGCTTACAAAATAGACATTATGGAAGACCCCCTCTGCTTCTGGCCGAGTTCCCCTTTTGGCATAAAATTCGTCAGCATGAGAACTCAACTATCTTCGGGCTTGGGACCGAACAGACACGTCTGTGTCTGGCAGCATTAGATCAATAAATAATATTTACAGAATGTACAAAAATCAATAAATAATATTTACAGAATGTACAAATCAATCAACATGGATTAAGTTACATTGACTATTATCAACGCTATATACAGAAATGACATGACCTATATACATATTATTCATCGAACTCAGAAATTTCCAACAGGACAGTGTTTCTGTGGTTGTTACAAGAATCCGAACTGCAATTACACAAACCTGAGCAAGAGAGTCCTGCCTTCTTACAAGTTACACCCACACCTTTTTGTACAAGCACTCTTGCAACCACAACTGATCAGATTCAGTAGGTTATCGGGGGCACATGGCTTTGTGGCTGCAGTCGGTACAAGAAGTCCATTGTCTAGCGACCACCCCCAATCCGTCGGAGGAAGCGAAGTGCCCAGCCATTGTTGGACCTGAAGATAACATCTGTAGACATGTTGTTGTGCAGCATCGCTGCTTGGTGGGAGTGAGGCTAGGTCGATGGGTTTATTCAGTTTAGATTTTGCTACATAACGCTTGTAAGTGACATATCTATATTGGTCGAGAGAGGAAACAGTTTTACTCCCGTATAAGATCAGGAAAAATTGTTCCCCGGCAGCGGCTACTGCACTTGGTGTACTGTCATCCGCCAAAATTGTGTTGACATACTGTTGTGAGTCGCTAGTAACATCGGAGACAATTGTACTGAATACTTTCTTCTTACCAACTCGAAAGAGTGCAGAAGTAGTGTCACAACCACTTATAGAATGTGCTACAAGGAGGTTGCTTCTATGGTCACCCATTTTGGTTGCTATTTCACTAACTGAAACTAGTAAGTTTGGGGTAATGGAATACATCATGTGAATATTACATCCCGGTTGAACTCGAGAGGTAAGAATGACTAACAAGTCTGTGTCTGTTCCCACAACGACAACATTGTTGTCATCTTGAGCGATGTCAAGTGCAGTTTCGGCTATCAGTACATCAGCATCAGCCTCGGCCTGCTTGGACTGAATATTGATAGCAGATAGCTCCTGCATTAGAAGATCGATCAGTTGGGTTTTGTTCTTGGCATTTGCAAGGAAATCGGATTGGGGTGTGGTGGCTGGTAACTCGGGTGAGATATTGATATCAATGGAATACCTGTCTTTAGATCTACAGGCTTGTTCCATGCCCTTTGTCGACATTGTACAAGCATAACCATCAAAAACAACCACGACGTCCGCCCCAAAATGTCTCACTAGATAATTGGAATATGATGTACATATGTCCTTATATGACGACTGTTTAGGCCATACAACTGCCCTCAATAAAAATCCACCATCTACAACAAACAGAGAATGTTCTGGGATTTTAGTTTGCTCGGAACCGTATGTTTTGAGGATCTTACCGAGCGTGCTTTTCTGTGTCTTCCTCATTCCAGCAGAATCAAACAATGCTGGTGGTTTCGGGGCGAGTTCATATTGAGATACTCTTCCATCTCTGCTTGTGACTGAATAACACATGTGATGCGGTTGAACAGAATTGTGGGGTCAGTCACTACCTTACTTCCACGGACTTTGATGCTATTTGCCATCGATGCGGAAGACTTCACAGTGTCAACATGTCGTAGTTTGATGCTGTTGAACATTTTGCTTACAACATTCGATACGCAACATTCACCAATTTTGCGAACTTGGTCACAGTTCACAGTTTCGTCGGCCACAAGCCCGGTCGCCACAGAGACTAATTGTAGTGGATCTCTATTCTGAAAGGGGGAATGCACTCTCAGCCAGTTCAATAATTTGGTGATATCATTGGCATCAGTCAATTGTGAACTTTGACGGAGATCCCGATGTTGTTCGCCATGACCAGTGTGAACATGAACAAAATTTTCGAGAGCATTACATATCGGAAGGCAAAGAGGTAGTCCATGTACCCATTTCGCAACAGTGCTATCGGTTATTCCCCTGCCATGTGTGAGACCACCAGGGAGCTTGAACATTCTCATTAAACACTGCTCTATGGTCTGATAAGAATATATCCCGTCTCAGAATTTATCTGAGCGCCTTATGGTAAAGTAACCTTTCTCAGTGAACAACTTCAAATCATCCTGTTGCATTATTTCTGTTAGCTCATTCATCTGCTGCAAATAGAGATGAGAACTTTTTGCGTATGCAAAATGACCACCTGCGTGAAATACTGGAATCAAATTGCGAACACAATATGTGTGGAGTTCCCAGTCGCCTGTGCGCTCTGCTCTCAAGAACAACTGGAGAAGACCTATTTGCTCGTAGTATTGTACCCAAAGCTTTCCTGTGCGTCCTACGGACGCATTCTGGAGCAGTTCGTGTAATTTTGACAGTAGATGGTTGACACTTTCTTGATTGACAGCGTCAGCTGTTGTACAGTCACCTCTGGCAAATCCACAGAATATTTCATTGACTTCTGTGCAGTCTATGTTATCTAGTGTTCGGCTTTCTTCAAACACAAGTTTTGTAATGGCAATTTGTGTTAGCAAATGGGCACGAACTGCTCTTGAATATGCATGACCACTGATCAAATGATGGATTGACCCACCAGCATAAACACTCCCCCAAAGTTCATCCAAGCCGCTACCAGCCATGATCGAACCAATTGCCCCTAAATATGACATAATCATATGGAAGCCGCCGAGTCTAATGAAAACTTTTGTCAACTTATCTGACGAAGACACAATCTCCACTGCTTTGATATATACACATCAAGGGCGTGCACACATTACATGCCAATGCATCTTGAGTGTAGGCGAACACCACATTATGTGATTTAATCGAACATGGAAATTGAAACAATGATGCTATAATACGGTATTTGAATGAGAAAAGTCGATGCCGTTTGAATTTGAGTTTAGGGGGTATGATTAATATTTCACACGTTTCACCAGTTCATTATGGAATAAATGACTATTGTTATATATCATTATAAAGCCACTGCTTTTCTGCAATTTTTGATATATAATTTAACTCCCAAAGTAGTCGTAGATTTGATTTAATGGACGTTGTGTACCGTTGTGTGTATGAAAACAATAAATTTTTTTTCGTAATTTTGTACATTTTCGTGAATATTTCACCACTGAGTGTGAGGATTTGTACAAAGTTGGCATTTTCTGTTGGGGATATGTATTCTCAATATAATTCAGCACGATATTTATGATTCTCACCCTACTAAGGCGAATAAGAATGAGAAATATGGAGCTGGGTCGAATTTTTTTTAAAATTTTTTTTTTCATCAAAAAAACGCTATAACTAAAAAAGCTCAACTCGGATTCGCGGGGACTTTTCACACTTTATCCACAATGTGTGTCCCGGAAACATATAAAAAAATCAGCTTTCTCCGATTTTTTTCCTTACTTTCTCATTTTTATGTCTAATGTGCCTGGACTATAACATAATTTCATTAAAAAATTTTAAGTTACAGCCCTGATAATTTTCTGTCACACATTTTTCCTCTCCTCCTTCTATATCCTCCTTAGAATCACCATTTCACTAATATTTATGTGTCTGGCATCATTTAAACTGAGATTTACAAGCACAAAGATCAGTCAGATGTTAACTAATGAAGGGCCAAACTAAGAATGATTAATGGCGCCAATTTCGGAACGTCCTTGACACTGCGCATGCGCAGTAGAGGTGAAGTGTGGAGGGCCATTCAGGACATGTTTTCTTTGGTTTTAGATGCAAATTTTGGGGATTGGGGGGCAAAATTTGTGTTTGGCCCTACATTTTAAGAGTTAGCACCAGCTATGTCTGGGTCATTGGTACAGTATAAAAATATAGAAATTTGGGGAGGGGCAAATATTCTTGCCCCTCCCATAACAGTGGCAAATATAGCCCCACAAACTTCTCTTGAACAAATCTGAGTCAGCACCTCAAAAGGAAGTTACACACCAAATATCAAGTCTCTGCTACTGCTGGTTTATGAGAAGAATTTTTAAGATTTCAGCACATTTTTTGGGTGTGGCCCTACCAAGGGGCGAGGTAACTTGATTTGAACAAAATCAAATTGCGATGTCATAACAAACTATTATCTCAAATATCAATTAAATTGGTTCAGCAGTTTGGGAGGAGAAGACGCAAACACCATTTTCACGGACGACAAGTGATCACTATAGCTCTCCTGACTAAAAGTCAGGTGTGCTAAAAATATTATTAGTATTATTTCGAGAAATTACAAATAAGCGAACTTTACATAAAAATTTATTATTATTATTCAGTGCTGGAAATGAACAAAACTGACCCATGAAATCAGAGATGGGAGTAAATTGCATCCGTAAAATATTAGTATATGAATTTTCGAGGGAATACTGTCACTAAACAAAAAAAACCTTAATCCTTTGAACTTGAGTGGTATCTTCCATGCCAGTTCAATGGTGCAATTAGAAGAGTCCATATTAATTATTTGGGGTAGACCAATCAATATTTTCAACGTGCAGCCTCGGGACTGCACGTTGAAAATGTTGATTGGTCTAACCCACACATTTACTGAACAGCCATCCTATTTAAAGACGTTATGACGTATCATGTTCCTGGCCAGAAAAGCGGCTGCTCGGGTTCAAGGGATTAAATGTATAAGGAATTGCTGAATTATGACAGTAACTTCCCACTGGCCACAGAGTCCTGCTTTCTCAAAACAACACACATATATATTCTCTTACAGTATATTAGTGCTCCACAACATTTTTCAACAAGTGCATTTTTTAGCTCCCGGAAAATAGAAAACACAGGTGCTGGCGGGAGCAATTGCACTCGCACCCGTCTCATTTCCAGGACTGTTTATTATTATTTTGAGGACTTACAAATAAGTGAACTTTACATAAATTTATTATTAGTATTATTTCGAGGAATTACAAATAAGTGAACTTTACATAAATTTTTTTATTATTATTATTTTGAGGAATTACAAATACGTGAACTTTACATAAAAAATTATTATTATTATAATTTCGAGGAATTACAAATGAGTGAAATTTACATGAAAAATTATTATTATCATTATTTCGAGGAATTACAAATAAGTGAAAATTTACAGGAAAAATTATTATTATGTTGCGGAATTACAAATAAGTGAAATTTACATAAAAAAGACCTTTTGTTTTATTTTTTAGCCAGCATACAGCAAAAAAGATTGTGAATACAAGCTACTACGACAAGTATTTATTTGCCTTACCCTTTCTTCCACCTGATGATATATCCATGACTTTTGCTAGAATTAGAGAGAAAGCACTGGGAGTCGTTGAGGATTCAACTTTGACATCCATGATTGCAAGAGACCTGCAAGAATTTTTGGAGTATGTTGATACCACATGGATACAGAGCACTACTTGGCCAGTAGAAACATGGTCAGTATTTGGCCGCAGCACCTGTACTAACAATGACTGGGAAGGATGACTGTGAAGGATGGCATAACCGACTCAACCAATGCGCCAGCAAAGGGAACCTCCCTTTTTATTCATCAATCACCCTTCTATATCAAGAAGCTAGCCAGATACCTACACATGTAAAAATGATCTCAGAAGGGAAATTGAAATGCAAACAGCAGAAGAAATCGAGAGGTGACAGGAAGATTAATGAACTGTGGCAGCAGTATTTAGACAGAGACATTTCAACGAGCAAACTACTCAAGGAGGCCGCAAAGCTATATGCTCAAGTGTAATATAAAATTTAATATAACAGTTAACAATATGTAATGTAATAAAAATAGTTGAAATTTCCTAAATTATTGTCATAATGATCAATATTATATAGAGGGGCGAAAAAGCCGAAGACCTGAAAATTATTTTATATTTTTGTTGTTATCTATTCATAACTGAATTTTGAAAAACATGAATTTTATTGTATGTATGACTGTTTGGAATAAAATGTAATAAAATAGTTGAAATTTCCTAAAATTCTTGTCATAATTATCAATATGTAATTGTGGGGGCGAGTAAGCCAGAGGTCCGAAAAAGCCAAGGTCCGAAAGAGCCAAGGTCTGAATAAGCTGGATATCATATTCAATAAATCCTTTGCAGTATGTTTCAAACTGAATTATTCACTTTCCTCCAGATTGTCAATGCACAGTGGTCAGCTTAAACAGAAGAAATCTAAGTTCTGCAGATATGATGAACTTTCCTGGGTCATTGAAATTCACATTAGGTACCGGCCGCAGCTGAAAGAAATCTCCATATAAAATCATCTGGATGTCTCAAAACACATTTCGGTGATTCCCTCTTATCTCCTTACAAATTGTGTATATTTGTCGAAAAAGGTTTTAGGGAAAGCATAGATACATCGTCAATAATAATGACATCTGCTGACCACGTTTTCATTGTTGACTATGAGTTATATTTCGAGTAAAAAACCATGTGTTCGATTTTATATTGACCAATGAACGTGCAGCGTGGCATTCATTGCTCTGTTACCGGATAACAGCTGGCGTGGATAGCCAACTCTCTCGATTCAGTCGATAACAAGTGTTGTACTGAAATGGTTAACCGGATAATCAGTTTCAAACCAGTTAGCTACCTAACCAATTAGAAAAAACGTCAACCGGTTATCCGAAATATCGATAGTGATCGTCATTCCACATTTAGAGCGTAGTAAATCTGTCGCTTCTCCTTTGTTATATATTACACATCGAAGGCGCAGTTGTATATATTGAGAAATAATCGACTTTGGTGTTCAAGACTTTGTTAATGATCGGCAGTTTCCGTGAGTAATGAGAAATCGCAGAAACTATTCCATAGTGTGTATACAAACGAACATTGTCGAGTACTTGACAACGTTCATTTGTATACACACAACGGAATAGTTTGAGAATACTGCTTTCCAATTTCTATTGTTTTGATCCCATATTCGGTAAAATAATTGCCACAGATAACCGAATATTATCCGGTTATAGCTCTCGGTTAGTCAGTTACAAAAATGAGCCAACCGTGTCAGCCCTAAACAAGTGAAACAAATGCGAATAGAAGTCAAGTTTCGTCAATCTTGGGCTCAAAATCTCAGTGGCTCAGCGAATTACACGATATTTTGTCGTTTATTTGAGCGAGATCAATGAGGTATTCGCTATTTGAGAGATTGTTGAAAATTTTGATCTGGAAAGTGTCCTACCTTTACTTTATTTGGGACACACTAAAAAGTGTAGTCCGTGTCGGAGAAAAAGTGTAGTCGGGAATTAAATTACCATTTTCTCATTTATTTATTGGTTGTTTTCTATGAAATTTGGAAAGTATACTCAGGGGAAGATACGAAATATATATGCCAAAAGAGAAGTTTGTACAACGCTATTTTACGATGTTAGAAGACATTTTATCTTTCAAACACACTAAAAAGTGTAGCTGTCTTAGTACCATGTTAGCTAATTAATTGCCTTACGCTGTGTTGCCACAGCGAGGCAGGCTGATTATCCTGGTTCTTTTTATGATTATGAGATTAGTGGGGTGTAGATTTGATTGATAGATTTTCTTTCATTACTTTTTTCCATTTACATGGAGTAAAGTGCAAGAGTAAGAGTATAATAAGATTATTTCACATAAGATTATGTTAAATATCTGTGATGGGTAGTTACATGTTCATGCCCCCCCCCCCTTCTCTGTCTCTCTCTATCTCTCTCATGCACCCTCCCAGTCTCATGAGCTTTGGGGGAAAATTGAGAAAGATGGGGGGAAAAGGGTGCCAAATGTGTTGCTCGGGAATAGTGGGAGACCCTGGCACATTTTCTCATGGAATGCCCAAAATATATGCCTCGTAGAATAAAATTTACTGGAGGTATAATGAAGAAATGGGATGGAGAAACGAAGTATAGATGGCTGAAGGGGGACATTTAGTTGTAATCCATCCTCCACGGTCGGGTGTTACTGTAACATTATTCACACGCTGAACTGAACGCAATGTAATAAGTTTTTTCCACTCGATGTCAGTCGATGAGAATGTTTTCTTTTTTAAAAAACACAATTAACACTTGGGAAAGTTTCAGCTCATGGACCATCGGTTCACACCTGATGGTCCATGAGCTGAAACTTTGCTAGTTGACCATGTGCTTCTCCTACATTTTCCTGAAATTTGTTAATAATCGTGACACTTGACATCATTTGTTAGGTAGGTCTCTATGCTTGTGACCTTCCCAAGAAATGATGTCAAATGTTGGAATTAGAAGCAGGTGAAAAAAAATCTTGTGCTTATTTCGGCTAGTTTTATAACACGATCAACACTTTATCTACTGTCGCAGGTGGATCCAACCACAAAACACTCTGAACGACATACCAACTAAATTTACATTTGCTTTCCATAAATATGTTTGTTATTTGTTCATGTTTGTGCTGTATCTCTATATCTTTGTGTTACGCTATAGCCTATATCCATTATGTCCTGTATAGTGTATTTATCCAATAAAATACTGAAAATTACATTAATCGTTGTTTCTTTCATCTACACCCCACTAATCTCCTCATAATCATAAAAAGAACCAGGATAATCACCCCGCCTCGCTGTGTCAACACAGCATAAGCCAATTAATTAGCTAACACGGCGCCGAGTCAGCTACACTGTTTAGTGTGTTTGAAAGAGAAAATGTCTTCTAACATCGTACAAACTTCTCTTTTGACATATATATTTCGTATCATCCCGAGTATAATTTCCAAATTTCATAGAATACAACCGACAAATAAATGAGAAAATGATAATTTAATTCCAACTACACTTTTTCTCCGACACAGACTACACTTTTTAGTGTGTCCCCTTTATTTAGTGTTGATAATATTATATATATTTTATTAAAATGGATAAAATCTGATAATACGTAGAGTGCCTGTGCTGGCTTGGAATATATGCTTTGTATCAATATATATATCTTTACTATACTAACGCTAGTCAGTTAATTGCTGGCAGTTTTGGACGCTTTGGTTCAGTTGTGTAATGAAGGCCTATGATTCATTTCATAAACACCAAAGTCGGCAATAAATGATTGGAGGCTGGCATGAATAATTTGATTACATCGAAAATGGGAATAAAATATTTGGCACTTTAATTCCATGTCAATAATATTTCAAAATGACAAGAGTGTCAGTTCATATAACACTGGGAAATGAATTCAAATAACAGTATGTGAATAATATGATTGTAATACATATTCTCCAAGTGAAAAAGTCGATGATCCACCCAATTTTTGTTTACCTGAACCACAGCCATTGCACTTTTACCAACATCCGGGGAATATTGACTTTTCATTGGTCACAGAGGTCATGTGATCGTTCGTCCTTGACAAGTATGGCGAATGTCTGTCGTGTATTTTCGCGTTTCGCAGGTGATAAGGACGTTTAATTGTATTGTTGTAGATACCGAACTAACATGCATGCAACGGAAATTCGTACTATTTCAATAAATAGAAGTTAAATATCGCCAGTTCGTTGTACATTCTAATTGGCAGTCATTTCATAGAAAAACCACAAGCAACGCCACCAGTGCAGCACTACTACTAGTACTAGTAGTACTACTAACAGTCGGGCACAACCACCAATCGAGCTATTTTCGTTAGGTCGAACTATAATAGATCGTTCGGTCTATACTTTTTGACTCAAAAGGACCTTTTTCCCAAATAACTTGTGTTGCACAAAAAGTCGCATCAAACCGCCACCAAAAATCAAGACTTCATAACTGGTTCAACATTTGTCAACAAAAAAATTCGAATGCCACTGTTGCAACAATAAGTAATTTGATTTTTAAAATATATATTTTGACGGTGTTTAGACTTTATTTTGTAAATAAATCTTATTTTAGGCTTCTGTGCCTGTCAATTTCACTCACCCGGTCGCTTCAACTTCACAACAACAGGATCTGATGAATACGCGTGCGCAAGGTTCAGTTGCGCAAGGTTCAGTCAATGTAGGTATAATCTCGAGTATTAGGTAACCGTGCACTTCAGCATTACACATTTGATCATCCTTAACAGTGAAATAAACCGAAAACACTAAAAGTCGCCCCAACAGGTTCTTTAGAAAGAATTGTTGTTTAGGTTTTTTTCTGGTTTAGATGTTAGATTGTTATATTTTTAATAATCGTCACAGCTATCGTTATTGAAAATGAAAGAAATGTGACTACTGAAGAAATGTATTAAATCTTGGTCTTGTGTGAATCAACCTTTGTTTCCTTAAATAACCCGCAAAAAGTCATTAATGGCATTTAAATTGTCAATACTGTTAATTATTACGTGTAATATTGAGTTTTTGGGTGAAAATTAATGAAAAGCTTACTTTTGGCGGTTTTTCTTACTCCTGTCTTGCTCGATTTTCCTCGGAACTAACTAGACATAGCACTGTGTCCCGGTCCTATTAAAACCTTCGGTTTAAGCTAGTAGAGATTTTGCTTTTTTAATAGTCTACACGTCCGTAAAAATTATAACTCTGAGCAAAATAATAATATTACCTGTCATGGTAGGTACATAATGTGAAAGGTTTGAATGTGAGATTCTGTTGTAGGTCCTCGCGCAGGTAGAGTCTACTACCTCTTGAAGATTTATTTTACTGAACCCATTGCAGCCCTCATTGACACGTGTAGTCTGTCTATGAACATTACAGTTGTTCATGGGTTCCATTGGAGGTATTTCAAGATAGGCAAGAATGGCCTGCCTCTATTGATGACTAGACTTTCTACTATTGTGGGTCCTAGGTATAGTTTGTCACTGGTTTAATAAAGCACTGCCATTTAAAAATATAAGCATTGTGTCCTGATTATTAATAAAAACAATGCACTGACATTTAATAAGGCCGTTTATGGAATACTTTATGGAAACATCCGAGTACAAATGAGGATCTGAAAAGCGCAATAGGGATAAAACCTCCCCAGTGTTAGCAGCTAGGGTATGGTACGAAGTGTCTATCAACAGGATATGACATACGTACTATTGTGGACACGAAATGTCAAGAGAATGGGGTACAAAACGCCTGAAGATATTGGTACCAAACATCCAATCGGCTATGAAACACTCAAAGTACGAAACTCCCAAGGTACTAAACGACGAGAAACCTTATAAAACCCAGTTGGCATAAGGGCATATCATGTGAGAGCTTTGTTTATGCTTAAGTGGTTGATAGAATTTCCAATTCTAACTTTCTTATTATCCTAAGAGTAGTCTTGGTCTGAGTTCGAGTCAGTTGACCTTGACAGAGATGTAGTAAACAATTAGAAAACAAAATGAAGTCTAGAGTTTGTGAATTAACTCACGTGTAGCTCTGTCGTTTTATTTTGAGAAGTTTACTTTCCTAGCATTGTCTTGGATATCTGAAGTGTATTTAGACACGAGCTGTTCTCGCCAAATATTATTTGATTATTTGCTCTGGTATGAATATGGTAACAGACTTCCAACTCCAAGTTGATTGCATATATTTTGTGTGTTATATATGTGTAGAATTCGTATATATTTAATTTATATTGATGGGATATCAAACTGGAGAATTTTATGGTCATGTAATTGTTCTTAATGGCATAGCACATTAAAATATTCACATAAAAGTAAATAACAGATAGTATTCACAACTGACAATCCAAATGTCATTAATAACTGTTTTATAGGTTATTGAAACAAAGATTGATTCACACAAGACTAAGATTCAACAAATTTCTTCGGTAGTCGCATTTCTTTCATTTTCAATAACGATAGCTGTAACTATTACTAAACATATAACAACGAACATCGAAACAAGAAAAAACCTAAACAACATTTTCTTTCTAAAGAGCCTGTTGGGGCGACTTTTAGTTATTTCGTTTTTTTTCACTGTTAAGGATGATCAAATATGTAATGCTGACGTGCACGGTTACCTAATACTCGAGATTATACCTACATTGACTGAACCTTGAGCACGCGTATTCATCAGATCCTGTTGTTGTGATGTTGAAGTGACCGGGTGAGTGAAATTGACAGGAAGAGAAGCCTAAAACATGATTTATTTACAAAATAAAGTCTAAACACCGTCAAAATATATATTTTAAAAATCAAATTACTTATTGTTGCAACAGTGGAATTCGATTTTTTTTGTTGACAAATGTTGAAACAGTTATGAAGTCTTGATTTTTGGTGGCGGTTTGATGCGACTTTTTGCGCAACAAAAGTTATTGGGAAAAGGTCGTTTTGAGTCAAAAAGTATAGACCGAACGATCTCTTATAGTTCGATCTAACTATAATAGCCCGATTGGTGGTTGTGCCCAACTGACTAATACTACACAGCTGTGACCTAAGATTGCGCACCTTATGCTCCGATCACCATTTACTGATTGAATGCATGATACAATTTCCTAACAGATTAACAAATGGATAGAGCAACTATAGATCTCTAAAACTGTAAAAATAAAACGTGGTTTGAAAATAAGTAACAACGAATGTAAGCAAAAGAATGCACTCACCGGGAGTCACCCCATGTAATCTGCCATCAACTGTTGTGTTACCTAACATTGCGCACTGAAGTACCTCTAGAAAATCACTGTATGGTGGCCCAGAAGATACCATCACCGGCCACAAAATTTTAGTCAAAATTCATTTAGTTATCACAAATCCATCGTTCAACTTTTAGTGATGGGCTGATGATCGGTAATGACAATCGGATGGTGCCGATTTAGGGCAATCGGGGCATAATCGGAAGTCCTTGTCAAACATCGGTATTGCTGATTTCTGGGGTCAAAAATCGAAACAACGCTTGTCTGCTTGTCGCCGACAAGTAATTTCTATCCGTGACAGCCAGAAATTAAAATCGTTTGTCCCGGGCGACAAGTGTTTGTTGACAGAAGACCAAAAATATCGCATGCGCAATGTTAGGTCATGCGCAATCTTAGGTCACTCGACTGTACTAGTGGGTTTCCCTATATACCGAATCTGACTTCAAATACCGAATCTGACCTCAAATAAATTAATTATACGTTTTTCCTAATGGAATTGTCGGATTTGAGTGGGCCTAGTGGGTATATAATTATTTTTAAGGGCCTATATAAGTAATGGAATTTTGTTTATTTTGAAATTCTCACGTCTCATATTCCTTAAATTCAGATTAAATATACACAAACTATACATCAAAATGAAGGTTGGGATGTATAGAACATGAAACACATATGTAATCAACTCATAGAGTCGACTGCAGGCACCACTGGTTCCTGGAAGTCTGCTACCGTATTCGCACCGGAACTGATAATAAAATAATATTTCATCAGAACAACTTGTGGCCAAATGTGCTTCATATATGCAAGAACAAAGCTAGGCATTCAAAACACATTCGAATACAGCGATAGGACTGCATTTTGGAAAAGGACAACACTGTCTGCATTTTTTATTGAAGATGGTTTCCATGCTCGATAGGCATGCGCAAATCACTCCTTACCACGAATTTCCACCGAAAAACAAAATCGTAATTCTAAGAAATTTCAACAGGTATCATGATACCTTGCATTGAATATGGCAACTGTGCAATCTCAATCTAATAACAGTATACTGTATGAAGGCGATCTTTTTCGTTATTTGATTTTAGACGGCGTTTTTACATGCTTTTTCTGTCCGATGACGTCGACCGGAAATCGAAAGTATACTCATACGTAAACAAAAGCAAAGACTTTGGAATTTTCCCCATTGCAGCTTTGTCGCCGTGTTTTGAAGAATTTTTATCCCCTAGCTTTGTTCTTGGATATGTAAAGCACATTTGGCCACAAGTTGTTTTCGTGAAATATTATTAAACTATCAGTTCTGGTGCGAATACGGCAGCAGACTTCCAGGAACCAGTGGTGCCTACAGTCGACTTTGTGAGTTGATTACACATGTGTTTCGTGTTCTATACATCCCAACCTTCATTTCGATGTATAATTTGTGTATATTTAATTTGAATTGAAGGAATATCAGAGGTGAGAATTTTCAAAATAAACAAAATTTCATTACTTATATAGGCCCTTAAATAAAACTGTCACAGTAAAGGTATCAGGACAACTCGTACCCACGGCAACTCATACCAGTCAAGTCGTACCCAAAATTGGACGACTCGTACCAATTTTCGGCTGGACAACTTGTACCCACAGTTGGACAGCTCGTACCCAAGGTTGGACAACTCGTACCCACAGTTGGTCAACATGTACCTGGTCTTTAATTGTATGGGCGAAGGCGAATATTGGCTGAAGGACTTGAGAAGATGAGTGTCTGCTTTCAATGGGTGTGCTTAGAGGCAAAAACTTTCCATTTTTAGCATTTATCTCAGCAGAACAGTTTGAACAGACTTCGCCGAAAGTCAATTTCGCTGGTATGAACATTTCATCAAGAGAGCAATTCGAAGGAAACAGGAAATATTTAAATTGTATATTAGTACAGTGGTGAAGATATGGGAGACGACCCCCCCAACCCCCACTCCCACTCCCACCCCCAAATCGGGTAATCTTTGGCTCTTTGTTAAACTTCTGAGGGCTTTTCTACGTAATATTTTGTTGTACTGGTTGTCATACCCAGCAGTTCACGTGTTGCAGTGTTAACGCAAAATCAGATGCGATCGGTGCTCATCACCCCACCCCACCCCTTCATTGGTTGAAGGATTAACGCGATGTCGGACGCGATCGTGGCCCATCAGAAGTCCTTTCCTGGTCAAATTACATCTATATAGACCTGTGCCAACGCGATGTCGGACGCGATCGTGGAGCATCAGAAGTCCTTTCCTGGTCAAATTACATCTATATAGACCTGTGCCAATTTTTGTTTCGATCGGTCGAGGCACGAGAGTCAGGTGCCTAGAGAGAGAGAGAGAGAGATTCACTTTTATTCACATTTATAGTCTAATTGCAAACCTTACAAAAATGCTAATTATCTTTTAATTTTCATGATTGTCATGGAAGATAATTGTTAGAAAAATGCACCTCCCAACTGGAAGATTAACTTAATTGGCAATAATTGTCGTCTCCCGTATCTACACCACTGTATTAATATATAATTTAAATATTTCCTGTTTCCATCGAATTGCTCTCTTGATGAAATGTTCATACCTGCAAAATTGACTTTCGGCGAAGTCTGTTCAGACTGTTCTGCTGAGATAAATGCTAAAAATGGAAAGTTTTTGCCTTTATGCACACCCATTGAAAGGCGACACTCATCTTTTCAAGTCCTTCAGCCAATATTCACCTTCGCCATATACGATTAAAGACCAGGTACATGTTGACCAACTGTGGGTACGAGTTGTCCAACCTTGGGTACGAGTTGTCCAGCTGAAAATGGGTACGAGTCGTCCAATTTTGGGTACGACTTGACTGGTATGAATTGCCGTGGGTACGAGTTGTCCCGATACCACCATAACAACACACTAATCATTAATGCGCTGTCTCTCTGTTCTTGCATTCCTGAGATTAGGTACATTGTACTCATTCCTGTTCCTAAGAAAATTAGGTGATGTTCGAAAACTGAACTTGCGCCGTTTCACCAATAACTACCGTTACATGAAATTCATGGACATTTACTGTGACAGTTTCATTTTAAAATAATTATATACCCACTAGGCCCACTCAAAACTGACAATTCCATTAGGAAAAACGTATAATTAATTTATTTGAGATCAGATTCGGTATATAGGGAGACCGCTACTAGTAGTACTACATGTGTAGTACTAGCAGCAGGATGCTCCAACTTTAAAGTCACCCCCGACTGTCCGAGTCCTAACTACTATGGCCCCAAATTTTGAGCCAGTTAACCATCCCATGTTTTTTTTTGTGGAGATAATATGCTGTTTTGTGTTATAAATAATAGGCTTAGCCGTTAGCGGGCCTGGCAGTGGCAATCTAGAAAATCAATGAGTGCCTCCTCAGATTGCTTGGGAGTGCAATTACACCTGAAATTTTAAGTGCAAAAACTTGTATGCTATTTTGGTTATATTCATTTCAAGGTATTAATATTGTGACTGAAAAATTGTACTACATTCAGCTGCATAGTGGAAAAATTGGCACCCACATCTCATTATTCAATATGTTGATTCAGTTCTTATGTGACAGTCTTCTACACTCAAAATGTATTGAAATGCGACACAGAATGGGTCATGAATTATTGTGAATCAGTGCAACACTGACAAGTCGTCCCCTGAGTTCCAATGTGTTCTCTGTGCCTACTGTACTGATACAGAGAACACATTGGAACTCGGGGGACAAAATGATAATAGATTTTAAAGGCAGTCCCAAACAGGTCTGGCATTCCAGAAAATCAAGGGGAGCCAAAAAATTGCCCTAATTTTTTTCTAGGTGTGCAGCACTCCTAAAGAATGCCAGGCCTGGCGATAGAAAAATAAGTTAACGGTAAAGGCTAAAGCTGATGAATGGGACTCTGCAAATTATGTAAAAAAAATACCTGGTCTCCTTTTAATGACCCATCTTTCTTTAATCTATCATATTTTAAATTTTTAATTAAATTGAATGGAAAAATTGAGCACGGTTACTCTGTGGTTACGGCATTGGACTTCAAACTCAAAGGTTAATGGTTCAGTCCTGTCAGTTCAACTATGTTGTGTCCTTGGCCAAAGCATTTAATCCCAGTGGCACATGTGGTGGCACTGTCTACCCAGGTGCACTGCATGTCGATGGTGCACTTTTCTTCAACCCATGTTAACCCTGCTTGTGTGGAGTTAATACGGTGTGGAGTCGAACATTACTCTCTGCTGTTTGGTGGTTCTTTCTGGCTACTCTAGCTTCCTCTACTGTCCTACACATGGTGACCCTGGTTATAATTTGGGTCATTAAAATGGCAATACAGATATGCAGGAAATCGCACATCTACAAAAATGGTAATTTGGGTGTGCATTTGTTGAACTTTACTTCTTTGACATGAAAGGGTTTAGGTGTTGGAATGTTGAATGAACAGTATCTGAATCTTGACTAGATGATAACAAATGTTTGTTACTTTGTATCAAACATATCAATGTGCCGACAGTCAAGTGCAGAATATTTTTCCTATCTGGGCAGTAGACAGCACGTGTCTGTCTGGTGTGCTTTCTCTTTGATGAGGTGTTTTTCATCTCAGATTGTAACTCTGAATAAATCTCTCACTGTCAGTAATACTGCTTCCAGAATAAATTGACCTACTTTTGGGTGCCAAATAATCATACATGTATGATTTTTAATTTTGCGGACTTTTCCACCCTGTATGATGCTTATTCCGATCTATACGATTATTAAATTCCCAGTTGTAATCAAGGACAAAATTCCACAAAGTAACACCAGCTATTAATATTTGAAATTAGAAACATACCAGTCCCTATATAATTGAACTAATCTCAGGCATCATTCCTTGGAAAGCTGTCCAGGAGAGTTTTTTAAGGAATGATGTCTGGGACTTGAATTTTACACTGCATAAACTGTCTCACTTCAAAGACCCCTCCCCCCCCCTCCTGGTCTGTACTACTACATGTATTTGGAACCTGAGAGTAACCATGGTACTTTTCCGAAATGTATTGTATCATATGAAAACCATGTTTTGATTTTAAGTGGGGATGTTGGTCAAAGATGCATATAATAATTTCTTACCACCCACCACCCCCCTTTTCATGATTTGCAAATTGTTCCCTCCAGAAATTCCACGTGCAAGAAATTTTTAAACATTGAACTGTTTGTGACATTTATCTTAAAAGTGAATAGAAAAAAGATAATCAACATACTGTGCATCTGTGATTTTTAAACGGCAAAGCCTGATATCATTTTATGGATTACAAACTTTCTTTTGATTATTCATGTCGAGTCGACAGCTGGTTTTATTGTTGACTAGTGCCAGAAATGACTAGTCATTTCAACACTAACATCATATATAAATATAGTAAATATAAAGGTGACTACAGTGTACAATAAGTTTTAATTACCTACTTTGCCCTACACACCTCCACACTCTTTCAACAATGTATTTACACTCATTCAATATTTTTTTACTGTACCAATAGCCCAGACTTAGCTGGTGCAAACTCATAACTTTTAAGAGCCAAACACAAATTTTGAACCCCCCACCCCCCAAAATTTGCTTAGAAATCCAGAAATTTAAAGTCCTATACAGTGCTCCATACCTTTATACACTGCACTGCAAGCAGGAAGCAATGGAAATTGGCACCCGCCATTATTCTTTTGTTTGGCCCTACGTCAGTAACATCTACCTGACTTCTGTGTTATAGAACTTATTTTCTGAAGATGTGACACACAGATCAATGAATATATTAGTGGATTCAATGGTTTTAGTGGATGTTGCAGGAGAACAGTGGTGTTTTGTAGCGTTCAGGGCTGTAACTTTATATTTTTTAATGATAAAAATTATGTTTCCCGTTTTCGGGATATACGCCTGATACGTTCTTATGATATCACTAGTATTGTTTAGTGTCCTCCCCTGTCCTTCCATGAACCCTCCTGTTAAGTTCCCAATTGCCTTTGGCGTTTTTTAAGAGATTTTTTTTTTCAAAAATTGTTGGGAATTTGTTTTCATCGGAATATTAGTTCCGTGTACCCCCTTGTTTACGTCCCGGTCAGGTCGACCTCTCTGGGACGTCTTAGTCTTACATCTTCTACTGGCAACATTATTTTATCTTCCCGGGAAGATTTAGTTTTGCAGTTGGTAGTTTTATTAACCGGTTACTCACTACGGGCCGTTTTTTATGTGCCTGTGTTTGTTAGTTCCGGTTTGTTTTCTGACGTTTACCTTTTCTGAAAGATTTGGTAAGTTACTCTGACGGTTTACTGTAGTACAGTTATAGTATAGTGTGTTACATTACATGTTAGGCCCTACCCCGATTGTTACGGTATGGAAATATTATTGATATTGGTAACAGAAAGAAATCTGAGAATCAGCAACAATAACTATGAATTCAGTTATTCTGAAATTTAATTAAAAAAAATTAATATAAAAAAAAATGATACTAAGATCTTTTATACTAATTGGTTTACAGAAAATAAAAACAGTGGTACTTATCAATTATTGAATTAGTCCAAAGTACAGTTTGACAGAATCCAGTAATCCAGTGGTGAAGAATCTTGTGAAGAAAGTTACCAGCGGGTAGTATTAAATCCAAGAATGTCTCTTCAGAAACAGTATTTCGTAGATTTGTAATAAAATTTTTACTTAGAAATTTCAGCAGTCTCCAATAAAATATAATAAAATGCTCCACAAAATTCAAATGGAGTAAAAATCCAAGAAGTTTTGGCGCCACAGGTAATTTCCAAATAATCCAGTAGAATCCTGGCTTTTCACAAAATAATATTATTCTGTTTCACAGAAAGTATAAATTCTCTTTTCCAAGACGAATAGATTCTCTTCAAAATTCTCTTTTGGAATCAATCTTCCAAAATCACAAAGAAGCTCTGCTTCTATAACAAATGCACTGTTCTGAAACAATAATAATCTCCAATGGAAACAACTGAAGTGAGTCTTTTTAAATGGCTTTCTAAAAGAATGAGTTTTGGAATTCTGTTGACAAACCTTTATATAGTAACCAGATAGAATGTCCTAGAAGATGAAAAATTCTAACAGTTTCTATCAGTCTCCAGGTGATTCTGTCACAATCCTAGTAAACAAGGTCCCTGACCTACTTAAGCAATCAACAGCTATATGTACAATAATTGTAGATCAGTGTAACAAAGATGTAAACAAGGTCACTGAGTGCAAATGAGTCAGACCAGTCAGAAAATGCAGCAATAATAAAAAAAAAATATCTATCTCATATAATTATTCACTAAGGATATATCAATCTCGATATAATATGGGGGCTATAACACACCCCACCTTAAAAGAAAAAGTTTGAAGGTACTGAAAACTTTTTATATAACTTTAGCAGTCTCTGACTGGTTTACAATACACACGATAATCTTCACAAAATTTTTTAATAAACATATATATACACTTAAAGTGAAAGGGGACCAATCAGATCATTTTAAATTAGGATATTCTGGAAAGAGCATCAGCGACAACATTATCTCTTCCCGAAATATGCCTAATCTTTAAATTATATTCTTGAAGGCCTAAACTCCACCGCAATAATCTTTGATTCTTGTTTTTCATTTTATTGATAAAAGTTAAGGGGTTATGATCGGTGTAAACTGTAATTGGGCATTGGGTGGTTCCTAGATATTCATCAAAATGGGTTAATGCCAGAATTAGAGCCAAAGTTTCTTTTTCTACTGTAGAGTAATTCTTTTGATGTTTGAGAAATTTTCTAGAGAAATAACATACAGGGTGATCAATACCTTGGGAATCTTCCTGGGCAATATACCCAACCTGCTCCATTGTCACTCGCATCTATAAACAATTTGAAGGGCTTTTCATAATTGGGACTGGCCAGGATAGGGGAATTATTTAATAATGTTTTTATTCTGTCAAAGGATTTCTGGCACTCCTCAGTCCAAACAAACCTAACTCTTTTGCTCAATAAACTGGTCAAAGGGGAGACAACATCTGAGAAATTTAAACAAAATTTTCTATAATAATATCCAGCCATGCCTAAGAATCTTATGAGCTCTTTTTTAGAGTTTGGTGCTGGAAAATTTACAATGGCATCAACTTTTGCCGCAATCGGCCTCACCTGCCCCTGACCCCACAACATGACCTAAATAATTTACAGTTGCTTTGCCAAATTCTGATTTTACCAAGTTAATAGTTAGGTTAGCTTGAGTCACTTTGTCAAAAAATTCTTGAATATGCTTTAGATGATCAGCCCAATTTGTATCTGTGTGTATAATAACATCATCAATATAAGCTTCACTGTGATCTAGGTCTGCAATTAAGTGGTTAACCATGCGCTGGAACATTGCCGAAGAGTTTTTCATGCCAAAAGGGGTAACTTTATATTGATACAACCCAAATGGGGTAACAAAAGCAGATATTTCTTTTGCTCTTTCTGTTAAAGGGACTTGCCAATAACCCTTTAACAAGTCAAATTTTGTCACAAATTTAGCATGGCTAAGTTTGTCAATGCAGTCATCAATTCTAGGAATTGGATAATTTTCTGTTTTGGTGAGGCTGTTCACTTTTCGGTAATCCGTACAAAATCGGTAACTGCCATCAGGTTTTGGGACGAGAATACAGGGTGAACTCCAGTTGCTATGGCTAGGTTCTATGATATCATTGTCCAGCATATACTGTATTTCCTTTCGCATGATCTCAGCTTTGAAAGGGTTCAATCTATATGGATGCTGTTTGATGGGATTTGCCTCTCCTATATTAACATCATGAAAAATAACAGATGTCCTACTAGGCACATCGGGAAATAAGTGTTGATACTTGAAAATTAAATCAATTAAATCTTTTCTTTGGTCAGGCAGTAAATAATCCATTTTATTTTGTAGATCTCTCAGGACATCTGAGTTCTGTAATTTCAGAGTTACATTTTCGCCGCCTTCATGAATATCTCGAAAACCCTCCACAGGAATTTCTACCTCATCCATGTGGGTGACTGTTGAGACTGGTAGAGAGCTTGGTTCTCTCTCATAATATGTTTTCAACATATTTATATGGCACAGCTGAGTATTTTTGAGTCTATCAGGAGTCTCAACAACATAATCAGTATCACTGATCTTGTGCTTAACAATATAAGGGCCTGAATATCTTGCTTGTAAAGCATTGCCCTTTAAAGGGAATAGTACTAGCACCTTGTCCCCAGGTTTAAAGGTGCGAAATTTCGCCTTCTTATCATACCAGGTCTTCATATGACTCTGGGCTTTCTGTAAATGTTTATTTGCCATTTCTCTGGCGTGGTGCAGTTTTTCCTTAAAAGTGGACACATAGTCCAGTAGAGAAATTTCAGGTGGCTCTTCCTCGAGCCATTTCTCCTTCAAAGCAGTGAGTGGACCCCTCACTGAGTGTCCAAACACTAATTCAAAAGGGCTGAACTCCAGAGATTCCTGAACAGTCTCACGGACTGCAAATAAGAGGAGATGTACTCCTTCATCCCAATCCTTCTCATTATTCTCCCCATAGGCATTTATCATGGTCTTCAGTGTTTGATGGAAGCATTCAAGAGCACCTTGACTTTCAGGATGATAGGCACTTGATGTGTACTGCTTAATTTTGAGCTCATACATCACCTGCTGAAAAATGTTTGACATAAAATTTGAGCCTTGGTCTGATTGCACTGACCTGGGTAGACCGAAAGTCGTGAAAAATTTTATCAAGGCCTTAACTATAGTCTTCGTTTTAATATTTCTTAGAGGTATAGCCTCAGGAAATCGTGTAGAAGCACACATGATGGTAAGAAGATATTCATTTCCAGATCTTGTTCTAGGCAATGGGCCAACACAATCAATAATAATTCTACTAAAAGGCTCCTCAAAAGCAGGGATTGGTTGAAGGGGAGCAGGAGGAATCTTCTGGTTGGGTTTTCCTACAATTTGACAGGTGTGGCAGGTTTTACAAAATTCAACAACATCCTGTCGAAGCTTGGGCCAGTAAAAACACTGTTGAATACGAGAGTAGGTTTTCCTAACTCCCAAATGTCCAGCCATTGGATTTTCATGAGCCAGGCTTATTATTTCATTCCGGTATTTAGTGGGGACAGCTATTTGATAAATAACCTCCCAGTCACTATTGGAGGGTACTTCTGGTGGTAGGCTTTTCCTCATGAGTACACGTACATCAGATTTTTTAAAATAACAGACAGGGGAGTTTTGGGCTTCTGCCTCTGTTAGAGCCCTTTCACGTGGCTCGGCAAGGTCAGGATCACTTTCCTGTTCCTGAATTAAAGATGTCCGGGAAATGACATTCAAGGAGGTCCCCCCTATCACTCTCAGGTGTAGTGACCTCTTTACAATTTCTAGAGGAGTCATCACACTGACTCAAAAATGTCTGAGACAAATCAATATCTTCAGAATCCGTAATTCTGTGACTGTTCTTATCCTCAGCTTTGCTGTTTAAATAAATCAACACAATTGAGGTTGTTGTCTACCTCAGCTTTCTTAGCCATGGACTGAGTCACAGCACATGCTGGAAAGGCAAAAGGAAAACATTCCTTCAAATTAATAATACTTTCATCTGTGCTCGGCTTATCCACCACTTGAGGTTCTACAGTGACTTTGTCACCAGCTAAGTCATTTCCCAATAATAAAGAAATACCTTTTACAGGTAGAGTAGGTCTGATTCCTACTGTCACAGTCCCATTTACTAAACTACTTTTTAAATTTGTTTTATGAAGTGGGACATTTAAAGAGTTTGCCTCAATACCTGATATTAGAACTTGTGCCCCTGTGGCACTTTCTTCAGAAAATGGCAAAATCACAGTCCCATTTACTAAACTACTTTTTAAATTTGTTTTATGAAGTGGGACATTTAAAGAGTTTGCCTCAATACCTGATATTAGAACTTGTGCCCCTGTGGCACTTTCTTCAGAAAATGGCAAAATGCCTTCTAACATAAAAGACTGAGTAGCCCCTGTGTCTCTCAGTATTTTAATTGGTAAGGAACAGTGCTTATCCCCCCTCAAGGGAAACAAAGCCTTCAGAAATGAATGGCTTATAATTTTCTAAAGCATCTTGCTTTATTACATAATTTTCAGGGCATGGAGCACATGCAAGTGCATTCTGTGAAGTAGAGGACTCATTTTTCCTTTTTAACAGCCAGCAATCTGATAGTAAATGCCCTGGTTTCTTGCAATAATTACAGGTTTTAGTTGAACTGTTGGGTCGTAATGGTATAGGACTGGCATTAGATGACTTATTCTCATTAGGCTTCCTATTAAATTTGGATGGTGAAAAGTTTGGAGGATTGGAAGGATGATTAGAAGGGTGACTTTTATCTGAAGTTGGTCTAGGTCCACTTTGGAAAGAATTCTTGTGGGGCCAAAAATATGTGGAGTTACGACTCATTTTATGAGTTAAGACATAGTCATCTGCTAGTACTGCTGCTCTATTTAATGTGTCAACTTTTTGTTCATCCAGGTGGGTCTTTATATCTGAATGTATCTTTCCTTTAAACTCTTCAATTAGCATCATTTCTTTTAATTTCGAGAAATCTTTCCCAATTTCTTTTGAATGGCACCACCTGTCATATAAATTTTGCTTTTCTCTGGCAAATTCCACATGAGTTTGATTTTCGTTTTTATAATAATTTCTGAATTTCTGCCTATAGGCCTCTGGAACAAGTTCATATGCCTTAAGTATAGCCTCTTTAACAGCGTCATAATTATTGCTTTGCACAGAAGTTAGAGCGGAATAGATTTCTTGGGCCTTCCCTTTCAAAACACTTTTGTAATAGCAAAGTCCAGACATCCCTTGGCCATTCTAAACTTGTTGCCACTTTTTCAAAATGTGAAAAATATTTATCAACTTCTTTTTCTTGAAAGGGGGGAACTAGCCTAACATGTATAGTTGCATCAAATCTACTTGGGGAAATTACATTTGAGACTTGACGTTGAGATTCTAATTCTTTTATTTTTATTTCCTTTTGGGCCTGAATTTCTAATTCTTTTAAGTGCATTTCTTTTTGAGCTTCTATTTCCCTTAATTTTAATTCCCTATCCTCTTTTTCTTTTTGAGCCTGAATTTGTTCCCTTTCTTTTTGAGCATGAATTTGTTCTCTTTCTTTTTGGGCCAGAATTTGTTCCCTTTCTTTTTGAGCCAGAATTTGTTCCCTTTCTTTTTGAGCCTGAATCTGTTCCCTTTCTTTTTGAGCTTCTAATTCTTTTAATTTCATTTCATTTTCCTGCCTTTTCATTTCTTGTTGCATTTCTAATCTCTTTTGTTCCAATTCTAACTTTTTGAGTTCAAGGGCATCAGTGGGTTGTGGTTCAGAGGGGAGAGTTTCAGACTGAGGCAAAAGGCCTTCCTCCATGTAATGATTAACAATGAGCTGTTTAAGTTTATGCTTGTTCAGACCAGGGTGGCAGGTAATTTTAGATAATGAGCAAGTTGGAATAAATCCTCCTTCTTAAGAGATTCTGTCACAATAAATACCATGATGAAAAGGTTTGCTGGTTCTCAGATTAGATAAATAATACTGAAATTTTCTAAGAAAGTTGAAATGTTTTTAAAGTGAGCCAAAATAATAATTGCAATATGCAAATAAAGCTTTCTCGTTATCTAATATTCAATCCCGGACGAGCCCTCAATTTCTGTTACGGTATGGAAATATTATTGATATTGGTAACAGAAAGAAATCTGAGAATCAGCAACAATAACTATGAATTCAATTATTCTGAAATTTAATTTAAAAAAATTAATATAAAAAAAATGATACTAAGATCTTTTACACTAATTGGTTTACAGAAAATAAAAACAGTGGTACTTATCAATTATTGAATTAGTCCAAAGTATAGTTTGACAGAATCCAGTAATGCAGTGGTGAAGAATCTTGTGAAGAAAGTTACCAGCTGGTAGTATTAAATCCAAGAATGTCTCTTCAGAAACAGTATTCCGTAGATTTGTAATAAAATTTTTACTTAGAAATTTCAGCAGTCTCCAATAAAATATAATAAAATGCTCCGCAAAATTCAAATGGAGTAAAAATCCAAGAAGTATTGGCGCCACAGGTAATTTCCAAATAATCCAGTAGAATCCTGGCTTTTCACAAAATAATATTATTCTGTTTCACAGAAAGTATAAATTCTCTTTTCCAAGAAGAATAGATTCTCTTCAAAATTCTCTTTTGGAATCAATCTTCCAAAATCACAAAGAAGCACTACTTCTATAATAAATGCACTGTTCTGAAACAATAATAATCTCCAATGGAAACAACTGAAGTGAGTCTTTTTAAATGGCTTTCTAAAAAAATGAGTTTTGGAATTCTGTTGACAAACCTTTATATAGTACGGTAACCAGATAGAATGTCCTAGAAGATGAAAATTCTAACAGTTTCTATCAGTCTCCAGGTGATTCTGTCACAATCCAAGTAAACAAGGTCCCTAACCTACTTAAACAATGCACAATAATTGTAGATCAGTGTAACAAAGATGTAAACAAGGTCACTGAGTGCAAATGAGTCAGACCAGTCAGAAAATGCAGCAATAATAAAAAAAAAAATATCTCTCTCATATAATTATTCACTAAGGATATATCAATCTCGATATAATATGGGGGCTATAACACCGATGTCGGAGACATTTAGTCCTATTGTTGACACCATATAAGTCTATTAAGGATTAAGAGCGGTCTTTTTCTTATAACATTTGCGGCTAACATTGTAAATCTCTGTTGAGGGAGCTTTCCGAGGCCGCAGATTACACTCAGATTTGGTCTTCACGAATAGGAAGACCATTAGCTGCGTCAACTAAGCTGAGACCACTGTCTTTTTTTAATATGGCCATTAGAAGGAAAGAGTACATTTTTAGCTTAACTTGACATAGTCAAGATAAGCTATTGCCATCACGCGTGCAGAAGTCTGTTAGTCTGTGAGTCTGTTCACATTTTCCTTTAGCACAGGCTACACCCCGCAGTTCCTGTCTGATCGTCACGAAATTTCATATGAAAGTTTGGGGTCATGTCTAGATGAGAACGTCCCCTTTCGGTTGCGATCGGTCAACCGGTATGGCTGTCCGAGCCAAAACCCGAAAACCATTAGCACAATCTACAGGTCGCATTTATGAAGGGATTTCATTGTAACTTGGTAGGATGCCTCTGTATAATGCCTGGATGAGAACGTCCCCTTTTGGGCATGATGTATCAACCATGATGGCTGCCCAAGCCCGAAACCCAAAAACTTTTAGCACAGTCTGCAGGCCATGTTTAATATGGAGGGATTTCATTGTAACCTGGTAGGATGACTCCTTATGATGCCTAGATGAGAATTTCCCCATTTGGGCGTGATCTGCCAACCGTGACGACTGCTCGATCCCAAAACCCGAAAACCTTTAGCACAGTCTACAGGTCATATTTATTGAAGAATTTCATTGTAACTTGGTGGGTTGACTTCATGCAATGTCTAGACGAGAAAGTCCCCTTTTGGTCCTGATTGGGCAACTGTGTCGGCTACTGGGGCCCGAAGCCCGAAAACCTTTAACACAGTCTACAGGTCATATTTATGAAGGGATTTCATTGTAACTTGGTAGGATGACTCCAAATAATGTCTAGATGAGAACGTCCCATATTGGTCGTGATCATTCAGCCTTGATGGGTGCCCGAGCCCAAAAACCTTTAGCATAGGCAAAAGGTCATATTTATGGAAGGATTTCATAGTAACCTGTTAGGTTGACACTATATAATGCCTAGATGATGACATCCCCTTTTGGTCGTGATTGGTCACCTGTGATGGCTACAGGTGCCTGAAGCCCGAAAACCTTGAGCACAGTCTACAGGTCATATTTATGAAAGGATTTCATTGTAACTTCATAGGATCACTCCAGATGATGCCCAGATGAGAATGTCCCCTTTTGGTTGCGATCATTCAACCATGATGGCTGCCCGAGCCCGAAGCCTGAATACCTTTAGCACAGTCTGCAGGTCATATTTATGAAGGGATCTCTTTGTAACTTGGTAGGTTTGACTTCATATAATGTCTAGATGAGAACGTCCCCTTTTGGACACGATTGGGCAACTGTGACAGCTGCAGGGGCCCGAAGCCCAAGAACCTTTAGAACAGTCTACAGGTCATAATTATGAAGGGATTTCATTGTAGCCTGGTAGGATGACCCCAAATAATGTCTAGATGAGAACGTCCCCTTTTGGTCGCGATCATTCAGCCTTGATGGCTGCCCGAGCCCAAAACCTTTAGCATAGTCTATAGGTCATATTTATGGAAGGATTTCATTGTAACCTGTTAGTTTGACTCCATATAATGCCTAGATGATGACATCCCCTTTTGGTTGTGATTGGTCAACTCTGACGGCTTCAGGGGCCCGAAGCCCGAAAACTTTGAGCACAGTCTACAGGTCATATTTATGAAGGGATTTCATTGTAACTTCGTAGGATCACTTCAGATGAGAATGTCCCCTTTTGGTTGCGATCATTCAACCATGATGGCTGCCCGAGCCCAAAGCCCAAAAACCTTTAGCACAGTCTACAGGTCATATTTATGAAGGGATTTCATTGTAACTTGGTAGGTTGACTTCATATAATGTCTAGATGAGAACGTCCCCTTTGGATGCAATTGGGAAACTGACGGCTACAGGGGCCCAAAGCCTGAAAACCTTTAGCACAGTCTACAGGCCATATTTATGAAGGGATTTCAATGTAACTTGAAGGGAGCGCGGTGGCTCAGGAGGTAGAGGTGCAGGCTGCAAGCCGAGAGGTCCTCGGTTCGAATCCCACCTGCGGCAACCGCGTTGTGTCCTTGGGCAAGACACTTCATCTCCGTTGCCCGCGTGGGGGCACGATGACGCCGTGTACTAAGGCGTACTGCACGTCGATGGTACGCATGTCTTCAACCAATCTAACCCTGCCTGTGCTGCAGTGCGGAGTTACGATGTTGGGGAGCTGGCAGCTGCTCGTCGTTGCTCGGTGGTTCTCTCCAGGTACTCCGGCTTCCTCCACCCGTAAAACTGTCACGGTCATGATTAGCCATTGTGCATAAATATGTGACCTTAAACATCAATAAATAATAAAATATAACTTGATAGGATGACTCGTTTTGGAATAATTTCACTGTAACTTGGTAACTTTCGTTGATATATGTTAACTGTGAGGGCCACATACATTAACTGTGAGGTCATATTAACCCACCCCTCAGCTCTTTAGTACAGTGTATACCTCATATTATTTTTATCAAAAACATAGCATACAGGGAACAGAAATGAACATATTCCCAATTATCACAATTCTTGTCTTAATTCGTAATCCTTTCATAAACACTGAACATTATCCTTTTCATCAAAAACAACACACAAGTTAAGCTACAGTGTCATTGACACTTTCATTCAAGAATCAAACTTGATTCTCATTGTTTTTCTATGGAGAATCATTTGTGAGATTAAATTCTGACTCTATCATGAATTTTATGCCCTGATGCACTAGTGCTGAAATGGTTTGCCGGATAACCGGTTTGCAACTGGTTATCAGTGTAACCGGTTGAAAAAGGTGTCGGCTGGATAACCGATATACCTATAGTTTACGGGATAGCGTTGGGAAAATAAATAGTATTTGACCACAAGATGTTAGAATTATTTTGCTGATGCAAGCATTGCTAAAGCTACCAAACATTTGTCGTTTTACAATTGATGTGTACTCAATGTAACATGAGAGGGTTAAGGTGTTGGAATGTTGAATGGACAGTTACTGGGCTGTCAAGTTGCAGATAAATGTTTGTAACAAACTGTCAACAGTCGAGTGCACTGCAGGTTCTTTTCTGCATGGGCAGCAGTGAGCACGTGCCTGTCAATGTAACATAGTCTTCTACAGGCAAATGTAACATTCTTCTCTTTGATGAGGTGTTGTTAATTGCAGATTATAATGCTGAAAAAATCCCTCAGTGTGAGTAATGGTGCTTCCAAAATAAATTGACTGTTTGGTACTTTACCAAAATGTTTCAGAAAAAAACATATTTTGATTTTATTGAACTGTTTAAAAGTATGAACATATGTCATAAAAAACCTATTTTAAAATCTTGCATTTTAAAATTCATTTTTCAATGGTCAGTGTCAGACAGTGACGGGGCTCTTGTTCAATGAGGCATATAATAATTTCTTACCACACACCTTTCATGACTCGCAACATATTCCTGCCAGAAATTTCATTGCGATGAATAGGTAAATGTAAACGTGGAACTGTTTGTGACATTTGTCTTAGTAGTGAAAAAGAAAAAAGATACTCAGAAAAATTAGGAGTACATATTCACCCTATGATCACATGAAATAAAGCCATTTGAGGTAAGAGGCTCTTTGTTAATACCGTTAACTATGCCTAACTACAATGAACAAACTGGTTGGAAAATTCTGAACTATTATCAATGACAATCATCGGATTCATACCTCACTTCAAATGCACACACATGGAAACAAATCACACACGCAAACTTTGTTTCAGGTGCACGGCATGCAGCCTGCTTTTGTGACCGGGCAATGCAGGGTGGCCACAGTTACGATGTATCATCACTGTTATGTGAGACCATTGCAGTCATATAAATTGTTAACAATCATTTGCACATCAGCAGTTTCCATTGGCACTCGATTGTGTTCGTTTGTTTACTTTTTGCCGAAGTCAGGTGGCAGTGTTTTGAACTGTTTTCTCACCATTCCTTACTGATTTTGCATCGTAGACAATGCAATATAAAACCAGTGGTTGAATGAAATTAATGGATATCCAGTTGAAATCCAGTTATGCCTGACGATTAGCCGGTTACAAAAATGAGCCAACCGTTTCAGCAATACTGATACACATCACTCCCTGCATGGCCAGGTACCAGAAGGTATCTGAAATTTTATTCTTTTTTTTTCTTCAGGAATCGGTTCCACTCCTGTGAGAACATGTTACACAGCTACAAGGAAAAACTTGCTGATAAATAAAAATACTAAAGTAATTTGCCAAGGTTTCACGGGTAAACAGGTAAGCTTTGTTAGAAACATAATTGTTGTGTTGTTTTAAGCTTAAATATCTTACAAAGTTTGCGAGAAAAAAATAAAATTGTTTGGTACAGGTTTGTCGGGTTACACGCAATAGAAAAATAGGGTCGGCCAGTCAGGATTTTGTAAATTAAACCTTTTTACCAACTGTAAAAACAAAAAACAGGCTGTGCTATTTACATAAATCTCCATTCAAGTTTTATCATTTATTCATTTTTTTTTTTTGTCTAAAAAACATTGGTTATGATCCCTCAGTAGAATGAACTCATAGAGCTCATTCTAATGAGGTGTCATAAGTTATGTTTTTGAGATAAAAAATGAATTTATATTATTTTTATACTGTACCAATGACCCAGACTTAGCTGGTGCTAACTCCAACAAAACCAGGGCCAAACACAAATTTTGCCCCCCAATCCCCAAAATTTGCATCCAAAACAAAAAGAAATCATGTCCTAAAGGACCTCCATAGTACGCCTCTACTGCGCATGCGCAGTGGCGCAGTCGTCCCGAAATTGGCGCCAATTATCATTCTCTGTTTGGCCCTTCATCAGTCAACATCTCACTGATCTTTGTGCTTGTAAATCTCAGTTTAAAGGATGCCAGACACGTAATTTTTGGAGAAAATGTGATTCTAAGGAGGATAGAAGGAGGAGAGGAAAAAGAAGTGGCAAAAAATAATCAGGGCTGTACTTAAAATTTTTTGATGAAATTATGTTAAGCTGCCTATTTTCGAGGCATGGGCCTCTTGTTGTCATTCTTGCTAATTGTTGCACTGCTTATTCAGTGTTTCCTCTCCCCTAGCCTTCTAAAGTCCCCCCTGGCAATTCTCCCATGCTTTTGGCATATTTTTGAGAAGTTTCATTTCTAAAATTTCCTGGGAGAGTTGCTTGGTTACAGAATGTTTTCTGTTATTTTCCCCATAGTTACGTTTTCACCCATGGGTGTATAACGTTTGTGTTCTGCATCTTCCATCTGATGTTCTACAGATTCTCCCCTGGGAGTCTCTGTTTTGCATCAGATAGAGTGTAATTGATGACTGATTCCGGGCCAGTTTTTTCAGTGCCTGGAGTCATGTTTTCTAGTGTGTTTACACTGTTTGTTTTCATTGGCAACAGCCTTTTTTGAGGGGGGCTGTTTGCCTTTGTGGTAGTTTATCTCATTATAAGATACATTTATATTATCCGAAAGTGTCTCATTAATTATTTTATATAAATTTAAAATTTTTGACCACACTTTGCCATCGGATCCATCGGGGCTCAACGTTACTTTTCAGCAACTTGGGCTTCTCTGAAAAAATATTTTTTCAAAATTATTTTGTTTTGCAATTGTTTTTTCATTTATTAACCCTTTACCCAACGCAGACGATATCAAAATTTATTATTTTAAATAACATTTTTTTAAATTTTTCAAGAAATTTCAACAAAACCATATCATGTGACCCCTCGTTGGAACGAGCTCGACGAGCTCGTTCCAACGAGGGGTCACATGATATGGTTTTGTTGAAATTTTTTGAAAAATAATATTTTTTCAACTACTGAATTTGCATATTACGCGGGCGGATGCGGGCGATTCGTTGGGTAAAGGGTTAATGGATCATGTTATTATGTATCTTTGTGTCAGGGGGTTTTGCGAGTAACTAGGACTTATTGTTGTTCTTTCACAATGAAGGGACATTGTTCAAATTGTAATAGGAAGAAATCTTCCTCTGACTTTCATGATCATTGTATTAATTGTAGTCAGTGTTCTCGCATTAATCCCTGTCCTATATGTGAACATTGGGATGAGAAACATTGGAAACGTGTGTCACGATATGTTGTTTCTGGAGAAAGAGCGATGCCGGCTCTTTCTCCACAAGGTCACTCTACTCTCTCAGTTTCTATTTCAGAGGAACCAGAACAGGGTGATGTTTCCATGTTATCTTCTTCAAGTGTGCGTCCGTCGTCACAAATGAATTCAGAGCTAGCGGCAAAAGTGCTCATGGAGATTAGACAAATGTCGTCCGCTAGCTCGCCCGGTGTAGCGTCCATTCACCGAATGGTTCGGCAGCCGGGTTCGTCCGATGCGGTCCAAGAGGAAATTTTGGGTGATGCGAGCACTATAAACATAATAGATGCACACCCAGTGACGGCGGATAGTAAACGAGAATGGAGGAAGCCTTTTAGTCCGGTTCCTAGCTCGTCCAGGTCCAGCCGGGCCGCGAGCGAGAGAGGTCCCTCTCTCGTACAACAACATCTGGGACCAGATGTTGTGGTACAAAATGTGTCTTTAGCGGAGCATACGTCCGTCGCTCGGGACGCTCCGTTGTATAAGCAGTCCGCAGAGACTGTTAAGGCTTCCTCTTCTCGTCAGCGCACACGACCGCACCTTGGCTGCGTGACCTCCGATATTTTACCAGCTTCGCCGATGAAGGATTCTTCGGCGACCAGGTCACACCATCCGGCAGCCAGGGATTCGAGACCGATGGACTCCGGACGTTCGCATAGGAAAAGTATGCGGGAGCCATCTGATGCGGAGCTGCCCTCGGCGAAGCAGCGAAAGACTGCGCCTCCGCAGGTCTCGACGTCGGACATTCTTGTGCAGATAGCACAGCTTATCGCAGCATTCCAGCAGCCGACAGAAACGGTGTCGGATCGAGAATTGCCCGACGGCGCTGGGTCGGTACGCTCCGCCGAAGCATCGGGGGCGGACGACCGGGAACATCGGGAGGTCCGACCGGATGGTGAAAGGGATACGGATGAATTGGAGCTATCCCTTTCGGAACAACATAAAGCTGCCGTGGACTTCATCCGGCACTTTCTCCCTCAAGTTGTTCCATCGGGCCAGACTGCTGCGCTTCCGGACAAGAGAATTATAGCATCATTGGACTCTGAATTTTTTGAGCGGTTCAGGGACATCGCTCCCGAGTTTCCGTCGCAGTCCAATAATGTTGCAAGAACATTTGAATTATTGAACGACGCTATATTTAAACTTGCTTCCAGGACGGGGAAAGCAGGTTTCTTGTCCGCTAATACTCTTAACCTGCCTTTCATTAATGCAAGGAATAAATTCGATACGGCAGGACAGGGTATACCGAGAGTTCCTCTGCGTATGGACGACGAGGCGGAAGACTTAGAGCTATCATTACCGTCGTCAGCTTCTATTCCAACCGCGGTGTTGGAAACAGCTATTGCGTCTAACAGAGCCAATTTAGATGCCTTATCTTACGCAGATCACCTTACTAAGGCGTTATCACTGCGCCTTCAAGGGGAAGAGTTTCAGGATATACAATCCTCTTTAAGACTTCTTTCAAGGGCAGTAGCTTATTCCACGTGTAACTCCGCCCTTTCAGTGGCAAATCTGGAGTTGGTTAGACGTGACGCAGCCCTAGCTACATCCACACTAGTGGATTTTAAGGTGAAGAACTCTCTTAGAGTCGCTTCGGTCTCAGGAGAACTTCTCTTTGACGGCAAGCTTTCCGCTATTTATGATAAAATTAAAAAGAAAGCTAATGATTCTCTGTTGTTCAGATCGGCTCCTAAAAAGTCGGATACAGCAGACACGAATAAGACAGGCACTTCTGGGTCTAATGCGCCCAAGAGAGGTTCCTATAGAGGTTCCGGTGCGTCCTCTTGGTCTTATTCGAGAGACCGTCAGGATAGCGACTCTCGTTCGGGACGTCCTTCAGGCCGGGACAATCGGTCGGACACCCCGAGGTCGACGAGGCGAGGTGCGGGTCGTGGAAGACGTGGTTTCTCCTACCGCAGGCCTCGCAGGTCCAGGAGGTGATGGCTTAAACCTCTATCGCGTTCCGGTTGGCGGAAGGTTGTCGAGTTTTTCACAAGAGTGGGCGTCGATTACGGACGACCCTTGGGTGAGAGGAGTGACTTCGGAAGGTCTAAAGATATCCTTCAAACGAAAGCCTCCATTAACTCGAAGTCCAAAGTGGACTCATCTTCCGTCAAATCCACAGAAAAGAGACGCTCTGTTATCAGAGGTGCAGTCTCTTTTAATGAAGAACGCGGTAGAGGTCGTAGAAAACCAGGAATCTCTGGGATTCTACAGCCATCTGTTTCTGGTTCCGAAACCAGACGGCTCGTTCCGTCCAGTCATAGATTTGAGCTGGATAAACAAGCTGATCGTCACTCCGAAGTTTTATATGGAGACGATTCGATCGGTCAGAGCGAGTATTCGGGTGAACGATTATGCAACGAGCATAGATCTCAAAGATGCGTACTTTCTTGTCATGGTACATCCGACATTCCGAAAGTATCTACGCTTCGCAGTCCTAGGAGTGGTGTATCAGTTCCGGGCCATGTGCTTCGGATTGAATCTAGCACCCTGGGCTTTCACTCGGGTAATGAACTCGGTAATGATCTACTTCCGAGCTCATTCGTCTGCGGTAACGTCGGCCTACCTGGACGACATTCTTCAGAGGTACGGCAACGAGTTAACGCTTCAGAACGATGTTCAGAATCTTCTTCTATTGCTCCGACGTCTCGGTTTCATAGTAAACGAGGAGAAGTCGGATCTGGTGCCGTCCAAGTCATTCACTCATCTGGGAATGAGCTTCGAGACGCACAACAATCTCGTTCGTCTGCCGTTAACCAGAGCGAAATTAGTCAGTTGTTACGCTCGCTATTGTCTGCACGCAGACAAAGTCACGGCGAGAGAATTTATGAGACTGATAGGTCTGTGCGGAGCCGCCGCGGATCTCATTCCGATGGGGCGGCTACGCACACGTCCTCTTCAAATTTTCCTGACTCAGAATTGGAGTGTGAAAATTCATTCGCTCGATGTAGACGTTCTCTTGTCAGATCAAGTAAAACAAGAGATTCAGACTTGGGCAAACATTCAGTGGTTAACTCAAGGAGTTCCGCTGCAGTTGCCGGATCCGAGTTTTACCGTTATGACGGATGCCAGTCAAACAGGTTGGGGTGCATCATTAATCCCAACGGATTCGAGATGCCAGGGTCTTTGGGATCCGCAATTCCTGTGCAAGCACATAAACATCAAGGAAATGATGTCAATTTGGCTTGCGTTACGTCACTGGATGGACATTATTCACGATGCTCATGTCCAAATCCTATCCGACAATACGACAGTAGTGGCGTATATACGGAATCAGGGAGGCACTCATTCAGTTCCGTTGTTCAATCTAACGGAAAGAATCCTTCTGTTTGCGTTAGAACATCACGTTCTTCTTTCGGTCCGTCACATACCGGGTCGTCTGAATGTGCTAGCAGACTCCCTTTCACGAAAGGGTCGCTTGTTGCCGTCGGAGTGGACTCTCAACAAACAAGTATTCAATCAGATTTGCTACCAATGGGAACGGCCAATGATAGACTTATTTGCGACACATCTCAACAATCAGTTGCAGACGTATGTGTCCCCGTGTCCGGATCCAAGAGCATTTGCAGTAGACGCTCTGTCGATCCCTTGGGACGGAATGATAGGATATGCGTATCCTCCAGCGCCGTTAATTCAACAAGTATTGCTAAAGATAAAACAATCTCAATGCAAGATTCTGTTGGTAGCATCTCTGTCGCCACAGAGACCGTGGATAAATCTACTCAGGTGTCTGTTGTGGGACCTACCGCGGAAGCTTCCTCCACGAGAGGATCTTCTTTCGCAGGGGAAATCGCGCCAACTCCATCACAACCCGCAAGGTCTCAACCTTCACGTTTTTCCGTTGTGCGGTCCTTCTTGCATGGCAAGCACTTTACAGGACGAGCAGTGGACGCGATTTCTAACTGTAGGAGGACCTCCTCTTCGCTAAACTATGCGGCTAAGTGGAAGGTTTTTCGTCGTTGGTGTAGGGATCATTCTGTAGATATATTTGATCCCTCTATACCAGACATTGCAAACTTTCTAGTATACTTGTTTGACGAAATCAAACTGCAGCCTGTTACTATAAAGGGTTATAGATCTATGTTATCTGATACCTATGCACATCATGATAGTTTACAAATTGGATCTAATGTCTCTTTATCGAAATTGGTTAGAAACTTTTCGATAAATAGACCCAGAACTCTTAGATTAATTCCTAAGTGGAATTTAGCTTGGGTTCTCCTTAAATTGAAGGAAAAGCCATTTGAACCTCTTGGGACAGTAGATTTCAAATTCTTATCTTATAAGACAGCTTTTCTCTTAGCTTTCTCTTCTGCCAGAAGAGTCAGTGAGCTTCATGCACTATCGGTGGATGATTCTCATTATCGTAGTGTTGGGAACACTATCACCTTCACTACTAATGTGGGTTTTTTAGCTAAGAATCAGGCTCCTAATAAATATCCGGAACCTATTGTTATTAAGGCTCTTCCATCTTCAGACGGGCGTAGGCCTTTACTCTGTCCTGTTAGAGCACTACGTATCTATAAACAGAGATCTCAGTTTATCAGAAAGGGACGGAAACGTTTCTTTCTGTCTTTGATGCCTAATAGAAAGGACATTTCAGTCCATTCTATTGCTAGATGGATTCAGTTAACTATCTGTACTGCTTATGAAGATTTATCTTCTTCTCAGCAGTCTGTGCTTAAGATTTCTGCTCATGAAGTAAGAGCTCTTTCTACTTCCTGGGCTTATGCTAATAGTGTTGCTATTACAGATTTAATGAAGGCTGCTTATTGGTCTCAGCCATCCACATTTACGAATTTTTATCTCAGAAATATTGAGTCCATTTCTGGAGACCTGCATTGTTTAGGTCCGTTATCTGTTGCTCAGAATGTCGTCCACTAAACAGTTGCAACTATAGTTATGCAGGCTTTCTGTTCCGGCAGTGACTCCGTCCGGCTGCCCTCTTCGCTCTGGGCTATTTGACCCAGGGCAAGGGGAAGGGGGGGGGGGGGCGGGTGTTCCCTTAGGTCACCTGCTTTATAGTGAAAAGCAAGGGAATGCCTCCTCCAAGTCAGTATTTCTGAGTCGCTTCCGGGATGGTTTTAAAGTGTAATATTAATGTTTAATTTCATTCATGTCTTATTTTTAAAGTGTAGCTCGGTGTGAAGCATTTGTATATGTCAAGTGTCAAACGGGCTTTAATATACAATACTCGGACACTTTTAAATGATTATAAAGAGTCTCAATTCTCTGGACTACTTTATTTATTGGCTTGCTTTAAAAATAATTAGTATAAGGGTTATACTGGATGTTAATAGAGAACATGAATGTTATTGTGCTCAATTATTAAGGGTAGTGTATCTTTCTAATTTAATATTAAATAAGAAAGATACATGTAAAGCCTAATACTCCTTTTCTCCTTAAGGGGTTACCTCTTTACTATATAGTTGAGCTTATTGGATTTTCCTCTATGTCCTAGGCCCTCCAGCCTGTTTACTATTCAGCTAAGTCTGGGTCATTGGTACAGTATAAAAATGTTAAAAAATTTATAGTAATTTATATATTTTTTATACTTACCAATGACCCAGACGGGGATGGCCCTCCCTGGAGTTGGGAACTCTTGCCTCCCCGCTGAGTACATAGCGCTGACCAGGCACTGCCAGTAAGAATGATAATTGGCGCCAATTTCGGGACGACTGCGTCACTGCGCATGCGCAGTAGAGGCGTACTATGGAGGTCCTTTAGGACATGATTTCTTTTTGTTTTGGATGCAAATTTTGGGGATTGGGGGGCAAAATTTGTGTTTGGCCCTGGTTTTGTTAGAGTTAGCACCAGCTAAGTCTGGGTCATTGGTAAGTATAAAAAATATATAAATTACTATAAATTTTTTAACTTTTCAAGAAATTTTTTTTGCTCAACTACGAAGTCAACCTGAGCTGTTGCCGTCACTTTGCATCTGTCGGCGTATGTCCACAATTTCCTTTGGCTCACCACACAGGTCGCATTTGTGATCGGGTCACTTTGAAATTTGGTATGTATACATCAATATTTCCCTTTGGCACACCCTAAAGGGCATATTCATAATCAGATCATTTTGAAAGTTGGTATGCTTGTTTTGGGTGACCTCTAGATGGGAGCTGTTAATTTCCTTCCATTTCCACCAAAAAACGTTGCCGTTGGCAACGACTTTTGAACTTAGTTTAGTTATGCATCAATATATTCCTTTGGCATGCCGTACAGTGGTGTGCTTGTTTTGGACTGACATTTAGATGGGACCTATCGATCCTCTTCCATTTCCGTCAAAAAACATTGCCATTGGCAACAACCTTTGAACTTAGTGCAGTTATTATACATCAATATTTCCCTTTGGCACACCCCACAGGGCACATTTATGATCAGAGTGCTTTGAAACCTGGTATGCTTGTTTGAGGTGTCCTCTAGATGGGAGCTATCACTTTTCTTCCATTTCTGTCAAAAAACGTTGACATTGTCAACGACCTTTGAACGTTGAAAGTTTAGTTATGCATCAATATATTCCTTTGGTACACCCTACAGGGCACATATATGACTGGATTGCTATGAATCTTGGTATGCCCTTTTGGGGTGACCTCTAGATGTAAGCTATCAATTTTCTTCCATTTCCTTCAATATAAGGCTAGTATATAGGGTACATTATGAGACCTATATGCAATGCACTCGCAGACTGCAGTTTGTATTAGGACTCAAAATGTCCCCTTGTGAGGCTGTGTCCTGGAATTTTTAATGTTACTACAGTAGAGCCCACTTAATTTGATATCTCTTAATTGTATATCCCTGTTAATTAGATATAATTTCCCAACACAAAACCATTTACCATACCTCCAGTACAAATTTGACCTGTTAATTGAATATAGGTTATAGAGTAAACTCCTGTTAATTGAATAAAAAATATTGTGACATGTCGAGAAATTACACTGACTCTCCCCAGTTTTCCTTTGCTTATAGACCTATTTGGCCTCCGTACATCCAATATAGGCATTTAATCTATTATATCTTGTTTGACTGAGCTCATATAGCTCTGTCAAACAAGATATAATAGAATAAATGCTAAGTTTATCTCTAGAATACAGGAAAGTGACACAATCCCTGTTAATTAAATACTTCTGTTAACCCTTTACCCAACGAATCGCCCGCATCCGCCCGCGTAATATGCAAATTCAGCAGTTGAAAAAATATTATTTTTCAAAAAATTTCAACAAAACCATATCATGTGACCCCTCGTTGGAACGAGCTCGTCGAGCTCGTTCCAACGAGGGGTCACATGATATGGTTTTGTTGAAATTTTTTGAAAAATTTAAAAAAATGATATTTAAAATAATAAATTTTGATATCGTCTGTGTTGGGTAAAGGGTTAATTGAATAATATTCATTGCAAAGTGGCTATTCAATTAACAGGGTTCCACTGTACCAAAATTGTGCACAGTTTTCTTTGACTATGTACTCTAATGAAAGACAGATATAGTCAGACTGAAAATATTGCTTTGTATTTGGAACTGTTGAATTAAAATCTAACATATATTATGACATATACACTGAGTTACATATGTGGTTGTTAGCTGACTCATTACTCAAACTTTGTGAGCATAATGAATGGTTGTTAGAAATTGAGTTCATTTCAAGCTTAGTATGTTCACTGCTCAGTATGACCTCATATTTGAGATGATTAATTAATAAATTATTGGTTGAATACTGAACTTTTTAGCACTCTCCATACATGTACATTCATTTAATTGACACAATGCCTTATGAAGGCAGATAGGGCCTACTAACAGACTAAAGTACCACAATTAATTGTCAAGAAATAATCTCAGAATGCCCTAAAACCTACTGGTACAGTCACTCGAAGTAAACATTTTGAAAAACGGCCCCCTCCAGGGAGGGGTGAATATCAGGAGAGGGGAGTGAGTGTGTGAGGGGTGTGCACCCCTTTAAGTACCCATCCCTAGTTGGAATTTTCATAATTTATCCCCCCCCCCCCCCCCACCACCATTGAAAACCTAGCTACATCCCTATTTGTCAGGTGAGTGCTTCAGGCCCCCTGAGGCCTCTTGTCTACGATGTACATTATGCTTTTTCTATAGATACATGTATGGATATTTCGATGGAAGTTATTAAAGCATTTTGAATTTGGACATATACTCATCAAACAATTTGTTTTCAGGGGACAATAAATACAGAGCAGGGTCTTGAGTATGGTACAAAGTTTGTTGGTGGTGTTTCACCAGCTAAAGCAGGACAGACACATTTAGGTTTACCGGTATTTGGCTCAGTGAAGGAGGTAAGAATACCAACACTTCTAAACATTTAATCCATCTGATCTTAAGACAGCTGAACATTAAAAATAAACCATTTGTTTGTGTCTGTGGGTGGCTTTGTGAAAGTGCATGCATGCTCATGCTTTGTCAAAGGACTTGTCTGACATTGCCATCACCCAAATTACCACCATTGGTTCACAAGAACCGTGTAAAGACTGTTTCGCAGCCAAAAGGGGTACCTTGCGTAACAGGTATATAAAGCATCTTGTTTTCATTTATAGGGTAACTTTTTTTCACCAAGTCCAAACCAGATTGATACCATTCTGTAAACCATGGACATTTCGAGATATTTATTTAATCATTCTCAGTATAACGGCCAAAAGAAATAGGGGCAAAAGTGACATAAAGATGAGATACACTTGCCATTTCCATGGATGAAGCTCCTTGACGTGTCCAGAATAACTCATCATAATGAATCCAAATTTAATTGATTTCACCCTCTCAGTACAATTCAGCATTAAAATTTTCTAGATATCGTTCCTTGAGTGCATCATTGTGACATCTGGAGTGCTTTAATATTGCAAATGGAGCATTGTTACACTCAAAGGACGATATTTAACTCCTTCACAAATGGGAAGCAATTAAATGTATTAACTTGAGCCCATCTCTCTTTCCTTACAATTTGACAATGTGCAGGATTCATTCTAATTATAAAAGCTCACATGTAACTCATTAAACTGAATCCGAATCCGAATTTGCTTGATGCCAGCTTTTAAATCATTAGCCTTTCGAGACCTTAACTGTTTCCCAAGATAGTGGTCAAAACATTGGGGATAAATTGAGCTGGCATAGGTTACGGCATAATTTTGTTGACATTCTGTCTCAAGGGTTAAAAAATATGTTCTGAATTTGATCAATATCATCCCCAGAATTTTGGTTTATTTTCAAAATTGCAGCCAGAAAGGACAAAAAAATAAAGTTTGTACCACAAATGTTAGTGTCACCCCAAAACTCTTCAGAATGACCAACGAAACTTGCAGTGTCTTCCAGGCCTCGATCATTAAATTTTGTTTTTTGGCAGCCATGATAAGCTAAAACAGCTATAAGGTGGCCGTCTCGATAGATTTTTTTCCAACAAACTTGTAGGGCACTTTAAAAAAAACAAAACTGGTGGTAAGGGAATGAAACTTGGTGAACTTATAGAGGAAAGCTATATTTTTATACTGTACCAATGACCCAGACATGGCTGGTGCTAACTCTTAAAAATATAGGGCCAAACACAAATTTTGCCCCCCAATCCCCAAAATTTGCATCTAAAACCAAAGAAAACATGTCCTGAATGGCCCTCCATACTTCACCTCTACTGCGCATGCGCAGTGTCAAGGACGTCCCGAAATTGGCGCCATTAATCATTCTTTGTTTGGCCCTTCATCAGTTAACATCTGACTGATCTTTGTGCTTGTAAATCTCAGTTTAAATGATGCCAGACACATAAATATTAGTGAAATGGTGATTCTAAGGAGGATATAGAAGGAGGAGAGGAAAAATGAGTGACAGAAAATTATCAGGGCTGTAACTTAAAATTTTTTAATGAAATTATGTTAAGTTACCTATTTTCGAGGCAACAGCCTGTTGTGGTCATTCTTGTTATCAAGTTACACTGCTTGTTCAGTGTTTTCCTCTCTCCATTTCCTTTAAGTCCCCTCTTGCTATTCTCCCATGCTTTTGGCATATTTTCTGTAATATTATTACTAAAATTTCTTGGGAGTTTTAGCTGGATAACAGAATGAATTCTGTTCTTTTCCCCATGTTTACGTCTTCACCTATGGGTGGTTAGGCATAGTGTTCTGCATCTACCATCTATGTTCTGCAGTTTCTTCCCTGGAAGTCTCTGTTTTGCATCAGATAGTGTATTATTGGTAACTGATTTCGGGCCAGGGTACCTGGAGTCTTGATCTGGTGTTTTTACACTTATTGTTTACATTTCCAACAGCCCTCTGTGTGAGGGGGGATTTCTTGAAAATAATATCTTGATGTTAATTTAATCATAACTAGATACATTATTATTGTTCGTAAGTGTTGCATAAATTGTTTAAAATATTTTTAGAATTTTTGTCCACACTTAGGCTTGGGATCCATTGGGGCTCAACGTTACTTTTCAGAAACTTGGGCTGTTCTGAAAAAATATTTTTTCAAAATTTTTTGATTTCAATTATTTTTTCTATGTTAATGGATCATGTTATTATGTATTTTGATTGTCAGGGGTTGGTGCGAGTACTAGGACTTTGTTTTCTTTTCACAATGAAAGGATATTGTTCAATTGTAATAAGAGGAAATCTTCCTCTGACTTTCATAATCATTATATAATGTAGTCAGTGTACTCGCACTAACTCCTGTTCTGTATGTGTTAATTTCGATGACAACATGGGAAGCGTGTGTCACGGTATGTTAGTGGGGAATTGGCCATTCCGGCCCTTTCCCCGCAGGGTCACTCTACTTTATCAATCTCTATTTCAGACGATCATGATCAGGGTGATGTATCCGTGATGTCTTCCAAAAGTGTGCCTCCGTCATCACAATTAATGAAGAGCTAGCGGAAAGGTGCTCATGTAAATACGTCAATTGCCTAAGAGGACCCTAGTAGGTTCGACGGCCTTTGACGTCCGCTAGCTCGCCCGGTGTAGTGTCCATTCATCGAATGGTTCGGCAGCCGGGTTCATCCGTTGCGGTCTAGAAGGAGTTTTGGGTGATGCGAGCACTATAAATCAATCAAATGCACACCCAGTGACGGCAGATTAGAGGAGAGAATGGAGGAAGCCTTTTAGTCCGGTTCCTAGCTCGTCCAGGTCCATCCGGACTGCGAGCGAGAGAGGCCCCTCTCTCGTACAACAACATCTGGCCCCAGATGTTGTGGTACTAAGTGTTTCGCTTTCGGAACATACAACCGTCGCTCGGGACGCTCCGATATATAGTCAGTCCGGAGAGACTGTCAATAAGGCTTCCTCATCCTCATGGTAGCGCACACGACCGCTCTTGGCTACGTGACCTCGGATATCCAGTCAGCTTCGCCAATCAGAGAATCATCGGCGACCAGGTCACACCATCCGGTAGCCAGGGACACGAGGCCTGCAGACTCCGGACGTTCGCATAAGAAAGTGTGCGGGAGTCAACGTACACGGAGCTTCCAGCGGCAAAGCATCGTAAGACCGCTACTGCACAGGCCTCGGTGACGGACGTGCTATCCCAAATAGCACAGCTTATCGCAGCATCCCAGCAATGACAGAATCTCTGTCGCATTATGTATTATCCGACGACGCTGGGTCGGGACGCTCCGCAGAAGCAGGTACAGACGTCCGAGAATTTCATCCGGTCCGACGGGATACCGAAAGGGATTCGGAGGATTTCGAGCTTTCCCTTTCGGAACAACATAAGCTGCTGTATATGTCATCTGACTTTATCTTCTAGAGGTTCTTTCGTCGGACCAGAATGCTGCGATGCCGATAAGAAACTGATAGCGTCGGTGGACACAGAAATTTTTTGGTTCGGTTCAGGGACATCGTCCCTCAGTTCCGACACAGTCCAATAATGTCACACAACTTTCGAATTATTGAACGACGCTATATATATTATTATATGCTTGCTATTAACAAGCATGTCTGGTTTCTTGTTCGCAAAGTTACTGAGATGTCTTTCAAAGTGTGCCTCTGTCGTCATAGTTAATGAAGAGCTAGCGGCAATAAGTGCTCATGGAATACGTCAATCTCCTAAGAGGTCCCTAGTAGGATCGACGGAGTTGACATTCGCTAGCTCACCCGGTGTAGCGTCCATTCATCGAATGGTTCGGCAGTCGGGTTCGTCCGTGGCGGTCTAGGAAGGAGATTTGGGTGATGCGAGCACTATAATAGACTTTAGTACACACCCAGTGACGACAGATTAGAGGACAAATCGGAGGAAGCCTGTTAGTCCGGTTCCTAGCTCGTCCAGGTCTGTCCGGGCTGCGAGCGAGAGAGGTCCCTCTCTCGTACAACATATGGGACCGGATGTTGTGGTTCAGACATTTCGCTTTCGGAGCATATGTCCGTTGCTTGGGACGCTCCGTTATATTGACAGTCCGAGAGACTGTTGATAATGCTTCCTCATCCTCACAGCAGCGCACATGACCGCACATTGGCTACGTGACCTCGAGTATCCGGCCAGCTTCGTCATTCAGTGATTCCACGGCGAACAGGTCACGCCATCCGGTAGCCAAGGGACACGAGGCCTATACACTCCGTTCACTCGCATAATAGAAGTATGCACGGGGTAACGAACACGGAGCTTCCAGCGGCAATGCATAGTAAGACCGCTTCTCCACAGGCCTCAGTGACAGACGTGCTATCCAAAATAGCACAGTTTATCGCAGCATCCCAGCAAACGACAATTCTCGGTCAGATCAGGAATAATCCGACGGCGCTGGGTCGGTGCGCTCCGCTGTTGCATCAGGTTCGGAAGACCGAACACTTTATAGGGTCCGACAGGATGGCGAAAGGGATTCAGACGATTTCGAGCTTTCCCTTTCGGAACAACAGAAGCTGCCATACATTTCTTCCGGCATTATCTTCCAGAGGTTGTTCCGTCGGACTACATTGCTGCGATGCTGGATAAGAGACTAATAGCGTCATTGGACTCGGAGTTTTTGATCGGTTCAGGGTCATTGTCCCTGACTTACCGACACAGTCCAATAATGTCTTTAGAACATTCGAATTATTTAACGACGCTATATATAAGCTTGCTACCAAGCATGATAGTCTAGTTTCTTGTCCGCAATGCTCTATTCTGCCTTTTTTCAATTCTAGGAAATAATTTATGTCGGCAGAACAGGGCATACTGAGAGTTCATATGCGTCTAGACGGCGGTGCTGAAGACTGGGAATTATCTTTTTCGCCGTCTATGTCAATTCCAACCACGATATTGGAAACGACAATGTTGTCTAATAGGCTTAACTTAGACGCTTTATCATACGTAGACCACCTTACTGAGGCATTATCATTACGTCTTCAAGAGAAAGAATTCCAGGATATGATCCTCAATGTGATTTCTTTCAAGGGCAGTAGTTTTTCCACGTATAACTCCGCCCTTCAGTGGCAACCTGGAGTTGGTTAGACGTGACGCAGCCCTAGTTACATCCACGCGCGTGGATAGTAAGGTGAAGAACTCTCTCAGAGTCGCTTCGGTCTCGGAGAAGCTTCTCTTCGACGGCAACTTTTCAGCAATCTATGAATTGCTTGATATACACGTTCTCTTGTCTATCAAGTGTAGCAAGAGATTCAGACTGGGGCAAACATTCGGTGGTTGACTCAGAGAGTGCCACTGCAGTTGCCGGATTCAAGTTTTATGATTATGACGGATGCCAGTCAAACAGGTTGGGGTACAATATTGATCCCAACAGATTCAAAGTGCCAGGGTCTTTGGGTTCCGCAGTTTCTAGGCAAGCACTTAACTTCCAGGAAATGATGTTATTTAGGCTTGCACTATGTCATTGAATGAACATTATTCAGAAATGCATGTCCAAATCCTGTTCGTTAATACGACAGTAGTTGCGTATCTCCGGAACCAGGGAGGCACTCATTCGATTCCGTTATTCAATTTAACGGAAAGAATCCTTCTGTTTGTTATAGTACACCAAGTTCTGCTTCGGTCCGTCATATTCCGGGTCGTCTGATTGTATTAGCAGACTCCTTTTCACGTAAGAGTCGCTTGTTGCCGTCAGAATGGACTCTCATCAATCAAGTATTCTATCAGATTTGCTATCAATGGGAGCGCCCAATGATAATTTATTTGCGACATAACTCACTATTCAATTGCAGATGTATGTGTTTCCATGTCCGGATCCCTGAGCTCATGTTGTTAACGCTCTATTGATCTAATAGGACGGAATGATAGGATATGCGTATCCTCCAGCGCTGTTGATTCAGCAAGTATTGCTAAGATAAACATCCACAATACAATTCTGTTGATAGCATCTCTGTCTTCACAGAGACCGTGGGTAAATTTACTCAGGTGTCTACTGTGGGACTTACCGCGAAAACTTACTCCATGAGAGGATCTTCTTTCGCTGGAGAAATCGTGTCAACTCCATCACAACCTGCAAGGTCTCAACCTTCACGTATTCTGTTGTGTGGTCCTTCTTGCACGGCAAGCATTGTACAGGACGAGTTATGGACGCGATTTCTTACTGTAGGAGAACCTCTTCTTCACTATACTATGCGGCTAAAGTGGAGGCTCTTCCGTCGTTGGTGTAGGGATCATTATGTTGATATTTTTAATCCCTCCATACCAGACATTGCAACTTTCTAGTATACTTGTTTGACAAGATCAACTGCAGCCTGTTACTATTAAGGTTATAGGTCTATGTTATCTCATACCTATGCACTCTATGATAGTTTACAATTGAGTCTTATGTCTCTTTATCTAAGTCAGTTAGAAACTTTTCGATAAATAGACCTAGAATCCTTAAATTAAATTCCTATACGGAATTTAGCTTCGGTTCTTATTTAGCTAAGTAATCATTTGAGCCTCTGGAAACAGTAGTTTTCAAATTCTGACCTTTTTAGACAGTTATTCTCTTAGTCTTCTCTTCTACTGAAGAGTCAGTGAGCTTCATGCACTATCGGTGGACGATTCTCACTTTTGTAGTATCGGAAACACTATTTCCTTTACTACTAATGTTGGATTTTTGGTTAAGAATCAGGCTCCTAATAAATATCCGGAACCTATTGTTATTAAGGTCCTTCCGTCTTCGTACGGGCATAGGCCTTTACTCTGTCCGGTTAGAGTTTACGTATTTATAAACAGATATCAGTTTATTAGTAAGGACGTAAGCTTCTTCTGTCTTTGATACCTAATAGAAGGACATTACGCTCCATTCTATTGCTAATAGATTCAATTAACTATCGGTACTGCTTATGGTATATCATTAACTCAGCAGTTTGTGCTTGAGATTTCGGCTCATGAAGTAAGAGCTCTTTCTACATCTTGGGCTTACATTAATAGTGTCGCTATTATAGATTTTATGAAGGCTGCACATTGGGCTCAGCCATCCACATTCATGAATTTTTATCTCAGAAATATTGAGTCCATTTCTGGAGGCCTCCATTGTTAGGTCTATTATCTACTGCTCAGAATGTCATTCACTTAACAGTTGCTACTATAGCTAGGTAGGCTTTCTGTTCCGGCAGTGACTCCATCCTGCTGCCCTCTTCGCTCTGGGCTATTTGACCCAGGGCAAGGAGAAGGGTGGGGGGGGGGGGGGTGTTCCCTTGGGTCACCTGTTTTATTATGAAAACAAGGGGATACCTCCTCCGGAGTTAGTAATTCTGAGCTGTTACTGGGGTGGTTTTTAAGTGATAAGTTTATGTTTTAAAAATTCATTCAAGTCATAGTTTTTAAAGTATAGCTTTTGAATATATCACGTGTCAAACGGGCGTTATTATACAATCCTCAGACACATTTAAGGAGTATAAAGAGTCTCTATTCTCTAGACTAACTTTATTTATTGGCTTACTTTAAAAATTATTAGTATAAGGATTATACTGGATATTAATAGAGTACATGGATGTTATGATGCTCAATTATGGAAGGTGTTGTGTCTTTCTAATTTATCATAAATAAGAAAGATACATGTAAGGCCTAATACTCCTTTTTCCCTCGAGGGGATGACTCTATTTTATATAATTGAGCTTATTGGAATTTTCCCTATGTCCTAGGCCCTCCAGCCTTTTTACTATTCAGCTATGTCTGGGTCATTGGTACAGTATAAAAATGTTAAAAAATTTATAGTAATTTATATATTTTTTATACTTACCAATGACCCAGACGGGGATGGCCCTCCCAGGAGTTGGGAACTCATACCTCCCCGCTGAGTACATAGCGCTTACCAGGCACTGGTTATAAGAATGATTAATGGCGCCAATTTCGGGACGTCCTTGACACTGCGCATGCGCAGTAGAGGTGAAGTATGGAGGGCCATTCAGGACATGTTTTCTTTGGTTTTAGATGCAAATTTTGGGGATTGGGGGGCAAAATTTGTGTTTGGCCCTATATTTTTAAGAGTTAGCACCAGCTATGTCTGGGTCATTGGTAAGTATAAAAAATATATAAATTACTATAAATTTTTTAACTTTTATTGACCATAAGATTTCCAACTCTCTTATAAATCACCTCCAACTCTTTACTTAACAAATTGGCTGCATCCTCCTGTGTAATTTACAAACTGAGCAGTTGAAAAAAAATAAATAAATGAAATTTCAACAAAACCATATCATGTTACTCCCCCCCCCCCCCCCCCCCCTCCCCCCATCATTGGAACAAGCTCATTGAGCTCAAATGACTGGACACAGGATGTGGTTTTGTTGAAATGTTTTGGTAAAAAATATTAAAATAACAAATTTTGATATCCTGTGCCTTAGGTAAAGGGTTAACCATTTGCCTTTAGACATCCACCAGAGGTTACTAGCCATTATCCCTTGAACTTGGCAAGACAAAATTTTCAAATTTTGCACACATATACTGTAATAGTCAACAGTAATGGCCATCAGTTTGTGAAAAAAGGTGTGGTCCAATTTTTTTTCAACCAAAGCCTTGTAAAATACCAGAAACCGGACTTAACCATTTTTTTCAAATAACTTTGAAACTAGTTGTAACCTCTTGAGACTCCCCAGTTTTATAGAGGACAGTTAGATATATGACGTTTAAAGCTTTCATCTGGAAAAAATTGCTTTTATCTGACACAATAACTAACATTAAGAGGAGGTGATAAAAGTTGAACAGTAATATCTTTAATATTTTTTAACTAAGCGAAAGAAAGGTTTCAAATAGACAATAACAACGCCTGTCAATATGAAAAAAAACATTTGTAATGAAATTTTTATTTTCAACCAAAGCCATGAAAAATACCTGAAATGTCCGCACACATAGGACCACCATGGCTCTTACACACACATGTTGGGTCACCACGATTCCTCCTGTCTCTCACTACCAATAGTTGTCCACACCTGAAGCAGGGGCGAATCTGGTTGCTTCTTTCTCTTTATCATCATCATCATCATCATCATCATCATCTTCATCATCATCAAGAAGTTTTTCTATAAAACTGAACAAATTTCAAAAATCTATCATAGAAGGCCGAGTGTCTTTTATAGCTTTTGAACATTGTGTGTATTTGTTCCTTTAGCCCAGTTTGGTTCCCAGTCTGAACCTGGGAAGTAAAGCAGTACTTGTTTACTGTGGCAAACAAGCTCTGTTTTACTGGTAAAATAGATCCTATCACCAAAACCTGGGTGGAAAGTCCTCTAAAATGAGCAACCTAGGTGTAAATGATTAGCTGGAATTGACTTTATATTCATTTTGAGGTCATGATTAGCCATTGTGTAGGAATATGTGACAATAAAACAATAAACACCAATAAATAAATAAATAAATATTAGCCTGATTTGGATCCACTGTAAAAGTTCTAATAGAATCAACAAAAACGTGGTCCACACCAATTGTTACAAGTTGCAAAGAATTCGGCGGGACAACTACAAGTTTGTATTTGTCCCCTGAAAAAAATTTTCTGGGGACTATTAAAATGGCTGGTGTCCGTTCGCCTGTCCGGGCAAATCAAATGAAATTTGATATGTAGGTGTATCAACGTAAAATACAGGTTAAGTTCGAATCTGGGTGCGGTTCAACAATTTTTGCCACAGTTATACCCCTTTTTCGACTTCAAAAATTCATTTTTGGAGTTTCCCGATGATAACTTTGGTGATAGTAGGCCAAATCAAATGAAATTTGATATGTAGGTGTATCAACATAAAATACAGGTCAAGTTCGAAACAATTTTTGCCACAGTTATGCCCCTTTTTCGACTTCAAAAATTCTTTTTTTTTTTGTTTCCCGATGATAACGTCACTGATAGTTGGCCAAATAAAAAGAAATTTGGTCTGTAGGTGTATTAATGTAAAGTACAGGTCAGGTTTGAATGGGGGTGTGGTTTGACAACTTTTGCCAGAGTTATGTCCCTTTTTCAATTTAGAAATTTTTTTTTTTATGCCCCCCGACTTAGGTCGGGTGGCATATAGTGATTGAAGTGTGCGTGTGTCCGTCCGTGTGTCTGTGTGTGTGTGTGTGTGTGTGTGTGTCCGAGCCAATAACTCGAAAACTGTTAGGGCCACAGTCATCAAACTTCAAACAATTATAAAGGACCATGGGAGGATGTGGCACACACCATAGCCGGGTTCGTACCTTCAAGGTCAAGGTCACATTTCAAGGTCACACTGAAAATCGGTTAATATTCGTGTCTCAGCCATAACTCAGAAATGAATCATAGTGCAATTGTTAAACTTTTTACAAATGTTAAGGACAGTCAGAAGGTGTGTCGCGTATAATAGTTTCCACCGCATCTGCAAGGTGAAGGTCACAATGTGGGGGGGGGGGGGGGGGGGGCATGTGTTACCTCAGTAACATTCTTCTTGTTTTGGTTTCCTGATGATAACTTTAGTTGCAGTTGACCAATTCAAATAAAATTTGGTTGTAGATGTATCAACATACCATACAGGTCATGTTCAAATCAGGGTTTGGGCCAAAATGTTTTGCTATAGTTATGTCACTTTTTCAACTTTGAAAAATTCCATTTTTTTTTTCAAATCTCGAATTGCACACTTTTTTCAGGGGACGTGAGGCCAAGTGGCATTTTTCTCTTTGTTTTCCAATTGTTGTCATTCTTTCAGATTCCGAATTGCCTTGTAGGTGTTGAATGATTTGGACCCCGCTTCAATTATTAAATAGACAACTTGTTTACTTATTGTTTATATATCACGTCACAATAGGCACAACATTTTCGGAGCAAACTAAGATCAAACCGAAAAACTTGTCCACCTCTAGTTGAACTTGATAGGGGGGTTGGAGTACCGTGATGTTTTTATACCCCTGCCCCCAGTGGGAGTATATAGGATTCTCCTTGTCCATCCTTCCATCCGTCTGTCTGTCCATCCATCCTGAAGTCTATTCTATTGATGTCTACCCCAGTACAAGGCAGACAATACCCAAATTTTTTATTTTAAATATCATTTTTTCAAATTTTTCAAAAAATTTCAACAAAACCATATCACGTGACCCCTTGTTGGAACGAGCTCGACGAACTCATTCCAATGAGGGGTCACATGATATGGTTTTGTTGAAAAAATTCATATTATGAGGCCGGATGCGGCCGATTCGTTGGGTAAAGGGTTAAAGATTTTCACTTACTTCAGTTTTTTTTATGTTATTCATGGAATAAAAATGAAAAAAACACAAGGTTGTCCTTACTACACCTCTGAACTTCCACTGTGTGCAGCTTCCTGATTATAGGTGTATGGATAAAGATGAATTTATCTTTGAAGGCAGTGAACCAAACTGGAGCTGATGCATCAGTTATATATGTACCACCTTCAGCAGCTGCCGCTGCTATCATTGAAGCAATTGATGCAGAGATTGGCTTGGTAGTTTGTATAACTGAGGGTATTCCACAGCATGATATGGTGAAAGTGAAACACAAATTGCTAAGACAGAGTAAAACAAGACTTATAGGACCTAACTGTCCTGGAACTATTAAGGTGATTATGAGTTTTTTTCTTCCCTTTTTCAAAATTTTATATTCACTCTTACATTTCACCCTTTGGGCACAGTACTGAATAACATTTAATACAAATCCAGAGCAGCTTTTTAACCAGACAGATATTTAACCCTTTGGACCCTGGTGCCTGGTGGTATCTTCCATGTCAGATCAATGGCTGCAATTAGAGGAGTCCATATTCATTATTTGGAGGTATAGACATTAATATTTTCAACATGGAGACTTGGGACTGTAAGTTTAAAATATTGATTGGTCTACTCCACACATTAACTTAGCAGCTATCCTACTTAATGAAATTATGAAGTATTGTGTTCCTGTTCATCGACTGGAAAAGATTCAAAGGATTAAAATTTAACCCTTTCCCTAACTTGACTATAACTAGCAGATGACATTGCAATAAATTTTTTATTAACTATAGGCCATAGGGCTATAGTTCAATAACTATTTCTTCATTTTTTAGCGAAAGGATGAAAATATAATAAATTATGAACTGAGATTTTTGTGAAAAGTGCTTCCTGTATATAATATCGCTATTACATTGGGTAAAGGATTTTCTGTTTGAGGGTCAGATTATTTTAGTGGTCTCAATTTGTTATTCAAAATTTGTTTTATTGCAAATTATTGGAGAGTACCCACATGCACTTGAAAGGTTTTGAATGAGATTCTTCTGACTTTTGAAGGTTTTTTAAATTAAACTGATTCATTTTTTTTCAGCCTGGAGAATGTAAACTTGGTATTATGCCAGCACATATTCATAAAGCAGGAAATGTAGGTGCGTATTATTATTTTTCATTTTTTAGCTTAACTTGACAAAGTGAAGATAAGCTATTGCTATCATGCATGCGGAAGTCTGTTAGTCTGTGAGTCTGTTCACATTTTCCTTTAGAACAGGCTACACCCTGTAGTTCCTGTCCGATCGTCACAAAATTTCATATGCAGGTTTGGGGGCATGTCTAGATGAGAACATTCCCTTTTGGTCACGATCAGTGAACCATGATGGCTGCCCGAGCCCAAAACCCGAAAACTTTTAGCACAATCTACAGGTCGTATTTGTGAAGGGATTTCATTGTGACTTGGTAGGATGTCTCTGTATAATATCTAAATGAGAACATCCCCTTGTGAACATGATCTGTCAACTGTGGCGGCTGCCCAAGCCCAAAACTTTTAACACAGTCTGCAGTTCATATTTAATATGGAGTGATTTCATTGTAACTTGGTAGGATAACTCCGTATGATGTCTTGATGAGAACTTCCCCCATTTGGTTGCAATCTGTCAACCGTGACGACTGCTGAAGCCTCAAGCCCCAAACCCCAAAACCTTTGGCACAGTCTACAGGTCGTATTTATGGAGGGATTTCATTGTAACTTGGTAGGTTGACTTCATATAATGTCTAGGCTCTATGGGCAGGGGTGGGGGTAGCAGGGGGGCATGTTGGGTTCAGGTTTATTCAAATCCATTCCTTAGTGTTTTTCCATAAAATTTGCCTCTCATGACTTCATTCCGTTGTAGTGTTGATGAACCATGTCTGACTGAATGTGACCCCAAATACTTCTTTGAACCACTTTGGCAGATGAGCGATTAAGACCCCTTGGGGCCTCTTGTTATATATATTTGCAAAACTTTGAAAGTCTATATCCTGTGGCTTTGCAGTTGTTTATAGGCAAATCTTCGACTGCCTGTATAAGCTGCCAGTACTTACCCAGAAACAACTGCCAGATTACTTCGAATGTAGCTTCCAGTGGTGGACAAGCATATATTGCCACCAAGGGTCAACTTTAAATGCTGCCCCATCCCAATGCATCACTGAATATTTATTGGTGACTAGTTTTGTATATACTTTTCATTAACTGGGTTCCATGGTTATTTTGACAAACTTGCAGCTGCCTGCAGATTCTGCTTGGGGCTGCCCCCCATTCTCCCCACCCCCTTGACTACCATTGCAAGCTTGCAAATATACCCACATATTTATTATACAGCAAAGTTTGTAAATAATTCACTTTCATCAGTCTCGGTTTTGACTGGTTAAAAATAAAACTGGTGATAGTTTTTTTTCTTCTCTTTTTTGCAATGTTTTTATGATAGAGTTTTATTGCTGAATTTTAATGTCTGAGAAATAAGATGTTCTTTCACTGGCCTTAAAATTAGTGATGAACCGATTATCAAAACTTGCTATCAACCGATTACCAATTATTTCTCTGCCGCTTATGCTGATTCTGATGCCGATTCCGATCGTTGAAATAGGACGCAGAAGAAAATCTGTTGGTTCCTGTTACACAACAGAATTTGTTTGATAAATCCTCAATAATACCACATAAGTTCTCAGAGTATGCATATTTAGTGCTGGGCAATATTAGCCAAATTAATATTTGCATTTTGGTTGGGGTGTGGGGAAAAGATCATTATTAACGATACAATCACATGATATTGTTCTCATGAAGATTGTGTTTTATTCCGGTAAATAGTGTTAATACAGTTTTGTGTAAGAAAATAATACACTTGGCTGTATCAACCAGGAATATACTGAGCACTCATACTTTGTGTCTTAAATGAATAATAATTTTGATGTTAATGTGTGTTGTGAAGTCGTATGACTCATAGTTTACATGTATATCAGAATGTATTATTCATTGTATTTTTTTCAACTTGTTACCTCTCTTGATGTGTTTCTCCAATGTTTACATGAACTCTACAATCTATGGGAAATGGTGGCGATCTCATACCGATTGCAGTTGGTAAATTCCGTAATATCTCTGCTCTGCAAATCCTTAAAATTTTTATACTGTACCAATGACCCAGACTTAGCTGGTGCCAACTCTTAAATATTTAGGGCCAAACACAAATTTTACCCCCCAATTCCCCAAATTTGCATCAAAAACCGAAAATTACATGTCCTATATGGTCCTCTATACTTTTACTCCACTGCGCATGCGCAGTGTCAAGGAGGTCTCGAAATTGGCGCAATTATCATTTTTTGTTTGGCCCTAAAATCAGTAACATGTCACTGATATTTGTGCTTGTAAATGTCAGTTTAAATGATGCCAGACACATAATTTTGAAAGATGAAAGAAATGGTGGATCTAAGGATGAAATAAAGGATGAGAGGAAGAAACAGTGGCAGAATGTGTTCAGGGATGTAACTTATAATTTTTTTACGAAATTATTTCATGTTCCCTAATTTCGAGGCATGAGCCTTATTTTGTCATTCTGGCTATGAACTTACAATTGTTTGTTCAGTGTTTCCTCTCTCCCTTTCCTAAATGACCCCCTTGCTATTCTCCCATGCTTTTGGCATAATTTTGGAATTTTTTCTTACTAAAATTTCTTGGGAGTTTTGGCTTGGTAACAGAATGATTATTCTGTTTTTCCCCCATGTTTACGTCCTCACCCTTGGGTGTTTAGGCATTGTTTTCTGCATCTACCATCTGATGTACTGCAGTTTCTTCTCTGGAAGCCTCTGTTTTACATTGGATAGTGTTTAAATTGGTTACTGATTTTGGGCCATGGTTTCAGTGCTTGGAGTCATGTTTCTGGTTTCTGTCCACTTTTGCTTATGTTGACAACGATTACTTCTGATGGTGGTTACTTGTCTTCTATTAGTTCTGCTCATAGCCAGATACATTAATATTGTCCGGAAGTGTTGCATTAATTTTTAAAAATGTTTTAAAAATTTTGTCCACACTTAGGCTTTTTTGGGATCCATTTGGGCTCATTGTTCCCATTGGGAACTTGGGCTCTTCTGAAAATTTTTCAAAAATTTTTTTTTGGAAATTATTTTTCGAAATGTTACAATGGATTATATTATATTATGTATCTTTGTTTCAAGGGTTGGTGCGAGTATTATGACTGTTTATATTTTTTCAAGATGAAAAACTATTCTTCAATTGTAATGTGAGGAAATCTTCCTTTTATTCTCATGTTCATTATGTCTCCCCTTCCCAGAAGGGAGACATATTGTTTTAGTGCATATTCTTCTTCTTCTTTCTCCTCCTTCTTATTCTTCTTCTTTTCTTCTTCTTCTTCTCCTCCTTCTCATACAAACTTTGTCCGGGCCATAACTTTTTTGTCTTTTGACCTACACCTTACTTAGATACTTGGCATGTGGATGTATCACCATGAGCTGGTGTGCAGTGTACCATAGTGACCTTCATGTGACCTTGACCTTTGACCTGAAGGTCAGATTTATGTGTTTTTTAGCTCACCTGACTTTCAGTCAGGAGAGCTATAGTGATCACTCACCGTCCGTCGTCCGTCGTCTGGCGTCCTACGTCCGTGAACATGGTGTTTGCGTCTTCTCCTCCCAAACCGCTGAACCAATTTAATTGATATTTGAGATAATAGTTTGTTATGACATTGCAATTTGATTTTGTTCAAATCAAGTTGCCCTGCCCGTGGGTAGGGCCACACCCAAAAAGTGTGCTGAAATCTTAAAAAATCTTCTTCTCATGAACCAGCAGTAGCAGAGACTTGATATTTGGTGTGCAGCTTCCTTTTGAGGTGTAGACTCAGATTTGTTCAAGAGAAGTTTGTGGGGCTATACTTGGCGTCATTATGGGAGGGGCAAAATTTTTGGCCCCGCCCAAAATTTCTATTTTCCAAACCGAGAGGCTGATTTGAACCAAATTTTATGTGAGGGCTTATTGGGTCATAAGTACCTAATTTATGCTGATTTTTTTTTCCCGTAGCCCCATGGGAACCGCAGGAGCTAAAAATAGAAAAAAAAATTAAAACGCCCATATCTCCAAAACTGCACGGCACCGAGAATTTTTATTTGGTGTGAAGCTTCCTTAGGACCAACAGAAAGAATTGGTAAAAAAAAATTGCCATCGGTTTTATCATAGGGTACAGTTTCGGGACTTTGAAAAAGTGCTGAGTCAGCACTTTTTAACACTGTAGGCAATGGGAAAAACATTAAAAAATCTTCTTCTCCAGATCCAGCAGGCAGAATCTTTTGATATTTGGTATGCAACATTTGAGGGTGGATCTGATTCAAGTTTGTTCAAATCGGCCCCCTGGGTTCATATTTGGGCTCAGTATAGGAACCCAATTTCGAACTTCGTGCATTTCAGGCAAATTTCTTAAAAAATCTTCTTCTCCAGATCCAGCAGGCAGAATCTTTTGATATTTGGTATGCAACATTGTGGGGTGGATCTGATTCAAGTTTGTTCAAATCGGCCCCCTGGGTTTATATTTGGGCTCAGTATAGGAGCCCAAATTTGAACTTACTGCATTTCAGGCAAATGTCTTTGAAAATCTTCTTCTCCAGATCCAGCAGGCAGAATCTTTTGATATTTGGTATGCAACATTGTGGGGTGGATCTGATTCAAAGTTGTTCAAATTGGCCCCTTGGGTTTATATTTGGGCTCAGTATAGGAGACCAAATTTGAACTTAGTGCATTTCAGGCAAATTTCTTTGAAAATCTTCTTCTCAGGATCCAGCTGGCAGAATCTTTTGATATTGGGTATGCAACATTGTGGGGTGGATCTGATTCAAGTTTGTTCAAATCGGCTTCCTGGGTTTATATTTGGGCTCAGTATTGGAGCCCAAATTTGAACTTAGTGCTTTTCAGGCAAATTTCTTAAAAAATCTTCTTCTCCAGATCCAGCAGGCAGAATCTTTTGATATTTGGTATGCAACATCGTGGGGTGGATCTGATTCTATTTCGTTCAAATCGGCTCCCTAGATTCATATTTGGGCTCACTATAGAAGCTCAAATTTGAACTTAGTGCATTTCAGGCAAATTTCTTAAAAAATCTTCTTCTCCAGATCCTGCAGGCAGAATCATTTGATATTTGGTATGCAACATTGTGGGGTGGATCTGATTCCAGTTTGTTCAAATCGGCCACTTGGATTCATATTTGGGCTCACTATAGAAGCCCAAATTCGAACTTAGTGCATTTCAGGCAAATTTCTTTGAAAATCTTCTTCTCAAGATCCAGCAGGCAGAATCTTGTGATATTTGGTATGCAACATCCTTAGGGGGGTGAGATTCAAGTTTGTTCAAGCCATGTCCCTAGGTCCATATTTGGGCTCACTGTGGGAGCTTTAATTGTAACTTTGTTTGAAATGAGGAATTTTCTTAAAAAAATCTTCTTCAGATCCAGCAGTCGGAATGGTTTGATATGTGGTGAGTAGCATCCTTGGGGGGAGGGGGGGGGGGGGGGGATTCAAGTGTGTTAAAGCCAAGTCCATGGGTCCATATTTGGGCTCCCTGTGGGAGCCCAAATTATAACTTAGTCAATATGAGGAATTTTTCTTTAAAAATCTTCTTCTTCAGATTCAGCAGTTGGAATGTTTTGATATTTGGCATGGAGCAACCTTAGGGGGCTGAGATTCAAGTTTGTTCAAGCCAAGTACCTTGGTTCATATTTGGGCTCACAATGGGAGCCTGAATGACAACTTAGTTCAAAATGAGGAATTTTCTTTAAAAATCTTCAGATCCAGCAGATGAATGCTTTTGATATTTTTTATGCAGCATCCTTAGGGGGGTAAGATTCAAGTTTGTTCAAGCCATGTCCCTAGGTCCTTATTTGGGCTGATTGTGGGAGCTCGAATTGTAACTTGGTTCAAAATGAGGAATTTTCTTTAAAAATCTTCTTCTTCAGATCCAGCAGTCGGAATGTTTTGATATTTGGTGTGCAGAATTCTTAGGGGTGTGAGATTCCGGTTTGTTAAAGCCAAGTCCCTGGGTTCATATATGGGCTCCCGAAATATGACTTAGTTCAATATGAGGAATATTCTTTAAAAATCTTTTTTTAGATCCACTGGTCAGAATATTTGGATATTTGGTTTCAGCTTTTATTAGGAGGAGCAGATGCAACTTGTGGAAATCAATTCTCTGGGTTGATATTTAGACTACCATGTCAGGTGAGCGCCCTCAGGCCCCCTGGGGCCTCTTGTTTAAGGGAAACATCACACAAACTTTGTCCGGACCATAACTCTTTTGTCTTTTGACCCATTCCTTAGATACTTGGCATGTGGATGTATCACCATGAACCGGTATGCAGTGTACCATAGTGACCTTCATGTGACCTTGACCTTTGACCTGAAGGTCAGATTTATGCCCTTTTTTAAGGGAAACTGTCTGGACCAGAACTTTTTTGTATTTCGAGTCAGGCTTTAGATATTTGTCATGTGGATGTATCACCATGAGCCGGTGTGTAGCGTACCATTGTGACCTTCATGTGACCTTGACCTTTGATCTGAAGGTCAGATTTGTGCTTTTTTCAAGGAAACTTTGTCCGGACCAAAACTTGTTTGTCTTTTGAGCCAGGCCTTAGATATTAGGCACGTGGATGTATCACCATGAGCCAGTGTGTCGCATACCATTGTGACCTTCATGTGACCTTGACCTCAAGGTCAAATTTATGTACTTCAAATAGGGAGTAATTGTCCAGACCAGAATTTTTTGGTTTTTTGACCTAGGACTTGGTTATTTGGCATGTGGATGTGTCACCATGAGACCGCATGTCGTCTACCTCGATGACCTTCATGTGACCTTGACCTCTGACCTTAAGGTCAAATTTATGTACTTCAAATAGGGAATAATTATCCAAACCAGAACTTTTTTGTTTTTTGACCTAGGACTTAGATATTTGACATGTGGATGTATCGCAATTAGACCGCATGTCAAATGTAATCATGACCTTCATGTGACCTTGACCTCAAGGTCAAATTTATGTACTTTAAATAGGGAGTAATTGTCCAGACCAGATTTTTTTTTTTTTTGAACATGTGGATGTGTCACCATGAAACCACATGTCCGCTACCTTGATGAACTGTATGTGACTTTGACCTCTGACCTCAAGGTCAAATTTATGCACTTAAAATAGGGAATAATTGTCCAGATCAGAACTTTTTTTGTTTTTTAACCTAGGACTTAGATGATTGACATGTGGATGTATCACAATGAGACCACATGTCATCATGACCTTCATGTGACCTTGACCTCAAGGTCAAATTTATGTACTTTAAATAGGGAGTAATTGTCCAGACCAGAATTTTTTTTGTTTGACATGTGGATGTGTCACCATGAAACCGCATGTCAACTACCTTGATGAATTGCATGTGACCTTGACCTCTGACCTCAAGGTCAAATTTATGTACTTCAAATAGGGAATAATTGTCCAGATCAGAACTTTTTTTGTTTTTTTACCTAGGACTAAGATGATTGACATGTGGATGTATCATAATGAGACCACATGTCATCATGACCTTCATGTGACCTTGACCTCAAGGTCAAATTTATGTACTTTAAATAGGGAGTAATTGTCCAGACCAGAATTTGGGTTTTTTTGACATGTGGATGTTGAGCTCAATCATAGATATTCAAAACCTCGCTCCCCAAAGGGGAAGTTGGGACATACTTGTTTACCTCTGTCTGTGTGTGTGTCTGACAGTCTGTCCATAACAACATTTTGCACCTTTTTCTCAGCAACTTTTAATCCCAGCAATTTGATATTTTAATAAAAGCTTCATATATGTCATATTGTGGGATGCGTGTTTGTCTCTCTGTAACAAAATTTGTCATCGCACTTAAAGTGACTGCATTTATTTTACCCTTGCCCAGGTATTTTGAAAAGTCGAAGGTGCAACTAATGAACTTTGGCTATCTGCTTAAAGTTCCATGTATGTGGTTCACAGTATTTACTTGTACCCTCTTTTTTTTTATAAATATCATAAAGTAAAAATACGTGCAGCCCGAGAGCTAACATTTTCATGTCAACACTGCGGTAGACAGTTGTCTGGACCAGAACATATTACTCAAGTAAAAAAAAAAGAACATACCTTATTTCTCTTTAGAGCTAGACCTTACATATCTGGTATGATTGTCAATATTTTTATGTATATATCATTTGTAGTGCATAAAGTAGAAAGGAAGGGGAGACATATGTTTTAGTGTGCTAAAACACTTTCTAGTTGCGTTTCTTGTAGTCAATCTACTCGCACTAATTCTTGCTCAGTGTGTGCTAATTGGAATGACAACGTTGGAGACGTGTGTCACGGTATATTGTTAGCGGTGAGGGGTCCATTCCAGTCCTCTCTCCGCAAGGTCACTCTAGTTTGTCAGTCTCTTTTTCAGAAGAACAAGAACAGGGTGATGTTTCCGTGATGTCTTCAACAAGTGTGTCTCCGTCATTGCAGTATTAGGGCTAGCGGCTAAGTACTCATGGAAATACGACAGTTGCTGAAGAGGTCCCTAGTAGGATCGAAGGCATTGATCGTCAGCTAGTCCGCCTGGTGTAGCGACTATTCATCAAATGGCTCGGCAGCTAGGTTTGTCCGCTGCTGTCCATGGAAGCAGTTAGGGTGATTCGAGCACTATAAACATCGAACGTGCACACCCAGTAACGACAGATCCGAGGATAGTACGGAGGAAGCCTGTCAGTCCGGTAGCTAGCTCGTCCAGGTCTATCCGGACCGTGAGCGAGAGAGGTCCCCTCTCTCTTACAACAACATCTGCGCCACGATGTTGTTGTATGTTCGTTTGTAAGTCGGAGCATTCGTCCACTCCTCCTGCTCGGGATACTCCGTCGCATAGACAGTCCGACGCGGCTGTTCTATTGGCTTCCTCATCCTCACGTCAGCACACACGACCGCATCTTGGCTATGTGACCACAGATTTCCAGGGGATGTTCACATATTATATAAATGCAGGAATGAACGTCCCTGGAGCTCCTGCTTCGCCGACCAGAGAATCCTTGTCGACCAGGTCACTCCATCTGCTAGCCAAGGACACGAGGCCTTTCCAGTTGGGATGTTCGCATATTATATAAATGCAGGAATGAACGTCTGTGGAGCTTCAAGCGGCTATTTACGTAAGACTGCGGCTCCACAGGCCTCATTGAGGAACAAGAACAGGGTAATGTTCCATGATGTCTTCGAAAAGTGTGCTTCCGTCGTCACAGTCAAATGAAGAGCTAGCGGCAAAAGTGCTCATGCAGATACCTCAATTGCCTAAGAGGTCCCAAGCAGGATCGATGGCCTTGGCGTCTGCTAGCTCACCCGGTGTAGCAACCATTCATCGAATGGCTCGGCAGCCAGGTTCGTCCATTGCAGTCCAGGAAGGAGATTTGGGTGATGTGAGCACTATAAAAATACTACGTGCACACCCAGTGACGACGGATACGAGGATGGTACAGAGGAAGCCTATTAGTCATTTTCCTAGCTCGTCTAGGTCCATCCGGGCTGCGAGCGAGAGAGGTCCTTCTCTCGTACAACAACATCTGGGCCCAGATGTTGTGGTACAGAACGTTCCTCAGTCGGAGCATACATCCACTGCGCGGGATGCTCCATATATATATATATACAGCCCGGAGAGACTGCTCTATTGGCTTCCTCATCCTCACGGCAGCACACACGACCACACCTTGGCTATGTGACCAGTGATATCCAGCCAACCTCGCCGACCAGGAATTCCATGGTGACCAGGTCACGCCATCCGGTAGCCAAGGATATGAGGCCTTCATACTCCGGACGTTCGCATAAAGATGTATGCAGGAGTCAACGTCCTAGGACCCTCCTCAGGTATTATCCAAGGAAGCTGGGCCTGTACGTTCCACTGCAGGTGCAGGCACAGACGACTAAGAATTACAAGTGGTCTGACAGGATGGCGAAAGGGATACGGAGGAGTTGGAACTTTCCCTTTCGGAACAACATAAAATTGCCATAGAGTTCATCCTGCTTTTTCTTTCTGACGTTGTTCCTCCGGACCAAAATGCTGCGTTGCCGAATAAGAGACTGATAGCGCCACTGGACACAGAATTCATAAATCGGTTTAGGGACATCGTCCCTGAGTTTCTGACACAGTCCAGAAATGTCTCACGGACATTTGAACTATTGAATGATGCTATATATAAACTTGCTACCAAAAAGGGCAGGTCCGGTTTCTTATCGGCAAATGTTCTACATCTGCCTTTCATCAATTCAAAGAATAATTCGAAATGGCAGGACAGGGCATTTCGAGAGTTCCTCTGCATCTGGACGACCAGGCCGAAGACCTAGAATTGGCTATACCGTCGTCTATGTCAATTCCAACCATGACGTTGGAAACGACAATATTGTCTAACAGAGCTAGTTTAGACGCATTATCATACGCAGTTCACCTTACCAGGGTGTTATCATGTCTCAAAGGAAAAGAATTCCAGGATGTACAAACCTCCTTAAGAGTTCTTTCGAGGGCCATAGCATTCTCCACGTATAACTCTGCCCTTTCAGTGGCAAATCTGGAGTTGGTTACACGTGACGCGGCCCTGGCTACATCCACATGCGTGGATATTAAGGTGAAAAACTCTCTCAGAGTCGCTCCGGTCTCCGGAAAGCTTCTCTTCGACGGCAAGCTTTCCGCAATCTATGATCAGATAACTAAGAAAGCTTCAGACTCTCTGCTATTCAAATCCGCTTCTATAAAGTCGGATTCAGCGGAGAAGAGTAGGACAGGCACTTCTGGGGCGAATATGTCCTAGGGAAGTTCCTATAGAGGTTCCTATGCGTCCTCTAGGTCTTACTCTATAAACCGTCAGGGTAGCGACTCAGGTAGGGGCCGTAATACTGGCCGAGACAACCGGTCAGATGCCCCTAGGTCGACGGGGTGGGGGACGGGTCATGGAGGACGTGGTTTCTCCTTCCACAAGCCTCGCAGGTCCAGGAGGTGATGGTATAAACCTCTATCGTGTTCCAGTGCGCGGAAGACTGTCGAGTTTCTCAACCAATTGGGAGTCGATTATGGACGACCCTTGGGTTCGAGGAGTGATTTCGGAAGGACTAAAACTGTCCTTCAAAGGAAAACCTCCGTTAACTCGGAGTCCAAGATGGACTCAGCTTCCGTCAATTCCGCAGAAAGAGGCTCGCTTCTATCAGAGGTCCAGTCTCTTCTGGAGAAGAACGCGATAGAGGTCGTAGAAAACCAGGCATCTCCAGGTTTCTACAGCCATCTTTTTCTGGTTTCGAAACCAGACGGCTCGTTCCGTCCAGTCATAGATCTGAGCTGGATCAACAAGCTGATCATGGCTCCAAAATTCTATATGGAGACCATCCGATCGTTCAGAGCGAGCATTCGGGTGAACGACTTTGCTACGAGCATAGATCTCAAGGATGCGTACTTTCACGTTATGGTACATCCGGTGTTCAGAAAGTATCCTCACTTCGCCATCCTAGAAGTCGCGTTTCAGTTCCGAGCAATGTGCTTCGGTCTGAATCTAGCGCCCTGGACTTTCACTCGAATAAGGAACTCGGTAAAGACTCATTTCCGAGCTCATTCGTCTGTGGTAACGTTGGCCTACCTGGACGACATTCTTCAGAGGTACGGCAACGAGTTAACGCTTCAGAACGATGTGCAGAATCTGCTTCTGTTGCTCCGACGTCTCAGTTTCATAAGTAAATGTGGAGAAGTCGGATCTGGTGCCGTCCAAGTCATTCACCCACCTGGGGGATGATCGTCGAGACGCACAACAATCTCGTTTGTCTGCCGTTAACCAGAGCGAAATTAATCAGTTGTTATGCTCGCTATTGTCTTCACTCAGACAAAGTTACAGTGAGAGAATTCATGAGACTGATAGGTTTGTGCGGAGCTGCCACAGATTTTATTCCGATGGGGCGGCTATGCACTTGTCCTCTCCAAATTTTTCTGACCCAGAATTGGAGGGTGAAGATTCATTCGCTCGATACGGACATCCTCTTGTCAAATCAAGTGAAACAAGAGATTCAGACTTGGGCAGATATTCAGTGGTTAACTCAGGGAGTTCCACTGCAATTGCTGGATCCGAGTTTTACAATTATGACGGATGCCAGTCAAACAGGTTGGGGTGCAACATTGAGCCCAACGGATTTGAAGTGCCAGAGTTTTTGGGATCCGCACTTCCTAATCAAGCACATAAACATCAAGAAATGATGTCAATTTGGCTTGCTACGTCATTGGATGAACGTTATTCAGAATGCCCATGTGCAAATTCTGTCCGACAATACGACGGTAATAGCGTATATTCGCAACCAGGAAGGCACTCATTCCATTCTGTTATTCAAGTTAACGAAATGAATCCTTCTGTTTGTACTAGAACATCAAGTTCTCCTATCGGTCCGTCATATTCTGGGTCGTCTGAATGTATTAGCGGACTCCCTTTCACGGAGGGGTCGCTTGTTGCCATCTGAATGAACTCTCAACAAACGAGTATTCAATCAGATTTGCTACCAATGAGAGCGGCCAATGATAGACTTATTTGTGATGCATCTCAACAATCAGTTGCAGACGTATGTGTCACCATGTCTGGATCCTCGAGCGTTTGCAGTAGATGCTCTATCGATCTCGGGAGACAGAATGATAGGATATGCGTATCCTCCAGCGCCGTTGATTCAGCAGATATTGCTCAAGTTAAAACAATCTCAATGTAAAATTCTGTTGGTAGCATCTCTGTCTCCACAGAGGCCATGGATTAATCTACTGAGGTGTCTGTTGTGAGACATGCCGTGGAAGCTTCCTCCACATTTCGGTCCATTCTATTGCTAGATGGATTCAATTAACTATCCGTACTGCTTATGATAAATTATCTTCAGCTCATGAAGTAAGAGTTCTATGTACATCTTGGGCTTATGCTAATAGTGTTGCTATTACAGATCTAATGAAGGCTGTATATTGGTCTCAGCCTTCCACTTTCACGAATTTTTATCTTAGAAATATTGAGTCCATTTCTGGAGATCTGCATTGTTTAGGTTCGTTATCTGTTGCCCAGAATGTCGTCCATTAAACAGTTGCAACTATAGTTATGCAGGCTTTCTGTTCCGGCAGTGAATCTGTCCTGCTGCCCTCTTCACTCTGGGGTATTTGATCCAGGGCAAGGGGAAAGGGGGGGGGGGAAAGGTGTTCCCTTAGGTCACCTACTTTATAGTGAAAAGCAAGGGAATACCTCCTCTGGAATCAGTAATTCTGAGTCGGTGTTGGGATGGTTTTAAAGTGTAAAGCTAATGTTAACTCATCCATGTAATATTTTTGAAGTGTAGCTCAGTGTGAAGCATTTGTATATGTCACGTGTCATACAGGCGTTAATATACAATCCTCGAACACTTTTAATGAGTATAAAGAGTCTCATTTCTCTGGACTTCCTTTGTTTATTGGCTTTCCTTTAAAAATAATTAGCATAACGGGTTATTCTGGAGGTTAATAGAGATCATTGATGTTACTGTGCTCAATTACAGAATGGTGTTGTGTCTTTCTTTTTTGATGCAAATAAGAAAGATACATGTAAAGCCTATTTCTCCTTTCTCCTCGAGGGAATAATTCTGTTATATGCAGTTGAGCCTATTGGATTTTCCTTTATGTCCTAGGCCCTCCAACCTTTTTACTATTCAGCTAAGTCTGGGTCATTGGTACAGTATAAAAATGTTAAAAAATTTATAGTAATTTATATATTTTTTTTTACTTATCAATGACCCAGACGGGGATGGCCCTCCCATGAGTTGGGAACTCATACCTCCCCGCTGAGTACATAGCGCTTACCAGGCACTGGTTGTAAGAATGATAATCGCGCCAATTTCGAGACCTCCTTGACACTGCGTAAGCGCAGTAGAGTAAAAGTATGGAGAACCATATAGGACATGTAATATTTTTATACTGTACCAATGACCCAGACATAGCTGGTGCTAACTCTTAAAATATAGGGCCAAACACAAATTTTGCCCCCCAATCCCCAAAATTTGCATCTAAAACAAAAGAAAACATGTCCTGAAAGGCCCTCCACACTTCGCCCCTACTGCGCATGCGCAGTGTCAAGGACGTTCCAAAATTGGCGCCATTAATCATTCTAAGTTTGGCCCTTCATCAGTTAACATCTGACTGATCTTTGTGCTTATAAATCTCAGTTTAAATGATGCCAGACACATAAATATTAGTGAAATGGTGATTCTAAGGAGGATAGAGAAGGAGGAGAGGAAAAAAATGTGTGTCAGAATATTATCAGGGCTGTAACTTAAAATTTTTTAATGAAATTATGTTAAGTTACCTATTTTCGAGGCAGCAGCCATTTTGTTGTCATTCTGATTATTTAGTTACACTGTTTTTTAAGTGTTTTCCTCTCTCCCTGTCCTTTAAGTCCCCCCTTGCTATTCTCCCATGCTTTTGGCATAGTTTTTGTAATTATTATTACTAAATTTTCTTGGGAGTTTTAGCTGAATAACAGAATGAATTCTGTTCTTTTCCCCATGTTTACGTCTTCACCTACGGGTGGTTAGGCGTTGTGTTCTGCATCTACCATCTGATGTTCTGCAGTTTCTTCCCTGGAAGTCTCTGTTTTGCATCAGATAGTGTATTTTTGGTAACTGATTTCGGGCCTGGGTGCCTGGAGTCTTATTTTAGTGTTTTTACTCTCATTGTTTACATTTACAACAGCCCTCTGTGTGAGGGGGGGATTTCTAAAAAATAATATCTTGATGTTATTTTAATCATAACTAGATACATTATTATTGTTCGTAAGTGTTGAATAAATTGTTTAAAATATTTTTAAAATTTTTGTCCACACTTAGGCTTGGGATCCATTGGGGCTCAACGTTACTTTTCAGAAACTTGGGCTGTTCTGAAAAAATATTTTTTCAAAATATTTTGATTTCAATTATTTTTTCTATATTAATGGATCATATTATTATTATGTATTTTGATTGCCAGGGGTTAGTGCGAGTACCAGGACTTGTTTTCTTTTCACATTGAAAGGATATTGATCAATTGTTTTAAGAGGAAGTCTTCCTCTGACTTTATTATCATTCTATATGTGGTCAGTGTACTCGCATTAACTCCTGTTCTGTATCGTATGATTTCGATGACAATATGGGAAGCGTATGTCACGGTATGTTATTGGGGATTTGGACACTCCGGTCCTTTCCCCGCAGGGTCACTCTACTTTATCAATTTCTATTTCAGACGATCAAGATTAGGGTGATGTATCTGTGATGTCTTCCAACAGTGTGCCTCCATCGTCACAATTAATGAAGGGCTAGCGGAAAAGTGCTCATGTAAATACGCCAATTGCCTAAGAGGACCCTAGTAGGTTCGACGGCCTTTGATGTCCGCTAGCTCGCCCGGTGTAGCGTCCATTCACCGAATGGTTCGGCAGCCGGGTTCGTCCGTTGCGGTCTAGAAGGAATTTTGGGGTGATGCGAGCACTATAAATTAACCTAATGCACACCCAGTGACGGCGGATCGGAGGGAGAACGGAGGAAGCCTTTTAGTCCGGTTCATAGCTCGTTCCGGTCCATCCGGACGGCAAGCGAGAGAGGCCCCTCTCTCGTTCAACAACATCTGGCCCCAGATGTTGTGGTACAAAATGTGTCGCAAGCGGAGCATACGTCCGTCGCTCGGGACGCTCCGTTGTATAGGCAGTCTGCGGAGACTGCTAAGGCTTCCTCTTCTCGTCAGCGCACACGACCGCACCTTGGCTGCGTGACCGCCGATATATTACCAGCTTCGCCGATCAAGGATTCTTCGGCGACCAGGTCACACCATCCGGTAGCCAGAGACACGAGGCCTGCAGACTCCGGACGTTCGCATAGGAAGTGTGCGGGAGTCAACGTACACGGAGCTTCCGGCGGCAATGCATCGTAAGACCGCTACTGCACAGGCCTCGGGAACGGACGTGCTTTCCTTAATAGCACAGTTTATCGCAGCATCCCAGCATCAACTGAATCTGTCGCATATATTTTATCCGACGATGCTGGGTCGGGACGCTCCGCGGAAGCGGGTACGGACGTCCGAAAGTTTCATCCGGTCCGACGGGATACCGAAAGGGATTCGGAGGATTTCGAGCTTTCCCTTTCGGAACAACATATGCTGTTGTGTATGTCATCTGACTTGGTCTTCTACAGCTTCTTTCGTCGGACCAGAATGCTGCGATGCCGGATAAGAAACTGATAGCGTCGGTGGACTTAGAAATTTTTGGTTCGGTTCAGGGACATCGTCCCTCAGTTCCGACATAGTCCAATAATGTCACACAAACTTTCGAATTATTGAACGACGCTATATATATTATTATTTTATGCTTGCTAACCAAGCATTTCTGGTTTCTTGTTCGAAGAGTTATGGAGATGTCTTTCAAAAGTGTGCCTCTGTCGTCAAAGTTAATGAAGAGCTAGCGGCAATAAGTGCTCATGGAATATGTCTATCGCCTACGGAGTGACATTCGCTAGCTCACCCAGTGTAGCGTACATTCATCGAATGGTTCGGCTGCCGGGTTCGTCCGTTGCGGTCTAGGAAGGAGATTTGGGTGATGCGAGCACTTTAATTACTTTAGTACTCACCCAGTGACGGCAGATTGAGGACAGATCGGAGGAAGCCTGTTAGTCCGGTTCCTGGCTTGTCCAGGTCCGTCCGGGCTGTGAGCGAGAGAGGTCCCTCTCTCGTCCAACAACATAGGGGACCGCATGTTGTGGTTCAGATATTTTACATTCGGAGCATATGTCCGTTGGTCGGGACGCTCCGATATATTGACAGTCCGAGAGACTGTCCTTAATGCTTCCTCATCCTCACAGCAGGGCACACGACCGCACATTGGCTACGTGACCTCGAGTATCCGATCAGTTTCGGCATTCAGTGATTCCACGGCGAATAGGTCGCGCCATCCGGTAGCCAAGGGACACGAGGCCTATACACTCCGTTCGCTCGCATATTGGTAGTATGCACGGGGTAACGATCACGGAGCTTCCAGCTGCAATGCATCGTAAGACCGCTTCTCCTCAGGCCTCAGTGACGGACGTGCTATCCGAGTTAGCACAGTTGTTTCGCAGCATCCCAGCAATTGACAGTTTCTCGGTCGAATCAGGAATTATCCGACGGCGCTGGGTCGGTGCGGTCCGCGGTTGCATCAGGTACGGACGACCGAACGCTTTATAGGGTCCGACAGGATGGCGAAAGGGATTCGAAAGATTTCGAGTTTTCCCTTTAGTAGTATCGGAAGATGCCTTTCATATCTTCTGGCATTATCTTCCAGTGATTGTTATTTCGGACTTCATTGCTGCGATCTTGGATAAGAGACTTATAGCGTCATTGGACTCGGATTTTTCGATCAGTTCAGGGACATTGTCCCTGACTTACCGACGCAGTCCAATATTGTCATTACAACATGTGTTTTACTTTTCAACGCTACATATATATATATATATACAAGCCTGCTACCAAGCATGATAGTTTAGTTTCTTGTCCGCGTTGCTCATTTCTGCCATTTTATCATTTATACGAATAGTTTATTTTGGCAGAGCAGGGCATACCGAGAGTTCATATGCGTCTAGACAGTGTGATTAAAGACTGCATATATTCTTTTTCGCCGTTTATGTCTTTTCCAATTTCAATGTTGGGAACGACATGATGTATAGTAGACTTAACTTAGACGCTTTATCATACGTAATCCGCCTTACTGAGGCGTTATCATTACGTCTTCAAGAAAAGATTTACGGGATATTATTCTCAATGTAATTTCTTTTGAGGGCAGTAGTTTGTTCACGTATAACTCCGCCCTTCAGTGGCTGATTGGAGTTGGTTAGACGTGACGCAACCCTAGCTACATCCACACGCGTGGATAGTAAGGTTAAGAACTCTCTCAGAGTCGCTTCGTTCTCGGAGGAGCTTCTCTTCGACGGCAACTTTCCGGCAATCCATGAATTGCTCGATTTACACGTTCTCTTGTCTATCTAGTGTTACAAGAGATTCAGACTGGGGCAAACATTCGGTGGTTGACTCAGAGAGTGCCACCGCAGTTGCCGGACCCGAGTGTGGCTGTTATGACGGTTGCCAGTCAAACAGATTGGGATATAATACTGATCCCTACGGATTCGAAGTGCCAGGGTCTTTGGGTTCCGCAGTCTCTTAGCAATCAGTTTTCTTCTGCGGAATAATGTTTTTTAGGCTTGCTTTATGTCATTGCATGAGCATTATTCAGAAACGCATGCCCAAATTCCTGTCCTTTAATTCGACAGTAGTGGCGTATCTCCGGAACCAGGAAGGCACTCTTTCGTTTCCGTTATTCAATTTAATGGAAAGAATCCGTCTGTTGGTTATAGTACACCAAGTTCAGTTTTGGTCCGTCATATTCCGGGTCGTCTGATTGTTTTATCGGACTCCCGTTCTCTTACGGGTCGCTTGTTGCTGTCAGAATGGACTCTCAACAAACAAGTATTCAATCAGATTTGCTATCTATGGGAGCGCCCAATGATGATTTATTTATGACACAGCTTGCTAATTAATTGCAGACGTATGTGTTGGCTTGTCCAGATCTCTGAGCTAATGTTGTTAACGCTCTATTGATCTATAGGACGGAATGATAGGATACGCGTATCCTCCAGCGCTGTTGTTTCAGCAGGTATTGCTAAGATAAACAACCACAATACATTTCTGTTGATAGCATCTCTATCTTCACAGAGATCATGGGTAATTTACTCTCTTGTCTACTGTGGGTCTTAATGTGAAATCTTCCTCTATGTGAGGATCTTTTTTCACTGGGTAAATCGTGTCATCTTTATCACAACCCGCAAGGTCGCAACCTTCATGTATTCCGTTGTGTGGTCCGTATTGCATTGTAAGCACTGTACTGGACGAGCTTTGGACGCGATTTCTTACTATAGGAGATCCTCTTCTTCGCTATTCTATGCGGCTAAAGTGGAGGCTCTTCCGTCGTGGTGTAGGGATCATTATGTTCATATTGTTGATCCCTCCATACTACTCATTGCTATTTTTTAGTATACTTGTTTGACAAGATCTACTGAAGCCTGTTATTATTTAGGTTATAGGTTTATGTTACCTCATACCTATGCACTCTACGATAGTTTACAATTGAGTCTTTGGTCTCTTTATCTAAGTCAGTTAGTAACTTTTTGATAAATAGACTTAGAATCTTTAGATTAAATTCCTATATGGATTTTAACTTCGGTTCTTATTTAGCTAAGTAATCATTTGAGCCTCTGGAAACAGTAGTTTTCAAATTCTGACCTTTTAGACAGTAATTCTGTTGGTTTCTCTTTTACTGTAGAGTCAGTGAGTTTCATGCACTATCGATGGATGATTTTCACTTTCGTAGTTTCGGAATCACTACTTCCGTTACTATTTAGGTTGGATTGTTGCATAAGAGTTAGGCTCCTATTATCCGGAACCTATTATTTTAAGGTCCTTCCGTCTTCGTATGGGCATAGACCTTTACTCTTTCCGGGTACAGTTTATGTATTTATAAACAGATATCTGTTTATTACTATGGGCGTAAGCTTCTTCTGTCTTTGATGTCTAGTAGAAGGACGTTACGCTCCATTTTTTTTTGTTAATGGATTCTATTAACTATCGGTACTGCTTATGGTATATCATTGACTTAGCAGTTGTGCTTAAGATTTCGGCTCATGAAGTAAGAGTTCTTCTACTTCTTGGGCTTACATTAATAGTGTCGCTATTATAGATTTTTGAAGGCCGCTCATTGCGCTCAGCCATCCACATTCATGAATTTTATCTCAGAAATATCGAGTCCATTTCTGGAGGCCTCTATTGTTAGGTCTATTATCTACCGCTCAGAATGTCATTCACTTAACAGTTGCTACTATAGCTAGGTAGGCTGTCTGTTTCGGCAGTGTCTCCGTTCGGCTGCCCTCTTCGCTCTGGGCTATTTGACCCAGGGCAAGAAAAAGGGGGGGGGGGGGGGAGGGTGTTCCCTTGGGTCACCTGTTTTACTATGAAAACAAGGGGATACCTCCTCCGGAGTTAGTAATTCTGAGCTGTTATTGGGATGGTTTTTTAGTGAGAAGTTTAGGTTTTTAAAATTCATTCAAGTCTTAGTTTTTAAAGTATAGCTTGTGAATATTGCATATGTCAACGGACATGATTATGCAATCCTCAGACACTTTTAGGAGTATAAGAGTCTCTATTCTCTAGACTTACTTTATTTATTGGCTTACTTTAAAAATTATTAGTATAAGGATTATATTGGATATTAATAGAGTACATGGATGTATGAAGCTCAATTTTGGAAGGTGTTGTATCTTTCTAATTTATCATAAATAAGAAAGATACATGTAAGGCCTATTACTTCTTTTTCCCTACAGGGGATGACTCTATTTTATTTTATTGAGCGTATTCCATTTTGCTCTATGTCCTTGGCCCTCCAGCCTTTTTACTATTCAGCTATGTCTGGGTCATTGGTACAGTATAAAAATGTTAAAAAATTTATAGTAATTTATATATTTTTTATACTTACCAATGACCCAGACGGGGATGGCCCTCCCAGGAGTTGGGAACTCTTGCCTCCCCGCTGAGTACATAGCGCTTACCAGGCACTGGTTATTAGAATGATTAATGGCGCCAATTTCGGAACGTCCTTGACACTGCGCATGCGCAGTAGGGGCGAAGTGTGGAGGGCCTTTCAGGACATGTTTTCTTTTGTTTTAGATGCAAATTTTGGGGATTGGGGGGCAAAATTTGTGTTTGGCCCTATATTTTAAGAGTTAGCACCAGCTATGTCTGGGTCATTGGTAAGTATAAAAAATATATAAATTACTATAAATTTTTTAACTTTCGGTTTTTGATGCAAATTTTGGGGATTGGGGGGTAAAATTTGTGTTTGGCCCTAAATATTCAAGAGTTAGCACCAGCTAAGTCTGGGTCATTAGTAAGTATAAAAAATATAGAAATTACTATAAATTTTTTAACTTTTCTGCTATGCACTACACACGTTTTTAATGGGGATATCTTATTGAAATGGCCAGATATCAAAGGGATTTTTAATAGTCAGTGTTAAATGTAGAATAACCAGAAAATGCCGGTTTTTAACTTCCGGTTGTCATAATCGGCCGATGCCCCATTACCGTCCGGTTCCGATTGCCGATTCCGATTATCGGTTCATCACTACTTAAAATAAACTTTTCATTATTTTGTGTGGGAGCACAGTGGCTCAGTGGTTATGGCATTGGACTTCAAACCGAAATATCCATAGTTCGATCTCTGCCAAGGGTAGCCGTGTTGTGTCCTTGGGCAAGGCACTTAATCCCGATTGCTCACATGGAGGTACGGTGATGCTGTGTACTAAGGCGTAGTGCTCGTTGATGGTGCATCTGTCTTCAACCAGCGTTAACCGTGCCTGTGTTGAGTTAGTACGTTGGAGAGTCTGACAGTTGCTCATCATTGCCCAGTGGTTCTCTCCTGTACTCTGTCTTCCTCCACCCATAAAACTGTCTGCCACGAGGTGACACTGGCTCTCGAAAGTATTATTAAACCCCAATAAATAAATAAATTGTGTGTAAGCATTCTAAGCAGCAATATCATAACCTTCTTACTATTTATTGTATGCAAGCATGCTCAGCAGTTGAGGATCTTTTTCTAGACACATTTAGAGAGTTCTTGTCAATTCACCCAAGGAGAGACATTTTCGGAAAGTTGGTTGACATCTTATTTGTTTCATATTTTCACTGAAAATCCTCATCAATTATGTTACAATGAGATTTAGAATGTGAGGAGTGAGTGAATGACATTCTAACGTTCACAAGTGGTCAATTGCCATAACTATCGACCAATTCAGCTCAGGTGGTACATGCATTGTACATGCATCAGCTGGGCTGCATCAGTGACTCTCTTGTGAACATACGAGTTTATCATAATCTGCACAGTAGACTGAGGTTGATAATACACTTAATTGTATATCTTTTAATTGAATAACCCTGTTAATTTAATATAACTTACAAACACCAACCCATTTACTATACCGTCAGTACAAATTTGATCTGTTAATTGCATATAGGTAAAAGATTAAACCTCCTGTTAATTGAATAAAAAAAATCTTGTAATCTGTCGAAGAATTACTCCAGTATCTACCGAATTCCCTACAATTAGACATTGTTTACTCTCATATAGGCATTTAATCTATTACATCTTGTTTGACAGAGCTCAGTGAGCTCTGTCAAACAAGATATAACAGAATAAATGCTCAGTTTACAACAAGAAGATAGGAAAATAACTCAGTTCCTGTTAATTGTATACTCCTGTTAACCTAACCCTTTACCCTACATGACGGCCCAAACCGGCCAGCGCTATTCACAAAAAATCGCCAATTAATTTTCATTTTTTGTCTCAAAAACATAGGTTATGACCCCTCTTTGGAACGAGCTCGACGTTAGAATGTTATTCACTCACTCCTCATATTCAATGAGGGGTCATAGCCTATGTTTTTGAGACAAAAATGAAAACAATTAGTTATTCAAGAATTTTGTTTGCAAGTGGTCGTCTGCTTTTCATGTTAGGTAAAAGGTTAATTGAATATTTTTCTTTGGCAAAGTTGATATTTTATTAGAAGGGTTCACAGTATTAAGATTTGTTTGAGTCTGTAACTTATACTGCGGTTTCCATGCTTTATTCAATTAAGAAGTAATATTTTTCTAAGGAGTAACATGGGATGGGTTTCATTCATCACCATTGACTCATTATTGGGGTTTCATACAATTTCTTTGGATTTTTCGTTCACTGCATATTTCCATTTATACAGACATTAATAATAAGGTTAACTAATCTACATATTTTTATGTTCATCCCCAATCGATAACAGGATGCAGAATATGTCAACTATTTAGTTGAGCTCCTTCTTTCCCATGTGCAATGCTGGGTTGTTTGGCTAGTAGTTAATAACATGCACCATACAATGGTCTTCTAGATGTAAATATGTATAACATGACAAGAATCTCACGTCAGCAATTTAATCTTTTAAAATGCTGTTTTACAGTTGAAATTTAAATTGATAAAACAGTAAAAGAGTAGATGCAAAAGAACTAATATGCTTCACGTATCATTTAGTTGAAATTTCTCATTTCGATGTATTAAATATTCATTGATGTGATACAGTAGAACCTGTCTTGAGAGAGCAAGCAAAAGTAGTCTCTCAAGACAGGTGGTCTCTCATTACAGGTTTGAGCTTTTTGCTAGTCAGTGAATGACCAGCCAGAGAATATTTGTTGCAGAAATGAAGAATTGATACTTTTATACTGTACCAATTACCCATACTTAGCTGGTGCTAACTCTAAATTATTCAGGGTCAAACAGAAATTTTGCCCCCCAACCCAATCCCCAAAATTTGCATCCAAATCAAAAAATCCAATGTCCTATATGGTCCTCCATACTTTTGTCCACTGCGCATGTGCAGTGTCAAGGAAGTACCGAAATTGGCGCCAAATCCTTATTCTTTGTTTGGCCCTTCTATCAGTAACATCTCACTGATCTCTGTGCTTATAATCTCAGTTAAAATGATGCCAGACACAAAATCATGATGGAAATGGTGGATCCAAGGGTGAAATAAGAGGATGAGAGGAAGGAACAGTGGAAGGATGTGTTCAGGGCTGTAACCTATAATATTTTTATACTGTACCAATGACCCAGACTTAGCTGGTGCTAACTCCAACAAAACCAGGGCCAAACACAAATTTTGCCCCCCAATCCCCAAAATTTGCATCCAAAACAAAAAGAAATCATGTCCTAAAGGACCTCCATACTACGCCTCTACTGCGCATACGCAGTGACGCAGTCGTCCTGAAATTGGCGCCAATTATCATTCTCTGTTTGGCCCTTCATCAGTCAACATCTCACTGATCTTTGTGCTTGTAAATCTCAGTTTAAAGGATGCCAGACACGTAATTTTTGGAGAAAATGTGATTCTAAGGAGGATAGAAGGAGGAGAGGAAAAAGAAGTGGCAAAAAATAATCAGGGCTGTACTTAAAATTTTTTGATGAAATTAGGTTAAGTTGCCTATTTTCGAGGCATGGGCCTCTTGTTGTCATTCTTGCTAATTGTTGCACTGCTTATTCAGTGTTTCCTCTCCCCTAGCCTTCTAAAGTCCCCCCTGGCAATTCTCCCATGCTTTTGGCATATTTTTGAGAAATTTCATTTCTAAAATTTCCTGGGAGAGTTGCTTGGTTACAGAATGTTTTCTGTTATTTTCCCCATAGTTACGTTTTCACCCATGGGTGTATAACGTTTGTGTTCTGCATCTTCCATCTGATGTTCTACAGATTCTCCCCTGGGAGTCTCTGTTTTGCATCAGATAGAGTGTAATTGATGACTGATTCCGGGCCAGTTTTTTCAGTGCCTGGAGTCATGTTTTCTAGTGTGTTTACACTGTTTGTTTTCATTGGCAACAGCCTTTTTTGAGGGGGGCTGTTTGCCTTTGTGGTAGTTTATCTCATTATAAGATACATTTATATTATCCGAAAGTGTCTCATTAATTATTTTATATAAATTTAAAATTTTTGACCACACTTTGCCATCGGATCCATCGGGGCTCAACGTTACTTTTCAGCAACTTGGGCTTCTCTGAAAAAATATTTTTTCAAAATTATTTTGTTTTGCAATTGTTTTTTCATTTATTAATGGATCATGTTATTATGTATCTTTGTGTCAGGGGTTTTTGCGAGTAACTAGGACTTATTGTTGTTCTTTCACAATGAAGGGACATTGTTCAAATTGTAATAGGAAGAAATCTTCCTCTGACTTTCATGATCATTGTATTAATTGTAGTCAGTGTTCTCGCATTAATCCCTGTCCTATATGTGAACATTGGGATGAGAAACATTGGAAACGTGTGTCACGATATGTTGTTTCTGGAGAAAGAGCGATGCCGGCTCTTTCTCCACAAGGTCACTCTACTCTCTCAGTTTCTATTTCATAGGAACCAGAACAGGGTGATGTTTCCATGTTATCTTCTTCAAGTGTGCGTCCGTCGTCACAAATGAATTCAGAGCTAGCGGCAAAAGTGCTCATGGAGATTAGACAAATGTCGTCCGCTAGCTCGCCCGGTGTAGCGTCCATTCACCGAATGGTTCGGCAGCCGGGTTCGTCCGATGCGGTCCAAGAGGAAATTTTGGGTGATGCGAGCACTATAAACATAATAGATGCACACCCAGTGACGGCGGATAGTAAGCGAGAACGGAGGAAGCCTTTTAGTCCGGTTCCTAGCTCGTCCAGGTCCAGCCGGGCCGCGAGCGAGAGAGGTCCCTCTCTCGTACAACTACATCTGGGACCAGATGTTGTGGTACAAAATGTGTCTTTAGCGGAGCATACGTCCGTCGCTCGGGACGCTCCGTTGTATAAGCAGTCCGCAGAGACTGTTAAGGCTTCCTCTTCTCGTAAGCGCACACGACCGCACCTTGGCTGCGTGACCGCCGATATTTTACCAGCTTCGCCGATGAAGGATTCTTCGGCGACCAGGTCACACCATCCGGCAGCCAGGGATTCGAGACCGATGGACTCCGGACGTTCGCATAGGAAAAGTATGCGGGAGCCATCTGATGCGGAGCTGCCCTCGGCGAAGCAGCGAAAGACTGCGCCTCCGCAGGTCTCGACGTCGGACATTCTTGTGCAGATAGCACAGCTTATCGCAGCATCCCAGCAGCCGACAGAAACGGTGTCGGATCGAGAATTATCAGACGGCGCTGGGTCGGTACGCTCCGCCGAAGCATCGGGGGCGGACGACCGGGAACATCGGGAGGTCCGACCGGATGGTGAAAGGGATACGGATGACTTGGAGCTATCCCTTTCGGAACAACATAAAGCTGCCGTGGACTTCATCCGGCACTTTCTCCCTCAAGTTGTTCCTTCGGGCCAGACTGCTGCGCCTCCGGACAAGAGAATTATAGCGTCATTGGACTCTGAATTTTTTGAGCGGTTCAGGGACATCGCTCCCGAGTTTCCGTCGCAGTCCAATAATGTTGCAAGAACATTTGAATTATTGAACGACGCTATATTTAAACTTGCTTCCAGGACGGGGAAAGCAGGTTTCTTGTCCGCTAATACTCTCAACCTGCCTTTCATTAATGCAAGGAATAAATTCGATACGGCAGGACAGGGTATACCGAGAGTTCCTCTGCGTATGGACGACGAGGCGGAAGACTTAGAGCTATCATTACCGTCGTCAGCTTCTATTCCAACCGCGGTGTTGGAAACAGCTATTGCGTCTAACAGAGCCAATTTAGATGCCTTATCTTACGCAGATCACCTTACTAAGGCGTTATCACTGCGCCTTCAAGGGGAAGAGTTTCAGGATATTCAATCCTCTTTAAGACTTCTTTCAAGGGCAGTAGCTTATTCCACGTGTAACTCCGCCCTTTCAGTGGCAAATCTGGAGTTGGTTAGACGTGACGCAGCCCTAGCTACATCCACACTAGTGGATTCTAAGGTGAAGAACTCTTTTAGAGTCGCTTCGGCCTCAGGAGAACTTCTCTTTGACGGCAAGCTTTCCGCTATTTATGATAAAATTAAAAAGAAAGCTAATGATTCTCTGTTGTTCAGATCGGCTCCTAAAAAGTCGGATACAGCAGACACGAATAAGACAGGCACTTCTGGGTCTAATGCGCCCAAGAGAGGTTCCTATAGAGGTTCCGGTGCGTCCTCTTGGTCTTATTCGAGAGACCGTCAGGATAGCGACTCTCGTTCGGGACGTCCTTCAGGCCGGGACAATCGGTCGGACGCCCCGAGGTCGACGAGGCGAGGTGCGGGTCGTGGAAGACGTGGTTTCTCCTACCGCAGGCCTCGCAGGTCCAGGAGGTGATGGCTTAAACCTCTATCGCGTTCCGGTTGGCGGAAGGTTGTCGAGTTTTTCACAAGAGTGGGCGTCGATTACGGACGACCCTTGGGTGAGAGGAGTGACTTCGGAAGGTCTAAAGATATCCTTCAAACGAAAGCCTCCATTAACTCGAAGTCCAAAGTGGACTCATCTTCCGTCAAATCCACAGAAAAGAGACGCTCTGTTATCAGAGGTGCAGTCTCTTTTAATGAAGAACGCGGTAGAGGTCGTAGAAAACCAGGAATCTCTGGGATTCTACAGCCATCTGTTTCTGGTTCCGAAACCAGACGGCTCGTTCCGTCCAGTCATAGATTTGAGCTGGATAAACAAGCTGATCGTCGCTCTGAAGTTTTATATGGAGACGATTCGATCGGTCAGAGCGAGTATTCGGGTGAACGATTATGCAACGAGCATAGATCTCAAAGATGCGTACTTTCACGTCATGGTACATCCGACATTCCGAAAGTATCTACGCTTCGCAGTCCTAGGAGTGGTGTATCAATTCCGGGCGATGTGCTTCGGATTGAATCTAGCACCCTGGGCTTTCACTCGGGTAATGAACTCGGTAATGATCTACTTCCGAGCTCATTCGTCTGCGGTAACGTCGGCCTACCTGGACGACATTCTTCAGAGGTACGGCAACGAGTTAACGCTTCAGAACGATGTTCAGAATCTTCTTCTATTGCTCCGACGTCTCGGTTTTATAGTAAACGAGGAGAAGTCGAATCTGGTGCCGTCCAAGTTATTCACTCATCTGGGAATGAGCTTCGAGACGCACAACAATCTCGTTCGTCTGCCGTTAACCAGAGCGAAATTAGTCAGTTGTTACGCTCGCTATTGTCTGCACGCAGACAAAGTCACGGCGAGAGAATTTATGAGACTGATAGGTCTGTGCGGAGCCGCCGCGGATCTCATTCCGATGGGGCTGCTACGCACACGTCCTCTTCAAATTTTCCTGACTCAGAATTGGAGTGTGAAAATTCATTCGCTCGATGTAGACGTTCTCTTGTCAGATCAAGTGAAACAAGAGATTCAGACTTGGGCAAACATTCAGTGGTTAACTCAAGGAGTTCCGCTGCAGTTGCCGGATCCGAGTTTTACCGTTATGACGGATGCCAGTCAAACAGGTTGGGGTGCATCATTAATCCCAACGGATTCGAGATGCCAGGGTCTTTGGGATCCGCAATTCCTGTGCAAGCACATAAACATCAAGGAAATGATGTCAATTTGGCTTGCGTTACGTCACTGGATGGACATTATTCACGATGCTCATGTCCAAATCCTATCTGACAATACGACAGTAGTGGCGTATATACAGAATCAGGGAGGCACTCATTCAGTTCCGTTGTTCAATCTAACGGAAAGAATCCTTCTGTTTGCGTTAGAACATCACGTTCTTCTTTCGGTCCGTCACATACCGGGTCGTCTGAATGTGCTAGCAGACTCCCTTTCACGAAAGGGTCGCTTGTTGCCGTCGGAGTGGACTCTCAACAAACAAGTATTCAATCAGATTTGCTACCAATGGGAACGGCCAATGATAGACTTATTTGCGACACATCTCAACAATCAGTTGCAGACGTATGTGTCTCCGTGTCTGGATCCAAGAGCATTTGCAGTAGACGCTCTGTCGATCCCTTGGGACGGAATGATAGGATATGCGTATCCTCCAGTGCCGTTAATTCAACAAGTATTGCTAAAGATAAAACAATCTCAATGCAAGATTCTGTTGGTAGCATCTCTGTCGCCACAGAGACCGTGGATAAATCTACTCAGGTGTCTGTTGTGGGACCTACCGCGGAAGCTTCCTCCACGAGAGGATCTTCTTTCGCAGGGGAAATCGCGCCAACTCCATCACAACCCGCAAGGTCTCAACCTTCACGTTTTTCCGTTGTGCGGTCCTTCTTGCATGGCAAGCACTTTACAGGACGAGCATTGGACGCGATTTCTAACTGTAGGAGGACCTCCTCTTCGCTAAACTATGCGGCTAAGTGGAAGGTTTTTCGTCGTTGGTGTAGGGATCATTCTGTAGATATATTTGATCCCTCTATACCAGAAATTGCAAACTTTCTAGTATACTTGTTTGACGAAATCAAACTGCAGCCTGTTACTATAAAGGGTTATAGATCTATGTTATCTGATACCTATGCACATCATGATAGTTTACAAATTGGATCTAATGTCTCTTTATCGAAGTTGGTTAGAAACTTTTCGATAAATAGACCCAGGACTCTTAGATTAATTCCTAAGTGGAATTTAGCTTGGGTTCTCCTTAAATTGAAGGAAAAGCCATTTGAACCTCTTGGGACAGTAGATTTCAAATTCTTATCTTATAAGACAGCTTTTCTCTTAGCTTTCTCTTCTGCCAGAAGAGTCAGTGAGCTTCATGCACTATCGGTGGATGATTCTCATTATCGTAGTGTTGGGAACACTATCACCTTCACTACTAATGTGGGTTTTTTAGCTAAGAATCAGGCTCCTAATAAATATCCGGAACCTATTGTTATTAAGGCTCTTCCGTCTTCAGACGGGCGTAGGCCTTTACTCTGTCCTGTTAGAGCACTACGTATCTATAAACAGAGATCTCAGTTTATCAGAAAGGGACGGAAACGTTTCTTTCTGTCTTTGATGCCTAATAGAAAGGACATTTCAGTCCATTCTATTGCTAGATGGATTCAGTTAACTATCCGTACTGCTTATGAAGATTTATCTTCTTCTCAGCAGTCTGTGCTTAAGATTTCTGCTCATGAAGTAAGAGCTCTTTCTACTTCCTGGGCTTATGCTAATAGTGTTGCTATTACAGATTTAATGAAGGCTGCTTATTGGTCTCAGCCATCCACATTTACGAATTTTTATCTCAGAAATATTGAGTCCATTTCTGGAGACCTGCATTGTTTAGGTCCGTTATCTGTTGCTCAGAATGTCGTCCACTAAACAGTTGCAACTATAGTTATGCAGGCTTTCTGTTCCGGCAGTGACTCCGTCCGGCTGCCCTCTTCGCTCTGGGCTATTTGACCCAGGGCAAGGGGAAGGGGGGGGGGGGGGGGGGGGCGGGTGTTCCCTTAGGTCACCTGCTTTATAGTGAAAAGCAAGGGAATGCCTCCTCCAAGTCAGTATTTCTGAGTCGCTTCCGGGATGGTTTTAAAGTGTAATATTAATGTTTAAATTCATTCATGTCTTATTTTTAAAGTGTAGCTCGGTGTGAAGCATTTGTATATGTCAAGTGTCAAACGGGCTTTAATATACAATACTCGGACACTTTTAAATGATTATAAAGAGTCTCAATTCTCTGGACTACTTTATTTATTGGCTTGCTTTAAAAATAATTAGTATAAGGGTTATACTGGATGTTCATAGAGAACATGAATGTTATTGTGCTCAATTATTAAGGGTAGTGTATCTTTCTAATTTAATATTAAATAAGAAAGATACATGTAAAGCCTAATACTCCTTTTCTCCTTAAGGGGTTACCTCTTTACTATATAGTTGAGCTTATTGGATTTTCCTCTATGTCCTAGGCCCTCCAGCCTGTTTACTATTCAGCTAAGTCTGGGTCATTGGTACAGTATAAAAATGTTAAAAAATTTATAGTAATTTATATATTTTTTATACTTACCAATGACCCAGACGGGGATGGCCCTCCCTGGAGTTGGGAACTCTTGCCTCCCCGCTGAGTACATAGCGCTGACCAGGCACTGCCAGTAAGAATGATAATTGGCGTCAATTTCGGGACGACTGCGTCACTGCGCATGCGCAGTAGAGGCGTAGTATGGAGGTCCTTTAGGACATGATTTCTTTTTGTTTTGGATGCAAATTTTGGGGATTGGGGGGCAAAATTTGTGTTTGGCCCTGGTTTTGTTGGAGTTAGCACCAGCTAAGTCTGGGTCATTGGTAAGTATAAAAAATATATAAATTACTATAAATTTTTTAACTTTTATGTAAAATTATTTCATGTTCCCTAATTTCGGGTCATGGGCCTGATGTTTTCATTCTTGCTATGAGATCTCCACTGTTTGTTAAGTGTTTCCTCTCTCCCTTTCCTTGAAACCCCCCTTGCTAATCTCCCATGCTTTTGGTATAATTTTTTAAAGTTTTTTATTGAAATTTCTTGGGAGTTTTAGCATAGTTACAGAATGTTTATTCTGTTTTCCCATGGTTACGCCCTCACCTTAGGGGTGTTTAGGCATTTTGGTCATGCATCTACCATCTGACGTATTGCAGCTTCTTCTGTGGAAGATTCTGTTTTACATTGGATAGTGTTTTAAATTGGTTACTGATTTCGGGCCATGTTTTTCAGTGCCTGGAGTTGTGTTTCCGGTTTTTATTGACTTCTGTTTACGTTGACAACGGTTACTTCTGTCAGTGATTCCTTGTCTTCTGTAAGGTTTATTATATAGTCAGATACATTAATATTGTCTGCAACATTAATTTTTAGAAATGTTTTAAAATTTTTGTCCACACTTAGACTTTTTCGGGATCCATTTGGGCTCATCGTTCCCTTTGGGAACTTTGGCTCATGTCAAAATTTTTTCGAAAATTTTCTTTTGAATTATTTTTCGAAATTTTGTTATGGATTGTATTATTATTATGTATCTTGTTCAAATTGTAAATCAAGGAAGTCTTCCTCTGATTCTCATGCTCATTGTATTTGCTGTAGTCACTGTACTCGCACTAATTCTTGTTCAGTGTGTGCCAGTTGGGATGACAAACGTTGGAGACATATGTCACGGTATAGTATATTGTTAGTGGTGAGAGGCCCATGCCGGTCCTCTCGCCACAGGGTCACTCTAGTTTTTCAGTCTCTTTTTCAGAGGAACAAGAACAGGGTGATGTTTCATGATGTCTTCTGGAAGTGTGCTGCCGTCGTCGCATACCAATGAAGAGCTATCGGCAAAAGTGCTCAAGGAAATCAGACAAGTGCCTAGATCCTTAATAGGATTGACGACCTTGTCGCCAGCTAGCTCGACCGGCAGATCTATCACTCGTAATGTGGGTGATGTGACGCCGCGTACGTCCGTTGCGGTCCAGGAGAGGAGAAAAGTGTTGCGAGCGCTATAATCTCGGATCACGCACACCCTGCAATGACGGATTGGAGGAGGGGTCAGAGGAAGCCAGACAGTCCGGTAGCTAGCTCGTTCAGGTCAACCCAGACCACGAGCGAGAGAGGCCCCTCTCTCTTACAACAACATTTGGGGCCAGATGTTGTTGTACATAACGTTCGTCAGTCGGAGCTTACGTCCACTCCTCCTGCTCGGGATGCTCCGTCACATAGACAGCCGGGGTCGGCTAGTCTATTGGCTTTCTCGCCAGCACACACGACCACACCTTAGCTACGTGACCTCAGATATCCAGCCTGCTTTGCCAACAAATGATTCCATGTCAACCAGGTTACTCCATCTGGTAGCCAAGGACACAAGGCCTTACCAGTCGGGACATACGCATAAAAGGATTATGCAAGAGGTACTATCCCAGGAGGCTCCAGCGGCTAAACAACGTAAGACCGCAGCTCCACAGGCCTCTGTGACGGACTTGCTATCACAGATAGCGCAACTCATTACAGCATCCCAGCAACCTTCGGAAACTCTTTCAGATCAGGAACTGTCTTAGGAAGCTGGCTCGGTACGTTCCCCTGCAGTGTCAGATAGGGATGGCCGAGATTCGCATCTGGTCCAGTCGGTTGGTGAAAGGGAATCTGTGGAGCTGGATTTTTCCCTTCTGGAACAACATAAGGTGGCCGTTGATTTTATCCGTCAAAACCTTCCAGAGGTTGCTCCATTGGACTAAAGAGCTGCGATACCAGATAAGAGACTGATGGCGTCACTGGACACAGACTTTTTTGGCTGGACTAAGGATGTTGTTCCTGAGTTTCCGGTCCAGTCCAGCAATGTCTCACAGACGTTCGAATTGCGGAATGATGCTATTTTTAGGTTAGCCTCTAAGACAGGCAGGACCAGTTTTTTATCGCAACATGCTCTACATCTGCCGTTCATCAACAGTAGAAATTGAAACGGCAGGAAAGGACGTTCCGAGAGTTCCTCTGTGTTTAGACGACCAGGCCGAAGACTTGGAGTTGTCATTGCCGGCGTCTATGTCGATTCTCTCCAGTACATTGGAGACGACAATGTCATCTAACAGAGCCAGTTTAGACGCCTTATCATACGCAGATCACCTTACCAGAGCGTTAGCACAACGTCTCGATGGTAAAGAATTCCAGGAGGTTCAAACTTCCTTAAGAGTTCTCTCTAGGGCAATCGCATTTTCCACGTATAACTCCGCCCTTTCAGTGGCAAATTTGGAATTAGTCAGATGTGATGCTGCCCTGGCTTCATCCACTAGGGTGGATTCTAAGGTGAAAAACTCTCTTCTCTTCGAGTCGCTCCGGTTTCAGGAGAACTTCTCTTTAATGGTAAGCTTTCATTAATCTATGATCAGATTACCAAGAAAGCTTCAGATTCTCTGCTCTTTAAGTCTTTTTCTAGGAAATCGGACTCAGCAGAGAGGATTACAAAAAGGGGCAACAGGTGGGACGCATGACCAACGTTCGCCTACCAGGAGGTGGAAAACCACTTCTAGGGATGGAGTGAAGGATGTTCAAAGTTCACACATGTATATGACTGAAATTTATGATTACATAATGAGAGTCTGTGAAAGTAGTCATTTGCATTGGGAAATGGCATTATGCCACTGTATGATTTCTACTATTCAAAGTGAGAAGAGTCCTTTTATTGTCTGATGTGGTTAGATTACATTTATGTTAGATTATATAAATGATAATTTGTTGAAAATGCTTTAACTTTTTTCAAAATCCTGAACCACTGACGGTGTGATGGGGAACGGTGAACGTCTGTCCACATTCCCATGCTGCTAGCCCCTGTCCTGCACTATTAATCATGCCCCTGTTAACCCAGAGGAGATGGAGTCTGGCAAAAAGCCTATACAAGCTTCCCTGATCAATTTGAATCCCTTAGTTTAAAGATAAGAGCTCATAGGAAAACAATTTAAAGGCATGGAAAGAACATGTTTTCAGAGCTGCTGACCTACCCACACACCCCCAACTTATGTCCAGACAAAATTTGAGACCCCCCCACCCCCACCAGCATGCAATTTGGGTGGGGGTGGTGGTCTCAAATTGTCTGTTTATATAACCTTCATCGAGGAGAAATTTCAGTACCTTATTAAATCTATCAGGTTTTGTTTTAATAGCAAATAATTTCAGTCGCATTTGAGTAAAAATAAATTTACCTGTGTGTTTTAGTTTGCTTAACCCTTTATCCAATGATTCGCCCGCATCCTCCTGCTTAATTTGCAAATTGAGCAGTTGAAAAAAATAAATTTTTAAAAATATTTTGACAAAACCATATCATGTGACCCCTCATTGGAACGAGCTCGATGAGTTAGTTCCAATGAGGGATCACGTGATATGGTTTCGTTGAAATTTTTTGAACATTTTTAAAAAATAGCAATTACATAATAAATTTTGATATTCTCTGCATTGGGTAATGGGTTAATCCTCATTGATTTTGTCATACTTAAGCAAATAATGGTCATAAACAATAATCTCTTCATCTTTTCGTAGGGATCTTGAAAAAAATTCTCCGACTTGAAGAGCTATACAACTGAATAACAATGTAATTGAAAGCCAATTAATATAGTTTTCAGACAATCTACGGTGAAAGATATTTGTCATATGTATGATTACAGATATTAATGTTTCAGGGGAAAGATGTCCTGACTTACATTTTCACTGTGCAGATGTCCTGGTTATATTTTTGAACTATTGATTTCTGTACACATTGCATTGATCTTAATTGATTTTAATACTCTGAAATTGCCCAAAAAAATTTTCCACTGTCTCAAAACAGGTGAAAAACTTGAGTCTTGGCCACAGTTTTGGAGTCTTTCAAGACAGGTGGTCTCTCATGACAGACCCATTACAGAGTGAAGCCAATCGGTACATGGCCAAAGTGGTCTCTCAATACAGGTGGTCTCTCACAAAAGTGGTCTTTCGAGACAGGTTTTACTGCATTATGACATTATGCATGACTTCTACTAATACCTCAAGCAATGCCTATTGTCATTTTTATGTGTACCCATACTGTGTATGGTACACATAATGCCGGCATCCGGGGGTGACCATCCGTCGTTCGTCCATCCTTTGTCCGTCCGTCCGCCCAGCATCCGTATCCATTTCTTTGCCATTCGATAACTTGAAAAATATTGCTTGGATTGTCAAGTTACTTTAGATTTGTGTTCAGGTTACTGATGTCCCGAGCTGTATAGTTTTTGGTGTAAATCGGACAATTTGATCCTGAGATATTAACCTTTATCCTTCAAATTGAAAATTCCTCCAATCCCTTTGGCATTCGATAACTTGAAAAATATTGCTTGGATTGTCTAGTTACTTTATATTTGTGTTTAGCTTACTGATTTGCCGAGCTGTATAGTTTTTGGTGTAAATCTGATGATTTGATTCCGAGATATTAACCCTTTATCCTTCAAATTGAAAATTCCTCCAATCCCTTTGGCATTTGATAACTTGAAAATATTGCTTGGATTGTCAAGTTAATTTATATTTGTGTTCAGGTTACTGATGTGCTGAGCTGTATAGTTTTTTGGTGTAAATCAGATAATTTGATCCTGAGATATTAACCCTTTATCCTTCAAATTGAAAATTCCTCCAATCCCTTTGGCATTCGATAACTTGAAAAATATTACTTGGATTGTCAAGTTATTTTATATTTGTGTTCAGGTTACTGATGTACCGAGCTGTATAGTTTTTGGTGTAAATCTGTTATTTTAATCCTGAGATATAACCCTTTATCCTTCAATTTGAAAATTCCTCCAATCCCTTTGGCATTTGATAACTTGAAAAATATTGCTTGGATTGTCAAGTTACTTTATAATTGTGTTCAGGTTACTGATGTGCTGAGCTGTATAGTTTTTGGTGTTAATCTGATAATTTGATCCAGAGATATTAACCCTTTATCCTTCAAATTGAAAATTCCTCCAATCCCTTTGGCATGAGATAACTCAAAAAATATCAATCCGATTGTCATGTTACTTTATATATTTATTCAGGTTACTGATGTGCTGTGCTGTATAGTTTTTTATGTAAATCTGATAATTTGATCTGGAGATATTAACCCTTTATCCATCAAATTAGTCACTTCTCCAATCCATTTCTATATGTACCCATACCCTGTATGGTGTACATAATGTCGACATCCGTGGTGGCCCTCAGTCATACAGCTTTCTATTAGTTGCGCATATGGGTACACATCTGATGATTTCATCGGCCTATTTTCTATTTCTTGTATTAGCTTTCTACCAAACTTGACTAGCAGACGTCACTTGCAAAAAAATTAATGGCCTAAGAAAGTTAAACATCTGTTTCTCAGGCCCTCCCTCATTGTCCTGAGGCCTAAAACATAAAACAAACCCAGAACATGAACTTTTGATGGCAAAGAAATAATTACAAAAATAAAAATTAAAATAAAAAAATGCCTGCCCACATGCATTTTTACAAAAAATTACCTGAGAAACAGCTATGGTTTGGAGGCAAAATTTTAGAAAATAAAATTTGAAAGACTTTTTTTTATGGCCATTAGGTAAAAAGTTGACTGGTGGAGTCGGAGAAGCCTGTATTTGGTATGCACTGAAAAATGCTACCATCACTCTCAGAGGCTTCATATTCAATGGATGTGCTTTGATTCATTTTGAATCAAAATACAGTGGAGCTCTCTTAATTTGATACCTGTTAATTGAATAACCCTGCTAATTTTATATAACTTACAAACACCAAACCATTTAGCAATACTTTCAGTTCAAATTTGACCAGTTAATTGTGTACAAGTAAAATCATAAACTCCTGCCAATTGAATAAAAAATTGTGTAACATGTCGAGAAGTTACCCCAACGATCCCCTTGCTTATTGATCTATTTGGCATCAGTATATCCAGTACAGGCATTTAATTTATTATGTCTCCCCTTCCCAGAAGGGAGACATATTGTTTTAGTGCATATTATTCTTCTTCTTCTGCTTCTTCTTCTTCTTCTCATACAAACTTTGTCCGGGGCATAACTTTTTTGTCTTTTGACCTAGACCTTAGGTATTTGGCATGTGGATGTATCACCTTTAGCCGGTGTGTTGCGTACCATAGTGACCTTCATGTGACCTTGCCCTTTGACCTGAAGGTCAGATTTATGTGCTTTTTAAGGGAAACTTTGTCCGGGGCATAACTTTTTTGTCTTTTGACCTAGACCTTAGATATTTAACATGTGGATGTATCACCATGAGCTGGTGTGTCGCATACCATAGTGACCTTCATGTGGCCTTGACCTTTGACCTGAAGGTCAGATTTATGTGCTTTTTAAGGGAAACTATGTCTGGGGCATAACTTTTTTGTCTTTTGACCTAGACCTTAGATATTTGGCATGTGGATGTATCACCATGAGCCGTTGTGTCGTGTACCATAGTGACCTTCATGTGACCTTGACCTTTGACCTGAATTCAGGTCAGATTTATGTGCTTTTTAAGGGAAACTTTGTCCGGGGCATAACATTTTTGTCTTTTTGACCTAGACCTTAGATATTTGGTATGATTGTCAATATTATTCATGCATATATATTTTGCAGTGCATTAAATAGAAAGGAAGGGGAGACATATGTTTTAGTGTGCTAAAACAGTTTCTAGTTATATATTGTTTGACAGAGCTCTAGGAACTCTGTCAAACAACATATAATAGAATAAATGCTAAGTTTATCTTTAGAGTACAGGAAAGTGACCAAATCCCTGTTAATTTATTACTTTTCACTGGTAAAATGGCTATTCAGTTAACTGGTTTCCACTGTATTTTGTCTGCATAAATTTTTCTTCTTACAATTTATTGGAGAGTACTTATGGTCACTTTCACCAAAAAACTAATGAAACAGATCCTCATTACCAATTTTAACCTAGCACTCTACGAGTTAAATCAGACAAACAGTTTCACCTGATTAATATATGAAACGAAATGGTAGCTTTGTATCTGGAAATAAATTGTTTTGTCAACTGAACAAAAAAAATATTTGAAATTTGCGGTGAATTGTTCTTCCTTTAACCCTTTACCCAACGTAATGGCCAAAACCGGGCATTGCTATTCACAAAAATCACCATCCAATTTTCATTATTTTTTTCACTTTTTGTCTCAAAAACTTATCTTATGACCCTCATTGGGGTCATAAGTTATGTTTTTGTCACTAAATGAAAAAAATTAGTTGTTCAAGAGTTTTATTTGCAAGTGTCGTCTGCCTTTCGTGTTAGGTAAAGGGTTAAGATATTTGGCATTTCAGAGATGTGATCATTCAGATCTGCTATTGATTTTTGTTAGCTCAACTTTGGCGAAGCCAAATTTGAGCTTATGCCATGGTCCGTCGTCTGTCTGTCCTTCAACAATTGGATACGGCTCGGGCTAGAGGCCGTATTTATGAACCGATCTTTACGAAACTTCTTGGGTACCTTTGTTATGACCGTGGGACGAGAATGAGTGTTTTTGAGTGCGGTCCGAAATTTAAGATGGCTGCCAGCCGCCATTTTGTACCGACGATGCAGAAATCTGTTTTTTGTACAGCACTTCCATATGAAAGCTCTGATTTGAATAATTTTTTGTATGAATGTTTATTACCATGGGATACATCACATATAATACAGTTTTTTTTCTCGTGCGTAAATTATACAAATTAGACAAACTTTGATGCTTTTTGGTGTTACTTTCAGCACTGTAAGTGCAAATGCCAATACGGCTCGAGCTAGAGGCTGTATTTATGAACCGATCTTTACGAAACTCCTTGGGTACCTTTGTTATCACCGTGGAATGAGAACGAGTGTTTTTGGGGCCAGTCCGAAATTCAAGATGGCCGATGGCAGCCATTTTGTACAAAATTTGGTGCAATCAGATTTTTGCACAGAACTTCCATATGAAAGCGCTGATTTGAATAAATTTTTGTGTGAATGTTTAGTGGGATACATCACATATAATACGGGATTTTTTTCTCGTGCAGAAATTATGCAAATTAGATGAACTTTGATTTTTTCAGTGCTACTTACACACAGTAAGTACACATGTCAATATGGCTCGGGCTAGAGTCTGTATTTATGAACCGATCTGCATGAAACGTCTTGGGTACCTTTGTTATCACCTTGGGACGAGAACGAGTGTTTCTGGGTGCAGTCAAAAATTCAAGATGGCTGCCAGTGGCCATTTTGTACCGAAATTAGGTCTAATCAGTTTTTTTGTATACAACTTCTATACGACTCAGGCTAGAGGCCGTATTTATGAACCAATCTTTACGAAACTTCTTGGGTACCTTTGTTATCACCATGGGATGAGAACAAGTGTTTTTGGGTGTGGTCCGAAATTCAAGATGGCCACCAGCAGCCATTTTGTACCCAAATTAGTGCAATCAGTCTTTTGTACAGAACTTCTGTATGAAAGTTCTGATTTGAATAAATTTTTGTATGAATGTTTAGTAACATGGAATACATCACATATAGTACAGGTTTTTTTCTCGTGCAGAAATTATGTAAATTAGATGAACTTTGATTTATTCAGTGCTACTTATACACTGTAAGTGCACATGTCAATACGGCTCGGGCTAGAGGCTGTATTTATGAACCGATCTTCACAAAACTTCTTGGGTACCTTTGTTATCACCTTGGGACGATAACGAGTGTTTCTGGGTGTGGTCCAAAATTCAAGATGGCTGCCAGTGGTCATTTTGTACCGAAATTAGGTCCAATCAGTTTTTTGTCACAACTTCTACACAGCTCATATTTGTGAACTGATCTTCACGAAACTTCTTGGGTACCTTTGTTTTCACCTTGGGACAGGATTGAGTGTGTTTTGCGGTGCCTTTGTTATCACTGTGCTATGAGAACCAATATTTTGGGGTTTAGTAGGGTCAAACTGTTGCATAACCCCAAAAAAATTCCAAGAAAGCATTTTGTGGTGGATATCTCAAGTAATTGGTCTAAAGAACAACATATTAAAAATAGGCTAAAATCGGAGCATCACAAAGGGTCAAAATATGACGTCCAAAAAGATGGCCGTCACAGCACCAAAATACACAACATCTGACTATAATTTCGGATATTAAGGCATCAAAACCATATGAAATATTGCAAATCACCTGAATTGACAGTTGATCATTCCCAGCTAGATGTCATGTAGAAGAGACTTTCAGCCATAATGACGTTAACCACTATACCATGACGTCATATGACGTCATTTGGTGATTTTTTCATACAACTCTGTAATATTGTGTAAAATGACTATCTATTCGATTTTTGTTCATGTAACTGAGATTACTCTGAGGAATATAAGTGGATAACACCCTGTTCAGTTTTATGATGTACTTATGGCATCACTATGTTTCACTCTAATCAACCACTGTTACTGAAATGTAGTTCCATAATTTGAAGAAAATTCCTTACGTTCAGTACTCATTGACCTCCACTATTGGTTTATGGTTCATGTTTTCACAATAGCCATCTTGGCAGGGTCCACAAACTAGACTGCATTCAAGTCCATACTTCTTACAACTACATCTCAGTGTGCTACATCCAGCAGAGCAGTTACAATGGATCATGTTGAGCAAGATGTCAGGAGCTGGCTTATTTTCCATCATTATTGGCACATGCTTGTCCTCTTGAATGTTCCAGCCCCATTTTGCAGGATCCATTTTATGATTGGTGCCCATCCATTCCATGACTTGGAGGTAAGTGCGCAATGAGTGATATTTTGTAGCTGAGTCTGTTGGTGGTAATCGCTCTGGTGTGACAAATGTCTTTGCTGTGGCTACCTTTTTGCAAAGATAGCTGTAACGTAGAGATGGCAAAGAGTCTGACTCCGATCCATTGAATAAAGACACCATTGCCTTGGACCCAGAATTTTCTATAACACACTGATCTTGGTTTGGAGCACAAAAAATTTTCCTACAGTCATGTAACACGGATTCACTATTAATGAACTTCTGAAACACTGATTTTTTTCCAATACCAAATATTCTAGATGTAGTGTCACACCCTGTGAATACATGTAGAAAAAGTAAGCCAGCACATATATCATTTCCAAGTAAAGTTTTCAAGGTTCTGATGTTGTAGACATGTGAATTCCCCTTGTCTGATCGGAAAAATAGATCCTTGCTGTCGATTTCCCCATGGTGCAGTAGCAATATAAGGAGATCGGTGTCCTCACCAATTAGAGTAGTTGACCTGGTGGATGACATAGCAACTGCAGCTTTTACAATGTCTACATCTGCATCCCCCTCCGCTTGCATGACGCTGCAGTTTTTTTGTCTCAGTCGGGGTTTTATAAGATCAATTAGCGACTTTTTATTGTTCTCATTGGAAAGGAAGTCCTCTTTCTTTCCCACAAATTTTGTTGCCTCTGTAATGTTCACGGTGTTTTTGACAGAACTACTAGTCTTCCGACGTTGGTGGGTGTTGTCCTTGGTGTTGGGTCCTTCATATCCATCGAAGACCACAGTAGCTTCTCCATACCGTTCTCTAGTGAAGGATGCATAAGCATCAGCAATTGAACTGTAGGTGCTTCCTTCAGTCCATTTTAATCTGTGTAGGAGGGAACCTCCATCCAAAACATAATGTTCAGTCTTGGGAATAGGATGGCAGATAGCATTATCAATAGAAGCAGCATGTTTCCTTATAGCTTCAAGGAGAGCAGGCTTGTCTGGCTTACGTAGTTGATTTTTTTCTTCGAATAATGAGGGTGGATATGGAGAAAGCTCATATTTCATCACCTCATCTAAGCATAAGGCACCAGCCTGCGACACGACCAGAAACCTCTGAAATAAAAGGGCTGGATCTATTGTTCGGTCTTCAGCAACCTTAACACCCTTTGAAGATGCCAGTGTCTTCACTTTCATGTTCCGTTTGTGCGAATAAGAGAATACAGGCTGATGTTCCATTTTAGAGACAATGTTGCCTCCAACACTGAAGAGGTCATGCACATTCACATCATCATCAGCATTTATCCCTGTTATGATGTTGCGCAATTCTGTCTCTTCTGAAAACGGGGTGTAAAGTTGAAGCACAGATGCAAGTTTTTTCAAGTCTTCCTTATCTCGTGTTATTCGTGCGGCAGTAGCCTCTTTGTGCTGTTCACTTGTTGCATACCTCATTTCACAGAAGTCCTGCATAGCATAATTGTACGATGACGATACAGGGGCCGACATAGTCCAGACAGCCCATTGGTGTTCTGACATCCCACTACCCCTTGTTAAACCACCTGTACTTTTGAGCGACCTCATCAATGTTTGCTCAATAACCAAGTCACAACCAAGGCCTGCCCAGAATTTGTCACTCCGACGGATGACATGGCATCCACGCATGAATTTTTGAAAGATTTCAGGATTTTCATTCTCTAAAGTGTTCATCTTCTGCAGGTAAAGGTAAGCAGATTTCAGGTAGTTTGGATGACCTGCAGCAGCAAATACCGGTAAACAGTCTGTAACAGCATGGATATGCATTTTCCAGGATCCTGTGCGATCAGCCTCAATCAGTTCTCTGGCTACACCCAACATTCTCTGGTAGTTCAGCCACAGTTTGCTTGTTTTTGATTTCTCAGACTGATATGATGCCTTCGATGTTAATGCATGTACAATATCTGCCATGCAGTCAGACTCAAGCACACTTTCAACCCCGATTTCACCATTCTCAATTTGGCGGTACAATTGTTCAACTTCCTGAAGATGGCTCTCGAATCCCGGTTCACTCTCAATGATCTGAGAGATGAGTTGGTCAGTGAGACACTGGTCAAGCAAGAGATGTCCCCGAAGTGCACGCTGGACGGCTTTCCCTGACAAAATATGTATGACAGCATTTTCACCATAGATAGACTCTAAGATCTCTTTAAGTCCACTTCCTTCCATCAGTGTACCAATAGCCCCCAGCAGGTTCATTAAGGTATGGAAGCTCCCAAGTAACAGAATGACATCACACACTGAACTACTTTCTTCAGCTTCATTCAAAATTTCAGAGGCTTTCCAAAACAGAGGCTGGTCGAATGTGACAACAGGTGTAATGTTGTGCTTCACTGCAAGGTTAGAGATAAAATCTAAAGTGGACAAGATGCACGTCTTGTCTCCAGGGTACATATCAATCATTGGAAGAAAATGGACTGATGATTGACCTGGGTGACTTCGTTTACTATTCATTAAGTGCATCATTCCTTGCCAATTTGGTGTTTGAACATGAAATCTGAAGGACACTTCCCAAAGTAGATCTATCCTGTGGTCTTGCTTATCCAGCAATGGCAAGGGTACAAACCGGATGCTGTGACACATTTGTTTTGAAAAACGATATTCTTTGATGGGAATTTTGGTCTCACTCAAGTCATTTATTTCACTCATCTTTTTCCTCAGAACAGTGTAGCTGACTTGCCTACCAGGGGTTACAGCTGCGATCATCCCCATTCCATGAAATGTGCCCTTCCCGTCAAGTGTCACAATGTTGTGGTCAACATTATCTGCAGCAAACAAGAGCATCTTTTCACTTACACTTTGACCCCCTAAAACATCAGGGGCTACTGAAGAACTTGCATTCTCCTCAAATCGTTGCACTTCCGTATAGGATACACAATGTCCCATTGCAAAAAGAATGTCAATCAGGAATCTGGAGCGGAAATGATGGTGCATTTGCACAGCCAGTCCAAGCTGTAAAGGAGCCATAACTGTTCTTGGGCGAACTGCCTGAATGATTGCATGACCTATGCTTGACACCTTCCGTTGAGTGTCATTTCCTACCAAGAGGTTCTGTAGCATGAATCGCAAACTCAGAGGAATATACTCAAGTGTTGCTTCCAATTCCAGATCAGAGATGTTTGGATATTGATGTTTGACAGGTTCTACAAGAGATTTGATATCACTTTTTATCAGCTTTGTTGCAGTTTCTATAATTGCTCTCTTTTGGGTTTCTTCATCCCCCTTCGGCTTTGAGAAATAGTCCCGCAGAATCGCACTTGTCTTTTCTCTAAAAGTCACAATATCATGCCCTCCCCCACTCCCTGCCACATAAACAGAATCACCGTAGTGGGACAGTAGTTTCGATTTGAGATACTGATTGCCATATTCACTGAAGTCACTGTCCTGCAAATACTCTTTCATCTTATTGGCAAGGTCAGTTATGGTAAACTGTTCTTCGTCGTTGTCCTCAAAATAGGCACACACCCTCAGAAAAGCCTGTTCCTGGTCATTATTAGTAGGCCTCCCAGATTTTTTTCTCTTAATATCTGGGCATAACTTATGTTGTGCAGGAATGTCACAGAATGTGCGGAAATTAATATCACAAGAATGATGGTACAGACAATCAGCTGCATGAAGATCTCCCCCAAAATATTCTACGCGACCACGGACTCTAAATGCCCAATCATCATTACGGACTTGGCAAGTCGAAAGTATCCTGCCTACAAATGTTTCTGTTCTTACAAAGCTATAATCATCATAATCTGCACTTGTTTTGCTAGTTGCTACTTTTATTCCACAAAATAAGCAGTCAGCTTTGCTATCAAAACGCCCAGTAGATACACGTGCACTTCTTTTCACACCTTTCTGGGTAGAATTTAACTTTGCTTTTTTATGCCTCTCAATATCTTTTTTGTTTGTGTAGTTCAAGCGGCATGTCTTGTGGACCTTAGGTCCAGCAGCTACGACGATCTCATCACCTCTGTCAACACTTGCACTGTTTATGCTGTCTGCACCTTTTTCAGTGATAATGATGAAATCTTCGTTTTCGGTTGCTTTGCATTCAGGAAAAATGCAAGATTCTCTATCGTCAATCATTTTTGAAGCCCTGAAATACAAAAGAAGCTTTTGCTGTACCCTTTTTATGTTAAAATAAGAGGCAACGGAGCCTTTAGACGTCTCGTTCTTGTCTTTTTTTTAGAATCTGACGTTGCTTACTGATTTGTCAAGATAAAGTCACTGAGGGTTGTTGTGAACTATAAAGATGGATAAGTCACTTTAACAGTTACCCATTTATCCAGTGACACACTAGATTACATGACTGACTAATCTCTTTCTATTTCCATATGACCTATCCCATGTTAAGATAATTGTCTCTCTGTTTTCCAACAGTGGTAGTTTATTTTTGAACTTTGTTTACTTCATCCAGAAACCTTAATATAAAAAAGTTGAATATGACGTGAGTAAGACGTGACGTCATATCGTAAATGACGTCATGATGCCACTTCGGTACACAAGTTAATGTTTTGGAGTTATAAATCTATGAGAAGATGGTGTTAGCAGCTAATCTTCATCAATATATACCAGTAATTTACAATCATTCTATGACGATTTTTTAAAATTCTTTTTTTCAGATCTGGCAGCCATCTATTTTTAACGTCATATTTGGACACATTGTGATGCTCCAATTTCAGCCTATTTTTAATATATCATTCCCTAGAGCCAAGAGAGTAAGAAGATGCAATAAAACATTTTCTTGGAATTTTTTTAGGGTAAGCCCCATTATTTCATATGTTGACCCTACTAGTTCAGTCAGACCTACTCTGGGACTCAAAGATTTTTTTCTAGTTTAGCATCTGACTGTCACCCACCTTTACAATACTTTACCTATACATTTGTTACAGGCAACGGTCAGAATTTATGTACAGACCGTTACAATACTTTATATGTACCTTTGTTATCAGGTCATTACCTAGATGTTTGTCATTGCTGTGTCACATACTATACATGTACATGTCTTTGTCTTGACAAGTTGAGCTACAGTGTCATTGTCACTTTCATTCTCTGTATTTTCTTTTAGGAATTGTATCGAGATCTGGAACTCTAACATATGAAGCAGTTCATCAAACTACAGTTGTAGGTCTAGGCCAGTCACTATGTGTAGGAATCGGTGGAGATCCATTTAATGGAACTAACTTTGTGGATTGTTTGGACTGCTTTCTACAAGATCCCCATACAGAAGGTAAAGGAAATATTTTATACCAAATGTTATGATTTCATTACACAAAACAATTACTCGCAACCTATCTCTGTTAGGTGCCGTTTTTCTCATTTAGAAAAAAATGGGGACTATAGTAGAAGCAAGCCTAGAAATGAGTGGTCACTCACAGACGTTGACCAACTCAAAAAGGGTGTTTGTAAGCTAGGAAGCCTTTTGGTCCTAGACAGTGTAACCAGCACACTATTTGGGGAAAAACAATTCTTTCATATGAGAAGGTATTTTTAATGGTATGGGACCTTGTAATCAGTGCCTGGGGGCAAGTCCTCTAAAGTGGGCGGCAAACTTTAAACAATTTGCAATACATGACTTTAGACTTCTATTGTGATGTAGCCAAAGATTCTGAAGGCACAATGAAACCAGGGGGATAGGCACAAAATTTCCCAAACCTTCTTCTGCCCCTCCTCAATGCATTCTGAGAGTTGGCATGTTTCCAAAAATGTTGCAATTTTTTCCACTGAAGAGATCTTAAACAACAATAAATAAATATACTCATTTTGTCACAAAATCATAGAGAATTAATCAAATTCTAGTAAAGTGAATACATGTACTCCTATTGACTACATTTTTCACTGACAAAGTTGATATCAGTTAACAAGAGTTTTACTTTTAAGTGAGATGATATTTAACCCTATCTCTGTCACCATGGTAGGTTTGATTCCTTTCTGTTTCTATGCCTCCGTCTATCTCATTAACCCTGTGTCTCTGTCCCTCCTGATGCGAGAGAGCAAAATCAGGCTGGGTAATTTTTTTTTAGCAGTTATCCCCTCTCGCATACTATTTATATTCAGTGTGTGCAAAACAACTGAAGGCGAGTGATTCAGGCTCATTTGAACCTCCGATTTAGATTATGTGTGTCTGATAAATGCATTCTGTTTTTCAGGTATTGTTTTGATTGGGGAAATCGGTGGACAAGCAGAAGAAAGAGCAGCAGAATTCATAAAAGCTAATAATACAGGTCCTGATGCAAAACCTGTTGTTGCCTTCATTGCAGGATTGACTGCCCCACCTGGAAGACGTATGGGTCATGCAGGTGCTATAATAGCAGGAGGAAAGGGTGGAGCAACAGAAAAAATAGAATGTATGAAAGATGCAGGAGTGCATGTCACAATGTCTCCAGCACAGATGGGCCAAACATTAGCAAAGGTAATGTCCTAGTGCTGAATGCTATAACAGTGGAACCCACTTAATTGTATGTTTCTTAATAGAATTATTCTGTTAATTGCATATAACTTTCAGACACCAAACCAATTACTATACTTTCAATACAGATTTGACCTTTTAATTGCAGAGAAATATTAAAGTAAACTATTGATTGAATAAAAAACCTTGTGGTCTATCGAGGCATTACAGACAACCACTGAATTCTCCCACGTAATTGGCCTCAGTACATCATATTATCCAATAAGCATTTAATTTATTATGTCCCCGACTTGAAAAATTGAAAGGGGTATCTAGTAGAGATCTCCGTCCATTCATACCAACATTTTCCCTTGTATCTCAGCCTTTGCTACTTCGATTTGAATGATATTTGTTGTGCTCTGTTTATTAGTGGAATTCAGAAAAATGACGAAATTCCAGTTAATTAAATACTTTTATTAAGTGAATATTTTTCGCCGGAAAAACAGTTATGTTATTCATTTTCCAGGGTTCCACTATATTTATTATATCTTGATTTTTTTTTTATATAGATCCTTGTCCAATTACTTAAAGATTATTCTGATTATAGAGTAAACTCCTATTAATTGTAAAAATAAAATTGTGATCTACCGGTATGAAAGAATTACATTGACAACCACTTTTTTTTTTTTTACCTGTTCAGCCACATCACATCTAATATTAGTATTTAGTGTACCGGTATTATATTTTGTTTAACCCTTAAGGGCTTGGACAAGTGTCCTGAATTCCCACCAGCCCAAAGCCTCTATTCGTCCAGTGGCTTAGCAGTGATTTCTAGAGAAGTCTTGGCTGCCTTAATAGGCAACCAAAACTTGACTAGAAACCACTGCCTACCTAATTTGTTGCCAACAGGACCTCCTGCTGATGCCATGTTAAGAGCACCTGTTCTGAGTTCGTAAAAGTCGGAAATAGGTCTTTAAGGGTTAACAGTGCTCCAAGATTTTCCTTAATAGAGAAATTCTCAGTTTATCACAATACAGGGAAATGACATAATGCTTATTAATTGAAACTCCTGTTAATTGAATATTTTTAACTGGCATAGTGCTTATTCATTTTACATGGTTCCACTGTTATTACATACCTGTTAAAGGGCCGCTCATTGGAACAGGCCGCTCATTGGAACAGGCCGCATCATGTTATGGCTTTGTCCATTCATCAGTCATCTGTTAACTTTTACTTGTCCAAGCAATAACTTGAAAACTATGTCCAACAAACCCTTTTTATGGTGAATTAGACCTGACTGGAGGAAGGTTCCATTCGATAATACGTATTCTGGCATATCCAGCCTGGCTGCCATCCTGGAATTCTTGTGATTTTTCCTTGTCCAAGCAATAATTTGAAGAAAAAAAAATACGAATAGATTCATTTTTAGCTTAACTTGACAAAGTCAAGATAAGCGATTGCCATCACACGTATGGTAGTCTGTTCACATTTCCCTTTAGCACAGGCTACACCTCTTAGTTTTTGTCCGATCGCCAAGAAATTTCATGTGCAGGTTTGAGGTCATGTCTAGATGAGAACGTCCCATTTTGGTCGCTATCGATCAACCGTGCTGGCTGCCCGAGCCCAAAACCCGAAAACCATTAGCACAGTCTACAGATATTTATGAAGGGATTTCACTGTAACTTGGTACGATGCCTCTGTATAATATCTAGATGAGAACGTCCCCTTTTGGTCATGATCTGTTAACCATGACGACTGCCCAAGCCTGAAACCCTAAAACTTTTAGCACAGTCTACAGGTCATATTTAAAACCCTAAAACTTTTAGCACAGTCTACAGGTCATATTTAATATGGAGGGATTTCATTGTAACTTGGTAGGTTGACTCCACATAATGTCTAGATGAGAACGTCTCCTGTTGGTCGCAATTGGTCAACTGTTACGGCTACAGAGGCCCAAAGCCCAAAAACCTTTAGCACAGTCTATAGGTCATATTTATGAAAGGATTTCATTGTAACTTGGTAGGATGACTCCAGATAATGTCTAAATGAGAATGTCCCCTTTTGGTCGCGATCATTCAGCCGTGACACCTGCCCGAGCCCAAAACCCGAAAACCTTTAGCACCGACTACAGGTCATATTTATGAAGGGATTTCATTGTAACTTGGTAGGATGACTCAGTATAATGTCGAGATGAGGACGTCCCCTTTTGGTTGCGATCAGTCAACCGTGATGGCCACACAGGCCCGAAGCCCTAAAACCTTTAGCACAGTCTGCAGGCCATATTTATGAAGGGATTTCATTGTAACTTGGTAAGATGACTCAGTATAATGTCTAGATGAGGACGTCCTCTTTTGGTTGCGATCAGTCAACCGTGATGGCTACACAGGCCCAAAGCCCCAAAACCTTTAGCACAGACTACAGGTCATATTTATGAAGGGATTCCATTGTAACTTGGTAGGATGACTCAGTATAATGTCTAGATGAGAATGTCCCCTTTTGGTTGCGATCAGTCAACCGTGATGGCTACACAGGCCCGAAGCCTAAAAACCTTTAGCACAGTCTACAGGCCATATTTATGAAGGGATTTTATTGTAACTTGATAGGATGACTCATTTTGGAATAATTTCACTGTAAATTGGTAACTTTTTCGTTGATATACATTAACTGTGAGGGTCACATACATTAACTGTGAGGGACACATTAACCCACCCCTCCTCGGTTCTTTAGTCCAGTCTCCACCTCATATTATTTTTATTGAAAACACAGCATACAGGGAACAGAAATTAACATATTCCAAATTATCACAATTCTTGTCTTATTTCATAATCCTTTCATAAACTTTGAACATTATACTTTTCATCAAGCATAACAGACAGACAAGTTAAGCTACAGTGTCATCGACACTTTCATTTCTGGTACATACAAAATGAAGGTTTCTTTAGATAACCAACATTACGACAACCGTCTTGGATTTTGGCTTGTAAGTCATAACATGAAAAACGAATGACCAATGGATCCCTTTTTTTTTTTTTTTGCATTACTTTTGAATATAGGAAGGTTCCTTTCGATAACCAGTATTCTTGTATATCCATATTGGCCAGCATGTCAACCATTTTGGGTTTTTTTGTGACTTTCCTTCTCTGCACATTAACTTGAAAAATGAAGGAATGACCAATGAATCCTATTTTTTGTTTAGCTCACCTGACCGAAAGTAAGGGTGAGCTATTGTCATCACTTGGCATCCATCATCTTTTCTATCTGATGTATTTTTACTTTTGCATTTCCTGTCTTCTTCTTCAGTACCACTGGATCAAACCCATTAAAACTTTGTAGAAATTATCTTTTGGAGATACCCTTTGAAGTTTATTCAATAGAAGTTGCAAGCCTGATAGGTTGGGTGCAGTGCCCAAAAAGTCTCAAATTCTGTCAGTCTCAATGCTTTAAAATTTGGTATGTAACTTCCTTATGTGCTCACGATTCAAGTTTGTACAAAGAAAATTTCTCTGACAATATATTGGTTTCTTCTGAGAGGGGCAACTTTCTGGGTCCCGTCTAAAATGTCTATTTTTTGGACCAGTTGTCCAGTTTAAAGCAAATTTGCTGTGAAGACTTGAGTTTCTGAAGTCCCTTGCAGTAATGTTTAACCCTCATTGTGTCTCCCCTTCCCAGAAGGGAGACATATTGTTTTAGTGCATATTCTTCTTCTTCTTCTTACAAACTTTGTCCGGGCCATAACTTTTTTGTCTTTTGACCTACACCTTAGATACTTGGCATGTGGATGTATCACCATGAGCCGGTGTGCAGTGTACCATAGTGACCTTCATGTGACCTTGACCTTTGACCTGAAGGTCAGATTTATGTGTTTTTTTTAAGGGAAACATCACACAAACTTTGTCCGGGCCATAACTTTTTTGTCTTTTGACCTACACCTTAGATACTTGGCATGTGGATGTATCACCATAAACTGGTGTGCAGTGTACCATAGTGACCTTCATGTGACCTTGACCTTTGACCTGAAGGTCAGATTTATGCGCTTTTTTAAGGGAAACTGTCTGGACCAGAACTTTTTTGTATTTCGAGTCAGGCTTTAGATATTTGGCATGTGGATGTATCACCATGAGCTGGTGTGTAGCGTACCATTGTGACCTTCATGTGACCTTGACCTTTGATCTGAAGGTCAGATTTGTGCTTTTTTCAAGGAAACTTTGTCCGGACCAAAACTTGTTTGTCTTTTGAGCCAGGCCTTAGATATTTGGCACGTGGATGTATCACCATGAGCTGGTGTGTCGCATACCATTGTGACCTTCATGTGCCGTTGACCTCAAGGTCAAATTTATGTACTTCAAATAGGGAGTAATTGTCCAGACCAGAATTTTTTGGTTTTTTGACCTAGGACTTGGTTATTTGACATGTGGATGTGTCACCATGAGACCGCATGCCGTCTACCTTGATGACCTTCATGTGACCATGACCTCTGACCTTAAGGTCAAATTTATGTACTTCAAATAGGGAATAATTATCCAGACCAGAACTTTTTTGTTTTTTTACCTAGGACTTAGATATTTGACATGTGGATGTATCGCAATTAGACCGCATGTCACATGTAATCATGACCTTCATGTGACCTTGACCTCAAGGTCAAATTTTTGTACTTTAAATAGGGAGTAATTGTCCAGACCAGATTTTTATTTTGGACATGTGGATGTGGCACCATGAAACTGCATGTCCGCTACCTTGATGAACTGCATGTGACCTTGACCTCTGACCTCAAGGTCAAATTTATGTACTTCAAATAGGGAATAATTGTCCAGATTAGAACTTTTTTGTTTTTTGACCTAGGACTTAGATGATTGACATGTGGGTGTATCACGAGACCACATGTCATCATGACCTTCATGTGACCTTGACCTCAAGGTCAAATTTATGTACTTTAAATAGGTAGTAATTGTCCAGACCAGAATTATTTTTTTTTTGACATGTGGATGTGTCACCATGAAACCGCATGTCCGCTACCTTGATGAACTGCATGTGACCTTGACCTCTGACCTCAAAAGGAAGGGGAGACATATGCTTTAGTGTGCTAAAACACTTTCTAGTTTATTATTAAATATAGATTTTTGCTGGGTATTTTTGTTTTTCTGAAACTGTGATAATTACAACATATCCCATTAAAAATTAAATATATCCATTATTTTGGGTGATATAAATGATAAAAATGCAGCTTCAAGGAGCTTTCTTGACATAAGACCGAATGAAGGTGAGCAGATGGTCTGCGATATCCCTTTTGTTATTTAACATCCAAACCACAGCTTTTGGATTATGATTGGAATGACCTCATTCAATTTGGAAGGGATAAATTGTGTTCAAGGAGAAAACTGAAGAATGAAACCAAGCAAGTTATGTATTGGGCTATTTTATTGTTAATAATAATCATTGTACACCTGTTATTTTATCATTGTAGTAATTATGGTATGCCTGTTTTTATCATTTTAATCAAATTTATGTTAGGTTTTTTTTTTTCATTTCAGGCAATGGCCAGTAGATCCTGAAGCACTGTTATTTAGTTTCAAGAATAAAAACATTTGAAATATCAGACTGTTGGTTATGGAAGTGTTAATTTCTGAAAATTGAGATAGATGGATGGTGTGCAAATGATTTAAAAATAAAGAGAAACATCTGTCATACATTACAGAATAATTTATTAACTTACTTGCTTCAACACTTCAGTACTTGAGTGACTTACCAGTATATTTCTAAGAAAAAATAAATGCATACAGTGTGGGGAGGGTAAATACCAACAAAACTCCATGGTTTGCACCTAGTAGGTTTTTTTCAGTTCACAGGAATTTGCACCAGCAAATACTAAACTCAAGATCCATTGGGTTGGAACTGCTGGTCCATGAGCTGAAAGGTTTCTGATGATTCTTGTGTATTTTGTCTTTCTGGAAATTGTGAATACTTTTCTGGGTGAAAAATAAAATAATCTCATCATTGCTTTCATAGTAATCCTCTCTCCCTGTTCGGTAGCATACAGTTAGTCATGTAAGGCCATTGAGATTGTTCCAGTGAGAATTTTAATAAAGTAGGATTTTGAGAAGAAAAATTGTTTGCAGATTTCGGTTTATCTGCTCAATATACAGCCACATGTATAAATCTAATTGCCAACAGTTTTGATTCCATTTTGTCCAGTGGAAGGAAAAAATCACCTGTTATATTGGTTCCCAGAACAGACATTTTGCATCAGAACAATCATTTTGCAAACATTGAACCACTCACTTCTTGTTTAGAATGGGGCATATTTTTTCTTCCAACACCTCAATAAGGAGATATGTATATCCCAGGTAAGACAGACATGGCTCACCCACAACCATGTAATACAGTACTGTGATCACAAAAGTGGTCTCTTTGACATTCTTTCACCAGTAGATCTTGATTTCAGAAAAAAATAGCGTGAAATCAAAAACGCATCAAGAGACAAACATTTCAGATTCAGTGTTTTCGCATTTCTTTTTCGACAGGTGAAATTCTGCAGTATTGCGGGGAGGAAGGCGAACAGAGAATTTTGACCAGATCATGACCCAGTCATGATCTGGTCAAAATTCTCTGCCTGCTTTTTTTTTTTTTTTTTTTATCTCAGTACTGTATGTCACATAATGGTACACTCCATCTTGGCGCATCACTGATTTTCCCATTGCTTCAAAACCTTAACCCTGTCTTTCTGCAGAGTGTTGTTTATTTTCCAAGTCTATACCTTGTGTGAAAACTAGTCATCACTCCTAAAGAGTATGTACTTAGTTTTTGTGAAGCGTCTAACTTGCCATGAGGTAGTTTAGGGGTACATTATCAGTCTGAGCCCAACTAATGTCAAGGTGACATTATGGCGGGTTTTGGATGTGGGATGAGGGAATCTCAGGGCAGGGCAAAGGCTCATTTTTTTCAAGCTTTTCATTTTTAGCTCATCTGACTGAAAGTCAGGGTGAGCTTTTCTTATCACTCTTCGTCTGTCGTCCTGCGTGAAGGTGGTGTTTCAGCCTCTTTCTCCTAAACCATTGGCCACATTTTAATTAAATTTCATGTAAGTTGTGATTATATAGGGGCATTTTGATTTTTATGCAAATTAGGTTTCGGCTCATATTGAGCAGAGGGGTGTGGAAAAAATGGCCTTATTTTTTGAAAATCTTCTAATGAACTACCAGTAGCAGAGACTTGATATGTGGTATACAGAGTCCTTTTGAGGTTTAGAATCAAGTTTGTTCAAGAGAAGTTTGTGGGGCATTATTTGCCTTCGTTATGGGTGGGGCAAAAATTTTGGCCATGCCTAAAATTTCTATTTTCAGAACCGTGAGGTCGATTTGAACCAAATTTGATATGAGATGATAATGGGTCATAAGTAGTTGATTGATGCAAAAAAATTTTTTCTCATTGCCCTGTGGGAACCTCGGGAGCTAAAATAGGAAAAACCTTAAAACTGCCATATCTCCAAAACTGCACGGCACAGAGAATTCTTATTTTGTATAAAGCTTACTTTTATCCAGTAGAATAGAATGGTTAAAAAAAATCCCGATCGGTTTGATCACAAGGTACTTTTTTCAGGACTTTGAAAAAGTTCTGAGTCAGCACTTTTTAACACTGTAGGCAATGGGAAAAAACATTAAAAAATCTTCTTCTCCAGATCCAGAATCTTTTGATATTTCGTATGCAACATTGTGGGGTGGATCTGACTCAAGTTTGTTCGAATCGGCCCCCTGGATTCATATTTGGGCTCACTATAGAAGCTTGAATTCAAACTTAGTGCATTTCAGGCAAATTTCTTTGAAAATCTTCTTCTCCAGATCCAGCAGGCAGAATCTTTTGATATTGGGTACGCACCATGCTTAGGGGGGTGAGATTCAAGTTTGTTCAAGCCAAGTCCCTGGGTTCATATTTGGGCTCACTGTGGTAGCCTGAATGATAACTTAGTTCAAAATGAGGAATTTTCTTTAAAAATCTTCTTCTTTAGATCCAACAGTCAGAATGTTTTGATATTTGGTGTGCAGCAACCTGGGGGGGGGGGGGGGGGGGGGGGGGATTCAAGTTTGTTAAAGCCAAGTCCCTGGGTTCATATATGGGCTCCCTGTGGGAGCCCGAATTATAACTTAGTTCAGTTTGAGGAATATTCTTTAAAAATCTTCTTTTTTTTAGATCCACTGGTCAGAATCTTTGGATATTTGGTATAAGCTTTTCTTAGGAGGAGCAGATGCAACTTGTTGAAATCAAATCTCTGGGTTGATATTTAGGCTACCATGTCAGGTGAGTGCCCTCAGGCCCCCCTGGGGCCTCTTGTTTTTTTCTTTCTATCTTTTCTTTTTTTTTTTTACTTTTTGGGGATGGGGTGTAGGCAGTGAACATATGCATAGCATGGGCAGTGAAGATATGCACAGCATGATCCAAACTGGATTGGTCTTTTTTGTCTTATTAGGACTTTATAGACTTGGCAAAGTTGCACTCTTGATTAAATAGATTGAGGAAGCTCAGCAACATAACAGATAGCTTGTACTTGTCCACACAGTGAGATATGTTGATGTCTCAATTTATTAACTGCCTTTCTTCAGTTAAGATTATGATTGTGAAAAATTTGTAATAATTATTAAAATCAATGTTGAGGAAACAGAAAAAATATAAACAGAGTTTTATTTACTCCTAACACCACCCCCACTACCAGTTGATTAGTAGTGATAGATATTTCTAGCACTGGAAAGATATGCCTCTTCTAAATTGTCACCAAACCTGTTACAAGTATTCAAGCTGTTACACACTGCAAGCAATGTTCTTTTCTGATGCAAAAGCTGACTATGTGAGGGCTGTAATTTGAAACTTGTTCAATAAAAACAATTAACAAGGTAGTCTGAACCTGTCCAATTCCAACGTACATCCATATAAGGAATGATTGGATAATGTGATATTTTATTTTTGTCATGCACACCTGAAATTTATGTCGATCAAGTATACCGTTTTTCAAAGCATTATTTTAAGAAATGCAGAAATAGGTTTCTCCACAAGATTTTTCTACACTATTACAATTCAAAGGTGATAATTTTGTGATGCTAGATTGGGCTGTATCAAAGTTATGTCCTGCATAATGAGGTTCAGAGTATTATCTCTGGAAATGTAGAAGTAGTTTGCTCCACAAGATTTGACCAACTGACTGACCAACCAACTGACCATCCACTGCGGTGAATTCAGTATACCCACTCAAACTATGTTTACAGGGTATAAAAATCCAATGAAAACATTGTGGAGAATTAATGTAGCCTGACAAACTTTTGTGATGGAAATCTAGCAATAAAAAAGCCATTACTTTCAAATTTATCACATCAAAATCTTCTTTCCTCAAGAACAGCTACACTTCATACTCATTCTTCACACTTATCAGTTTCATACAAATCCAAAAAAATATGTAGAAGTGGAAAACTTTTATGACCTAAAAATGTCCAAAACTCTTTAAAAAAAACTTTTAGGATGCATTAAGTAGACAAACTTTTACAATGGAAATCCAGCCATAAAAGTGGCAATAATGCTGAAAAAATCTGTCGTATCAAAAATTACTTTCCACACGCTCACTTACCATTAATAATCTTAAGTCTCAGTTAAGCAGACAAACTGTTGTGATGGAAAGATTGACAAGAGACAGACTGATGGATGGACACAATTTCAATATCAGTCGGCAAGAGATATTCAGTCCAATATGAAGAGTGTAACAAAGATATTTAATGTTTCGATGTATGTGTCGATATGTATGTTATTTTAAAGCAATGCTAATGTAACACACATTAAAACTGCAAACTGTAAAGAGAATTTTGTAATTATAACAAAATTGTGTTTCTCATAATGCTCACATCACATCTAGACCATAGTAAACCAGTACTAAGTAGCCACTTTACCAGTGAAAGATATTCAGTTAACAGGAGTATTCAAATCATAGTTATTTGGTCAATTGCCAATACTCTGATGATAAACTAAGTATTAATCTGAACTCTCTCAAACATAATGTTGTTATTGAATAAATGATTATACTGGATTTATCAGGCCAAAAAGGTACTATGGTGAAATCATGAGATTTTAAAGAGTACTGTGATGAAATCATGAGACTTTTTAACCCTTTACCTAACGAATCGCCTGCATCCGCCCACATAATATGCAAATTCAGTAGTTGAAAAAATATTATTTTTCAAAAAAATTCAACAAAACCCTATCATGTGACCCCTTGTTGGAATGAGCTCATCGAGCTCGTTCCAACAAGGGGTCGCATGATAGGGTTTTGTTGAAATTTTTTGAAAAATGTAAAAAAAATGAGATTTAAAATAATAAATTTTGATATCGTCTGCGTTGGGTAAAGGGTTAAAGATAATAAAAGTGTCAATGACACCGTAGCTCAACTTGACAAACTTGAACTTGGTAAATTATAAGTGAAATGGCAAAATTGAAGAACTTTGGTTCCAATGTTATTTGGTGAAACTTCAACATAACAGCATTGTGTGTGCACAACGTCGGAACAATCCATGCATAAACTGTAAAGCTGGCTAAAGGAAGAATGTTGATACACAAATGCAGTAAGTTTAAAGGTCATTGTGAACAGCAACATTTTTCACAGAAATGAATGCTAATTGAAAGCTCTTATCTGGAGGTCTCGCCTAATGAGCACACCAAGTTCAAAAACAATCCTATTTTAAATGTGCCCTCTAGGCCATGTCAAAGAAGAATGTTGATGCACATATGCAATAAATTCAAAGGTTGTTGCTAAGCAACAGTTTTTGATGGAAATGAAAAGATAATCGAAAGCTCTTATCCTGGTTACCCTGAATAAGCATACCCAGTCTCAAAACCCAATAATGAATCCACCCTCTGAAGCGTGTCAAAGGAAGATGTTAATGCACAAATGCATAAGTTTGAAGTGGCAATGGTTTGGTTTTTTTTATTGAAATTCATAAATATGCCCTGTAGAGAGTGCAAAAGGATAAGTTGCTGCACAAATTCACTAAATTCAAAGGCTTGCACTAACAACAATAATTTTTTATGAAATGAACGAAATCAATAGCTTCCATTTAGAGGTCACCCGAACACACATACCAAGTTTCAAAGTGATCTGATCATAAATATGCCCTGAAGGGCATGCCAGAGGAGTATATTGATGTCCAAGAAAATAAAGTTCGAAGGTTGTTGCCAATGGCAACGTTTTTTGACTGAAATGAAAGAGAATTGATAGTTTCCTTCTAGAGATCATCCCAAACAAGCACACCAGGTTTCAAAGCAATCCGATAATAAATGTACCCTGAAGGGTGTGCCAACGGAATAAATTGAGGTCTGACTTAACTAAGTTCAAAGGCCGTTGCCAGCAGAAACATTTTTTGACGGAAATGAAAGAAAATCGATAGCTCCCATCTAGAGGTCACCCCATGCAAGCATTCCACGTTTCAAGGCAATCCGGTCATAAATGTGCCCTGTAGAGTGTGCCAAAAGGAAATATTGAGGCCTGACTAAACTAAGTTCAAAGGTCGTTGCCAGCGGCAACATTTTTTAACGGAAATGGAAGAAGATCGATAGCTCCCATCTAGGAGTCACCCTAAACAAGCATACAAAATTTCAAAGCGAACCAATCTTAAATGCGACCTGTGCAGAGTGTTAAAGGAAATTGTGCATGTATCTACACACATATGAATGGGCGGATGGACGAGAAGTGACAACAACAGCTCAGCTTGACTTTGTCAAGTTGAGCTAAAAATGAGTTTGTTCTGAAATTTTGATTCCAAACAGAGTCTGTTTGTGTGTGCAGTGTATGTTTGTATATTCATTTGGGTGGTTTGGGGGTGTTTTAATTGCAATTAGAACATTACGGTGCTTATAATAACAAGAGGCCTCATGGGGGCCTGATGTGTTCACCTGACAAAGTTGTCTAAAGAAGGATTTAATTAACATCTTGGGAGTGCAGTGGTTCAGTGGTAGACTGTTAGACTTCTATGCTAGAGGTCCCGAGTTTGATCCCCCATCCGGGATGACCCACGTTGTGTCCTTGGGCAATGCACTTCATCCTGGTTGCCTACATTGGGGCACAATGACGCCGTCTATTAAGGCGTACTGCACATCAATGGTGCACATTTCTTCAACCGCTGTTACCCTGCTTGAGCGGACCTTGAACAGAGTTAGAATGTTGAGGAGCTGACAGTTGCTTGTCGATGCTCGGTGGTTCTCTCCGGCTTCCTCCACCCATAAAACTGTCACGGTCACAATTAGCCATTGTGCATAAGTATGTGACCTTAAACACCAATAAATAAATACTAAATAATATTAGCATCTATGGCTAGTAAACACTACAAAGAGTGAAGTCATGTAACTATTCATAACTCAGTTGTCCAGTAAGATGATTGTTTCTAGTATTGAAAAGCTACTACACAAATAATGTCCATATTTCCAATAATGAAAAATAGGGAGCCTAAATATGAACCTAGAGATTTAACTTGAACTAAGCAGCCCTGCCCCCCCCCCCCCACTCCTCCCCCCCCCCCCCTCCCCAATCAGAATTCTGACCATTGGATCTGAAGAAGCAGATTTTCAAAGATTATTCCTCATATTTGATTAAGTTAAACAGCCCAATATTATCCCAGGGACTTGATTTTTACCAACTTGTATCAGACTCCCCTAAGGATGGTATAAACTCTATGTCAAAAGATTCCCCTTGCGGGAACCCCAGGAAAAGAAACACTGCTTGTTTACTGTGGTAAATAAGCTTTTTTTTCACTGGTAAAATAGGATCCAGTCACCAATGCTTGGGATGCGAGTCCTCTAAAATAGGCAGCATGGGGTATAAATGATTGACTGACCGTGACTTTATCTCCAGGTTGTGGTCATGATTAGCCATTGTGCAAAAGTATGTGACCTTAAACACCAATAAATAATAATAAAATAATATCAAAAGATTCTGATTGGGAGTTCGTGAAGGGTAGATTTTTAACAAATATTTCTCATATTGCACCAAGTTAAAATTCAGGCTCCAGTAAGGGGCCCCAATAGTGATCGGACTTGATTTGAACAACCTTGTATCTCCCATAAGGATGCTGTATATCAAACATCAGTGAAAGTGTCAGTGGTACTGTAGCTTAACTGGACTATGTGTAGTGTTTGAGGAAAGGGATAAAGTTCAATGTTTATGAAATAAGACAAGAATTGTGATAACTAAGAATATGTTAATTTCTATTCCCTGCATGCCATGTTTTCAATTAGAATAATTTGAGGTGTAGTCTGTCGAGAAGAAGGGTTGAGGTGGCCCTCACAGTTAACGTATGTCATCCAAAGTTACCAAGTTACAGTAAAATCATTCCAAAACGAGTCATCCTACCAAGTTACAACAAGAGGTCCCAGGGGGCCGGAGGGCATTCACCTGACATGGTAGCCTAAATATCAACCCAGGGAATTGATTTGAACAAGTTGCATCTGCCCCTCCTAAGAAAAGCTTATACCAAATATCCAAAGATTCTGACAAGTGGATCTAAAAAAAAAGAAGACTGTTAAAGAATATTCCTCATATTGAACTAAGTAATAATTCAGGCTCCCACAGGTAGCCAAATATGAACCCAGGGACTGCTTTTTCAAACTTATCTCTCACCTCACCTCCCTGTACACCAAATATCAAAAGATTCTAACTGGTGGATGTGAAGAAGAAGATTTTTGAAGAATATTCCTCATATTGAACTAAGTTATAATTCGGGCTCCCACAGGGAGCCCAAATATCAACCCAGGGACTTGGTTTGAACAAACTTGAATCTCACCCACCTAAGGATATTGCATACCAAATATCAAAACATTCCGACTGCTGGATCTGAAGAAGATTTTTAAAGAAAATTCCTCATACTGCTCTAATTTGAACATTTGGGCTCCCATAGAGGGCTCAAATATGGACCCAGGGATTTGATTTCAACAAACGTGTGAAACAATCTTCCAAAGATGTGAAATTTGAAAGGTTTTGGAGCAGTGGTTTGGGAGAAGAGTAGTCTTAAATGTTTTTCCCATCACCCACAGTGTTAAAAAATGTTGACTCAGCATTTTTTCAAAGTCCCGAAAAAGTACCCTATGATAAAACTGATAGCAATTTTTTTGGACCATTCCATTCTGTTGGTCCTAAGGCAGCTTCACACCGAATAAGAATTCTCAGTGACGTGTAGTTTTGGAGATATGGGTATTTTAAAGTTTTTCTGTTTTTTGCTCCTGCGGTCCTCATGGGGCGATGGGAAAAATTTTGGGGCATAAATTAAGTACTTATGACCCAATAAGCCCTCATATCAAATTTGGTTCAAATCAGCCTCTCAGTTTGGAAAATAGAAATTTTGGGCAAGGCGAAAATTCTTGCCCCTCCCATTACGACGGCAAATATGGCTCCTCGAACTTCTCTTGAACAAATCTGAGTCTACACCTCAAAAGGAAGCTGCTTACCAAATATCAAGTCTCTGCTACTGCTGGTTCATGAGAAGAAGATTTTTAAAGATTTAAGCACACTTTCAGGGCGTGGCCCTATCGAGGGGCAAAGCAACTTGATTGGAATAAAATTAAAATGCGATGTCATAACAAACAATTATCTCAAATTTCACTTGAATCGGTTCAGTGGTTTTGGAGGAGAAGATGCAAACACCTTGTTCACCGACGACGGACGGTGAGTGATCATTATTGCTCGCCTGACTTTCAGTCAGGTGAGCTAATAAAATCCCTTTATAAATATGACTTGTAGCCTTTGCGAAAGAAATCCAGGTCACGTAACGGTTCGACGGTCACAGTTGACTGATCATGACCAAAATAGGAGACTCTCAACTAGATGTCATACCAAGTTATCCTACTGAGTTACAATGAAATCCCTTCATAAAAACAACCTGTAGACAGTGCTAAAGGAATCGAGATTAAGTGACCAGGCAGCCGACTGATCATGACCAAAATAAGACAGTCTCATCTAGACATCATGCCGAGTTATCCTTCCAAGTTACAATGAAATTGCTTCATAAATATGAACTGTAGACTGTGCTAAACAAATCTAGGTCATGTGCCTGTGCTGTGTTCTGGAGAAAAAGAGTTTTATAGATTATTCCTCATATTGGACTAAACTAAATTTAAAACTCCAACAGGGAGCCCAAATATTATCACAGAGACTTGGTTTGGATAAACTTAAATCTGACCTCCCTAAGGATGCCGAATACCAAACATCAAAAGCTTTTAAAGATTATTTGTCATACATGTATTGCACTTCACCGAGTTAAAATTTGTCGGAGCCCTGATTTGAAGAAACGTGAATCTAACCCTTGTAACGATGTTGTATACCAAATCTTCGGACTGGTGGTTCTCATATTGCACCAGGTTAAATTCGGGCTTCTGAATTGCACCCAAATATGAACTGAGGGGCTTACATTTAAGAAATTGGTATCTGCGGATGCTGTATACCAAATATCGTGGGCGTGGTGGCATCGCGGTAACCGGTTCTCATCAGATCACCGAAGTTAAGCAATGTTGAGCCCGGTTAGTTGTTGGATGGGTGACCATTTCAGCGACTGATTTGAACTCCCGCGTTGTGTCCTTGGGCAAGGCACTTAACCCCGATTGCCTACATGGGGGCACGATGACGCTGTGTACTAAGGCGTACTGCACGTCGATGGTGCGCATGTCTTCAACCAATCTAACCCTGCCTGTGCCGCGGCGCAGAGTTCAGAGTTACGATGTTGGAGAGATGACAACTGCTCGGCGTTGCTCGGTGGTTCTCACCGGGTACTCCACCCGTAAAACTGTCACAGTCATGATTAGCCATTGTGCATAAGTTTTTGGCCTTCAACACCAATAAATAAATAAATAAATAATACCAAATATCAAAAGATTCTGATCAGTGCATTTGGAGAAAATGTTTTGAATTTTTACAAATCTGTCAACTCAGCATTTTTTTCAATTCCCTCTCCAGTACATTATGACACAACTGATGGCAATTTTTTTAGCATTCCATTCTATTGCTTCTAAGGAATGTGTCAAACCAAATAGATCTTTGTTCTGACTGGATTGGAAAATATATATTATGAAAATATTTATATTTTTAGCTCCTGGGGTTCCCAAGGGTATGTGGGAAATGCAGATATCAAGTAGTTATGACTCAATAATATGCAAAACAAATTTGGTTCATATCACCTAAATGGTTCAGAAAATAGAAATTTTGGGTGAGGCCCTAATTCTCTCCCCTCCCATTATAAAGGCAAATATTGCCCCACAAACTTCGTTTTAGCTCACTTGACTGAAAGATCACTCATCAGCCGTCTTTCGTCAGTTCATCATCTGCGAACATGGTATTTGTATATATATCGGTATATTTTAAAACTGATAGCAATTTTTGTGGACCATTCCATTCTGTTGGTCCTAAGGAAGCTTCACACCAAATAAGAATTATCAGTGCCGTGTAGTTTTGGAGATATGGGTGTTTGAAATTTTTTCTATTTTTAGCTCCTGTGGTTACCACAGGGCATTTTAAAAAAACATTTTGGGCATAAATCAAGTACTTATGGCCCAGTAATACTTCAGATCAAATTTGGTTCAAATCGGCCTCACGGTTTGGAAAATAGAAATTTTGGGTAGGGCAAATATTGCCCCTTGAACTTCTCTTGAACAAACTTGAGTCTGCACCTCAAAAGGAAGCTGTATTCCAAATATCAAGTCTCTGCTAAAAAATTTGGGCATTTTAGTCCCACCCCCTCAATATGAGCAGAAACCCAATTTGAAGAAAAACCCAAATGCCCCACATAACCACTATTCATATGAAATTTCATTAAAATGTGGCCAGTGGTTTGGGAGAAAAAGACCCAAACACCACCTTCACGATGGACGAAAAGTGATCAGAATAGCTCACCCTGACTTTCAGTCAGGTGAGTTAAAAATTCAAATGCCCATATTTCAAAAACTGCATGGACCAGAATATTGTTTTTTAGTATGCAGCATCCTTAGGAGCAATGCAATGAGATGGACAAAAAAAAAAAAATTGCTAGCTGTTTTGTCAAGGGGTGCCCATTTTAACACTGTTGGCAATGGGAAAATGCTGAGTCATCTTTCTTGTACATGTACACCATCAGCTAATTTGAAGCTTGTCTTCTTCTTTAAAACCATTGAGCCAAATTCATACAGATATGGCACAGACTATCTTTGGAGTATACCCTTTCTACTTTGTTCAAACGAAGCTGCTGTCATCTTTGGAAAGGGGTTAATGCCCCAAAAGCTTAAAAATCTTCTCATGAACAACCACATCAACATTTAGAGTTTTGGTTAAAGTTTGTGGTTAAAGTTTTTTAGTGAAGGTTAAAGTTTTTTTTCTTTTAAATTAATATTAATTACTATTCACTGTATCATTTTCATTATGTTTCACGTTATTTTGGGAAATATTTATCCCTTTTTTTGCATGGCAATTCAACTTACAACTTCCATGTTAAAGCTTTTGGTTAAAGTTTTTTGTTTACAAAGTTACACCTTTAATTCCAGTTTAGTGGAATGTCACTGTTTCTCATTTGGGACAATGTCTACTGAAGCTTTCTACAGTGATTTTAATTAATATTGGCATGTTTTTAACCCTTTTTAAACATGTCTTCAGACCTAGTTTCTTTGTATTTGAAATTAGACTTTTACCACATACTTTGTTACTTTAATTCTTGCATGCTCAATACAACTTAAAGATTGCATTCACATCAGTGATTTCTTTTATCGGTTTTAGGAAATATTGAACCCTTTTTTGCAGTCAATTTTACTTAGTTTTCCCAGCTTCAAGTTTCGGATTAAAGTTTTGCTTTTCAAGGTTGTACCTTTCATTCTTCAAACACTGTGTTACAACGTCCTTGTTTTTAGCTCACCTGAGCGAAGCTCAAGGGGAGCTTTACTCGTCCGTTGTTAACTTTACATTATCGAATTCTTCTCACGAACTGCTGGACCAAATTCAACAAAATTTGCTGTGCATGTTCCCTTTCATATGTCAATTCAAGTTTGTTCAAATCAAGTTGACCTGCCCCTTGGTAGGGCCATGCCCAAAAAGCCGAAATCTTAACAAATCTTCTCATGAACCAGCAGTAGCAGAGACTTGATATTAGGTGTGCACCTTCCTTTTGTGGTGTAGACTCAGATTTGTTCAAGAGAAGTCCTAGGGGCTATATTTGCCATCATTATGTGAGGGGCAAGAATTTTTGCCCTGCCCAAAGTTTCTATTTTCCAAACCGAGAGGCTGATTTGAACCAAATTTGATATGAGATTTTATTGGGACATAAGTAGTTAATTTATGCCAAAATAAATTTTCCTGTCACCCTATGGGAACCACAGGAGCTAAAAATAGAAAAAAATTAAAATGCCCTATCTCCAAAACTGCAATGCAGTGAGAATTTTTATTTGGTGTGAAGCTTCCTGGAATGGTAAAAAAAATTGCTATCGGTTTTATCATAGGGTACTTTTTTGGGACTTTGAAAAAGTGCTGAGTCAGCATTTTTTAACACTGTGGGTAATGGGGAGCCCAAATGTTCAAATTAGTGCAATATGAGGAATATTCTTTAAAAATCTTCTTCAGATCCACCAATCAGTATCTTTTGGTATGCAGCATCTTTAGGGGGGTGAGATTCAAGTTTGTTCAAGCCAAGTCCCTGGGTTCATATTTGGGCTCACTATGGGAGCCCGAATTATAACTTTGTTCAATATGAGGAATTTTCTTTAAAAATATTCTTCTTCAGATCCACCAATCAGTATCTTTTGATATTTGGTATGCAGCATCCTTTAGGGGGTGAAATTCAAGTTTGTTCAAGCCAAGTCCCTGGGTTCATATTTGGGCTCACTGTGGAGCCCGAATTATAACTTAGTTCAATATGAGGAATTTTCTTTAAAAATCTTCTTCTTCAGAAGTCAGAATTTTTTTTTATATTTGGTATGCAGTATCCTTTGGGAGGTGAGATATAAGTTTGTTAAAGCCAAGTCCCTGGGTTCATATTTGGGCTTCCTGTGGGAGCCCGAATTGTACCAAAATTTCTATTTTCCAAACTGAGAGACCAATTTGAACCAAATTTGATATGAGGGCTTATTGGGTCACAAGTACCTAATTTATGCCCAAAACATTTTTCCCCGTCACCCCACTGGAACTGCAGGAGCTAAAAATAGAAAACATTTAAAACACCCATATCTCCAAAACTACACGGCACTGAGAATTTTTATTTTGTGTGAAGCTTCCTTAAGAACAGCAGAAAGGAATGGTCAAAAAAAAAATTGCCATCGTTTTTTTTCATAGGGTACTTTTCCAGGACTTTAAAATGCTGAGTCATTATTTTTTAACACTGTGATTAATGAGAAAAACATTAAAGAATCTTCTCCCATACCACTGCTCTAAAGGCTTGTATATTTCACATATAACATCTTTGGAAGATTCATTCACACGTTTGTTGAAATCAAATCCCTGGGTCCATATTTGGGCTCTCTATGGGAGCCCAAATATTCAGATTAGTGCAATATGAGGAATATTCTTTAAAAATCTTCTTCCAATCCACCAATCAGAAGCTTTTGATATTTGGTATACAGAATCCATAATGGGGTGAGATTCAAGTTTGTTCAATCTGAGTCCCTGGCTTAATCTTGGGGCTTTCTATGGGTGGGGTGTGAGGGGGTTGCAGGGGGGGGGGGGGGGGGTGCATGTTAGGTTCAGGTTTGTTCAAATCCATTCCGTAGTGTTTTTCCATAAAATTTGCCTTTCATGACTTCATTCCTTTGTAGTGTTGATGAACCTTGTCTAGCTGAATGTGACCCCAAATACTTCTTTGAACCACTTTGGCAGGTGAGCGATTAAGGCCACTTGGGGCCTTTCTTTCTTTTGGGGCCAGGTCTACTAAACCTGTATACAGTGGTTTCAAATAATATTGGCATAAATTTAACCCTCTTTAAAACGGTTTTTCGAACTTAGTTTCTTTAAATTTGAAATTAGGCTTCTACAACATACTTTGTTACTTTTTATCACCCCACAAGGGAGGGATGTAGCATAGAGCTCCACCTGTCTGTCCATCCGTCTGTCCATCCAAACTTTGCTTTTGGCATAATTTGAACAACAGTTAACAGATTTCAATTCTTTTTGGTATATGTCTCTACAGAAACAATGTCTACATCAAGTTTGATGACCATTGATATCTCTTGAAAATGAGGGGAATTATTGCCCTTTGTTATAAAAATATTCTGTAAACCTTGTTTATGGCATAACTTGGAAGAATAGTTAACGAATTTCAATTCTTTTTGGTATAGGTCTCTATAGCAACAATGTCAATGTCAAGTTCGATGACCAGCGATATCTGATGAAAATTATGGGACTTATTGCCCTTTGTTTAATAAAAAAAAATATTGATTTCTTTTCAGTAATGTCTCTTTAGCAACAATGTCTTTGTCAAGTTTGATGACCAGCGTTATTTGATGAAAATTATGAGAGTTATTGCCCTTTGTTAAACCAGAGGACACCGCCGGATGGTGTATAATACGCCCGCACTTCCAGAAATTATAAAATATGATGCGGGCATATAAAAAAGTCTGGAAAATGGTAAAAACTCAAAAAAAAAAAAAAAGTTCAAGGGCAGTAACTCCACCAAAAATCAACCAAGTTGAATGACGAAATTCGAACTTGATCTGTTAGTATCCATAACAAAGCTATACATAAAAACTTTTCTCAATGTGTCAATCCATAACGAAAAAAAAGTCCGGAAAATGGTAACTAAATTCAAGGACAGTAACTCCACCAAAAACCAACTGAGCAGAACAAAATTCGAACTTGATCTGTAAGTACCTATAACAAAGCTGTAAACCAAAACTTTTCTCAATATATCCATCTATAAGGAAAAAAATGTCCAGAAAACAATTCAGATAGACAGGGAATGAAATTCGAACTTGATCTGTAAGTATCCACAACAAAGCTATATTCCAAAATTTTTTCTCAATTTGTCCAACCATAACGAAAAAAAATCCAGAAAACTCCAAAAATTCTAAGTTCAAGGGCAGTAACTCCACCAAAGTGACTACATGTGGTAAAAAAATTTGACTCCTATAACCTGAGCCTTCTGATAAGGTCCAGAGGCAACAACTGTCACTCCTCATACAATGCAGCTTCCAAATCGGCCAAATTCTGTACAGGCGGATCACTTGCTTGCACATGACGTCCAAGAAAGTCTCAGATGTGTTCTAAGGGATTCAAATCGGGGCTCATTACAGGCCAAGGTAGTGTTGTAATAGCATTGTTCTGAAGGAATTCTCTCACAGCATGGGAACAATGTGGACTTGCATATAGGGTGATTTGCCAACAGGTGGTTGTCAAAATGAGGCACGACAACCGGATTGAGAATGTCCCAGGTGTACTGATGACCATTGAGATTCCCACGTACAGTCAACATATCAAGTTTACAATCATGAGAGAGGCATCCCCAGATCTTTACTGATCCTCCACCATAAGGAACAGTAGGTCTGATGTACCTGGGCACGTAAGCAGTATTTCTATGCGTCCACACTCTCATGTGACCATCTGTGACATGAAGCAAGAATCTACACTCGTCTGACCAATGGACTCTCCTCCACATCAGGAGATTCCAATGTTGTTGTGCCATACGCCACTCCAAACGTTGTCTTTGATGCTGATCGGACAGAGCTGGATGCTTGATGACCCTTCTGGACCTCATTCCCATTGCTTTGAGACGGTTTTGGACCATTCTGTTGCAAAAATGCCTGTTGGGGGGGGGGTGGGCAAGGGCAAAGGCGATTCAAAACCCCACTTGAAGCATTGAAGCAAAGAATTCATGCCTGTCAAGGTGTACCAGACTCCGACCTCCGGTTGTCCAGGCCATGGTCAGTCCTTAACATCGTTGGTTTGTTGTTTTGTCCAAGTCTGCTGATGACAGAATGACTCTAGCCAAGTTGCCTTCCAATAGCTTTGAATGACGCGCCTTTTGCATGCATGCCAATGATTTGCCATCTTAGTGCCTCTGACAGTCTCCTCCTTGCCATGTCAACATTTATTGATAAAAGTGACAAATTTTCTTGTTTTATACCCAGATATTGCATGTGGATGATAAGTGGTTTTTTGTGACATTCGTGGGAAGCATGCTTCACATGGACGAGGGAATGTGTTTGGGGTACACGATCAACCAGAAACATCATGTTTCACTAGATGAAATGTACAGCAAGACATGGCAATCATTAAAACATAATAATCAGAAACAGCAACTTCACTGTCATGAAACATTTCAGGGGTGCTTATTTAAGTTCCAGGTGTATATAAAGAAATGTCTTCTGCAGCATACTTCTGTTGTTTTACAAAAAGCAATACAGATGGGAAAGAAATGGGAGTGAGGGACTTTGATGTTGTCTTCAAAACTTTGGGGGAGATTTTATATTACTTTTTTTCAACAAGAAAACACAGGTGCACTTTGAATTTGAAAAATAGTCTTTTCAAATTTAAACCACAAATTTTAAGTTAAAAATTCCAACTTATATTGACTGCAGTTATATTTCCTAATCAACAGAGCTATGCAGCTGATGATCTAACTACAGATTTTGCTGACATTTTCAGAAAACACATAATTTTATACTTTCTATCAGAAAGATGAAAAAAGCCGAACATTTTTCTTCTCACTTTTTACCAAAATTATTTTTCAGTAGTATTATAATAAAAGATTTTAGAAAGAGAATGTTTTATATATTGCATCTTTAACCCTGTACTTAACACTAGCTGAAGCCAACAGTACAAATTATTTTTCTGAAATATCAGATTTTTTCTTTTTTTTGCATCTAACCATTGCTTATTAGTCCTTATTGGAACAAGCTCATCAAGCTTGTTCCATTAATAGGTCATGAGGTATGTTGTGGGGTAGAAAAATGAAAAAATAAAATTTGGTGGTGGAGATGGAAATTTGTTCAAGGCAAGTTGATAGGTCAATATTTGGGCTTTCAGTGGTAGCATGCCCATTTTGGGCTCCATCTAAAATTTCTATTTCATGAACTGGTGGGCTGATTTGAACCAAATTTGGCAGGTAGAATAATTGGGTCAAAACTATTTGATTAATGCCCGAATGGGAACTCCAGGAGCTAAAAAACAGAAAAAATTCAAATGCCAATATCTCAAAAACTGCATGGACCAGAATATTGTTTTTTGGTATGACATGTGGACCAAAAAAAAATGCTATTGATTTTGTCATGGTGATGCCCCTTTTAACACTGTTGGGAATGGGAAAATGCCGAGTCATTATCTTTCTTGTGCTCCATCAACTAAGTATTCTTCTTCAGAACCTTTGGGCCAAGTCTAAACTAATTTAGTACAAAGCAACTTCGTGGAGTTTACTCTTCCGATTTTTTCCCCCAAAAGTTACTATGCCCCCTGGGGTGGGGTTATTGCTCCAAAAGCCTAAAATATTTTACAAATCATCTTCTCATAAGCCACTCGGAATAATGCTTAGATTTCTGGTATGGAACTTACTTTAGTGATGCAGATTCAAGTTGTTTCAAAGGAACTCTGCAGGTCAAAAGGTCAAAATTCAGGCTCCCTGCTGGGGTATGCCTATTTTGGGCTCCACTCAAAATTTCTATTTCCAGAACCAATGGGCCGATTTGAACCAAATTTGTCATGTAGTATAAAACTGGGTCATAAGTACCTGATTTATGGCACCCAATTTTTTTTTGGGGGGGGGGGGGGGGGGTGGGGGGGGGGAGGGGTAAAGAAATTAAAAATAGGAAAAATTGTTTATGGACACTTTTTTGAGACTTCACAGAACAAAGCTTTGTTTTTGTCCAAGAAGCTTTCCTAGGACCAGCAGAAACAAATGGCCAACTTCTTAGCAACTGATCCCTTTGAAATCTGTATGAATGATCAACGGAAGTTAGGCTCAACGAAATGGAGATACTTACAGACAAGACTTTTTGTGGTGAGTGGTGTCATACAAACTAATGCAGATTTTTTCCAAGTTGAGGAGCCCGAAGTGTTATTTACTACATGTTCATAACATATAGGAAAAACTGAACTGAAACCGAGGTTTTTTTCCTGAAAGTGAACAGAAATCAAATCTAAAGTGTCAATGACAATGTAGCTCAACTTGACAAACTTGAACTTGGTAAGTTATAAGTGAAATGGCAAAACCAAAGATCATTGGTACCAATGTTATTTGGTGAAATTTCAACATAACAGCATTGTCCATGCATTTTTAAATGTAAACTGTAAGACTGGCTAAAGGAAGAATGTTGATACACAAATGCAGTAAGTTCAGAGGTTATATTGTAAATGGCAACTTTTTTCACAGAAATGAATGCTAATCAATAGCTCTTATCTAAAGGTCTCACCTAATGAGCACACCAAGTTAAAATACAATCCTATGATAAATGTGGCCTGTAGGCCATGTCAAAGAAAAATGTTGATGCACAAATGCAATAAATTCAAAGATTGTTGCTAACAGCAAGTTTTTGATGGAAATGAAAAGAAAATCAATAGCTCCTATCTTTGTCACCCTGCATAAGCATACAAAGTTTAAAAACAACCTGATAATGAATGCGCCCTCTGAGGCATGCCAAAGGAAGACGTTAATGCACTAAGTTTGAAGGTCATTGCTTGTGGCAATGTTTTTTTCTCTCTTTTTTTATGGAAATTCATAAATATACCCTGCATAGAGTGCAAAAGGGACAAGTTGCTAAACAAATGCAGTAAGTTCAAAGGCTGGTGATAACCACAATAATTTTTTAAAGGAAATGAAAAAATCAATAGCTCACATCTAGAGGTCACCCCGAACACACCAAGTTTCCAGTAAGTTCAAAGGCTGGTGATAACCACAATAATTTTTTAAAGGAAATGAAAAAAATCAATAGCTCACATCTAGAGGTCACCCCGAACACACATACCAAGTTTCAAAGTGATCCGATCATAAATGTGCCCTGAATGGTATGCCAAAGGGAAATATTGAAACCTGAATAAACTAAGTTCAAAGGTCATTGCCAGTGGCAACATTTTTTGACAGAAATGGAAGAAAATCGATAACTCCCATATAGATATCACCCCACACAAGCACACTAAGTTTTCAAGTGATCCAATCATAAATGTGCCCTGCAGGGTGTGTCAAAGGGAAATATTGATGCATTACTGCACTAAGTTTTTACTAAGTTCATCAAAGGTCATTGCCAATGGCAACTATTTTTGACTGAAATGGAAGAAAATCAATAGCTCCCATCTGGAGATCACCCCCAAACAAGCACACCAGGTTTCAAAGTGCTCTGGTCAAAAATGTGCACTGCAGGCTGCACCAAAGGGAAATATTGATGTATAACTGCACAAAGTTCATCGAAGGTCATTGTCAGCGGCAACATTTTTTGACAGAAATTGAAGAAAATTGATAGCTCCCATCTAGAGGAAACCCCAAACAAACATACCAAGTTTCAAACCATTCTGATCATAAATGTGCCCTGTAGGGCGTGCCAAAGGAATATATTGATGCCTGATTAAACTAAGTTCAAAGGTCGTTGCCAGTGGGCGATCTAGAGGTCACCCCAAACAAGCATGCCAGGTTTCAAAACAATTTGATCATAAATGTGCCCTGTAGGGTGTGCCAAAGGGAAATATTGAGGTCTGACTTAACTAAGTTCTAAGAACATTGCCAGCGGCAACAGTTTCTGAAGGAAATGGAAGAAAATCGATAGCTCCCATCTAGAGCTCACCCCAAACAAGCATACCAAGTTTCAAAGTGACCTGGTCAAAAATGTGCACTGCAGGGTGTGCCAAAGGGAATTATTGATGCATAACTGCACTAAGTTGATCGAAGGTCGCTGCCAGCAGCAATATTTTTGGATAGAAATCGAAGAAAATCGATTGCTCCCATCTAGAGGTAACACCAAACAAGCATACAAAGTTTCAAACCGATCTGATCATAAATGTGCCCTGTAGGGCATGCCAAAGGAATACATTGATGCCTGACTAAACTAAGTTCAAAGGTCGTTGCCAGCGGCAACACTTTTTGGTGGAAATGGAAGAAAATCAATACCTCCCATCTAGAGGTCACTCCAAACAAGCATGCCAGATGTCAAAGCAATCCTATCATAAAGTGCCCAGTAGGGTGTGCCAAAGGGAAATATTGAGGTCTGACTAAACTGAGTTCTCAGAACGTAGCCAGCGGCAACATTTTTTGACGGAAATGGAAGAAAATCGATAGCTCCCATCTAGAGCTCACCCTAAACAAGCATACCACGTTTCAAAGCGATCCAATAATAAATGTGCCCTGCAGGGTGTGCCAAAGGGAAATTTTGATGCATAACTGCACTAAGTTCATCAAAGGTCGTTACCAGCGGCAACATTTCTTGGCAGATATCGAAGAAAATCGACAGCTCCCATCTAGAGGTAACTCCAAAAAAGCATACCAAGTTTCAAACTGATCTGAAAAAAAATGTGTCCTGTACGGTGTGCCAAAGGAATATATTGATGCCTGACTAAACTAAGTTCAAAGGTTGTTGCCAGCGGCAACATTTTTTGACGGAAATGGAAGAAAATTGATAGCTCCCATCTAGGGTCAGCCCAAACAAGCATGCCAGGTTTCAAAGCAATCAGATCATAAATGTGCCCTGTAGGGTGTGCCAAAGGGAAATATTGAGGTCTGACAAAGCGAAGTTCTAAGAACTTTTCCAGCAGCAACATTTTTTGATGGAAATTGAAGAAAATCGATAGCTCCCATCTAGAGGTCACCCCAAACAAGCATACCAAGTTTCAAAGCGATCTGATCATAAATGCAACCTGTAAGGTGTGCCAAAGGAAATTGTGGACATACGTACGTACATACGTACGTATGTACTACGTACGTACGTACGTATGTATGCCTGGATGTACGTATGCCGATGGACAAGAAGTGATGGCAATAGCTCAGCTTGACTTTGTCAAGTTGAGCTAAAAATCAAAACCTCCTAGCTCTATACCTCAACTTTGGGTCAAAGATTTGCACCACACATTCAGCAAGTTTTGTGTTTGGCTTGAATATATTGCCACACTGGGGAGATTTATGATCAAGGATCATAAAATTTTCCTCTATCCAAGTTTCAATGCAAGATAGTGAAGACTCCAAATACTGTGCACACTATCCTTTTATCAAACACAATACAGTGGGGCCCACTTAAATGGATACCTCTTAATTGAATAACCCTGTTAATTTAATATAACTTCCAAACACAAAACCTTCAGTACAAATTTGATCTGTTGTTTATTTATTTATTGGTGTTTAAGGTCACAAATTTCAGCACAATGGCTAATCGTACTCCAAGCACTAGTGACTATGTCCTACTTTACCAGTAAAACAGATCTGGTTTTACCACAGTAAACAAGCACTGCTTTACTTCCTGGGGTTCCCATGAGGGATTTGACCTGTTAGTTGCATATGGGGAAAAGAATAAATTCCTGTTAATTAGATAAAATATCTTGTAATATGTTGAGAAATTACCCTGATAATCACTGAATTCCCCTTGTTTATAGACCAATTTGGCCTCACTATATCCAATACAGGCATTTAATCTATTATATCTTGCTTGACAGAGCTCTGTCAAACAAGATATAATAGAATAAATGCTCAGTTTATCTCTAGAATGCAGGAAAATTACAAAAATCCCTGTTGAATACTCCTGTTAATTGAATAATTTCCACTGGCAAAGTGACTATTCAATTAACAGTGCTCTATGTAGTAATATCTGGCAGCACTATTAACAAAAATCAAATTTTATTATTTTTTCAAATTTTTGCCTTCAAAACAGTTGATGACTCCCCGAACCTCACTGGAATGAGCTTGTTCCAATAAGGGATCACAAACTATATTTTTGGATAAAAAAAAATTGAAAACATTCAAACATGCAAGAAAATTTCTGTGCAAATGTCATCTTCTGTTAATGTTAGGTAAAAGGTTACATGCTCTCAATACAGTTCAGTTTAAATCACATTTTGTCAGAAGAAATCCCCATAAATTTAATGCAATTTTCAATAACCAACTGGTTAAAGCCCATTCACACTATTGTGAGGTTTCTGATGCAATAATCATATTCACACTTCAGTAGAACCTGTTTTGAGAGACCACCCTTTTTGCCATGGAAAAGTGGTCTCTCGAAACAGGTAGTCTCTCGTGACAGGTCCATTATAGAATAAAACAGCAAGATGGTATAAGGTCACAGTGGTCTCTCAAGACAGGTGATCTCTCATGCCAGGGGTTTCTCAAAACAGGTTTTACTGTACTGAAAAACAATTCTTGCTTTGCTTTAGATTTCAACCAAAGAATCAGGTTAATGTCCATTTTTCGTACCAAGGTAATTGTGGATTGGTATCTCTTTTTCGCAACAGGAAAATATTGAAAACATTGACCTCGTCTTAAAATTGTGTTTCTTTTCCATATCTAAGGATCCTTTTGCCCAGTCTGGACAAGTAGATCTGCAGTAACTTTCATCTTTAGGTTGGAAATAATTAGAGAAAGAACACTATTTGGAGTCACAATGCTAATGGCAAATGTCACATTGATCTTCACCTTAAAAAAGCAATTTCCGCTCAGTACTTGATGATTTTCATTAAACTTGAAGAACTCTATTTATATAGAGGCCAATGGTCAAAATCGATGTTTTTCACAGTTATACTTTTGAAGTTATTGCCCTCAATTTCTACCTGGTACATCAATTATCTGTCTGACCCAAGCATTCACCCAGAGAAGGGATTTGTAGCAGTGGTTGTGAATAACCTTTTCCTCACACATCATTAGCTTCTAAAACAGTCAAATGTTGTAACTTGATGAAAGGGGTAAAAGCCATGATTCTCATTTGTGGCACTGGCAATTACTTTTGTTACAATTCACCACATTTGTTACAAAATCAATCACTGTTGTTACAAATTGGTCTCACCACTTTTGTTAAAGTTAAAACCATCAACAACATCGCCAGCTTTTATTACAATTTTGTTAAAATGAAGATAATCTCATCAAAAAAACCTTCTGGACCATCCAAATCGAAGTTATTTCATTTACAAATGGAAAAGGTCAACACTTTTCACATGGGCACTTCTCATTTTGATGAACTTTCATGGAAGCATGTGCCAAAATGGTTTGTTAGTCTCTCTCTTCCTTCTCTCTTTCAGGGTAAGATAGGCCATGTAAAATCTGGGGGCTGGGCGAGGGGAAGGGGTTTGAACCATGCCTTCAGGTCTCTTTCATAGATGAAGATCTGGTATTATCCAGGGGCATAGCCAGGAGTATGAAACTGAGGGTCCTGAACTGAGTTTACAGGTGTCTTTCTTTCATAGATAAAATCTGGTAATCTTTCTGAAGACTTTTATACACCCAGGCTTTCCCAGGCCTGGTGAACCCATTTAGGAATGAGTGTATAGGAGTCTTTCAGAGAATATGGGTCTGACAGGTCCCAGCCACCAGCCCTCCCCAACCCGTCTCACCCCAGAAAATGTGGCAAAATTATGCACCATTCAACATACTGATGTAGACGAAAGTAGTACAGCAGCGTCCAGATGTGCCTTATCATCCAGACTTTTGGCAGAGTCACCAGTTTTAAATTCCCATAGAGACCCGAACATTTGGTGGAGCTGACATAAGGCATGCTCCATCCAACTAGGTCTGATAAGCAGTAAGTGTAGGATATGTATGCTATGCTATGCATAGTACTGTATATATATACATGGCTGTGGGTCAACAGTTTTGGTATGTGATTGCAGATTGATGGAGAAATTGAGTTTTCTTGAAAGTTTTCTCTACAAAATAGTTGACATTGCTGATGACGTGATGTCATGATGTGCATGCAACATCATTGAAACTTAGACTGCCGGTGATGTCCACTGAACAATCCAACATTATGTTGTGCAGACCAGGGTGTGTCAGGCTTCTCAATCAAGAGTGATGTGGTCGTATAGTATGGGCAGTATATACCTCTTGTGTCTACTTTTAGCACTAAGGACTACTAACCTAGCAAATGCTTTGTATTATCCTACAGCTGGTATAGGTAGTCCATATTGTTAGGTTATGGAGTGTTTTATATTTGGTTGTCTGGTACGGTAGTATAGGATAGACTGTCTGTACCTCTGTTGGCCTACTGTTTGTACTTGCCTAATACTTTGTACTACCCTATAGGTAGTATAGATTGCTGGACCATGTGGTGGTGTGGAGTATGCTTGGTTTCTAGTATCGTATTATATAGTATTGGGTGGTCAAATGGACCTTCTAAGACTTGGCTGAGGGTACAGGTGGAGATCTGTGATAGTTAACAGGCCTGTAGTAGTAATACAGGTCAGTAGTAATGGTAAAAGGTTCCAGCACTGGACATACAGTGGTAGTCAATAGTAGTGAAAGTCTGGAGTAACGAGTGAATAAAGCGGAAGCTGGTCATAGACAAGATGCACTATACTACCATACCATACAACCAAGCAAAACCCACACCTATGACCCACTATTATGTGCAACCTATATCAGCCATAAAATAATACAAAGCATTTGGTTGGTTAGTTGTACTAAGGGCTTAACAGTAGATCCACAGGGAAACAGACAGTACATACTATACAACCATACTAGGCAACAAAACAAGCCCCACAACACCGAAGACTAAGATACCAACAGGGTACATAATACAGTATGCACTATACTCCTATACCAGACAAGAAAGCATTACCCTACAATACCACATTGCTTAGCATTTTTCAGCACCCATAATGCCCACAGGATAATAAAATGCATTTATTGGGTTAGTAGAACTAAGGGAATAATAAAGCAACAGGGGTACAGACAGTCCATATTATACTACTCTACACCCTATACTACAGTTGTAACAAAAGTGGTCGCTACACTCATTGCTTTATGGGGCATAAGCAATGCTTTACAAGAACCTTGTGCATTTTTTTCAACTCTCTACACAAGTGTGTCTTAGTTCAGAGTTGAGTGTTTGGTCCAGTGTACAATTCAAAATGCACAACAACACCAATTCTGGCTCTGAAAATGTGGGGACAATGAGATGGATTACATGTTTTATTATTCAACCAATTCTTTTGAAACTTTGGTATATTTTAGTGAAAAGAAGAGTGAATAAAACTTTTGGTGTACTCCAAAAGGGGCTACTATCGACTATCAGTATAGTTTTTTGTCCAGTAGAACTGTCACTGATTTATTCAACAGCTATGCATTTTGGAGTGAATGCTCCATGGCAGTACAGCAAAATATTAGAGACATCAGGAGAATGGTTGTGAGAGGTTATCAATTACGAAAAAAAAAAATCCAAATTTTACCTGGATAAATTGGTACAGAATAAAACGACTGTTAACTCTATATGTCCTTGAACATGTTTTGATAATTTTGAGATGTGGTTCATCCAAGATCATGAATTTGTGGAGGGACATCACCTCATTTTAAAATCCTTTGAAGTACCAGAGTGCCTCCATGAAACAGCTTGATGCATAATTTCTAAGGGCAAAAATGACCCAAATTCCCGAAATCTCAAGCTTTAATCATGACCCTGAATCACTTAACGTCTCTTCAAAAAAATTAACATCTCATCAAAACTGAATGATGCATGGCATAGTTTTAAAAGGGCACTGGAAGCAGGGGACAGCTACCCACCTTGCTTTGACATTGGGGGGGTGGGGGGGCAAAAGAGGCAGTACATGCCTTTTTTTCGCCAGAAGTGCACAAGTCGAAAAATCTTTACTTTCCGTAAAATGTAACTGAGAAACTCTTGAATATCCATTTATAACATACTTTACGTGTGCCACTGTCCAGGGGGATGGCGCTGGGATCAGGTATAATGACAGAGGCTGGTCGACAGTCACCAAACAAAGAAGATATATAATCGGCTGGTTGAGTTCTGAAGCATTAGAAATATATATCGTCCCTTGACTGGAACAAAGTGCAATCTGCAATGCCATAGCATTGCAGATGGCACCTTGTTCCAGTCAGGGACGATACATAATGTCAATACTACTGAATGTCACATTTCAACTGATGATAGGTAGAAACTTCTAGTCTTAACTTATACCCAGAGTCAAGTGCTCTTTTTAATACTTCTGCCCTCCTTGCCCTCGGGTGCTTCTGGAGCCCATGTATATAAAATAACAGATGGTGGTAGACTTTTATTTCAAAAGGAACAGTGAATCCTCCAAGTGAGATGGAAAAATGTTTGTAATTAAATGCAATAGCCAGTGCTAAAAGAAGAATAAATTCATCCATTCATATGCCCAAGAAAAGAATTGGGAACATCTCTAAGTTCCAAAATGGTAATCAGTAAATTTTTGCTTATAGATTATTTATTCACATTTCCTGTTATTTTTATGCAAGTTCATGTACATAATAATTACATCATTAGAACCAAAGTTTGAAATGGTATGGTTTATTCTGCTCCTTCAGGTTTCATACACCCACAAGAGAAAAACAAAATGAAGGAGTTTTCATGGGGATTTTCAAAGTTACTTAATCATTTCTGATGTTTTTGTACATAGCACTGAACAATTCTTACACATATATCCAAACCAATAATACAGTAAAACCTGTCTTGAGAGACCAATGTCTTGAGAGACCACCTGTCTTGAGAGACCACATCTGCCAGGCACCAATTGGTTTTACTCTATAATTGACCTGCTATGGGAGACCACCTGTCTTGAGAGACCACCTGTCTTGAGAGACCACTGTGACCTGGGACCAATTTGTATTTTTATGCCATAATGGAGCTGTCTTGAGAGACCGCCCCTTTGAAGACTGAAACCATGACAAAAACTTTTTACCTGCTCTGGAATTGGAAAATCCATCGTGGTTATACTAACATAATTAAAAGTATTAAAAGCTCTTAATTGGGTTTCAATTGCTAACTCAGTAAAGATTGAGATGTTTTTATAAGACCCCTGTCAAAAGATTAGGATTATTGCTGAATAAACAATTTCATAATACCTGAAATGTGACAGATAGGAATAAAAATAAATTTGTGTTGAAAATCCTTTTGTAACAAATTGAAATGGACTGTTATAAAAATTATAAAAAAAAATTAGTGTTGAAAATCTTCATTGAAGATTTTCAACACTAATTTATTTTTATAATTTTTATAACAGTCCATTTCAATTTGTTACAAAAACTTCATAAAAAAGAACAACAACAAAGTAATTACAAAAATCTATTCTTCTCCATTTCCGAACTTTGTGGTTGGTTATTCACTGACTTGAGAAAACCTGAAACCTGTTATGAGAGACTACCTGTCTTGAGAGACCACTTTTGTGTGGCCCAAAGGGCGGTCTCTCAAGACTGGTTCTACTGTATACACACCAGATACTGATCACCAGGAACTCTCTCAGAAAGCTTTCTAATAATCAATGTCAGGTGGATGTATAATATCAGTGGATAAAAAACAAAATTTATGCAATAAAAACACACAAATAGCACAACTTTATCCTTTGACTTATGAATCGGCCACTTTCAGCAGTGTAATATACAAATTGTCCAGTTGACAAAAATGTCATTTTTCTAAAATGTCAACAAAAACATACCATGTGACTCATCACTGGAACGAGCTTGTCACGCTCGTTCCAATGAGGGGATCACATGATGTGCTTTTGTTGACATTTTGTTGACAAACGTAAAAAAATCCAAACAATAATTAAAATAATAAATTTTGCTATTGTATGCATTGGATGAAGGTCTAAAGGTACACAATTTGATAAAAAGGGCTATGCATATTTTCCAAAAGAACTTTCATTACCTTATTCCAAAAAAGTGTAATATTCAAGCAACTTGAAGGGCCTGAAATTTCAGTTTTAATATTTAAGCACTTTCAAAGACTCATACCAACCCTGTTTTTTTTTACGGAAACAGCAAAACAGTTCTAATAAGAGGCCTTTCTGATAATCTACTTTCATAAACTTGGCAGAATAAAGCCCACCCGATCAAGATGCTGTAAAAATTATATATATATTGTATGTGAATAAACAACAGAAAGAAATTGGGGTAAGTTGTAGCGTTAATGTTTTACAAGTCATATTGTTTTGGTGTTTTGATTCGTCGTGTACGAGTTGAAGCAACTGTCAGAAGTACAGGTTTTGTTGTAGTCGTGTATGACACTGCTGATGCTGAATATGTTCTTGTCCGTGCTGGAACGGTTGTATGAAACACTGTTCCTGTTGATGTTGACTGAGACTTGGTTTCCAAGGTTAGACTTTCTGTAATTCTGGATGTAGCAGGTGGAGTCGCCTGTATTGCACTAATGATAGGCATGCTTGAGGGACAGGATTTGGGTTCGTTTGTTGTCACTGGACTGGATTCAAGAAGAGATGACACCTTTCCCAATGTTTCACTACTCACAATGATAGTTGAGGTGGAAGGTTTTAAAGCAGGATGACTCCTAGGAATCTGAATAATGTTTGTTGTGGGAACAGCAAAGTTCTTAGTTTGTCCAATAACTGAAGCTGAGACAGCAACAGGAGTTGAAGGACCTGTTACTGTTGTCGTTACTTCAGAAGATGCAGTTGCTGTTGTTGTTGTCAATAAACTTTTACTTACTGCAATGTGGAGAGTTGTGATTTTACCTTCTGTCAGAGCTTGAAGTTTTCCAAGATCTAACTGGGAATTGGAGAGAATTTTAGCTTGAGTGATATGTGTTGTACCAGAAGACCGCGTAAGTGTTGCTGTTGTGAGTGGAAAGTCGTGAAACTGTAACTTCTGTATTGTTTGTACTTTCTCTTGATCTGTGACACACAGCAGTGACTGACTACCAGAGGTAGTCGTGTTTGTATTTGGTAGAACTTTCAGTTTTGATGATAATATTGATTGTGAGGATGAGAATGGCTGAATAGATGCCGTAGTTGTCAGTGCTCCAGAAATAAGACTTGGTGTAGAAGTGGCTGTAGAAGATTCAGTTACAGTTGTTGTGGCAGAACTTGTATCAGATGTTACATTTGGTTGAATTTTTGTGACATTTGCCAATAACTGTTGGATTTGTTTAGAAGCTGGAGATGCAGCAGTTACATGAACAGATGGCATTTTTATTCCAAGTCTCTGCAAAGCCTGAAGAGTTGCAGGATTACCCTGTAGTGAACTTAAGGGAACAGTAATAGTTGCACTGCTACCACTAACAGAAGGAATAGTGGCATTCAAAACTTTATGAGAAGTGCCTTCTTCAGTTTGACTAGCAGCTGACTCCTTGCCTTCTGTACCCTTTTCTTGGTTAAGAGCTTTTGACATATTTGCCGCTGTTTGTAGAAGTGACAAGCTCGATACAGCTGTTGAAGATGAAGTATTTATAGACATTTGTGATTTGATTGGAGCTGTTACTGTTGAATTGGGAACTATTGTTGGTCTATATTTATTTCCTTGTAAAAGTCCTGATAATTCTGGAGCACTAGCAATTGATGCTGCAGTCTTCTGGTCTACTGTATTAGTACTTGATGAGACAAGAGTATTAGTTCCTCCAACCGATGACAACATCAAACTTTGTGACATTTTGCGTTTACTACTTCCACCACTGGGACTTCTGGAATTTCTTCTCTTAGGAGCAGTTCGATAATCTGAAAATGTAATATTTAACTTTAGTCATGTGGGGGTGAAATCGAATCTTTGGATTTTGAAAGTTAAGACTTAATTTGTGTGTGCATAAATGTGTGGTGACAGAGAAATTCATTTCTGCCATTCACCTATTTCACTGGGGGTTATAATGCCCTGTTCAACATCAAAATCATAGATTCAACCTGTATTCAATCCATGCAAGAATTATGGTAGAAGTTACCAATTTCAAAAATGCTGGAAATATAAACATGGAAAAACTGGAAGGCCTGGTGTGGTAAAATTAATACTTGTGATGCCCTCATAAAATGTACAAGAGTACACCATTGTATACCTGGGATCTAGGGACAATAATTCGGATTGCTATGGTTCTTTATATTTAGAGCAATGTCAAAGAATTTTGTTTTTAGTAATTTTAAATACCTGAAATATCTCCACTTCACACAGGGATAAAAACAGAGTTAAAAATTAATGTGAGAATTAGAATCGATTCTTGCAAGGAAAACAATGATAGCTTTGATTCTAGCAAAATATTTGATCCTTGTCATAGTTTCTTAAAGTGTCCTTAAAGACTTGGAGAATTCTTACTTTTTGGTCCCTCATAATAAGGTTACACTTCAACTTAGCAGTGGTGTCTAGTGAAGTCTTGACTGCCTAAGGAGGCAGCCAAGACTTCACTGGAAACCATTGCCAAGGTATAGTAACTTCCAACAGCAAGTTCACCAAAAGCCTGTTTGTTGGAACATGTGTTCTACTGGGGTATATGTAAAATAAATTAACAGCTACTGCCTTTTATTGACTTGAAAAATTTTGCAATTTTTGAAAGACAACAAGCTCACCAAACTTGGAACTAGGCCCTTATGGGTTAAACTCTAGTAAATATATAAATAAATAAAGGTTTGTTGTTTATTATGGAATATTTACTGGTTGCACTCACAAGGGTATAACAGTACTCTCAAATGTGAAAATATTTAAGAACTGAAAACTGATCCTTACAGCAGGAGTTCGCAAATTTTATGGCATAAAAAATTTTAATTTCTGCAAAAACACACTCATAGTCATGAAGTCCAAGTCAGCTTGGGAGCTTACAGTGCTGGAGACGATTTATCACTGAAAGACCCACAGGGTGGAGTTTCCACCCAGACAATAAAAGACTGTGAAAAAGACAAATAAGCATTAGCAATATTTCAAAGGACTCTGTTCATGCTTCCTATGCTGCTTCACACAATGTGAGGTATTTATTTGATGGCAACTCAGCTCTATGGGTGGTAATCTACTCTCCACATACTGTATCTAAAATCACTGCGCTCTGTAAAATAATGGAATAAATGTTTATATCGTAAGTACTAAGGCCAAATAGATTTGTAATACGCGGGAATTTGAGGGCTGTCAGTGGACTTTTTGTCATTATTAAATTAACAGGGAGCGTGGTCGATCACTGGTTAGAACACTGGACTTAGGGCCAAAATGTTGGTAGTTCAATCCTGATCTGAGTTGTGTCCTTGGGCAGAAACTTAATCTGGATTTCCAAGGTGGGGACATGGTGGAACCATATACTAAAGCACAGAGCATATTGGATACATTTGCCTTTTTCCACAGGTAACCTTCCTTATGCAGGTTAATATGATACAGAGTTGGATAGTTACTCGCTGCTGCTCATTGGTTCTCTGTGGGTACTCCAGCTTCTTCTGTTTGCTGGAACCTGTGAATCAAAAAGTCCATGGTTCAGTCCTGACCAGTGGTAACTGCATTGTGTCCTTGGGCAAGACATTTAATCCCAATTGACCATGTGAGGGCACGGTGGTGTTGTGTGGCAAGACATACTGCACAGTGATGGTGCAATTGGGTTCAACTGCTGTTAACTCTGCTTGTGCCAAGTTAGTAAGCTGGGGAGTTTGACAGTTGCTTGCTACAGCCCAGTGGTTCTCTGGGTACTCTGGCTTCAACCACTTGTAAAACTCTCCGGCATGATGTCACCCTGGCTGTTAAAACCCAATAAATAAACAAACAAAGAGAAGAAAGATCAACTCCTTAATTGCTGCTAGAGGATATTTTGCCAAGGAAAGCAAATCTCTTGCCACAAGAATTAGTATAATTTAGGCACAAAATTTTTCATTAGGGATGAACTTTTAAAGTTAAACTTTCATGTATTTTGCATCAAATCTAGTCACAGCTGCTTCACAGCAGCCATGACTAAATTTGATAGAAAATGTCTTTAAAAATATTCAGCGGGTTAAGAGTTACTTAATCTTAGAAATGAAAAAAAGAAACAGTTTTGACCCAATATGGCTACTTACTCTGTCCACGGTTCCCAGAAGTAGTCAATCCCAGACTCTCAAGAGAATACTGAGAATCTCCAATAGGTGTTGCTATCAGACTTGTTGGATGGAGCACTGCTGGTGTTGATATCTGTTTAGCTGCATTCTTATGGCCACGACTATGAGAACGAGGTGTAGGAGACAAAGACTGAACATCTCCAACCTGTAAGAACAGAGAAACATGAAAAACCGGAGTAACATACATAAAAAAAAACAAGAGATTCACTCGGAAGTAAGTATGCCCCCTATGTGGCAATGACCTTGATCTGTGACTTTGACCTCCATCAAACAAAAAAAATTGTAAAAAAGTTTAATATTTGTACTTTGGTTCGTTTCTGAGTTATGGCTGAGACACGAATATTGATTTTCAGTGTGACCTTGAAATGTGACCTTGACCTTACGGACCTGGCTGTGGTGTGTGACACATCCACCCATTGTCCTTTATAATTGAGCGAAGTTAGATGATTGTAGCCCTAATAGTTTTGGAGTTATGCTTGAGACACGATTTGTGACCCTGAACATATGAAGGTCAATTCTGACCTTCACCTTGCAGATGCGGCAGAAACTATTATACGAGACACACCTTCTGACTGTCCTTAACATTTGTAAAATGTTTAACAATTGTACTATGATTCGTTTCTGAGTTATGGCTGAGACACGAATATTGACTGATTTTTAGTGTGACCTTGAAATGTGACCTTGACCTTGAAGGTACGAACCTGGCTATGGTGTGTGACACATCCTCCCATGGTCCTTTATAATTGTGTAAAGTTTGATGACTGTTGCCCTAACAGTTTTTGAGTTATTGGCTCGGACACACAAACACACGGACAGACACACGCACACTTCAATCACTATATGCCACCCGACTCAAGTCGGGGGGCATAAAAAAAAAATTTTTTTTAGTTTACTGCCCAACTGACACTGACAAGAACTGTCTTCTTCACTGTTTTATATTTGGAAGGAGCTCTACTGAAAAGTACAAGTACAGTGGAGCCCACTTAATTAGTTATCTCTTTACTGAACAGGGTTCCTGCACCAAATTGAGAAGTGAATTCCAGGAGTTTCCAGGAGGTTCAGATCAATTTTTCAAGGAGTTTCCAGGAGTCAGCTGGTCAAATTCAAGGGTTTTCAAGGAGTATACTGCAACCATGTGTTGGGAAGAAGGAAAAATGTTAGGAGTTGAATTAATCCAGTGGCGGTGCAAGTGTTTTCTAATTAGGGGGCACAAGTAATATTTGGAGGGGGAGGGGGGGGGGGGTTACAAGTAATTTTAAGAAGGGCACAGCCAGAATCTGGGGTGAGTGCTATGCTGTTGGCTAGTCTGTGGGCTTTCTTTGTCCCGATTCAGGTACCTGGCTCGAAACAAAGAAAGCCCACAGACTAGCCAACAGCATAGCTCAAGACCCCATGGGTACCTGGGCAAATGTTTGTAAAAATGTTGGGGGGGGGGGGGGGGGTGCATATGGAAAATTTAGAGTGTACATGTCAGGAAATTAGCTGCCAGGGATCTGACAAATGGTGTTCAGTCAGCGGGTAAATTTAATGTTGTTTCCCTGCATTTCAGGGTAGCAACATTAAGTTTACCACTGACTGTGCACCTAATATTGAATGATGATTTCATTTCAGGTAATTTAATTATTAAACTAGGACTTACATGACTAAATTGCCTGGACAACGTCAATCACACTGAGTCTCTTTTCCTCTTTCAATGCAGCTGTTCTTCAGCTGTACGTGCAGAAGGATGAATTGTCAACATTTTTCCTCATTTCATTTGACACAATGGAAGACTTACGGATTTCGTCACTTGTACATGTATTTTTCGTAAATGCCGAAATAGAGATTGACTGTGCTTTTTCCTTCACATTTTTAATGTGCTTTGACGATGTCAAATGGGATCTCAGGGCGGACTTCCCCATATTTGCAACACTAAAATTCTTCATACACACACGACACCGTGCAGAGTTTTTTTCTCCCATCACTGCTTCCAGCCACGTGTCATACTCTTGCTGTTTGAGCCATTGCTCTTGAAATCTGCACTTTCCACCTGGCATATCAAATTACTGTCAACAAAAAGACGGAGTCTCTGACATGGATGCTTCGTTGAGCAAAAACAATGTGGTCATGGAGGTAATTGATTTTCGGAAGTCATCGTTCATTTCCGTTGACGGAAATCCTGGTAACTAAAACGACTACACCTCGGACGTATTTTGAAAGAACTGTAAACACCTCGGCCATGAGCAACAACAGAGTCGATTTTTCCACAATTCCAGGAGTTTCCAGGAGGTGCTTCAAAATTCAAGGAGTTTCCAGGTCCTTGGGAGGGAGTTTTGAAATTCAAGTACTTTCAAGGAATTCAAGGAGGCGCGGGAACCCTGCTGAATAGTCCTGTTAATTGAATATAATTTCCTAACACAAAACCATTTACTATACCTCCAGTACAAATTTGACCTGTTAACTGAATATAGGTTATAGAGTAAACTCCTGTTAATTGAATAAAAAATCTTGTAACCTGTCAAGAAATTACCCTGACTCGCCCCAGTTTTCCTTTGTTTATAGACCTATTTGGCCTCAGAATATCCAATACAGGCATTTAATCTATTATATCTTGTTTGCCAGAGCTCTGTCAAATAAGACATAACAGAATAAATGCTAAGTTTATCTCTAGAATACAGGAAAGTGACACAATCCCTGATAATTTAATAACTGAATAATTTCCATTGGCAAACCTGCTATTCCATCTACAGGACTCCACTGTATTGCGATAAAGCTTTTGTATTTTTTATCAAGCTCTCAGGTCACCAGTCTATTTTTTTAAGGAATTTGACACTGTTATGGACTATTTGTTTACTCACTTTTCGGTGAGTTTGAGTGCAGACTACCATTGGTGTAATGTGATGGTCCTTAAACTTTGATATATACATATTCTTTCAAGCCCAGTTATAGATTTTCCAATCATTAAGGATTTAATTCACCTTGAAACGATGAAATATTAACACAAATAGTGGAACTACCAAACATAATCAAAAACCTATGGCTGTGGTGAGTCTTCATTCCTAATGGTCTGTCATAAAAAAATTGGTCAATCAAGTCTCAATTGAGCAACATTTCTTGCATTCATTCAAAGAAAATGAATATTTATGGCACTTTTTAGATTCAATCTGGAATATATCAGCTGGTCTGAAAAGTGAACTGTAGTAAATGTAACAGGTTGCTGACCAAACGTCTCCCAGTGAGGGGTGCTGGCAAGTGTGAAGCATTAAAGACAGTGGACATTTTCTATGTCGAAACCTGAAAAACTATTGTTTCTGTCACCTGTATATATTTTCAATGTGAGTGTAACCATGCATTGCCATTTTAATTCTCTATATTACAAACTGTAGCAGGAGGTTTGATTACACCATGAAGCCACCCAACATGCGGCCATTCATAATTTTTTAAGTCAATAAAAGTCAATAACGTCAAAACAAGTACAATGACAATAGTGGCTATGCCCTCCCACCCCCCCCCCCCCCCCCCCCATGTCAAGTATGAGTTTCTAGTCATTTATCATTGTTGATATTGAATTAATAAATATCTTATCTTATCCCCATTAAACCATAGCAACAATACAGCAGACCACCAAACACTAATGTCCCCACTTTATGATAAACTATATTTAGTGGTTAACAAAGTCCAAAAAGGGCCATAACTCAGATAAAAATGATCGCACCACACTTAAAATAAAACCTGTCTTGGTATATTGTCTACAGTAAGCTATTTTGCAAGCTTGATTGAAATTGGACACCTATAACTCAAGTTACCATCCAGAAATCAATATCACTATGTCTTCCAAGTTGGAAAAGGGCCATAACTCTGCCAAAAAATATTGGACCAAGCCCACTATCAATCCCAACCTGTAATATGTGGTTAGAAACCTATGTATAAAATTTGGTTTCATTTCAATCAGTCAAACTAAACCAAAATCAACATGTCTTCTAAGTTGAAAAAGGGTCATAACTCTTGACAAAAAAATATTGGACCAAGCCCACTATCAATCCCAACCTGTATTATGTGGTTATAAATCCATGTACAAAATTTTGTTTCATTTCGTTTAGTCAAACTAAAGTTATAATCTGGAAACCATATTTGGGATGGATGTATGGATGTGCATATGTACACAAGTACATACAGACGGACAAGAATAACACTTAATGCCCCTCACCAATATTGGAGGGGGCATAGAAATGTTTTTCATGCCATCTATATACATGTTGCACATTTTCAATATGTGGGTAGCAATGCCAACAAGTTTCAATTCAAATTTCTACATCATAACTTTAGGTGATTGCACCAGAATTTCAAAACATTGATAATGCAGACAATAAATCTGTCAACAAGAGGCATGTGTCCATCTCCATTAGTTCAACAATGCATGGCATGCGATAAACCTAGGCTTATTACAAATCTGCAAAAAATGATAAATTTTAAGTAATTTGTATATTTTTTATACTTGCCAATGGCCCAGACTTAGCTGGTGCAATATTATTAAGGGTCAAACACAAATTTTGAAAATTTGCATACAATACCAAAAATTAAAAGTCCTATCTGGCCCTCCATACTTTTAGTACTTGTGCATGCACAGTACCCAGAAAGAGACCAGAATTGGTGCCAACATAATTCTTCCTAGTTGTGCCTACTGAAGTGATAACTCAGCAGGGAGGTATGAGTGCCCACTCATGGGAGGGCAATCCTCATCTGGGCCATTGGTAAGCATGAAAAATATACAAATTACTTAAAATTTTTCATATTTTTATACTAAAACCAATGGCCCAGACTTAGCTGAATCGTAAAAAGGCAGATGGCCTGGGACTTAAAGAAATAGCAGACCAAAATACAGCTCCTTAGCCTAGCATAGAACTCCCAAAGTGAAAAAGGAGATTAAAAAGTTAAGGAATTACCTATATGTCTCTCTTTTCAGCAATAGAGAAGACATACCTCCAAAATAAGGAGCAATATCCAAGTAATTCCCTATTACTTACCATAAAAAATTACACTAAAAGGGTGTAACAAGCCCCCAGATTTAAGGCTAGTCCAGAATAAGACACTTAAAATTAGGAAAAGCATGTCCGAGAGTGAGAGACTAACGCCCACAAACACATGCCATATATAATGTAACAAGCTGTACATAAGATCAAAATAATCTACAGACAATAACAACTCATAGTTACACACTTATTAAAAGTCCAGACGAGGTAAAGAGGAAAACACCTCCTCCCCCCTCCCCTCCCTTTTTTTGAAGGAATAATCTTCAAAACAAAGAGGGGAGCGATCTCGAAACAGTGAAAAAGCAGTACCTAATAATATATATATTCATCAAAAAAGCACCTGGTTATTAATTATTATTAATATATTATTAATTTATTGGTGCTTAACACACATCAGCAGCTAAGGCTATATCTGGCGATCCCAATAATTAAAATTGCCAGCTTCAAAACATATGCCACATCCGGAATACATAGATAGGTCGAAAACCGGTGGTATAAACATGTACAACCTTAAACTTGTCCAACTGAATCCCAATGGAAAGTTATCTAATAGAACATATACACTTCTTAGCTAACACACAGGTGGCCACGTTCAGGTGTACAATTAATTCCAATAATGAACCTCCAAATTGTAACCGTACAATAATATGAGAGTAGGAATATGCCTTGTGTATCACTTATGGTTGAAAACTGGATTCAGAACATGGAACAGGATACGATTAAAAAACCTGTCACGGACCGTCCCCAAATAATTCATTGTTCCCTAGGTCCATTAAAACCAATGACTGTTCAGAGAAAGAATATACCACTCTGAATAAGGAAGCCAAAACTAGAGAACGTATGCATAGACGGCTTCTTGTTGAAAACTCTATAACTGATCCAACTAGCCCCCAAATTCTCATAAGCTCTATACTAATGCAGAGCCAGACTAAGAGAATCTATTCTGTAATACGTCTGCATAAAAAAATATACATATTATGCACTCAATCAACAGAATCCCGCCTGTACCCTCATCTGAATACAGCCTGTATCGAAGGCGTGACCGAGAAATACAAAAATCAACCAGGAAACTGAAGGAATAAAACAACATTAATGTGATTAACCTGTGGAATAGACTCATACGTCATAAGAAAAGCCGACAGCTCTGAGTGTAACTACTCAGAGTAGACTAACTGCCACATTTGGAGAATGTCGCCCAGATAACCGACATGTCTGCCACGAAGGCTAGTAATATCAACCGAATGTATTCATGAAAGAATTTGGATTCCCAGAACAGTTACTGTTCAGGAATCATATTTCACATATTTATTTATTGGTGCTTAAGGTCACATACTTATGCACAATGGCTAATCATGACTGTGACAGTTTTACGGGTGGAGGAAGCCGGAGTACCCGGAGAGAATTACCGAGCAACGATGAGCAGCTGCCAGCTCCCCAACATCGTAACTCCACACTGCAGCAAAGGCAGGTTAGATTGGTTGAAGACATGTGCACCAGCGACGTGCAGTACGCCTTAGTACACGGTGTCATCATGCCCCCATGTGACAATCGGGGTTAAGTACCTTGCCCAAGGACACAACGTGGGAGTCCGAATCGAACACTCAGATGGTCACCCATCCAAGGACTAACCGGGCTTGACATTGCTTAACTTCGGTGTTCTGACAAGAACCGGTTACCGCAATGCCACCGCGCCCCTCATATTTCACTTATGAACGAGCAATCACAGGAAGCAAACCAACTAGAGTGACTGGGCCCCTTATGTCGCCATTAGACCACAACCCACCCGCCAATTGAAGAGCGATGAAAGACATGCATATAATTGAATGCATAGGAGGCTAACAGGAAGAGCACTACGTCCTGCCCTATAATCGCCTCTTAACATATTTGCGGGGGGAGGGGGGGGGGGGGGGGGTCGACGAATAATTCAAAAACAGAAACTTCACGCTACATTCCCAAGCTATACTGCTGCTGCTATTCTCAATAAAGAGTAATACAGCTAAAAAATGAAAAAGTTTATAGTAATTTATATATTTTTGATACTTACCAATGGTGCTAACTGTTCATTATTCAGGGCCAAACAAAAATTTTGCCCCCCCCACCACTCCCCATAATTTGCATCCAAATCCAAAAATTCAATGTCCTATATGGTCCTCCATACTTTTGTCCACTGCGCATGCGCAGTGTCAAGGAAGTGCCGAAATTGGCGCCAAATCTTCATTCTTACAACCAGTGCCTGGTAAATGTTATATGATCAGCGGGGAGGTATGAGTTCCCAACCCATGGGAGGGCCATCCCAGTCTGGGTCATTGGTAAGTATAAAAAATATATAAATTACTATAAATTTTTTCATATTTTTATACTGTACCAATGACCCAGACTTAGCTGAATAGAAAAAAGGCTGGAGGGCCTAGGACATAAAGGAAAATCCAATAGTCTCAATTACATATATACAGAATTATCCCCTCAAGGAGAAAAGGAGAAACAGGATTTACATATATCTTTCTTGTTTATATAATATAAGAAAGACATATTACCAATCTGTAATTGATCACAATAACATCAATGACCTCTATTAACATCCAGTATAACCCATTATACTAACTTTTATAAAGGAAAGCCAATAAATAAAGATAGACCAGAGAATGAGACTCTTTACACTCATTTAAAAGTGTCTGAGAATTGTATATTAACGCTTGTATGACACGTGACATATACAAATGCTTCACACCAAGCTACACTTTAAAAATATTACATAAATGAGATAAACATTAGTTTTACACTTTAAAACCATCCCAGCACCGACTCGGAATTACTAACTCCAGAGAAGGTATTCCCTTGCAGGTGATATAAGGGAATACCACCCCCCCCCCCCCCCACTCCCTTCCCCATGCTCTGGGTCAATCACCCCAGAACGAAGAGGGCAGCAGGACAGAGTCACTGCTGGAACAGAAAGCCTGCATAACTATAGTTGCAACTGTTTAGTGGACGACATTCTGAGCAACAGATAATATTTCTAAGGTAAAAATTTGTGAACGTAAAAGGCTAAGACCAGTATGCAGCCTTCATCAAATGCGTAATAGCAATACTATTAGCATAAGCCCAAGATGTAGACAGCACTCTAACTCTATGTGCTGAAATCTTAAGCACAGACTGCTGAGTAGAAGATAACCTTTCATAAGCAGTATGAATAGTCAACTGAATCCACCTGGAAATAGAATGGACCGTAATGTCCCTTCTATTAGGAAGCAGAGACAGAAAGAAACGTTTTCGTCCCTTTCTGATAAACTCGGATCTACGTTTGTAAATTCGCATAGCTCTAACTGGACACAGCAAAGGCCTATGGCCATCTGAGGACGGAAGAGCCTTAATAACAATAGGTTCAGGGTACTTATTAGGAGCCTGATTCTTAGCCAAAAAGCCAAAAATCCAACACTGGTAGTCAAAGTAATAGTATTACCAACACTACGATAGTGAGAATCATCAACAGATAGAGCATGAAGCTCACTAACTCTTCTAGCAGAAGAGAAGGCTAAGAGAAAAGCTGTCTTATAAGATAAGTATTTGAAGTCTACCGTGTCAAGGGTTCAAATGGCGCTTCTTTTAGCTTCAGAAGAACCCAAGCTAAATTCCACTTAGGAATTAACCTAAGGGTTCAAGGTCTATTTATCGAAAAGTTTTTAACTAACTTTGATAAAGAGACATTAGATCCAATTTGTAAGCTATCATGATGAGCATAAGTATCCGATAGCATAGACCTATAACCCTTAATAGTTATTGGCTGCAGTTTGATCTCGTCAAACAAGTAGACCAAAAAATTAGCAATGTCTGGAATGGAGGGATCATAGATATCAATATCAATAGAATGATCCCTACACCAACGAGAGAAAACCTTCCACTTAGCAGCATAATTTAGCGAAGAGGAGGTCCTCCTACAGTAAGAAATTGCGTCCACTGTTCGTCCTGTAAATTGCTTGCTGTGCAAGAAGGACTGCACAACAGAAATACATGAAGGTTGAGACCTTGCGGGTTGTGATGCAGTGTGCACGATTTCCCCTGTGAAAGAAGGTCCTCCCATGGAGGAAGCTTCCAAGGAATGTCCCATAACAGACACCTGAGTAGATTTATCCATGGTCTCTGGGGTGACAGAGATGCTACCAACAGAATCTTGCAGTGAGATTGCTTGATTTTTAGCAATATCTGTTGAATCAATGGAGCTGGAGGATACGCGTATCCTATCATTCCATCCCAAGAGATTGAGAGAGCGCCTACTGTGAACGCTCGAGGATCTTGGCATGGCGACACATACGTCTGCAACTGATTGTTGAGATGCATCGCAAACAAGTCTAACATTGGACGAACCCATTGGTAGCAGATCTGATTGAATACTCGTTTGTTGAGAGTCCATTCTGACGGCAACATAAGACCTTTCCGAGAAAGGGAGTCCGCTAGAACGTTCAGACGACCCGGAATATGACGGACAGACAGAAGAACCTGATGCTCTAGGACAAACAGAAGGATTCTTTCCGTTAAGCTGAAAAACGGAATGGAATGAGTGCCTCCCTGGTTCCGAATGTACGCTACTACTGTCGAATTGTCAGACAGTATTTGAACATGTGAATTCTGAATTATGTTCATCCAATGACGTAGCGCAAGCCAAATTGACATCATCTCTTTGATGTTTATGTGCTTGTTCAGAAATTGCAGATCCCAAACACCCTGGCACCTCGAATCTGTTGGGCTCAATGTCGCGCCCCAACCTGTTTGACTCGCATCCGTCATAATCGTAAAAAACGGATCCGGCAGTTGCAGTGGAACTCCCTGAGTTAATCACTGAAAACCTGCCCAAGTCTGAATCTCTTATTCACTTGATTGACAAGAAGATGTCCGTATCGAGCGAAAGAATCTTCACCCTCCAATTCTGGATCAGAAGAAATTGGAGAGGACAAGTGCGTAACCGCCCCATCGGAATAAAATCGCGCCAGCTCTGCACAAACGTATCAGTCTCATGAGATCTCTCGCTGAGACCTTGTCTGAGCAAAGACAATAGCGAGCATAACAACTGATTAATTTCGCTCTGATTAACGGCAGACTAACGAGAATGTTGTGCGTCTCAAAGCTCATCCCCCAGTGGCTGAATGACTTGGAAATACCAGATCCGACTTCTCCTCGTTTACTTATGAAACCGAGACATCGGAGCAATAGAAGCAGATTCTGCACATCGTTCTGAAGCGTTAACTCATTGCCGTACCTCTGAAGAATGTCGTCCAGGTAGGCCGACGTTATCACAGACGAATGAGCTCGAAAATGAGTCATTACCGAGTTCGTTATTCGAGTGAAAGCCCAGAAGGCTAGATTCAGACCGAAGCACATTGCTCGGAGCTTATACACGACTCCTATGATGAAGAAGCGAAGATACTTTCTGAACGCCTGATGTACCATGACGTGAAAGTACGCATTTTGAGATCTATGCATGTAGCATAGTCGTACACCCGAAAACTCGCTCTGACCGATCGGATGGACTCCATATAGAAACTTAGAGACACGATCAGCTCGTTTATCCAGCTCAGATTTATGAGTGGACGGAACGAGCCGTCTGGTTTTGGAACCAGAAAAGGATGGGTGTAGAAACCTGGAAAATCCTGGATTTCTACGATCTCCATCGCGATCATTCCAGAAGAGACTGGATTTCTGATGGAAGCGAGCCTCTTCCTGCAGACTTGACGGAAGCTGAGTCCATCTTGGACTTCGAGTTAACGGAGGTTTTGTTTGAAGGACAATTTAGTCCTTCCGAAATCACCCCTCTAATCCCAGGGACGTCCGTAATCTACTCCCAACTGATTGAGAAACTCGACAGTCTTCCGCTCACTGGTACATGATAGAGGATAATACCATTTCCTCCTGGTCCTGCGAGGCTTGCGGCAGGAGAAACCATGTCCTCCAAGGCCCGCACCTCGCCCCGTCGACCTAGGGGCGTCTGACCGGATATCTCGGCCAGTCGCTACTCTGACGGTCTCTAGAGTAAGACCTAAAGGACGCATAGGAACCTCTATAGGAACTTCCCTTGGACGTATTTGCCCCAGAAGTGTCCGTCCTACTTTTCTCCGCTGAATCCGACTATATGGAAGCGGATTTGAATCGCAGAGACTGAAGCTTTCTTAGTTATCTGATCATAGACTGTGGAAAGCTTGCCGTCGAAGAGAAACTCTCCGGAGACCGGAGCGACTCTGAGAGAGTTTTTCACCTTACTATCCACACGCGTGGATGTAGCCAGGGCCGCGTCACGACTAACCAACTCCATATCGCCACTAAAAGGGCAGAGTTCTACGTGAGGCTCTTGAAAGAACTCTTAAGGAGGTTGTACATCCTGGAATTCTTTTTCCTTTGAGACGTAGTGATAATGCTCTGGTAAGGTGATCAGCATACGATGATGCATCTAAGCTAACCCTGCTAGACGATATTGTCATTTCCAACATCGTGGTTGGAATTGACACTGACAACGGTATAGACAATACTAGGTCTTGGCCTGGTCGTCTAGACGCAGAGAAACTCTCGGAATACTCTGTCCTGCCGTTTCAAATTATTCCTTGAATGATGAAAGGCAGATGTAGAGCATTTGCCGATAAGAAACCTGACTTGCCCGTTTAGGTAGCAAGTTATATATATATTGCGGCATTCAACAGTTCAAATGTCCGTGAGACATTTCTGGACTATGTCGGACACTGAGGGATGATGTCCCTACAACGATAAGAATTCTGAGTCCAGTGGCGCTATCAGTCTCTTATCCGGCAACGCAGCAATTTGGTCCGGAGGAACAACGTCAGAAGATAATGCCAGATGCACTCTACGGCAATTATGTTGTTCCGAAAGGGAAAATACAACTCATCCGTATCCCTTTCGCCATCCTGTCGGACCACTTGTAATTCTTGGTCGTCCGTGCCTGAACCTGCAGCGTACCAACCCAGCTTCCTCAGATAATTCTTGATCCGACAGAGTTACTGTCGGGTGCTGGGATGCTGCGATAATTTGTGCTATCTGCGATAGCACGTCCATAAAAGAGGCCTGTGGAGCTGCGTGGTCTTACAGGATTTAGCCGCTGGAAGCTCCTTGGACGTTGACTCCTGCATATTTCTTATATGCGAATGTCTGGAGTATGAAGGCCTCGTATCTTTGGCTACCGGACGGCGGAACCTGGTCGCCATAGAATACCTGGTCGGCGATGTTGGTTGAATATGACTGGTCACGTAGCCAAGGTGCGGTCGCGTGTGCTGCCGTGAGGATGAGGAAGCCGAAAGAGCAGTCTCTCCAGACTGTCTATATAACGGAGCGTCCTGAGCGGTGGACGTATGCTCTGACTGAGGAACGTTTTGTACCACAACATCTGTGCCCAGATGTTGGAGTACGAGAGAGGGACCTCTCTCGCTCGCAGCCCGGATGGACCTGGACAAGCTAGGAACCGGACTAATAGGCTTCCTCCGTACCATCCTCATATCCGTCGTCACAGGGTGTGCACATTGTATTTTATAGTGCTTGCATCACCCAAATCTCCTTCCTGGACTGCAACAGATGAACCCGGGTGCTGAGCCATTCGGTGAATGGTCGCGACACCGGGCGAGCTAGCGGACGCCAAAGCCATCGATCCTACTAGGGAACTCCAGGCAATTGATGCATCTACATGAGCACTTTTGGCGCTAACTCTTCATTTGACTTGAACACCTTGTTCATGTTACTCTATGAGACCTGTGGAGCCGCGGTCCTATGTAAATTATCCGCTGGAAGCTCCAGGGATGTTCATTCCTGCATTTATATAATATGCGAACGTCCCAACTGGAAAGGTCTCATATCCTTGGCTAGCAGATGGAGTGACCTGGTCGTCGTGTATTCCTTGGTTGGCGAAGCAGGAGCACCAGGGACGTTCAATCCTGCATTCATGTAATATGCGAACGTCCCCTGGAAATCTGTGGTCACATAGCCAAGGTGCGGTTGTGTGTGTTGTCGAGGATGAGAAAGCCAATATAACAGCCGCGTCTGACTGTCATGCGACGGAGTGGCCCAAGCAGGAGGAGTGGACGTAAGCTCCGACTAAGCGAACAAACATACATCGCGGCGCAGATGTTGATGCAAGAGAGAGGGGCCCTCTCTCGCTCACGGTCTGGATGGACCTGGACGAGCTAGCTACCGGACTGACAGGCTTCCTCCGTACTATCCTCGGATCCGTCATTGCTGGGTGTGCACATCCGATGTTTTATAGTGCTCGCATCACCCAATCTGCTTCCCTGGACCACGACGGACGAAACCGGGTGCTGAGCCATTCGGTGAATGGTCGCGACACCGGGCAGACTAGCAGGCGATCAATGCCTTCGATCCAACTAGGGAACTCCTGGCAATTGTCGTAATACCTTGAGCACTTCCCGCTAGCCCTAATGTTGCAACGACGGAGACACACTTGTAGAAGACATCACAGAAACATCACTCTGAATTCTGAAAAAGAAACTGATAATATTGAGTGACCCTACGGAGAGAGGACCGTAATGGACCCCTCACTGCTAACAAAATACCGTGACACACGTCTCCAACGTTGTCATATCAATCAACACACACAGAGCAAGAATTAGTGCGAATACATTGACTATAAGAAACACAATGAACCTGAGAATTAGAGGAAGATATCCTCACATTACAACTGAACAATATTTTTTCAACATGAAAAAATATACACAGTCATATTACTCGCACTAACCCTTGAAATAAATATACATAATATATTATAATCCACTATAACATTTCAAAAGAAAATAATTTCAAACAAACAAATTTTTGGAAAAAATTTTCAGAAGAGCCCAAGTTCCCAAAGGGCACAATGAGCCCAAATGGATCCCCAAAAAGCCTAAGAGTGGACAAAAATTTTGAAATCATTTCAAAAAATTAATGTAACACTTACGGACAATATAAATATATCTTGCTATGAACTGAACTAAGCAGAGGACAAGTAATCTATAAGAAGTAACCGTTGTCAACATAAACAAAAAGTGTAAACAAACAGGAAACATGACTCCAGACACTGATAAACATGGCACGAAATCAGTTACCAATTTAAACACTATCTGATGCAAAACAGAGACTTCCAGAGAAGAAACTGCAGAACATCAGACGGTAGATGCAGACCAAAACGCCTAAACACCCAAGGGTGAGGACATAAACACGGGGAAAAAACAGAAAATAATTCTGTTTCCAAGCCAACACTCCCAAGAAGTTTTAGTAATAAACATTACAAAAAATAAGCCAAAAGCATGGGAGAATAGCTAGGGGAGAATAAAGGAAAGGAAGAGAGGAAACACTGATTAAACAATAGAAAATTCATAGCAAGAATGACCAAAACAAGGTCATGCCTCGAAAATAGGTAACATGAAATAATTTCGTACAATAATTATAAGTTACAGCCCTGAACATTTCCTTCCACTGTTTTTTCCTCTCCTCCTATTTCCTCCTTATATCCACCATTTCTTTCATAATTATGTGTCTGGCATCATTAAAACTGAGATTTACAAGCACAAATAACAGTGAAGTGTATCTGCATTGAGGGCCAAACAAAGAATGACATTTGGCGCCAATTTCGAGACCTCCTTGACACTGCGCATGTGCAGTGGAGTAAAAGTATGGAGGACTATATAGGACATGTAATGTTCGGTTTTAGATGCAAATTTTGGGGATTGGGGGGGTAAAATTTGCATTTGGCCCTAAATATTTTAGAGTTAGCACCAGCTAAGTCTGGGTCATTGGTACAGTATAAAAATATTATAAGTTACAGCCCTGAACACATCCTTCCACTGTTTCTTCCTCTCATCCTCTTATTTCATCCTTGGATCCACCATTTCTTTCATGATTTTGTGTCTGGTATCATTTTAACTGAGATTATAAGCACAGATATCAGTGAGATGCTTCTGATAGAAGGGCCAAACAAAGAATGAAGATTTGGCACCAATTTCGGCACTTCCTTGACACTGCGCATGTGCAGTGGATAAAAGTATGGAGGACCATATAGGACATTGAATTTTTGGATTTGGATGCAAATTTGGGGGATTTTGGGGACAGTAGTCTCAGCTAGCTAACACAGTTATTGGCCTTCATCTCCATGAAGTCAAACATCTGTTTCACCTGCGGCCTTGGAAAGCTCATGAAACAGAGACTTACATCGTTAGCCGTAATGTATAAGATAAAGACTGCTGTAAAATTATATAAGGCTACTATAACATTAGACGCTAATGATAAATAGACACAGACCGCTCATAATTCACATAAGCCAAACTAAGGCGACAACAATAGGACTAATTTCCTGTGATGCCTAGGAAAATTACACCGAGAAGGAAAACGTAATCTTTCCTTCTAACGGCTTTATTCCAAAAGCTAGTGGTCTTAGCGTAGCTAACACAGCCTAGAAGTCAAATATCGATGAAAACAGATATCTCTGTGTTACCCAGCGGCTTTAGACAGCTCACTAAACAGAGACTTACGACGTTAGCCACTAAAGTATAAGAGAAGACCGCTCTAACTGTACATAAGGCTACTATGGCATCCACAATAGCACTAAATGCCTGACACCTAGAAATACAACACTGAGAAGGAAAAGACATACTTCTTCCTTCTAACGGTTCTATTCCCAACAAGACAGCTGTCTCAGCCTATTTATGAGCTATCGATCTTCTATTCGTAAGGAATAGATCATTGCCTTTCTTATACTATTGCTAAGCCAAGGGAGGCATTGTTAATTGGACCAAAAGCCTTCAACACCTGAGCCGAAAGATCCGGAAAGGAAGATCTTTGTCTTTCCTTCGCCCGGTACCTTAAGCTGTTTTTGCCTAGCAAACGCAGACCTTTGTTCAGATGGAACAAGATTCGAAGAGCTTATGAATAAAAATTCATAGTCCTAATGTGCCGTTCTGTGATGGATGGAGAATCAACCTCCGTAGCCCTCTCACCATCTGAAACATGGTCAACACCATCAGAATATACAGATGACTGTTCGACAGCTCACTACCAGAGACTGTTTATGGTAGAACCTGCAACTACTGGGATGCTGTGATACACTGCATAATGTCCGTGAACGAGGCTTGCAGAGAAGCTGATATCCACTTCTTCACCATATGCTGCTCACGGGACGGTGATCTGTCCCCAGATCTTTGATGCATGTCCTGTATAAAAATGCCTAGAACGACTAGCTACAGGTTAATCTGACTTCAGTGGTGATGACCGGGTACATCTCCATGGAACAGCATGAACATGCAAAGTCAGATCGCTAGTCTGAGGTCTAACATGCTTCATCGATGAGGCAGAGGAAGAAGCCATAGCTGCAACCGGCCCCGGCTGCAGTGTGGAAGGAGCGCCCCGAACAGCAAGCATGAACGGGCGTCCCAACTCACTAAAGTTTCTCGAATCGAAAACAATCGACCCCTACTGCGGATGGAACAGAGAGGAATCTCCAGCTCGTGGTCTGGCTCCAGACCTCGACGAGCGTTCTGTTTAGAAACTTGTAGGCTTCTACCCCTTAGTGTGCTTTTTCATGAAAGTAGAGGAAGCCGTAACAACAGCCGACTCAGGCTGAAGTGTGGAAGGAGCATTGCTCTGACTCATTAAAGTTTCTCACAACGGACAAACAGTCGACTCCCAACTGCTAACGGGACGGAGAAAGCTCTCCAACTCACGATCTGGATCCAGATCTTGCTGAGCAACCCATTGAGAAACTTGTAGGCTAATCCCCTTTGTGTGTACTTCCATGTAAGAAGAAGCCATGACCACAACCGGCGCCGGCAGCATTGTGGTAGGAACATCCTGACGCGTGTTCCGACTCATTATAGTTTCTCTCCATGGACCCATTCGATACTGACTGCAAACGGCATGGAGAGGGTTCTCCAATTTGCGATCTGACCCCAGATCTCTCCGAGTGTCCCATAGAGAAACTTAAAGGCTTCTTCTCCTTATTGCCATCATCGCTGGGTGAGCTTTATATTATAAGGTGTTCGCTCTACCCACATTATACTACTCGACTGCAATGGACCTAGCCAGCGTTTCGGCTCCCTTAAAAGGGCCAACCACTGCGCCGGTCGAGCTAGCTGCATGCAGAGAATTAAGCTACTCCAGCTTTAATCCTTTGCATTTATATCATAAGCACCTTGGCAGCTAGCTCTATTTTACTCACCACAGGTCGACACCCGTTTCCAACGTTCGCATCCCATAGTACAAGTATGAAGGATTGCCGCGACTATCAGCAAACAACAAGCCTTTATTCCGAGGCTTCTTGGACTTACACTAAGTACCAATTATTATAATGGCAACAATAATAATGAAGCCAAAAACACAAGTCTGCTGCACTCCCAAAAATAAACATCACAAAGATACATAACATAGACAAAACAAAGATTTTCTTATAAAATTTTACAAAAAATTTTGAAATATTTTGAATGAAGCCTAAGTGCCCCAAGGGAACCTCATGAGCCCAAGGGAGTTCTGATAGAGCCCAAGTGTGGACAACCACTAACTAATGAAAGCTAAACTACCGGAATAAGATATACTATGTATCCAAATAGAAAAATAGTAATTTTTTTTTAAACTAAACATTGAATTAATACGAATCCAAAACATTATTGAACAGACAACAACGTCAAGACGGAAACTAACCAACAACAGGCACAACAAAGTCCCAGAGTCAGTAACCGGTCAACAACCACCTGATGCAAAGCTCATTCTTCATATGAAGAAAAAACAATGCATCTGGTAGAAGATGCAAGAGTACAAAAATGTCCTAAACCGAAATAGACAGGACGAAAACATGGGGGATAAACAGAATACCTATTCTGTTTACAAGTTAAACTCCCAAGAATTTAATAAAAATAAAAAAATTTTCAATAAAAAATCTGAAAGAGCTTGGGAGTATAACAGGAGGGTTCACGAGAGGGAAGGGAAGTAATAGTAACAAAAACAACAGTGGAGTCATATTATAATGACGACGTTCAGAAGCATATCACAAAACTGGGTAACATGAATAATTTACATAAAAAGTTAAAAAATTTATAGTAATTTATATATTTTTTATACTTACCAATGACCCAGACATAGCTGGTGCTAACTCTTAAAATATAGGGCCAAACACAAATTTTGCCCCCCAATCCCCAAAATTTGCATCTAAAACTAAAGAAAACATGTCCTGAAAGGCCCTCCACACTTCGCCCCTACTGCGCATGCGCAGTGTCAAGGACGTTCCGAAATTGGCGCCATTTATCATTCTAATAACCAGTGCCTGGTAAGCGCTATGTACTCAGCGGGGAGGCAAGAGTTCCCAACTCCTGGGAGGGCCATCCCCGTCTGGGTCATTGGTAAGTATAAAAAATATATAAATTACTATAAATTTTTTAACATTTTTATACTGTACCAATGACCCAGACATAGCTGAATAGTAAAAAGGCTGGAGGGCCAAGGACATAGAGCAAAATGGAATACGCTCAATAAAATAAAATAGAGTCATCCCCTGTAGGGAAAAGAAGTAATAGGCCTTACATGTATCTTTCTTATTTATGATAAATTAGAAAGATACAACACCTTCCAAAATTGAGCTTCATACATCCATGTACTCTATTAATATCCAATATAATCCTTATACTAATAATTTTTAAAGTAAGCCAATAATAAAGTAAGTCTAGAGAATAGAGACTCTTATACTCCTAAAAGTGTGTGAGAATTGCATAATCATGTCCGTTGACATATGCAATATTCAAAAGCTATACTTTAAAAACTAAGACTTGAATGAATTTTATAAACTTAAACTTCTCACTAAACAACCATCCCAATAACAGCTCAGAATTACTAACTCCGGAGGAGGTATCCCCTTGTTTTCATAGTAAAACAGGTGACCCAAGGGAACACCCTCCCCCCCCCTTTTTCTTGCCCTGGGTCAAATAGCCCAGAGCGAAGAGGGCAGCCGAACGGAGACACTGCCGAAACAGACAGCCTACCTAGCTATAGTAGCAACTGTTAAGAGAATGACATTCTGAGCAGTAGATAATAGACCTAACAAAAGAGGCCTCAAGAAATTGACTCGATATTTCTAAGATAAAATTCATGAATGTGGATGGCTGAGCGCAATGAGCGGCCTTCAAAAATCTATAATAGCGACACTATTAAAGTAAGCCCAAAAAGTAGAAGAACTCTTACTTCATGAGCCGAAATCTTAAGCACAACTGCTAAGTCAATGATATACCATAAGCAGTACGCTAGTTAATAGAATCCATTAACAATAAAATGGAGCGTAACGTCCTTCTACTAGACATCAAAGACAGAAGAAGCTTACGCCCATGTAATAAACAGATATCTGTTTATAAATACATAAACTGTACCCGGAAAGAGTAAAGGCCTATGCCCATACGAAGACGGAAGGACCTTAAAATAATAGGTTCCGGATAATAGGAGCCTAACTCTTATGCAACAATCCAACCTAAATAGTAACGGAAGTATTGATTCCGAAACTATGAAAGTGAAAATCATCCATCGATAGTGCATGAAACTCACTGACTCTACAGTAAAAGAGAAACCAACAGAATTACTGTCTAAAAGGTCAGAATTTGAAAACTACTGTTTCCAGAGGCTCAAATGATTACTTAGCTAAATAAGAACCGAAGTTAAAATCCGTATAGGAATTTAATCTAAGATTCTAAGTCTATTTATCAAAAAGTTACTAACTGACTTAGATAAAGAGACAAAAGACTCAATTGTAAACTATCGTAGAGTGCATAGGTATGAGGTAACATAAACCTATAACCTAAATAATAACAAGCTGCAGTAGATCTTGTGAAACAAGTATACTAAAAAAAAATAGCAATGAGTAGTATGGAGGGATCAACAATATGAACATAATGATCCCTACACCACGACGGAAGAGCCTCCACTTTAATCGCATAGAATAGCGAAGAAGAGGATCTCCTATAGTAAGAAATTGCGTCCAAAGCTCGTCCAGTACAGTGCTTACAATGCAATACGGACCACACAACGGAATACATGAAGGTTGCGACCTTGCTGGTTGTGATAAAGATGACACGATTTACCCAGTGAAAAAAGATCCTCACATAGAGGAAGATTTCACGTTAAGATCCACAGTAGACAAGAGAGTAAATTACTCATGATCTCTGTGAAGATAGAGATGCTATCAACAGAAATGTATTGTGGTTGTTTATCTTAGCAATACCTGCTGAAACAACAGCGCCGGAGGATACGCGTATCCTATCATTCCGTCCTATAGATCAATAGAGCGTTAACACTATTAGCTCAGAGATCTGGACAAGCCAACACAAACGTCTGCAATTGATTAGCAAGCTGTGTCATAAATAAAACATCATTGGGCGCTCCCATAGATAGCAAATCTGATTGAATACTTGTTTGTTGAGAGTCCATTCTGACAGCAACAAGCGACCCGTAAGAGAACGGGAGTCCGATAAAACAATCAGACGACCCAGAATATGACGGACCAAAACTGAACTTGGTGTACTATAACCAACAGACGGATTCTTTCCATTAAATTGAATAACGGAAACGAAAGAGTGCCTCCCTGGTTCCGGAGATACGCCACTACTGTCGAATTAAAGGACAGGAATTTGGGCATGCGTTTCTGAATAATGTTCATGCAATGACATAAAGCAAGCCTAAAAAACATTATTCCGCGGAAGTTAAACTGATAGCTAAAAGACTGCGGAACCCAAAGACCCTGGCACTTCGAATCCGTAGGGATCAGTATATATCCCAATCTGTTTGACTGGCAACCGTCATAACAGCCACACTCGGGTCCGGCAACTGCGGCGGCACTCTCTAAGTCAACCACCGAATGTTTGCCCCAGTCTGAATCTCTTGTAACACTAGATAGACAAGAGAATGTATAAATCGAGCAATTCCTGGATTGCCGGAAAGTTGCCGTCGAAGAGAAGCTCCTCCGAGAACGAAGCGACTCTGAGAGAGTTCTTAACCTTACTATCCACGCGTGTGGATGTAGCTAGGGCTGCGTCACGTCTAACCAACTCCAATCAGCCACTGAAGGGCGGAGTTATACGTGAACAAACTACTGCCCTCAAAAGAAATTACATTGAGAATAATATCCCGTAAATCTTTTCTTGAAGACGTAATGATAACGCCTCAGTAAGGCGGATTACGTATAATAAAGCGTCTAAGTTAAGTCTACTATACATAATGTCGTTCCCAACATTGAAATTGGAAAAGACATAAACGGCGAAAAAGAATATATGCAGTCTTTAATCACACCGTCTAGACGCATATGAACTCTCGGTATGCCCTGCTCTGCCAAAATAAACTATTTGTAAAATTGATAAAATGGCAGAAATGAGCCACGCGGACAAGAAACTAAACTATCATGCTTAGTAGCAGACTTGTATATATATATAAATATATAGCGTCGAAAAATAAAACACATGTTGTAATGACAATATTGGACTGCGTCGGTAAGTCAGGGACAATGTCCCTGTACCGATCGAAAAATCCGAGTCCAATGACGCTATAAGTCTCTTATCCAAGATCGCAGCAATGAAGTCCGAAAAATAATCACTGGAAGAAATGCCAGAAGATATGAAAGGCATCTTCCGATACTACTAAAGGGAAAACTCGAAATCTTTCGAATCCCTTTCGCCATCCTGTCGGACCCTATAAAGCGTTCGGTCGTCCGTAGCTGATGCAACCGCGGACCGCACCGACCCAGCGCCGTCGGATAATTCCTGATTCGACCGAGAAACTGTCAATTGCTGGGATGCTGCGAAACAACTGTGCTAACTCGGATAGCACGTCCGTCACTGAGGCCTGAGGAGAAGCGGTCTTACGATGCATTGCCGCTGGAAGCTCCGTGATCGTTACCCCGTGCATACTTCCAATATGCGAGCGAACGGAGTGTATAGGCCTCGTGTCCCTTGGCTACCGGATGGCGCGACCTATTCGCCGCGGAATCACTGAATGCCGAAACTGATCGGATACTCGAGGTCACGTAGCCAATGTGCGGTCGTGTGCCCTGCTGTGAGGATGAGGAAGCATTAAAGACAGTCTCTCGGACTGTCAATATAACGGAGCGTCCCGAGCAACGGACATATGCTCCGAATGTAAAATATCTGAACCACAACATGCGGTCCCCTATGTTGTTGGCTTCCTCCGATCTGTCCTCAATCTGCCGTCACTGGGTGAGTACTAAAGTAATTAAAGTGCTCGCATCACCCAAATCTCCTTCCTAGACCGCAACGGACGAACCCGGCAGCCGAACCATTCGATGAATGTACGCTACACCGGGTGAGCTAGCGAATGTCACTCCGTAAGCGATAGACATATTCCATGAGCACTTATTGCCGCTAACTCTTCATTAACTATGACGACAGAGGCACACTTTTGAAAGACATCTCCATAACTCTTCGAACAAGAAACCAGAAATGCTTGGATAGCAAGCATAAAATAATAATATATATAGCGTCGTTCAATAATTCGAAAGTTTGTGTGACATTATTGGACTATGTCGGAACTGAGGGACGATGTCCCTGAACCGAACCAAAAATTTCTAAGTCCACCGACGCTATCAGTTTCTTATCCGGCATCGCAGCATATGTTGTTCCGAAAGGGAAAGCTTGAAATCCTCCGAATCCCTTTCGGTATCCCGTCGGACCGGATGAAACTTTCGGACGTCCGTACCCGCTTCCGCGGAGCGTCCCGACCCAGCATCGTTGGATAAAATATATGCGACAGATTCAGTTGATGCTGGGATGCTGCGATAAACTGTGCTATTAAGGAAAGCACGTCCGTTCCCGAGGCCTGTGCAGTAGCGGACTTACGATGCATTGCCGCCGGAAGCTCCATGTACGTTGACTCCCGCACACTTCCTATACGAACGTCCGGAGTCTGCAGGCCTCGAGTCCCCGGCTACCGACCCAGCGCTGTCGGATAATTCTCGATCCGACACCGTTTCTGTCGGCTGCTGGGATGCTGCAATAAGCTGTGCTATGTGCACAAGAATGTCCGGCGTCGAGACCTGCGGAGGCGCAGTCTATCGCTGCTTCGCCGAGGGCAGCTCCGCATCAGATGGCTCCCGCATACTTTTCCTATGCGAACGTCCGGAGTCCATCGGTCTCGAATCCCTGGCTGCCGGATGGTGTGACCTGGTCGCCGAAGAATCCTTGATCGGCGAAGCTGGTAATATATCGGCGGTCACGCAGCCAAGGTGCGGTCGTGTGCGCTGACGAGAAGAGGAAGCCTTAGCAGTCTCAGCGGACTGCCTATACAACGGAGCGTCCCGAGCGACGGACGTATGCTCCGCTAGCGACACATTTGTACCACAACATCTGGGGCCAGATGTTGTTGAACGAAAGAGGGGCCTCTCTCGCTTGCCGTCCGGATGGACCGGAACGAGCTATGAATCGGACTAAAAGGCTTCCTCCGTTCTCCCTCCGATCCGCCGTCACTGGGTGTGCATTAAGTTAATTTATGGTGCTCGCATCACCCCAAAATTCCTTCTAGACCGCAACGGACGAACCCGGCTGCCGAACCATTCGGTGAATGGACGCTACACCGGGCGAGCTAGCGGACGTCAAAGGCCGTCGAACCTACTAGGGTCCTCTTAGGCAATTGGCGTATAACATGAGCACTTTTCCGCTAGCCCTTCATTAATAGTGACGACGGAGGCACACTGTTGGAAGACATCACAGATACATCACCCTAATCTTGATCGTCTGAAATAGAAATTGATAAAGTAGAGTGACCCTGCGGGGAAAGGACCGGAGTGTCCAAATCCCCAACAACATACCGTGACATACGCTTCCCATATTGTCATCGAAATCATACGATATAGAACAGGAGTTAATGCGAGTACACTGACCACATATAGAATGATAATAAAGTCAGAGGAAGACTTCCTCTTAAAACAATTGATCAATATCCTTTCAATGTGAAAAGAAAACAAGTCCTGGTACTCGCACTAACCCCTGGCAATCAAAATACATAATAATAATATGATCCATTAATATAGAAAAAATAATTGAAATCAAAATATTTTGAAAAAATATTTTTTCAGAACAGCCCAAGTTTCTGAAAAGTAACGTTGAGCCCCAATGGATCCCAAGCCTAAGTGTGGACAAAAATTTTAAAAATATTTTAAACAATTTATTCAACACTTACGAACAATAATAATGTATCTAGTTATGATTAAAATAACATGAAGATATTATTTATTAGAAATCCCCCCCTCACACAGAGGGCTGCTGTAAATGTAAACAATGAGTGTAAAAACACTAAAATAAGACTCCAGGCACCCAGGCCCGAAATCAGTTACCAAAAATACACTATCTGATGCAAAACAGAGACTTCCAGGGAAGAAACTGCAGAACATCAGATGGTAGATGCAGAACACAACGCCTAACCACCCGTAGGTGAAGACGTAAACATGGGGAAAGAACAGAATTCATTCTGTTATTCAGCTAAAACTCCCAAGAAATTTTTGTAATAATAATTACAGAAACTATGCCAAAAGCATGGGAGAATAGCAAGGGGGAACTTAAAGGACAGGGAGAGAGGAAAACACTTGTAAAAACAGTGTAACTAATAATCAGAATGACAACAAAATGGCTGCTGCCTTGAAAATAGGTAACTTAACATAATTTCCTTAAAAAATTTTAAGTTACAGCCCTGATAATATTCTGTCACACATTCTTTTCCTCTCCTCCTTCTCTATCCTCCTTAGAATCACCATTTCACTAATATTTATGTGTCTGGCATCATTTAAACTGAGATTTAAAAGCACAAAGATCAGTCAGATGTTAACTGATGAAGGGCCAAACTTAGAATGATAAATGGCGCCAATTTCGGAACGTCCTTGACACTGCGCATGCGCAGTAGGGGCGAAGTGTGGAGGGCCTTTCAGGACATGTTTTCTTTAGTTTTAGATGCAAATTTTGGGGATTGGGGGGCAAAATTTGTGTTTGGCCCTATATTTTAAGAGTTAGCACCAGCTATGTCTGGGTCATTGGTACAGTATAAAAATTTATAAAGTTACAGCCCTGAACATCCAAAACCACCGTTATTCACTTCCAGCATCCTGTTACACTGTTGATTCCATGAAAACCATCACTGATTTGTGTCTGTCATTTTCAACAAGAGCACAGCCTAGCTGGGCAACATATGCCCGTCAAAATTGGAACATGCACAAGTTTCTCTGGGGTAAAGTTAGAAATTTTTGTTGACTCGACTGTGTCTCCCCCCCACCCTCCAATCATTGCCCATTCCCCTGCCCTGTCTGGGGTAAAGGGTAATTCACCTGTTTTCACATTTTCATATTAATCGATCTGAGGTCTTCACAAAATAAAAACAAGGCTGCTGTAGAAGATTCTCCTCGCTGTTTACAATGGTAGCGTCCATTCATTGACAGGTTAACTTCATTGATAATGATTCACGATAGGTGGTGCCAAGGAAAAGGACATTTTGAGGATCATAATAGCTATAAACGGTGAGGATTCTCGTCGTTTAAAAATAAAATGGTGTTATCTGCTCCTGTCACATGCACAACGGCAATTGATGATCAACATGGGTGCAAAGTTTGAACAATAAAGCAAGTAAAATGTTGGAGTAGGCGACACAATAGTGTAATGTTTCAAGTACTAAAAGGGGGCATAACTCTGGAAATACAAAACAGAGTTACCTGCTCTTGTCACATTCACAACGGCAATTGGTGATCAACATGTGTGCAAAGTTTGAACAATATAGCATGTAAAATGTTGAAGAAGTAGGCGACACAATACTGTAATGTTTCAAGTACTAAAAGGGGGCATAACTCTGGAAATACAAAACAGAGTTGCCTGCTCTTGTCACATGCACAGCGGCAATTGGTGATCAACATGTGTGCAAGTGTAAACAATATAGCATGTAAAATGTTGAAGGAGGAGGCAACACAATACTGTAATGTTTAAGTACAAAAAGGGGCAGAACTCTGGAAATACTAAATGGAGGTACCTGCTCTTGTCAACAATATAGCATGTAAAATGCTGAAGGAGTAGGCGACACAATACTGTAATGTTTTAAGTACTAAAAGGGGGCATAACTCTGGAAATACAAAACAGAGTTACCTGCTCTTCTCACATGCACAACGGCAATTACAGATCAACATGTGTGCAAAGTTTGAACAATATAGCATGTAAAATGTTGAAGGAGAAGGCGACACAATACTGTAATGTTTAAGTACAAAAAGGGGCATAACTCTGGAAATACTAAATGGAGTTATCTGCCCATGCCACATGCACAACGGCAATTGGTGATCACCATGTGTGCAAAGTTTGAACAATATAGCATGTAAAATGTTGAAGGAGTAGGCGACACAATACTGTAATGTTTTAAGTACTAAAAGGGGGCATAACTCTGGAAATACAAAAGAGAGTTACCTGCTCTTGTCACAGGCGCCACGGCAATTGGTGACCAACATGTGTGCAAAGTTTGAACAATATAGCATGTAAAATGTTGAAGGAGAAGGCGACACAATACTGTAATGTTTAAGTACAAAAAGGGGCATAACTCTGGAAATACTAAATGGAGGTACTTGCTCCTGTCACATGCACAACGGCAATTGGTGATCACCATGTGTGCAAAGTTTGAACAATATAGCATATAAAATGTTGAAGGAGTAGGTGACACAATACTGTAATGTTTTAAGTACAAAAAGGGGGTATAATTCTGGAAATACAAAATGGAGTTACCTGCACTTGTCACATGCACAACGGCAATTACTGATCAACATGTGTGCAAAGTTTGAACAATGTAGCATGTAAACTTTTGGAGGAGTAGGTGACACAAAAATTGTTTACGGACGGACAGACGGACATACGGACAGACAGACTTGATGACAGATGGACGGACAGACAGACAGACAGACAGACAGACAGACAATGCCATAACATAATACGTCCGTCAAATGATGGGCGAATAAAAATGAGAATTTAAAGCACAGATGTCAGTTCAGTTATTACTGACTTTGGGCCAAACAGAATAATGATGTTGGCACCAATTCCGGTCTCTTCCTGGGTACTGCGCATGCGCAAGTACTAAAAGTATGGAGGGCCATATAGGACTTTTAATTTTTGGTATTGTATGCAAATTTGGGGGATTGGGAGATTCAAAATTTGTGTTTGGTCCATAATAATATTCAGGTTGCACCAGCTAAGTCTGGGCCACTGGTTTTAGTATAAAAATATTCCAGTCATGTACATGCACAGCAAAACAGGTCAGAAATTTTCTAAGTCCACAGTGACAGTCTAACAGTGCATTAAAAAAGTCCAAAATCTCAAAAAAATGTCCGGCCAAGGGTTAATGTCATCTTATATTGATGCATTTAACACGTATATGAAATATAAAAGCCACAGCAAACCGGTGGTACCCTCCACTCATGTATAGCAAAACAGGTCAGAAAAGTCCACACCGACAAAAAAGTCTAACATTGCAAAAACACTAAAAATCGATAAAATATCACTGGGTAAGGGTCTGTGGGTAACTGTAAGCCATAGAAATGTGAGGTGCATAGCAACAGGGCTTCCAACAAATTTCCAACTCTGACCTCAACAAGAGATTTAGAGTAAGGACCTAAAATATGAGAGGTCAGGTGACAGAAAGCAAAGCAATTGTTTTATTACAATTTATTAGAGTGCATGTTGGCACTACCCAATAAGTTGTAGCAAAACAATTTTAAATAAACATTGCATTTCTACTGCTGAACAAATAGCAAACCATGCATACAAAGCAAATGCCACTAATGTGGCTTTCAGTACTTTTCAAGAGCAATTATAGTGGCTTCTCACACTCAACCAGTTAAGAACAAACTAAAGTGCTGGTGTATGTTCTGAGAAGGTCAAATGCAATGAATGAAAGGCATTTTTGTAGTTTGGACAAACATTCAGTATTAGCAACTAACACACACATACATCACCATAAGAGACAGAAGATGATGAATCTGTAATATCATCTCCATATCGATTTGATTTCTTTTTCTTCTTGCGTAATATATCCAACTCTGTTGACTCAACAGGTTCTACAATTGCAAGAGGTGGATGAGTCTGTGACAGAACTGTTGACAAAAACTCGGACACTTCATCCTAAAAAATAAAATTTTAAACAAATGTTATTTACGAATAAGCACATAATCTATGAGCATTAAAAAGTACATTAATACTTTACAGTCCTGGCAATCTAGAAAATCAAGGGGTACAAAACAGTTGCCCACCTCAGATTACTTGGGAGTGCAATTGCACCTAAAATTTTCAATGCAAAAACTTGTATGCTATTTTGGTTATATTCACTTCAAGGTATTAATATTGTGAGTGAAAAATTGTACTACATTCAGCTACATAGTGGAAAAATTGACACACACATCTCATTATTCAAAATGTTGCATTCAATTCTTATGTGACTCTCTTCTACACTCAAAATCTATCGAAATGCAACACAGAATGGGTCATGAATTATTGCGAATCAATGCAACATTGACAAATCGACCCCTGAGTTCCAATGTGTTCTCTGTGCCACCCTGATTCATAGAGGTTTTTCAATTTTGGGCTTTTAAATGTAGATTTTGACCACTCAATGGAAGAAGCTCAATGAGTTTGTTCCAATGAGGGTCTCAAGTTAAGCTTCGAGGAATAAAACTGGAAATTTTGTTATTCATGAATAACATTTTTAAATACAATGGAACCCTGTTAATTGAATAGGCACTTTGCCATTGAAAATTATTTAGTTAATAGGAATATTCAATTAACAGTAATCTTATCACTTTTTCTGTATCCTTGAGATAAACTGATCATTTATTGTTATATCTTGTTTGGCAGACATTGGTGGCCTCTGTCAAATAAGATATATAGATTAAATGCCTGTACATTACTTAGGATTAATTGGTCTATAAATAAGGAAAGTTTGATGATTGTCAGAGGACTTTCTCGACATATTATAAGATTTATTATTCAACAAGAGCTAGTGTATCGCTGAAGCAATACAATGTCCCCTACCGGACTAATGAGCATTAATAATTAAACAAATGTTATAACCTAGATGTGATCAGCATGAATTCTGTTGAAGCATTTAAAAAAGTCTGGAAAACTTTGGCGCTTTTCCATATTTCCAAGGGCCATAACTCACACAAGAATAATGCAATCAGCATGAAACTCAAACTTGATCTGTAAGTCATCGTTCTATAGTAGGTTACCAAGAATGAAATCATTCGGTTGAAGCATTTCCAAATGAAAGTGTCAATGACACTGTACCTCAACTTGACAAACTTGAACTTCGTAAGTTATAAATGAAATGGCAAAATTGAAGATCATTGGGACCAATGTCAGTTTTTTTGCCAGTGGCAACATTTTTTAACAGAAACCGAAGAAAATCGATAGCTCCCATCTAGAGGCCTCCCCAAACAAGCATGCCAGGTTTCAAAGCAATCCGATCATAAATGTGCCCTGTAGGGTGTACAAAAGGGAAATATTGTGGTCTGACTAGACTAAATTCTAAGAACGTTGGCCGTGGCAACATTTTTTGACGGAAATGGCCGAAAATCGATAGCTCCCATCTAGAGGTCACCGTAAATAAGCATACCAGGTTTCAAAGCAATCTAATCATAAATGAGCCCTGTAGGGTGAGCCAAAGGGAAATATTGTGGTCTGACTAAACTAAGTTCTAAGAATGTTGGCTGCGGCAACATTTTTTGATGGAAATTGAAGAAAATCGATAGCTCCCATCTAGAGGTCACCCCAAACAAGCATGAAAGATTTCAAAGCAATCCGATCATAAATGTGCCCTGTAGGGTGTGCCAAAGGGAAATATCGAGTCTTCTGACTAAACCAAGTTCTAAGAACATTGGCCGCGGCAACATTTTTTGATGGAAATTGAAGAAAATCGATAGCTCCCATCTAGAGGTCTCCCCAAACAAGCATACCAAGTTTCAAAGCAATCAAATCATAAATGTGCCCTGTAGGATGTGCCAAAGGGAAATATTGTGGTCTGACTAAACTGAGTTCTAAAAACATTGGCCGCGGCAACATTTTTTGACGGAAATTGAAGAAAATCGATAGCTCCCATCTAGATGTCACCCCAAACAAGCATGCCAGGTTTCAAAGCAATCCGATCATAAATGTACCCTGTAGGGTGTGCCAAAGAGAAATATTGAGTCTTCTGACTAAACTAAGCTCTAAGAACGTTGGCCGCGGCAACATTTTTTGACAGAAAGTGAAGAAAATCGATAGCTCCCATCTAGAGGTATCCCCAAACAAGCATACCAGGTTTCAAAGCAATCTGATCATAAATGGGCCCTGTAGGGTGTGCCAAAGGGAAATATTGAAGTCTGACTAAACTGAGTTCTAAAAACATTGGCCGCGGCAACATTTTTTGACGGAAATTGAAGAAAATCGATAGCTCCCATCTAGATGTCACCCCAAACAAGCATGCCAAGTTTCAAAGCAATCCGATAATAAATGTACCCTGTAGGGTGTGCCAAAGGGAAATATTGAGTCTTCTGACTAAACTAAGCTCTAAGAACGTTGGCCGCGGCAACATTTTTTGACAGAAATTGAAGAAAATCGATAGCTCCCATCTAGAGGTATCCCCAAACAAGCATACCAGGTTTCAAAGCAATCTGATCATAAATGGGCCCTGTAGGGTGTGCCAAAGGGAAATATTGAGGTCTGACTGAACTAAGTTCTACGAACGTTGGCCGTGGCAACATTTTTTGCCGAAAATTGAAGAAAATCGATAGCTCCCATCTAGAGGTCACCCTAAATAAGCATACCAGGTTTCAAAGCAATCAAATCATAAATGTGCCCTGTAGGGTGTGCCAAAGGGAAATATTGTGGTTTGACTAAACTAAGTTCTAAGAACGTTGGCCGCGGCAACATTTTTTGACAGAAATTGAAGAAAATCGATAGCTCCCATCTAGAGGTCACCCCAAACAAGCATGCCAGGTTTCAAAGCAATCCGATCATAAATGTACCCTGTAGGGTGTGCCAAAGGGAAATATTGAGTCTTCTGACTAAACTAAGTTCTAAGAACGTTGGCCGCGGCAACATTTTTTGACAGAAATTGAAGAAAATTGATAGCTCCCATCTAGAGGTCTCCCCAAACAAGCATACCAGGTTTCAAAGCAATCTGATCGTAAATGTACCCTGTAGGGTGTGCCAAAGGGAAATGTTAAAAAATTTATAGTAATTTATATATTTTTTATACTTACCAATGACCCAGACATAGCTGGTGCTAACTCTTAAAATATAGGGCCAAACACAAATTTTGCCCCCCAATCCCCAAAATTTGCATCTAAAACTAAAGAAAACATGTCCTGAAAGGCCCTCCACACTTCGCCCCTACTGCGCATGCGCAGTGTCAAGGACGTTCCGAAATTGGCGCCATTTATCATTCTAATAACCATTGCCTGGTAAGCGCTATGTACTCAGCGGGGAGGCAAGAGTTCCCAACTCCTGGGAGGGCCATCCCCGTCTGGGTCATTGGTAAGTATAAAAAATATATAAATTACTATAAATTTTTTAACATTTTTATACTGTACCAATGACCCAGACATAGCTGAATAGTAAAAAGGCTGGAGGGCCAAGGACATAGATCAAAATGGAATACGCTCAATAAAATAAAATAGAGTCATCCCCTGTAGGGGAAAGAAGTAATAGGCCTTACATGTATCCTTCTTATTTATGATAAATTAGAAAGATACAACACCTTCCAAAAATTGAGCTTCATACATCCATGTACTCTATTAATATCCAATAATCCTTATACTAATAATTTTTAAAGTAAGCCAATAATAAAGTAAGTCTAGAGAATAGAGACTCTTATACTCCTAAAAGTGTGTGAGAATTGCATAATCATGTCCGTTGACATATGCAATATTCAAAGCTATACTTTAAAAACTAAGACTTGAATGAATTTTATAAACTTAAACTTCTCACTAAACAACCATCCCAATAACAGCTCAGAATTACTAACTCCGGAGGAGGTATCCCCTTGTTTTCATAGTAAAAAACAGGTGACCCAAGGGAACACCCTCCCCCCCCCTTTTTTCTTGCCCTGGGTCAAATAGCCCAGAGCGAAGAGGGCAGCCGAACGGAGACACTGCCGAAACAGACAGCCTACCTAGCTATAGTAGCAACTGTTAAGTGAATGACATTCTGAGCAGTAGAGAATAGACCTAACAATAGAGGCCTCCAGAAATGGACTCGAAATTTCTGAGATAAAATTCATGAATGGATGGCTGAGCGCAATGAGCAGCCTTCAAAAATCTATAATAGCAACACTATTAATGTAAGCCCAAGAAGTAGAAGAACTCTTACTTCATGAGCCGAAATCTTAAGCACAACTGCTAAGCCAATGATATACCATAAGCAGTACGCTAGTTAATAGAATCCATTAACAATAAAATGGAGCGTAACGTCCTTCTACTAGACATCAAAGACAGAAGAAGCTTACGCCCTTGTAATAAACAGATATCTGTTTATAAATACATAAACTGTACCCGGAAAGAGTAAAGGCCTATGCCCATACGAAGACGGAAGGACCTTAAAATAATAGGTTCCGGATAATAGGAGCCTAACTCTTATGCAACAATCCAACCTAAATAGTAACGGAAGTATTGATTCCAAAACTATGAAAGTGAAAATCATCCATCGATAGTGCATGAAACTCACTGACTCTACAGTAAAAGAGAAACCAACAGAATTACTGTCTAAAAGGTCAGAATTTGAAAACTACTGTTTCCAGAGGCTCAAATGATTACTTAGCTAAATAAGAACCGAAGTTAAAATCCGTATAGGAATTTAATCTAAAGATTCTAAGTCTATTTATCAAAAAGTTACTAACTGACTTAGATAAAGAGACAAAAGACTCAAATGTAAACTATCGTAGAGTGCATAGGTATGAGGTAACATAAACCTATAACCTAAATAACAACAGGCTGCAGTAGATCTTGTGAAACAAGTATACTAAAAAATAGCAATGAGTAGTATGGAGGGATCAACCATATGAACATAATGATCCCTACACCACGACAGAAGAGCCTCCACTTTAGTCGCATAGAATAGCGAAGAAGAGGATCTCCTATAGTAAGAAATCGCGTCCAAAGCTCGTCCAGTACAGTGCTTACAATGCAATATGGACCACACAACGGACTACATGAAGGTTGCGACCTTGCTGGTTGTGATAAAGATGACACGATTTACCCAGTGAAAAAAGATCCTCACATAGAGGAAGATTTCACGTTAAGATCCACAGTAGACAAGAGAGTAAATTACTCATGATCTCTGTGAAGATAGAGATGCTATCAACAGAAATGTATTGTGGTTGTTTATCTTAGCAATACCTGCTAAAACAACAGCGCCGGAGGATACGCGTATCCTATCATTCCGTCCTATAGATCAATAGATCGTTAACAGTATTAGCTCAGAGATCTGGACAAGCCAACACATACGTCTGCAATTGATTAGCAAGCTGTGTCATAAATAAAACATCATTGGGCGCTCCCATAGATAGCAAATCTGATTAAATACTTGTTTGTTGAGAGTCCATTCTGACAGCAACAAGCGACCCGTAAGAGAACGGGAGTGCGATAAAACAATCAGACGACCCAGAATATGACGGACCAAAACTGAACTTGGTGTAGTATAACCAACAGACGGATTCTTTCCATTAAATTGAATAACGGAAACGAAAGAGTGCCTCCCTGGTTCCGGAGATACGCCACTACTGTCGAATTAAAGGACAGGAATTTGGGCATGCGTTTCTGAATAATGTTCATGCAATGACATAAAGCAAGCCTAAAAAACATTATTCCGCGGAAGTTAAACTGATAGTTAAAAGACTGCGGAACCCAAAGACCCTGGCACTTCGAATCCGTAGGGATCAGTATATATCCCAATCTGTTTGACTGGCAACCGTCATAACAGCCACACTCGGGTCCGGCAACTGCGGCGGCACTCTCTGAGTCAACCACCGAATGTTTGCCCCAGTCTGAATCTCTTGTAACACTAGATAGACAAGAGAATGTATAAATCAAGCAATTCATGGATTGCCGGAAAGTTGCCGTCAAAGAGAAGCTCCTCCGAGAACGAAGCGACTCTGAGAGAGTTCTTAACCTACTATCCACGTGTGGATGTAGCTAGGGCTGCATCACGTCTAACCAACTCCAATCAGCCACTGAAGGGCGGAGTTATACGTGAACAAACTACTGCCCTCAAAAGAAATTACATTGAGAATAATATCCCGTAAATCTTTTCTTGAAGACGTAATGATAACGCCTCAGTAAGGCGGATTACGTATAATAAAGCGTCTAAGTTAAGTCTACTATACATAATGTCGTTCCCAACATTGAAAATGGAAAAGACATAACGGCGAAAAGAAAATATGCAGTCTTTAATCACACCGTCTAGACGCATATGAACTCTCGGTATGCCCTGCTCTGCCAAAATAAACTATATGTAAAAAAGATAAAATGGCAGAAATGAGCCACGCGGACAAGAAACTAAACTATCATGCTTAGTAGCAGGCTTGTATATATATATAAATATATAGCGTCGAAAAATAAAACACATGTTGTAATGACAATATTGGACTGCGTCGGTAAGTCAGGGACAAAGTCCCTGTACCGATCGAAAAATCCGAGTCCAATGACGCTATAAGTCTCTTATCCAAGATCGCAGCAATGAAGTCCGAAAAATAATCACTGGAAGAAATGCCAGAAGATATGAAAGGCATCTTCCGATACTACTAAAGGGAAAACTCGAAATCTTTCGAATCCCTTTCGCCATCCTGTCGGACCCTATAAAGCGTTCGGTCGTCCGTAGCTTAATGCAACCGCGGACCGCACCGACCCAGCGCCGTCGGATAATTCCTGATTCGACCGAGAAACCGTCAATTGCTGGGATGCTGCGAAACAACTGTGCTAACTCGGATAGCACGTCCGTCACTGAGGCCTGAGGAGCAGCGGTCTTACGATGCATTGCCGCAGGAAGCTCCGAGATCGTTACCCCGTGCATACTTCCAATATGCGAGCGAACGGAGTGTATAGGCCTCGTGTCCCTTGGCTACCGGATGGCGCGACCTATTCGCTGTGGAATCACTGAATGCCGAAACTGATCGGATACTCGAGGTCACGTAGCCAATGTGCGGTCGTGTGCCCTGCTGTGAGGATGAGGAAGCAGTAAAGACAGTCTCTCGGACTGTCAATATAACGGAGCGTCCCGAGCAACGGACATATGCTCCGAATGTAAAATATCTGAACCACAACATGCGGTCCCCTATGTTGTTGGCTTCCTCCGATCTGTCCTCAATCTGCCGTCACTGGGTGAGTACTAAAGTAATTAAAGTGCTCGCATCACCCAAATCTCCTTCCTAGACCGCAACGGACGAACCCGGCAGCCGAACCATTCGATGAATGTACGCTACACCGGGTGAGCTAGCGAATGTCACTCCGTAAGCGATAGACATATTCCATGAGCACTTATTGCCGCTAACTCTTCATTAACTATGACGACAGAGGCACACTTTTGAAAGACATCTCCATAACTCTTCGAACAAGAAACCAGAAATGCTTGGATAGCAAGCATAAAATAATAATATATATAGCGTCGTTCAATAATTCGAAAGTTTGTGTGACATTATTGGACTATGTCGGAACTGAGGGACGATGTCCCTGAACCGAACCAAAAATTTCTAAGTCCACCGACGCTATCAGTTTCTTATCCGGCATCGCAGCATATGTTGTTCCGAAAGGGAAAGCTTGAAATCCACCGAATCCCTTTCGGTATCCCATCGGACCGGATGAAACTTTCGGACGTCCGTACCCGCTTCCGCGGAGCGTCCCGACCCAGCATCGTCGGATAAAATATATGCGACAGATTCAGTTGATGCTGGGATGCTGCGATAAACTGTGCTATTAAGGAAGCACATCCGTTCCCGAGGCCTGTGCAGTAGCGGACTTACGATGCATTGCCGCTGGAAGCTCCGTGTACGTTGACTCCCACACACTTCCTATGCGAACGTCCGGAGTCTGCAGGCCTCGAGTCCCCGGCTACCGACCCAGCGCTGTCGGATAATTCTCGATCCGACACCGTTTCTGTCGGCTGCTGGGATGCTGCGATAAGCTGTGCTATGTGCACAAGAATGTCCGGCGTCGAGACCTGCGGAGGCGCAGTCTATCGCTGCTTCGCCGAGGGCAGCTCCGCATCAGATGGCTCCCGCATACTTTTCCTATGCGAACGTCCGGAGTCCATCGGTCTCGAATCCCTGGCTGCCGGATGGTGTGACCTGGTCGCCGAAGAATCCTTGATCGGCGAAGCTGGTAATATATCGGCGGTCACGCAGCCAAGGTGCGGTCGTGTGCGCTGACGAGAAGAAGAAGCCTTAGCAGTCTCAGCGGACTGCCTATACAACGGAGCGTCCCGAGCGACGGACGTATGCTCCGCTAACTACACATTTGTACCACAACATCTGGGGCCAGATGTTGTTGAACGAGAGAGGGGCCTCTCTCGCTTGCCGTCCGGATGGACCGGAACGAGCTATGAACCGGACTAAAAGGCTTCCTCCGTTCTCCCTCCGATCCGCCGTCACTGGGTGTGCATTAAGTTAATTTTATAGTGCTCGCATCACCCCAAAATTCCTTCTAGACCGCAACGGACGAACCCGGCTGCCGAACCATTCGGTGAATGGACGCTACACCGGGCGAGCTAGCGGACGTCAAAGGCCGTCGAACCTACTAGGGTCCTCTTAGGCAATTGGCGTATTACATGAGCACTTTTCCGCTAGCCCTTCATTAATTGTGACGACGGAGGCACACTGTTGGAAGACATCACAGATACATCACCCTAATCTTGATCGTCTGAAATAGAAATTGATAAAGTAGAGTGACCCTGCGGGGAAAGGACCGGAGTGTCCAAATCCCCAACAACATACCGTGACATACGCTTCCCATATTGTCATCGAAATCATACGATACAGAACAGGAGTTAATGCGAGTACACTGACCACATATAGAATGATAATAAGGTCAGAGGAAGACTTCCTCTTAAAGCAATAGATCAATATCCTTTCAATGTGAAAAGAAAACAAGTCCTGGTACTCGCACTAACCCCTGGCAATCAAAATACATAATAATAATATGATCCATTAATATAGAAAAAATAATTGAAATCAAAATATTTTGAAAAAATATTTTTTCAGAACAGCCCAAGTTTCTGAAAAGTAACATTGAGCCCCAATGGATCCCAAGCCTAAGTGTGGACAAAAATTTTAAAAATATTTTAAACAATTTATTCAACACTTACGAACAATAATAATTAATAATGTATCTAGTTATGATTAAAATAACATAAAGATATTATTATTTAGAAATCCCCCCCTCACACAGAGGGCTGTTGTAAATGTAAACAATGAGTGTAAACACTAAAATAAGACTCCAGGCACCCAGGCCCGAAATCAGTTACCAAAAATACACCATCTGATGCAAAACAGAGACTTCCAGGGAAGAAACTGCAGAACATCAGATGGTAGATGCAGAACACAACGCCTAACCACCCGTAGGTGAAGACGTAAACATGGGGAAAGAACAGAATTCATTCTGTTATACAGCTAAAACTCCCAAGAAATTTTAGTAATAATAATTACAGAAACTATGCCAAAAGCATGGGAGAATAGCAAGGGGGAACTTAAAGGACAGGGAGAGAGGAAAAACACTTGAAAAAACAGTGTAACTAAATAATCAGAATGACAACAAAATGGCTGCTGCCTTGAAAATAGGTAACTTAACATAATTTCATTAAAAAATTTTAAGTTACAGCCCTGATAATATTCTGTCACACATTCTTTTCCTCTCCTCCTTTTCTATCCTCCTTAGAATCACCATTTCACTAATATTTATGTGTCTGGCATCATTTAAACTGAGATTTAAAAGCACAAAGATCAGTCAGATGTTAACTGATGAAGGGCCAAACTTAGAATGATAAATGGCGCCAATTTCGGAACGTCCTTGACACTGCGCATGCGCAGTAGGGGCGAAGTGTGGAGGGCCTTTCAGGACATGTTTTCTTTAGTTTTAGATGCAAATTTTGGGGATTGGGGGGCAAAATTTGTGTTTGGCCCTATATTTTAAGAGTTAGCACCAGCTATGTCTGGGTCATTGGTACAGTATAAAAATATTGAGGTCTGACTAAACTAAGTTCTACGAACGTTGGCCGTGGCAACATTTTTTGCTGGAAATTGAAGAAAATCGATAGCTCCCATCTAGAGGTCACCCTAAATAAGCGTATCAGGTTTCAAAGCAATCAAATCATAAATGTGCCCTGTAGGGTGTGCCAAAGGGAAATATTGTGGTTTGACTAAACTAAGTTCTAAGAACGTTGGCCGCGGCAACATTTTTGACGGAAATTGAAGAAAATCGATAGCTCCCATCTAAAGGTCACCCCAAACAAGCATAAGAAGTTTCAATGTAATCTGATCATAAATGCGACCTGTGAGGTGTGCCAAAGGAAATTGTGGACGTACGTACTAACGTACGTACGTACGTACGCCGACGGACGAGAAGTGATGGCAATAGTTCAGCTTGACTTTGTCAAGTTGAGCTAAAAACAAATAAAGAAAACTAAAGTGTGACTGACAGACTGACTGACAGACTGACAGATGGACAGAGTGAAAATGAAACTTGATCTGTAAGTCATCGTTCTATAGTAGGTTACCAAAAATAAAATCATTCGGTTGAAGCATTTCCAAAAAAAGTCCGGAAAACTAAAGTGTGACTGACAGACTGACGGATTGATAGACTGACAGACTGACAGACTGATGGACTGACAGACTGACGGATGGATACAGTGCAAACCTACAGCAGGGTAGCATCACTAAATTTACCCTCTGTGAACCTCAATCTGAATCAATGATCAGGCCTAAACAGACAAGGGTACCCAGAGTATAAATTGGTCCATTGTACAGGACAGCATTGGCAAATTCCCCCTCTGGGGACCTCATTCTGCAAATGACAGATTGCTTATTTCCAGGCTTTATCACAGTATGTCATTCATTGATGAAGGTACAGTAATGTTGTTTGTTGTTGTCAAAGCTATCACAAATAACACAAACCATTTGTATTTTATGTGATCTAAATTAATGGTGTTGAATTTATTCTTAATATTTAGACCAGATTTACAAAAATAAATGAGAGTTTTTCAGCCATTAAAACATCTGCTGATTGGGATCAAGTTAACAGGAAATTTCAAACACATTTCTTCATATTTCACTTCAATGAACTATCATAAAAAGAAGCTCAGTGACACAGCTAAGGCTCTCTCTATAACTTATCTTAAAACACAAATCTATGGAAACACAGACAAGATCTTACAAATAGTGATGAACCTATTATCGGCATCGGCCATCGGCATTGGGCGATAATGGGGTAATCGGCAAATCATCGGCATCGGCAGAAAAGGGCACCCTTTACCGATAGGGGTGCACCAATTGTTATAAGATAAAAATAAACCGTCGTTTTTTTTACTCAAAGCCATATCGTCAAAAACAGTGTTTACACATGAAAGTTCTGGGGAATGTGTCAATACTACCGATTCCAGAATTCTGTGTGTTTTAATATTTCATGAATAATTTAAAGCTTAGACACAATTTCAATTTGTCACACGGTCATGTTTGATTCTTATTAAACAGAAGTTAAAAAATTTTTAGTAATTTATATATTTTTTATACTTACCAATGACCCAAACTCAGCTGGTGCTAACTCTTAAATTTTAGGGCCAAACACAAATTTTATCCCCCAATCCCCAAAATTTGCATCCAAAACCGAAAAATACATGTCCTATATGGTCCTCCATACCTTTCCTCCACTGCACATGCGCAGTGTCAAGGAGGTCTCGAAATTGGCGCCAAAAGTCATTCTTACAAGCAGTGCCTGGAAAAGCGTTATGTACTCAGCGGGGAGGTATGAGTTCCCAACTCATGGCCATCCCTGTCTGGGTCATTGGTAAGTATAAAAAATATATAAATTACTATAAATTTTTTAACATTTTTATACTGTACCAATGACCCAGACTTAGCTGAATAGTAAAAGGTTGGAGGGCCTAGGACAAAAAGCAATCCAATAACTCAACTATATATATACAGAATTATCCCCTCAGGAGAAAGGAGAAATAGGCTTTACATGTATCTTTCTATTCTGCATCAAAAGAGAAAGACACAACACCATTCTGTACTTGAGCATAAAAACATCACTGATGTCTATTAACCTCCAGAATAATCCATTATGGTAATTATTTTTAAAGGAAAGCCACTAAATAAAGTAGTCCAGATAAATGAGACTCTTATATTCATTAAAAGTATATAATTGTATATTAACGTCTGCATGATATGTGACATATACAAATACTACACACCGAGGTACACTTAAAAATATTACATGGATGAGTAAAAAAGATCTTTACACTTTAAAAATCATCCCGGTACCGACTAGAATTACTGACTCTAGGGGAGGTATTCCCTTGCTTTTCACTATAAAGCAGGTGACCTAAGGGAACACCCTCCCCCCCCCCCTTCCCCTTGCCCTGGGTCAAATATCCCAGAGCGAAGAGGGCGGCAGCGCAGAGTCACTGCCGGAACCAAAAGCCTACACAACTATAGTTGCAACTGTTTAGTGGACAACATTCTGAGCAACAGATAACGAACCTAAACAATGCCGGTCTCTAGAAATGGACTCAATATTTCTGAGGTATAAATTCATGCAAGTGAAAGGCTAAAACCAATATGCAGCCGTCATTAGAACTGTAATAGCAATGCTATTAACATAAGCCTCTGAAGTAGAAAGAACTCTTACTTCAAGAGCTAAAATCTTAATCGCAGACTGCTGTGTTGAAGATATTATCATAAGCAGTACTGAAAGCTAATAGAATCCATCTAGCTATAGAATGGACCGAAATGTGGAGGAAGCTTCCACAGCATAAGCCACAACAGACACCTGAATAGATTAATGCACGGTCTTTGTGGAGACAGAGGTGCTACCAACAGAACTGCATTGAGATTATTTAACTTAAGCAATATCTTCTGAATCAACGGCACTGGAGGATACCAATATCCTATTATCTCGTCTCACGAGATGGATAGAGCGTCAACTGCAAACGCTCGAGGACCCGAACATGTTGACACATACACTTGCAACTGATTGTTGAGATGCGTCGCAAAAAAGTCCATCATTGGCCGCTCTCATAGGTAGCAAATCTGATATAAATACTCGTTGTTAAAAGTCCATTTGACTGCAACAAGCGGCCCTTTCGTGAAAGGGAGTCCGCTAATACGTTCAGACGACCCGGAATATGACGGACCGATAGGAGAACTTGAAGTTCTAGTACCAACAGAAGGATTCATTCTGTTACAGTGAATAACAGAATGGAATGAGTACCTCCCTAGTTCCGAAAATACGCTTATATCGTCGAATTGTCGGACAGAATTGCCTGTGGGCATTCTGGATAACATTCATGCAATGACGTAACGCAAGCCAAAATAACATCAATTCCTGATGTTTATGTGCTTGATTAAGAACTACGGATCCCAAGGACCCTGGCACTTAAAAACCGTTGGGCTCAATGTTGGGTCCAAACCTATTTAACTGGCATCCGTCAAAACTGTAAAACTCGGATCCGGCAATTGCAGTGGAAGTTATTTCCCTGAATAAACCACTGAATATCTGCCCTAGTCTGAATCTGTTTCACTTGACTTACATGAGGATGTACGTAATGAGCGAAAGAATCTTCACCCTCCAACTCGGTTCTTTTTGAGTCAAAAAGATTTGGAGAGGACAAGTGCGTAGCCGCCCCATTGGAATAAAATCTGCGGCAGCTCCACACAACCCTATCAGTCTGATAAATTCTCTCGCTGTAACTTTGTCTAAGTGAAGACAATAGCGAGCGTAACAACTGATTAATTTCGCTCTGGTTAACAGCAGACGAACAAGATTGTTGTGCGTCTCGAAGCTCATTCCCAAGTGGGTGAATGACTTGGACAGCACCAGATCCGACTTCTCCTCTTTTATTATAAAACCGAGACGTTGGAGTAATAGAAGCAGATTCTGCACATCGTTCTGAAGCGTTAACTCGTTGCCGTACCTCTGAAGAATGTCGTCCAGGTAGGCCGACGTTATCGCAGACGAATGAGCTCGGAAATGCATCATTACCGAGTTCATTATTCGAGTGAAAGCCCAGGGCGCTAGGTTCAAACCGAAGCACATCGCTCGGAACTGATATACAACTCCTAGGACTGCGAAGCATAGATACTTTCTGGATGTCGGATGTACCGTGACGTGAAAGTACGCATCCTTGAGATCTATGCTTGTAGCATAGTCGTTCACCCGAATACTCACTCTGACTGATCGAATTGTCTCCATATAGAACTTCGGAGCGACGATCAGCTTGTTTATCCAGCTCAGATCTATGACTGGATGGAACGAGCCGTCTGGTTTCGGAACCAGAAACAGATGGCTGTAGAAACCCGGTGATTCCTGGTCTTCTATGACCTCTACCGCGTTCTTCTTCAGAAGAGACTGTACTTTTGATAGAAGAGCGTCTCTTCTCTGCGGATTTGACGGAAGCTGAGTCCATTTGGACTTCGAGTTAATGGAGGCTTTCGTTTGAAGGATATTCTTAGTCCTTCCGAAATTACTCCTCGAATCCAGGGGTCGTCCGTACTTGACGCCCAATTGTTTATAAAACTCGACAATCTTCCGCCTACCAGAACACGATAGAGGTTCATACCATCACCTTCTGGACCTGCGAGGCTTGCGGAAGGAGAAACTACGTCCTCCACGACCCGCACCTCGCCCCGTCGACCTAGGGACGTCTGACCGGTTATCTCGGCCAGAATAATGTCCCCCACGTGAGTCGCTGCCTTGACGGTCTCTAGAATAAGACCTAGAGGACGCATAGGAACCTCTATAGGAACTTCTCTTGGGCGTACTTGTCCCAGAAGTGCCTGTCTTACTCTTTTCTGCTGTATCCAACTTTTTAGAAGCGGATTTGAATAGCAGAGAATCCGAAGCTTTCTTAGTTATCTGATCATAGATTGCTGAAAGCTTGCCGTCGAAGAGAAGCTCTCCGGAGACTGAAGCGACTCTGAGAGAGTTTTTCACCTTACCATCCATGCGCGTGGATGTAGCTAGGGCCGCGTCAACGTCTAACCAACTCCAGGTTTGCCACTGAAAGGGCGGAGTTATACATGGAATAAGCTATTGCCCTTGAAAGAACTCTTAAGGAAGATAGTACATCCTGGAATTCTTTCCCTTCAAGGCGTAATGAAAACGCTTTAGTAAGGTGATCTGCGTACAATAATGCGTCTAAGATAACTCTGTTAGACATTATTGTCGTTTCCAACATCGCGGTTGAAATTGACATAGACGACGGTATAGATCATTCTAGATCTTCGGCCTGATCGTCTAGACGCAGAGGAACTCTCGGTATGCACTGTCCTGCCGTTTCGAAATTATTCCTTGAATTGATGAAAGGCAGATGTAGAGCATTCGCCGATAAGAAACCTGACTTGCTCATTTTGGTAGCAAGCTTATATATAGCGTCCTACAATAGTTCAAATGTTCTTGTGACATTATTGGACTGTGTCGGAAACTCGGGGACGATGTCCCTAAACCGATAAAATTATTCTGTGTCCAGTGACGCTCACAGTTTCTTATCCGGCATCGCAGCCTTTGGTCCGACAGAACAACTTCTGAAAGATAATGCCAGATGATATCTACGGCAACTTTATGTTGTTCTGAAAGGGAAAAAAACCAACTCCTCGGCATCCCTTTGCCATCCTGTTGGACCACTTGAAATTCTCGGTCGTACGTACATGATGCTTCAGCGGAGCATACCAACCCAGCATCGTCGGATAAATCCTGATCCGACAGAGATTCTGTTATCTGCTGGGATGCTGCGATAATTTGTGCTATTTGAAAAGCACGTTACGGAGACCTGTGGAGCAGCGGTCTTACGTTACTTAGCCGCTGAAAGCTCCCTGGACGTTAACTCCTGCATATTACTTATGCGAACGGCCGGAGTCTATAGGCCTCGTATTCCTGACTACCGGATGGCATGACCTGGTCGCCGTGAAATCCTTGGCCGGCGAGACTGGCTAGATAACAGTGGTCACGTAGTCAAGGTGTGGTCGTGTGCGCTGCCGTGAGGATGAGGAAGCCATTAGAGCAGTCTCTCCGGACTGTCTATATAACGGAGCATCCCGAGCGGTGGACGTATGCTCCGAATGAGAAACATTTGTACCACATCTGTTCTCAGATGTTGTACTAGAGAGGGACCTCTCTCACTCGCAGCCCGGGTGGACCTGGACGAGCTAGGAACCGGACTTAAAGGCTTCCTCCGTACCCTCCTCGTATCCATCGTCACTGGGTGTGCATATAGTATATTTTATAGTGCTCGCATCTCCCAAATCTCCTTCTTGGACCGCAACGGACAAACCCGGTTACCGAACCATTTGATGAATGGACGCTACACCGGACGAACTAGCGGACGCCAAAGCCGTCGATCCTACTTGGGACCTCTTAGGCAATTGACGTAATATCATGAGCACTTATCCGCTAGCTCTTCATTTGAATGTGACGACGGAAGCACACTTTTTGAAGACATCACAGAAAATCACCGCATTCTTATTCCTGAATGAGGCCTGTGGAGCCGTGACTTACACAATATCCGCTGGCAGCTCCAGGGACGTTCATTCCTGCATTTATATAATATGCGAACGTCCCATCAGGAAAGACCTCATATCCTCGGCTAACAGATGAAGTAACCTGGTCGACAATATTCCCTGGTCGGCAAAGCAGGAGCTCTAGGAACGTTCATTCCTGCATTTATATAATATGCGATCGTCCCCTGAAACCCTGTGGTCACAAGCCAAGGTGCGGTGGTGTGTGTTGACATGAGGATGAGGAAGCCCATAACACAGCCAGTTCGGACTGTGTATGTGACAGAACGTCCCGAACAGGAGGATTGGACGTATGTTCCGACTAACAAACAAACATACAACACTGCGGCTCAAATGTAGTTGTAAGAGAGAGGGGGGGCTCTCTCGCTCGAGGTCCGGATAGACCTGGACGAGCTAGCTACTAGACTGACAGGCTTCCTCCGTACTATCCTCGGATCCGTCGTTGCTGGGTGTGCACGTTCCAAGTTTATAGTGCTCGCATCACCCACACTGCTTCCCAGAACCGTAACGGACAAACCCAGCTGCCGAGCCATTCGATGAATGGTCGCTACACCGGGCGGACTAGTGGACGATCAATGCCTTCGATCCTACTAGGGACCTCTTCGGCAATTGTCGTATTACCCTGAGCACTTAGCCGCTAGCCCTAACACTGCAACAACGGAGACACACTTGTTGAAGACATCATGAAAACATCACCCTGAATTCTGAAAAATAAAATGATAATACAGAGTGACCCTACGGAGAGAGGACCGCTATGGACCCCTCCCCGCAAACACAATATCGTGACACATGCCTCCAACGTTGTCATTTCAATCAACACACACAGAGCAGGAATTAGTGCGAATACATTGAACCTGAGAATTAGAGGAAGGAATCCTTGCATTTTAAATAAAAAATATTTTTTCATCAATAAAAAATAGTCATATTAGTCGCACTATCCCTTGAAATAAAGATACATAATATAACATAATCCATTATAATGTTTGAAAGAAAATAATTTTCAAAAAAAAAATTTTTTGAAAAAATTTTTCAGAAGAGCCCAAGTTCCCAATGGGAACACCGAGCCCAAATGGATCCCAAAAAAGCCTAAGTGTGGACAAAAATTTTTAAAACATTTTAAAAAATTAATGCAACATTTACATACAATATTAATGTATCTTGCTATGTCTAAACTAATGTAAAGACAAGAAATCACTATCAGCAGTAACCGTTGTCAATGTAAACAAGAAGTTGTACAAAAACCGGAAACATGACTCCAGGCACTGAAAAACATGGCCCGAAATCAGTTACCAATTTAAACACTATCTGATGCAAAACAGAGATTTCCATAGAAGAAACTGCAGAACATCAGATGGTAGATGCAGATCACAATGCCTAAACACCTAAGGGTGAGGACGTCAACATGGGGAAAAGAACAGAATATAGAAGAGAATAGCAAGGGGGGAATAAAGGAAAGGGAGAGAGGCAACACTGATCAAGCAGTGGAACTTTCATAGCAAGAATGATAACAACAGGCTCATGCCTCGAAATTAGTAAACATAACATAATTTCGTAAAAAATTTTAAGTTACAGCCCTGATTATTTCCTGCCACTGAATTTTCCTCTCATCCTTCTATTTCCTCTTTAGATCCACCATTTCTCTCATATTTATGTGTCTGGCATCATTTAAACTGAGATTTACAAGCACAAATATCAGTCAGATGTGAACTGATGAAGGGCCAAACAAAGAATGACTTTTGGCGCCAATTTCGAGACCTCCTTGACACTGCGCATGCGCTATGGAGGAAAGGTATGGAGGACCTTATAGGACATGTATTTTTCGGTTTTAGATGCAAATTTTGGGGATTGGGGGGTAAAATTTGTGTTTGGCCCTAGAATTTAAGAGTTAGCACCAGCTTAGTCTGGGTCATTGGTACAGTATAAAAATATCTCAGCCCAGTTTCTTAAGTTGTAACATCGTTGTTTAAAATTCAGCTTTCCTATATTACTACATTTTGAAAATCACACGGTTCTTATTAAAACAAATAGTGTCAGATTGTCGGTGCCAGTTTCATTTCTGATTTATTTTTAAGTACTGTATAACGAAAAAAATCTAGAGGGCGACAAGTGAAGTAAATTATGCAAGGCAGCTTTTTTGAAAACAATACAAAGTGCGCATTCCATGGAGGATTAGTGTCGTTTCGTACACAGGTGTTTCATATTTTGTACATATATCAAAGGATGTTTCGAGTATCAGGACAACTCAAACCCACGGCAACTTGTACCAGTCAAGTCGTACCCAAAATTGGACGACTCGTACCCATTTTTGTCTGGACAACTCGTACCCACGATTGGACAACTTGTACCCACAATGGGACAACTCGTTTCTGATATTATTTACAATGGGAGGGCAGATAGTAACACAATTATATATTCATTTTAAACCCCGTGACGAGAGACAAGCAGCCCAAATTCTCGAGAACTGTGCATCCGATATCAGAAACTGGATGACTCAACATTTCTTAAAACTTAATGCTGATAAAACTGAAATAGTGTACATAGGACTACCCTGTCAACTTTCCAAAGTTTCTAAACTCAGTTTACATATTGAAGACAGTGTCATCTCACCGTCGATAGCAGTCCGCAATCTGGGATACTGCATGGATGGGAATTTGGCTGCAGATGCGCATGTGGTGCAAGTCTGCAGATCTGCTTTCCACCATCTGCGCAATATCGGCAGAGTTCGGAACGTGATCGATGAGGAGATGACGAAGCAGCTTGTGCACGCCCTTTTAACTAGCCGTCTTGATTACTGCAATTCTCTGTTATATGGCTGCAAGAGTGGTAACCAGGAATAAGAAATTTTGTCATATTACACCTATACTGAAAGATCTACACTGGTTACCCATAAAGGAGCGAATTAATTTCAAAGTTCTTCTTTTAACTTTTAAATCTCGCTTAGATATTGCACCTGGTTATTTGAACTCTCTTATACAGTGTTACGAACCTGTCAGAGCTCTTAGATCTTCGTCAGCCAACAATCTGGTATACAACCCTGGATACCTTGTAACTGCCGGTGATGGAGCATTCAGTGTAGCTGGACCTTATTTGTGGAACCAACTGCCCGATCACCTGAAGGTCGTCCAGGACATAGTTTCGTTCAAAAAGTCACTGAAAACCCATATGTTTAAATTAGCCTATCCCGCCATAATATCTAGTTAGTTACATATTCATATTAGATGTCATGTACTTATTGTAAAGCCTGTGAGCACGTTCAGTGGAAACTTGGCTTAAAACCATATTATTATTATATTATTATATAACAGACCAATGCTTACATGAGCGAGGGCGAAAAGACCCGGACTAGTACATACTGCGGATACGGGGTGGGGAGGGGTAGCCCCCCCCCCACCCCCAATTTTTTTCCCTAAAAATAAAATCACCAAACATGCAACTATTACGGGATTGTCATTTTGATATTTTAAGACACATTTACATAGAGCGAGATAAGACTAAGTTTAGAGTAGATCGTAAAGCCCTTGAACGAGTTTATTTTTCATTCGTTCGCCCAGCATTGGAATATGCAGACATAGTGTGGGGGTAACTGCAGTGCAGTGCAGTGCAGAAGAATCCTGTGGACTTGAACGAATTCAAATTGAAGCAGCCCAGATCATGACCGGAGGAACTGAAAGTGCGAGCAAGCAGTCTCTGTTTCTTGAGACTGGCTGAGAAACTGTGGTTTCAAGAAGGGAAAAACACTGAAGGCTACTTACAAACCAAACAATTAAGATTTCACTATCACAACAAAGTAGACATACAAAGCAAATCATTATCAAAACACAAATGCAGCATGTGCTGACAGGAACTTACAGAGCAAATCATTATCCAAACACGTGCGACATTTCCGACAGCAAGTTTTCAATGCATAAACTTATAGACGTGTATGTTCCAAAAGTCAAATCAATAGTGATTTAAAAAAAAAAAATGCCGCTCAGGATCACAGATCCAATGTCGAGTTGTGACCTTGACCTTTGACCTGGCGAGTCCAAGGTCAATAGGGTTCTTCCTCGCACCAAGGCCAACACACCTATGAAGTTTCATGACTCTAGGTTGAACCACTATCAAGTTCTCATCCGGAAACCAATTGTTGCGATATGCTATGTTCAAGGTCACTGTGACCTTGACCTTTGACCTGGTGAGTCCAACATCAATAGGGTTCTTTCTCGCACCAAGGCCAACACGCCTGTAAAGTTTCATGACTCTAGGTTGAACCACTATCAAGTTATCATCCGGAAACCAATTGTTGCGATATACTATGTTCAAGGTCACTGTGACCTTGACCTTTGACCTGGTGAGTCCAAGATCAATAGGGTTCTTCCTCGCACCAAGGCCAACATACCTATGAAGTTTCATGACTCTAGGTTGAACCACTATCAAGTTATCATCCGGAAACCAATTGTTGCGATATACTATGTTCAAGGTCACTGTGACCTTGACCTTTGACCTGGTGAGTCCAACATCAATAGGGTTCTTCCTCGCACCAAGGCCAAAACACCTATAAAGTTTCATGACTCTAGGTTGAACCACTATCAAGTTATCATCCGGAAACCAATTGTTGCGATATACTATGTTCAAGGTCACTGTGACCTTGACCTTTGACCTGGTGAGTCCAAGATCAATAGGGTTCTTCCTCGCACCAAGGCCAACACACCTATGAAGTTTCATGACTCTAGGTTGAACCACTATCAAGTTATCATCCGGAAACCAATTGTTGCGATATACTATGTTAAAGGTCACTGTGACCTTGACCTTTGACGTAGCGAGTTAAAAATCAATAGGGATCTTCCCCTCACCAAGGCCAATCTACCTATGAAGTTTCATGAATGTGAGTTGAACCATTATCAAGTTATCATCCGGAAACCAATTGTTTAAGATTTACTATGTTCAAGGTCACTGTGACCTTGACCTTCGACGTAGCATGTCCAAAATCAATAGAGTTCTTCCTCCCACCAAGACCAACCTATGTATGAAGTTTAATGAATGTGAGTTGAACCACTATCAAGTTATCATCCGGAAACCAATTGTTTACGCCCGCCCGCCCGCCCACCCGCCCGCCCGAAACCCCCCGCCCACCCGCCCGCCCACCCACCCGCCCGCCAGCCCGCCCACCCACCCGCCCACCCGCCCACCCACCCGCCCGCCCGCCCACCCGCCCGCCTGCCATTCACCAAACTATAAGTCGAGTTTGACTTCGTCACAACTCGACTAAAAATGCCGCTCAGGATCACCGATCCAATGTCGAGTTGTGACAACAGTTCCTCGCACCAAGGCCAACACACCTATGAAGTTTCATGACTCTAGGTTGAACCACTATCAAGTTATCATCCGGAAACCAATTGTTGCGATATACTATGTTCAAGGTCACTGTGACCTTGACCTTTGACCTGGTGAGTCCAAGATCAATAGGGTTCTTCCTCGCACCAAGGCCAACATACCTATGAAGTTTCATGACTCTAGGTTGAACCACTATCAAGTTATCATCCGGAAACCAATTGTTGCGATATACTATGTTCAAGGTCACTGTGACCTTGACCTTTGACCTGGTGAGTCCAACATCAATAGGGTTCTTCCTCGCACCAAGGCCAAAACACCTATAAAGTTTCATGACTCTAGGTTGAACCACTATCAAGTTATCATCCGGAAACCAATTGTTGCGATATACTATGTTCAAGGTCACTGTGACCTTGACCTTTGACCTGGTGAGTCCAAGATCAATAGGGTTCTTCCTCGCACCAAGGCCAACACACCTATGAAGTTTCATGACTCTAGGTTGAACTACTATCAAGTTATCATCCGGAAAGGAATTGTTGCGATTTACTATGTTCAAGGTCACGTTGACCTTGACCTTTGACGTAGCGAGTCCAAAATCAATAGGGTTCTTCCCCTCACCAAAGCCAATCTACCTATGAAGTTTCATGAAAGTGAGTTGAACCATTATCAAGTTATCATCCGGAAACCAATTGTTTAGGATTTACTATGTTCAAGGTCATTGTGACCTTGACCTTCGACGTAGCATGTCCAAAATCAATAGGGTTCTTCCTCCCACCAAGACCAACCTACGTATGAAGTTTAATGAATGTGAGTTGAACCACTATCAAGTTATCATCCGGAAACCAATTGTTTACGCCCGCCCGCCCTCCCGCCCGCCCGCCCGCCCGCCCATCCGCCCGCCCGCCCGCCATTCACCAAACTATAAGTCGAGTTTGACTTCGTCACAACTCGACTAATTGAACCACTATCAAGTTATCATCCGGAAACCAATTGTTGCGATATACTATGTTAAAGGTCACTGTGACCTTGACCTTTGATCTGGTGAGTCCAAGATCGATAGAGTTCTTCCTTGCACCAAGGCCAACCCACCTATGAAGTTTCATGAATGTAGGTTGAACTACTATCAAGTTATCATCCGGAAAGGAATTGTTGCGATTTACTATGTTCAAGGTCACGTTGACCTTGACCTTTGACGTAGCGAGTCCAAAATCAATAGGGTTCTTCCCCTCACCAAAGCCAATCTACCTATGAAGTTTCATGAAAGTGAGTTGAACCATTATCAAGTTATCATCCGGAAACCAATTGTTTAGGATTTACTATGTTCAAGGTCATTGTGACCTTGACCTTCGACGTAGCATGTCCAAAATCAATAGGGTTCTTCCTCCCACCAAGACCAACCTACGTATGAAGTTTAATGAATGTGAGTTGAACCACTATCAAGTTATCATCCGGAAACCAATTGTTTAGGATTTACTATGTTCAAGGTCATTGTGACCTTCACCTTCGACGTAGCATGTCCAAAATCAATAGGGTTCTTCCTCCCACCAAGACCAACCTACGTATGAAGTTTAATGAATGTGAGTTGAACCACTATCAAGTTATCATCCGGAAACCAATTGTTTATGCCCGCCCGCCCGCCCGCCCGCCCATCCGCCCGCCCGCCCATCCGCCCGCCCGCCCGCCATTCACCAAACTATAAGTCGAGTTTGACTTCGTCACAACTCGACTAAAAATAATGATAGCATGTCCATTGGTCTGTTATTTTCGTGTTACTATCCGCCCCACCGCCTGTAAATCATATCAGGTACGAGTTGTCCAGCTGTGGGTACAAGTTGTCCAATAGTGGGAACAAGTTGCCCAGACAAAAATGGGTATGAGTCAATCAATTTTGGGTACGACTTGACTGGTATGAATTGCCGTGGGTACGAGTTGTCTATTTATATGAAATAATAGACAACTTACTTTTGTCAGGTATTATAATCCAATATAAATTATTTTTACATACGGGCTGTTGTCTTCACTTAATTGACTCAAGGCAGTCATAACCCCATGTACAAAACATCCTAGCTTGTGTTCGAAACATCCTACAAGTTTGTGACTTTGTGTACGAAACATCCTAAATTGCCATGTACGAAACGCCCATGTATGAAACATCCAGCTCCCTTCCATGGCGGGGCAGAATCACGTGATTTTCAAAATGGAAAGGTCTATTTTAAACATACATGTTGAAATTGAATATTGGGCTTATGGCCGATATGAGAAGAAAGGAATAAGTTGGATTTACCCAGAGTCAGGGCAGTGTCTGTCGGTCTGTGTATGAGTTACCACAGGATCGCTATGAGTTTTATATATAAGGGATTTAATCTTACTTGGAGAATATACTGGGAGAATATGTTGTTCCATGCAGAGAGAGTCAATCTGACTCGGGTGATTCCGTTCTTCTCACCGAGGAATGGACTCCACAAAACGATCGGATAAATTGTCTGAGGGAGTTGATTTGGTGGCGAGTTGACCAGGAACTAAGAAACACAACCCCACATTGACATTCTAATTGCAACTTTGTAGGGTTTGATCAAGTTATTCACACATTTTCATGGAACTTAAAACATCAGTATCGGTATCGGCCGATTATTAGATTTTTAACATCGGTATCGGCCGATGGTTCGTTTACCATATCGGTTCATCACTACTTACAAATCATAACTTGATTGATACCAATCTCTATCCACCAAAAGCCACATAATTAGTTTTAGTGTTGAAATGATTAGTCAATTAGTTAACATCAACCTGATTAGTAGTTTTAGTCTAGAAAAATTCCTGTTGACAAGTCATTAACATTTATATCTCTCTCTCTCTCTATTCAATTTGTGCAATGAAATCAGTTACAGATGTTCGAGAATATATCAACTGTGTATAAAATTTATGTCAGAATTTGCTAACACAGATCGGCAAATTACTGCGAATCTATTGTTAATCAAAATTATTCTGCAAAATCTCAGTCTGTTACAACTCCATTCAAAAATTAAACAATAAAGCAGATCAAGACATGAATGAAGTGAATAAATATATACTGTCTAAATTTTTTTTTCCATTTATTTTTTGTCACTGAAAATGGCATTTAAGTCAAAGTAGAATACAAAAAAGTTGTCGACAGTCACCTTATTTCATAACACTAAAGTCAACACTAAACCTTTTGTCAACACTAAACCTTTTCTAACTCACACTTTTACACATGGCAGAGAGTGTTTTACACAGGCAAAGTTCAGCACAGAAGTATTTGAAAATCGTGGCAGAAATAAAGGCACTGTAATTTGGTGTGAGGAGTTTCAATCTGACTGTATTGAGAGAAAACTAATCTCTTTCAGCCCAAATTTTATCGTTGGACATTTCATGGCAAATATTAACCCTTTAATCAATGCACTCAACATTAAAATGTATTATTTTAATTATATTTCTTTCAAATTTTTTTCCAGGTTGTTTCAACCAAACCAATGAATGGGCATGGCAAGCCCATTCCAATGAGGGGTCACATGGTTTTGTTTTGTTGAAATTAAAAAAAAAAATTCAGCTGTTGAATTTGTATATTATGTAGACACATGTGACCAATTCATTAGGTAAATGGTAAGGGCCCACTTTTAAACAGTATGTAACCTTTAATATGTCAGCATACAATGCAACGTTACTGAAAACTGCTTAACATTACCCAAAACTGAAGAAAGGTTTCACCTGCCAGTATTATGTATTTCTAAACAACATTTTTGTCTACTAGAACTTATATGTGTGAGATATTTCAGATATGCCATGCTGGAGAATCTTCCCAATATTCTGGCCTGGCATTCTTTAGGGGTGCAGGAGTGCTGCATGCCTACTGCATGCCTAGAAAAAATTGAGGAGGGAAATTTTTTGCATCCCTTGATTTTCTGAAATGCCAGACCTGTTTGGGACTATCCTTAAGATCTATTATCATTTCGTCCCCTGAGTTCCAATGTGTTCTATGTGCCTACTGGCACATAGAACACATTGGAACTCAGGGGACATTTTGTCAATGTTGCATTGATTCGTAATAATTCACGACCCATTCTGTGTTGCATTTCGATACATTCTGAGTGTAGAAGACAGCCTCATAAGAATTGAATGCAACATTTTGAATAATGAGAAGATGTGTGTGCCAATTTTTCCACTATGTAGCTGAATGTAGGACAGTTTTTCAGTCACAATAGTAACAAGAGCTATTGTACCCCCACTGCAGTGCAGGACTGATGAAGCATAAATGAACAAGTAATAAAAAAAATAATAATCTGACAACACCGAAAATCATTCTAGTCTTGGGAAATGTTACAATTTAATTACATACCAAGTTCCATAATAATTTACTTAAGTTATGAACATTCTCGGACAGACTCACACATGGACGGACGGACACACAGACGGATGGACGCATGTAATCCAGTATACCCCCATTTTCTTCGAAAGTGGGAGTATAATAACTTGAAGTGAATATAACCAAAATAGCATACAAGACAATGCACTGAAAATTCCACGTGCAACTGCACTCCCAAGCAATATGAGGGCAATTGTTTTGCACTCCTTGATTTTCTAGATTGCCAGGCAGGCCTGAATATTCAAACTTTTATAGGACTGTTCAGTAATCTGAATGCAGTGACCATCCACAAGTGGATGGTCACTATGCAGTGACCATCCACAAGAGTATGGTCACCACATGTTGCATGCTAAACTGTAACATGTACATAATGTACCAAATATGCATGTATACACAAATTTATCATACAATCAATTGATTGTTTCTCCTCATACAAGCTATACTGTCTAGACTGATATATTTATTTATTTATTGGTGTTTAAGGTCCATTATTTCTGCGCACTGGCTTATCGTGACCGTTCGACTGATACAAATTTCTATCAGCCAACTTCTGCCAACACAAGCAATTATTTAATTTAAAAAGAGAACATTTACACAAATAAATCACCAAATCAGCAAAATAAATTAGACTAGATAAATTTTTGCCATGATATTTTTATATAGGTCTACCATGCATTAAAGTTGAAAAATAAAATAAAGAAACACACAGTGACACACTTCTATAAACTTCGGCAGATACAGTACAAGAGGAACAATGAATGGGGATTACATCATGCACAGCTCAAGAATGCAATACCATGACATCATCATGATTTTCATTCATAAAATATCAGTTCATGGATGCTGAATGGTTGTCCAAATATATGTGAACTAGTCAAGAAAGGAAGGAATATTGCAAGATAAATTGGTTATTACCACCAAGAGGGTTTCCGAGATGGTAAGATAAATTTGACATCACAACCATGTGTTGATCAAGAAACATGTATCAAACCTTGATGGTGTTCCTATTATGTATTGCGACTCGCCCTAAAGGGCTCACTGTGATATATATATAGACTATACCCATAGTAGCTTGGTGTACCAAATGTTCACCATGAGCGGTGAACATTTGATGCACCAAACTACTTTGGGTATATTTTATTTATACCATGATCGTCAGATTATTAAGAGTCGCTATTATTTTTTTTTCGATTTTACTAAGCAGCAGCCATACATATGTGCGAATTTGTTTTTGTTTACATGAGGATCGGCAGGCGGTACATTCACTGTCAGTTTTATCACCGAAATGAAATAGAAAAAGAAATGGGACCTTTTTTCATTTTAATAACACAATAACATACTATTTCGAGTTATGGATGCTTTACTAACATGAGGCAATGCATGTATGTTATTTTTTGGTGTTTTATGGGGTAAACTCATTTAAAAACGTAAAGTTCACATTCAGGTCGACGTCACCAAAGGTCAACTTGGATGTAGTTCTACTGTGGGTGTAAATTTTAAGTACTGAAATCCCATTGCTGGCGTGTTCACCACGGTTGGAGTATAAAGCTAAAATTTATGTCATAGCCTTTTCATATCTAGTAGAATAGGTAATCATGGTATAAAATATGAACACCATCTCAGCTTGATACAAGTTTCTCGATCAACACATAGTGTGATAACATATATATGTACGGATGAGCATTCAGACCCCACAAAATAGATCTTCTGTTTCTCAGGCCATTTTTTGTAAAATTGCATGTGGGCGGGCATTTTTTTATTTTATTTTTTATTTTTGTAATTATTTCTTTGCCATCAAAAGATCATGTTGTTGGTTTGTTTTATGTTTTAGGCCTCATAACCTACAGACTACAGAACAGTCGCCATGGGAGGGCACTTTTCCACATGTCCACAGTGGTTGTGGAAAACCGTGGGCAAATTACGTTTCAACTGGCCACAGAGAATTCTGTGGACAGAGATTTTTATAGACTGTGGGCATGCTACCTACTTGCCCACGGAATTAATAACTAACACGACAATTCCCGTGGTGTCCACATGATCTGACTTTTTATTACACTACTATAATATTTATGTTACGTAATTTTTCTACACGATAGCAATAAGAAAAAAAATCTGTTAACATCGGAACGAGGTCAAAATATCAGACTAGTTTCTGTTCTGCCCTGTACGCTGAACAATCAGAATTACTCCGAAATTATCCACTAAAAAGTGTGACTTTCATATTGCACTTTTTAGTGAATAATTCCGAAGTAATTTATCGATAGGGTTAGGTTAAAAAAACGAAATTAATTTGACGATGCATTTTTATTGTACGCTGAATCTGAACTATCAGAATTACTCCGAAATTATCCACTAAAAATTGTGACTTTCATACTGCACTTTTTAGTGAAGAATTCCAAAGTAATTTATCGATGGTGCCAGGTTAAAAAAAAACGAAATTAATTTGACAATGCATTTTTATTGAATGCTGAACTATCACATTAAACACAAATAAATAAATAAATAAATGGGCCTGAGTACGGGGTGCTAATTTCCCCGGGCTGATGTGCCTTTATCAAAATATTTCCAGGCCAAAAATTCTAGAAGCCGAATGTTCCCCATTCCCGCCCTAGCTTAGAGTTGTCAACGAAAGCGAACGAATTGTTCAACAGTCGATCAAAAATCAGATTCGGTTTAACAGAAAGATCATATCAATATATAATTGCATATCAGTGATATTCCCAGGTGCAATCTTTTATTTTCAATTATTTTTTTCGTTTTGTACACATTTTTTTCAAAGCACTCGTTCGCAATTGACATGGGTTTGTCACTGTATGTCTTGTTTTCACAGTGTGGGTTGTGCTATTCACTTTTCAGATTGAGAATATGTGACATAATTTTGTCAAGTTGTCAATTTTTTCCTTTTTGTAAATACAAAAATGACCATATACCTGTGCTTGCAAACTGAAATGATAAAGAAATAAATATTTTTAAACAGCGTCCAATTCTATCAAGACGTGTTAAAAATTACTTCCAGTTACATTTCTGTGGGCAGACATGTTTCAGATTAATTATGTGGACACTGCCATCCGGCATTACCATCATTCAGTAATCTTTTCCACAGAAGTCCACAGGCTTTTGCCCACAGAACTACATGCCCACAGAAGTCCACAGAAATTGGTATCAAACTGATTTCTGTGGAAAACCAGTGGGCGCCCACTGTGGACATGTGGAAAAGTGACTGCCCACGGCGACTGTACTGTAGCATGGGTGGTGGTGTATTTCGTCCCATTGAATGCAATGCGGCATTGTAATGCTAAAGCATTGCAAAGCATTGTTGCACTTAAGTGACAAATTTATTAACTTAGGTTAAATATCAGACATAAACCATTTAATTTTTATCTTTTTAAATTTGCAAGTAGCCAAAAGGACCATGTGGAAGGGCCTGAGATTTTAACTTTTTTAGGCCTTATAAACCAGTTGTTGATACTTTTACAGATTAAGAGTCATTGGCAGTATATATTTGCAATAAGCCTTTTAAAGTTTTACAGTAGGATCAGTTTAATCTACAGCATTGGCATATAGTTTGTATGGCCTGATTATATGAACATATTAACATATGGGATATCTGAATAGATTTAAATATTTCAAATCTTATGTTATATCCAGGCCTTCCCAAATAGGCACCTTATTTCACAATTTGGCATGCAAAATATAAATTATCACAAATGTAAGTCACTCCAATGGGCAACCAACCTTAAACCCTCAACTTTCTTGGGCATCTTCTTATCAAATAAATAGGTAGACTTTCATTGAACCTGCACAATTGCCATCATGATCTCTGAAAACTGAATCATTATATCTCTGCTAACTAATAACACACTCTGCATGGAAGCTGCTAATCTGACGAATACAGACAATTGGGGGCAATTTAGCAATGAGGCAATTTGATCTGGGAAGACATTCTGGCCTTTTAGGAGATTGCAGTGCCCCATCCAAGACCATAATGACTCAGGTTAAATAAAGCCCAATTTCTCAAGGATTCAATTTTCAATTGATGATTATGCATATTTACCATTTCATTTGTCTGCTCACAAACACAAGAACACCTTTTTAATGGCAGGGCAATCAGCTTTCAGCATGTAAGAAAGACGGTTGCTCAGCAGCTCATCAGGCGTAATAAAAAATTGATGCTTTTTGGCCTGAGGATGTAAATATTAATTGATTCAACCTTCAGATTTATTCAGAAGATCATTAATACAATCCACAGAGGGTAATTTGTATTTGCCTCCCAAGAGAATGAACATCCTCTTATTTTGGCGCCGGGTTAATTTCTCTGTCAAACCAGATTGAATTTGTTAACCCTTAAGGACCTGGAGATTTTTATACATTTTTGATATACTATGAACGTCTACCTCCTGTTGCTTTGCAGTTGTTTCCAGTCAAATCTTGACAGCCTACAACCTAGAAACAACTGGCAAGGTACTTAGAAAAAAAGTTTTGAGTTTACCCAAACAATGCATGTTGGGGCACCTGTTCCTTTGCAGTAAAAAGTTATCAAAGTCAGAAATAGGCCCTTAAGGCTTAAATTTCTAGTTGCATTATTGTAAAAAATTTGCAGCTTAATATTTTGACATCAGTTTGCAAGGTGTTAAATTTGCTTGCTGGTTCCTCCTATTTCTACTGGAGGAGCAAGTTATGCTGTATATCTGATAACATGAAATGGAACATGTTCATACAAGGCTACCGCAAGTCGATATCAAGTAGTTCAGCAATTCAACATGATTATTTTTAGAACTCCCTTCCCAACCACACATGAAAATTCAACATGCATACCTGGGGAAACAACTATCCCATCCCTTTCTCCTACACCCCCCCACCCCCGATCCCAAACACACCTCAAACGAAGTCTCCTGCTTTAGAATAATGATAGAAGTAACACCAGCTAGAATTGAACACATGGCCTCTAAACAAGTCTGATATGTTTGTTAACCCTTTACCCAACATAACGGCCAAAACCAGCCAGCGCTATTCACAAAAATTGCCAATTAATTTTTCATTATTTTTATAATTTTTTTGTCTCAAAAACATAGGTTACGACGCCTCTTTGGAACGAGCATGTCGAGGTCATAACCTATGTTTTTGAGACAAATAAAAATGAAAAAAATTAGTTATTCAAGAATTCTGTTTGCAAGTGTCATCTGCTTTTCATGCTAGGTAATGGGTTAAAGAGTTATCACACCTCTTGGTAATGACAGTTACACAGGTGATGTATTATAAGTTACAGAGTGTGCAGCTGGCTGACGCATTTCCATACAAGGTGATGAGAATTCTTATCAGGTGAGGCAGAGCCTTGAATGGAAATGTATCAGCCAGCTCCATCCCATGTAACATAATTATTTTGTCGAAAGTCCATGTAAATCAAGGGATTAATAAATTTTCATGAGAAACAAAGAACAACCAGAATTTTATTCTTTAGAAACCGCTATTGACAGCACCATGCAGAATCATCAACAGTAACCGGCACTGGTACATATCCATGGTGACAGTAAACTGTTCGAAGTGTGATATTTGTTTACAAAATAAAATGTATCGCTACAAACATATCTGAAATACCCTTATATACATTTACTGTCATTACCACCTGAAAAGGGGTAACAAAGAGCTTTTAAACATTCAAATGAAAGTGTCAATGACACTGTAGCTCAACTTGTTAAGACATGTACATGTATAGTATATGACACAGCAATGACAAACATCTAGGTAATGACCTGATAACAAAGGTACATATAAAGTATTGTAACGGTCTGTACATAAATACTGACCGTAGCCTGTAACAAATGTATAGGTAAAGTATTGTAAAGGTGGGCGACAGTCAGATGCTAAACTAGAAAAGAAATCTTTGAGTCCCAGAGTGGGTCTGACTGAACCCCAAAATATTTGTTCTCATAGCACAGTGATAACAAAGGCACCCAAAAACACTTGTTCCTGTCCCAAGGTGATAACAAAGGTACCCAAGAAGTTTCATGAAGATCAGTTCATAAATACAAGCCGTATAGAAGTTGACAAAAAACTGATTGGACCTAATTTTGGTACAAAATGGCCACTGGCAGTCATCTTGAATTTTGGACTGCACCCAGAAACACTCGTTTTCGTCCCAAGGTGATAACAAAGGTACCCATGAAGTTTCGTGAAGATCGGTTCATAAATACAGCCTCTAGCCCGAACCGTATTGACATGTGCACTTACTGTGTAGAAGTAGCACTGAATAAATCAAAATTCATCTAATTTGCATAATTTCCGCACGAGAAAAAACCCTGTATTATATGTGATGTATTTCATGTTACTAAACATTCATACAAAAATTTATCCAAATCAGAACTTTCATACAGAAGTTTTGTACAAAAAACTGATTGCACTAATTTTGGTACAAAATGGCTGCTGTGGCCACCTTGAATTTTGTACCACACCCAAAAACACTTGTTCTCATCCCACGGTGATAACAAAGGTACCAAAAAAGTTTCGTAAAGATCGGTTCATAAACACAGCTTCTAGCTAGAGCCGTATAGAAGTTATGTACAAAAAACTGATTAGACCTAATTTCAGTACAAAATGGCCACTGGCAGCCATCTTGAATTTTGGACCACACCCAGAAACACTCGTTTTCGTCCCAAGGTGATAACAAAGGTACCCAAGATGTTTCGTGAAGATCGGTTCATAAATACAGCCCCTAGCCCAAGCTGTATTGACATGTGCACTTACTGTGTGGAAGTAGCACTGAATAAATCAAAATTCATCTAATTTGCATAATTTCCAAACGAGAAAAAACCCTGCATTATATGTGATGTATTCCATGTTACTAAACATTCAAACAAAAATTTATCCAAATCAGAACTTTCAAACAGAAGTTTTGTACAAAAAACTGATTGCACTAATTTTGGTACAAAATTGCTGCTGTGGCCACCTTGAATTTTGTACTACACCCAAAAACACTTGTTCTCATCCCACGGTGATAACAAAGGTACCCAAGAAGTTTCGTAAAGATCGGTTCATAAACACGGCTTCTAGCTAGAGCCGTATAGAAGTTATGTACAAAAAACTGATTAGACCTAATTTTGGTACAAAATGGCCACTGGCAGCCATCTTGAATTTTGGACCACACCCAGAAACACTCGTTCTCGTCCCAAGGTGATAACAAAGGTACCCCAAGATGTTTCGTGAAGATCAGTTCATAAATACAGCCCCTAGCCCGAGCTGTATTGACATGTGTACTTACTATGTGGAAGTAGCACTGAAGAAATCAAAGTTCACCTAATTTGCATAATTTCGGCACGAGAAAAAAGCCTGTATTATATGTGATGTATCCCATGGTACTAAACATTCACACAAAAATTATTCAAATCAGCGCTTTCATATGGAAGTTCTGCACAAAAATCTGATTGCACCAAATTTTGTACAAAATGGCTGCCATCGGCCATCTCGAATTTTGGACCGGACCCCAAAACACTCGTTCTCGTCCCAAGGTGATACCAAAGGTACCCAAGAAGTTTCGTAAAGATAGGTTCATAAGTACGGCCTCTAGCCCGAGCCATATTGGCATTTGCACTTACAGTGCTGAAAGTAACACCAAATACATCAAAGTTAGTCTAATTTGCATAATTTACGCACGAGAAAAAACCCCGTATTATATGTGATGTATCCCATGGTACTAAACATTCCCTTTAGATTCAAATATGAAAAGATTCTGACCACTGGATCTGGAGAAGAGGATTTTTAAAGAAATTTTCACATATTGCACAAAGTTAAAATTCAGACTCCCATAGGGAGCCCAAATATTAACCAAGGGACTCGATTTTAACAAACTTGAATCTGACCCCCCTAGAGATGTTGTATACCAAATATGAAATGATTCTGACTACTTGTGGGTGTGGCAACTTTATTTGAACAAACTTGAATAGACATATGATAAGGAAGATGCACACCAGATTTGGTTCAATTTGGTCCAGGAATTTGTGAGAAGTCGATAATGTAAAGTTTACGCCGGACGGACGACAATGGATGACGACAACAATGACGGATGGAAAGTGATTTATAAAGCTCCCCTTGAGCTTCGCTTTGGTGAACTAAAATGTAACATCAGAAGCTGAATGAGCACAGAGATCTAAAATGGGCTAAGATAATTTGATAGATACAAAACTTACAATAATCTTTTTGTCTGCCATTACTTGTGTAATGCATTCTAATTTCTTTTTAGCTCTTGACACTCGTAATTGATTGTCTCCTCCACCAACAACGACAAGAGTATTCTCTACTTTCATCTTCTCACGTAAATCTTCAATATCATCCAAACCACAAGTACTTGAATGCTGTCCCACAACAAACATCATTGGTGTTCTTGTTTCCAAAAGTGGGTCTTCAATATCCTATAAAGAAATCATCAAACACACCTATTCATTTTCCGTCTAAACTAAGAAAAAACTAAGGCCAAGCGGTTCCTGCATTTGTAATGTATAGATCCAGTGTTTTTAGCATTTTCGACGTGTGGTGGTTCTGATTTCTCAATTTGGGTTTCCAAATAGGACTTGTATAATTTGGAATTTTATGTCATTAAAGCTGTGGCTGGTGGTGTTTAAGTGTTTGGCAACTGGTTTGTCAAGGTTTTTCCTTGTGTCACAGAAATGTTCTTTGATCCTAAATTTGAACTCCCTTTTGGTTTCTCCAAAGTATTGTATGCCGCATTTTTTTCAGGTGATTAGACAGATGGTGTTGCGACTCTGACACGCTGCATCAGTTTTGAAGTGAAAGTGTCTCTTAGTGCGACTGCTCATAAAATGTTTTGTTTTAACAGCTGTGCATATTGTGCTGTTCGGTTGACTGACACATTCCTCTGTTGGGTTCAAAATTAATTGAGGACAATTAAACTCCATTTAATTTAAGTTTCACTAGAGGAGCTGGCCACAAGAGCCACATGAGACCACATAAGACACAAATGTAACGTAGTCCCAGCAACGTCACAATATAACAAGAAAGGTTATAAAGACAATAACATGAAAGTGTCAATGACACTGTAGCTCAACTTGTCAAGACAAAGAGATGTACATGTGTAGTATGTGACACAGCAATGACAAACATCTAGGTAATGACCTGATAACAAAGGTACATATAAAGTATTGTAACGGTCTGTACATAAATAATGACCGTAGAATGTAACAAATGTATAGGTAAAGTATTGTAAAGGTGGGTGACAGTCAGATGCTAAACTAGAAAAGAAATCTAGTCCCAGAGTGGGTCTGACTGAACCCCAAAATATTTGTTCTCATAGCACAGTGATAACAAAGGCACCCCAAAACACACTCATTCCTGCCCCAAGGTGAAAACAAAGGGACCCAAGAAGTTTCGTGAAGATCAATCAGTTCATAAATACAAGCTGTATAGAAGTTGTGACAAAAAAACTGATTGGACCTAATGGCCACTAGAAGACATCTTGATTTTTAGACCGCACCCAGAAACACTCGTTCTTGTCCCAAGGTGATAACAAAGGTACCCAAGACGTTTCGTGAAGATCGGTTCATAAATACAGACTCTAGCCCGAGCCGTATTGACATATGTACTTACTGTGTGAAAGCAGCACTGAAAAAATTAAAGTTCATCTAATTTGCATAATTTCTGCATGAGAAAAAAAACCCGTATTATATGTGATGTATCCCATGGTACTAAATATTCACACTAAAAATTATTCAAATCAGCGCTTTCATATGGAAGTTCTGTGCAAAAATCTGATTGCACCTAATTTTGTACAAAATGGCTGCCATCGGCCATCTCGAATTTTGGACCGGACCCAAAAACACTCGTTCTCGTCCCAAGGTAATACCAAAGGTACCCAAGAAGTTTCAGGAGTGACTAAAATAGTCTGAGCATCATGCCTTTTCTTCAGTTGATCAAAATGTAAAATGTGGAGATCCCCTATGAAGCCCCTTGATACAACATATGTGGATTAATCTTACTTACACACCTCTAGAGGGTACTGATTACAAAATTTCTAATTCTTCAGCTACATGGCTAATTCCGGTTCCCATAGGGAGCCTAAATATTAACCCAGGCTCTCGATTTGAACAAAGTTGAATCTGATCTCCCTAGCGATGTTGTTTTTTTTTAACAGTATTTTATTTCTCTAGAACAGAAATAGGTTTGGTAATCAGGCATAGCCTATGTAATACCATACCTTACATGAACAAATTACACGTAAAACTCATAAAACAAACTAAATAACAGAATAACAATAATAAAGGTGCTTGTGCTCTTTTGGTTGAGAACTGAATAACAGAATAACAATAATAAAGGTGCTTGTGCTCTTTTGGTTGAGATGTCGTTTATATACAGACATCAGCGCTGCCTGCAGTCTTGATAGTGGCCCCTCTAATGCCCCAGGTGTATCTTAACGGGTCTATATCTTTAGATCTCAATATCTAGATGTTGCTGCACAGTGCATCAAGCCAAAGTTTAATGTACCACTTCCCGACATGGCAAAAGAGGAATAGTAGTCCGAAAAAAAAGAAAGTCCCCCCCCCCCCCCCCCCCCCCCCCCCCCAGAAATTTCTTCATATTGCACTAAGTTAAAATTTGGGCTATCAAAGCGAGCCTAAATATTAACCTACGGACCCGATTTCAACAAACTTGAATCTAACCCCCGACCCAACCCCCCCCCCTCCTCTCCTCCCCTCAAAAAAAAAGATGTTGTATACCAAATATGAAGGCATTCTGATTAGTGGATCTGAAGAATAAGATTATTAAAGAAATTTCCTCATATTTCACTAAGTTGGGGGTGCGGTGGCGTTGTGGTAACCGGTTCTCATCAGATCACCGAAGTTAAGCAGCGTCGAGCCCGTTTAGTCCTTGGATGGGTGACTGTCTGAGCGATCGATTTGGACCCCATGTTGTGTCCTTGGGCAAGGCACTTAAACCCCATTGTCCGCATGGGGGCACGATGACGCCGTGTACTAAGGCATACTGCACGTCGACGGTGTGTCTTCAACGGCTTCCTCCACCCGTAAAACTGTCACGGTCATGATTAGCCATTGTGCATAAGTATGTGACCTTAAACACCAATAAATAAATAAATAATTGCACTAAGTTAAAATTCAATTTGAACAAACTTGAATCTGACTCCCCAAGAGATGTTGTAAACCAAATATGAAAGGATTCTCACAGGTGAATCTGAAGAAGATTTTTGAAGAAATTCCCTCATATTGTACTAAGTTAAATTTCCCATATGGAGCCGAAATATTAACCCTGCCACACGAATTGAACAAACTTGAATCTGACCCCCTAGAGATGTTGTATATCAAATATGAAGCATTCTGACTGGTGGATCAGAAGAAGATTTTCAAAGTAATTTCCTCATATTGCACTAAGTAAAATTTGGGCTACCATAGTGAGCCCAAATATATACCTAGAGACGCGATTTGAACAAACTTGAATCTGACACCCCTAGAGATGTTGTATACCAAATATGAAAACATTCTGACTGTTGGATCTGCAGAAGAAGATTTTTAAAAATTATCCCCCATATTGAACTAAGTTAAAATTTGGGCTTCCATAGGAAGCAAAAATATTAAGCTAGGGATTTGGTTCGAACAATCTTGAATCTGCCCCTCATAGCAATGATGTATACCAAACATTAAAAGATTCTGACTGGTGGTTCTGAAGAAGATTTTTAAAGAATATTCCTCATATTGCCCTTAGTTAAAAATTTGGGCTCCTGTACTGAGCCCAAATATGAACCAATGGGCTTTATTTTAACAATCTTGTATCTGACCCCCATATGAATGCTGTATACTGAATATCAAAAGATTCTGACCATTGGTTGTGGAAAAAAGATTTTTTTTGCAAATATGCAGACTCCCTCTATAGGACACCCTAACATAACCGATGGCAATTCTTTTTTACCATTCATTTCTACTGGTCCTAAGGATGCTTCATACTAAATAACAGCTCTCTGTTCTGTGTGGTTTGGGAAATATGGGCATTTGAAAATATTTCTATTTTTAGCTCCTAGAGTTCCCATGGAGATGTGGGATTTTTTAATTTTTTTTGCATGAGTCGTGTACTTATGACCCAATAATACCACATACCAAATTTCGTTCCCATCGGTTCAGAAAATAGAAATTTTGGGTGGGGCCAAATATCTTACAACCTTCCATTACAAAGCCAAATATTGCTTCACGATCTTCATTTGAACAAACTTGATTCTACACCTCAAAAGGAAGCTCCATAATAAATATCAATTCACTGTATCCACCAGTTCATGAGAAGATTTTAAAAATATTTTGGAGCATTTTCCCCCACCCCCTCCCTATGGGGCTGGGCATGTTGAGTTGAACAAAAATGCAATGCCCCTTCAGAACCATCACTCACACAAACTTTCACTTGAATTGTCCCAGGGGTTTTGGAGGAGAAGACCAAAACATGGTGTTGACGGATGGACAGACGGATGGATGAAGAGCAATGGGATTAGCTCAGCTTAACTTTGTCAAGGTGAGCTAAAAATGTCAGTAATCTAAAAAGACACCACAGGATCACACACAAGGGGACCCGCTACATAGAATGCACAACATGTAAAAGCACATTTGCATGCTAAGAATACTTTAAAAGACATTCATCAGTAACAGGTCACAGTCCTGTCATCAGAAAAATGGTCATTCCCACAAAATGGAACGGCCTCACGAAAAAGAAAATTGATTTTAAACACGGTACCATCACAGAAGCAGATAACATTAACAAAGAAATTAAAAGACTATTATAAAATATAGACCCAACAAATCTGGTTACAGAAAAAGCGGAAATTGTAAAGCAAACACAGCACAGAATGGAAGGTACACAAGCAACACCCAGTGCTAAACCGCCGAGGAGCCACGGAGAATCACACAATGAAGAAAAACATAGTGACAATGTATTTAGTTTTTTAGACTTTCTTCAGTCCCCATTGAACACCATGGACTTAAGTCCATTAACCGAAAGCTACAAGGACACTGAATTACCCACTAGGGACTGTCAAAATAATTCTTGAACAAAATAAAAGTCTGAAAAACAATCCGCCATCTTGAATTTATATTTGATTTCACAGTCATTCAACATAGAATGCCCTCTCAAATCACACCAAAACTAGAAAGACAACACATAATCACCCATCCACAATCTGTCCATTTTTAACGCACCTCTATGATTTTCTTAGCCAAAATTGAAGTAGAACAAACAGCCGAATATTATTCTACTTCCGCTCAAATCCCGGCATCCTACTGAGTGGGTACAATAACTCCCCGCATTTTTCAACTTACACATTGGTAATACAAACACCAGGTATAAACACCGAAAGGAGGAATACCAGTGAATGGTCCTTATACCTGCTAGGCCTGAGAAGCTATGATACCCACCCAAAAAGGTATATACAGTGACCGTTGGGAGCGGGAGAGCAGGAGAGTGGAAATTCACTCTCCACTTTTAGATTTTACGAGAGTGAAAAATTTTAGGAGAGTGATTCTTAAAATAATGCCTCGGGCCAATTCGCCCCCAGGTGGAATAACGAGGATTGGTGGTGATTGCTGTTGAGAAATCAGTAGGCCTAATAACTCGCGATTTCCAAAATAATTGGTTTTATGACGTTTCGGCCTTGAGACGTTTCGGCCCTAAGAGGCCAAAACGTCTTAGAAATTGGGCCAAAACGTCTTCACATTTGGTAATTCTTTTTTAGATGTGATTGTGTGGAGGGGTTAAAGTATGCTATCGCCACTATTGGTGCATTTCGTTTCTCTCTTCAAGCATCGTGAAAGCAAAACTCGAAATGCACCCCTTCTCAGCAAACCTGTCGTCAGCGACCACCTGTCTTTAACGACCATTTTTGGCAAGTCCCAAGGGTGGTCGCTCATGACCAGGGGTCAGCCTGGCAGCTGATTTTAGGGAGAAGTGACTTCTCCCTTCAGAGACTTTAGGGAGAAGTCAGGACCCAGGAGGGAGAAGTCAGTGGACATAAAGGAGAAATCAGAAAAAAAAAACATAAAACGTATATGACATCGTGACAAAATAAATGAACATAGAGGACACAATTGTGGAGAAAAAAATAAATAAAAGTTTATACAAACACACACAAAACTAAGTCAAGATGGTTACATAACAGAATGTAGGTTAAAATCCCCCACCCCACCCTACAAAAAACTGTGTCGTTCATGGTTTCTGAATACCCCCTAACTCTTTGCCTAACAGTGATGACTAAGGTTACCGTGCAGTTGATTTTGTATTTGCCTCAACGATGTGGATTTGAAATTTAGTATGACCCATGGTGAGAGTGTTCTTCTCTGTAACAGAAGGTATATTCTTTTTAAAAAAATATTTAAAGTGTTTAAAGTAAATTTCAAGTTCATATAAGAAGCTGGATCATTCATGGTTTCTGAATACCCTAACTGAGTTGAAAAGCGTAGTTAAAAAAGTTTTCGATATCCTTCGTAAATTAAGCGTTATTAACAATTTGAGTTAATTAATTTCTTTGGTAAATGACAAAACATTTCAGTTGTCTCCCTTCCCGGCTGCGCTGGGTAAACTAATAATACACTGTTAAGAAAACTGACAATTTCTGCCAAACATCTTTCACTGACACGTGCGATTGGTGCTTTGAAGGTCTGCCATTCTTATCCATCCAAATACCTGTGATTTCTATTGTAGCCTTATTACATTTAACCCCCTTCCAACAAACTTCACAAGTTTTCAAAGAAAAACATTCAATGCAAATTGCGGGGCGAATTTCAATGCAGCCAATTTTTCAGTGGAACAGAGCATAACCGCAAGCAATTTCGATATGGACGAACTGTCTCCAATACATTTTTTTTGTTTTGAAACGATGGTTAACTTTAATAAATTCTAATTAACTCGATGCGTGTCTTGTGTGATTCGTTGTTGTCTGGTACTTTGTTTTTAAATAGCCATTTTGTGCTGGTTGCTATCAGTTGGGGCGAATTGTTCGAACGACTATGCCATTGCAAATCTTTTCAGAAATATAAAATTGGGCTAGTTTAGGCTATTTTCATAGCCATGTGACGGACTTTAACATCAACCGTGTTTACTGTTTTTTGCGGAAACGTGTGTTTTTAAAAAATAAAACATAAGAAAATACAGTAAACTGCCATGTATCCCAAGGAAGTTTGGGAGGGCGACTTGAATTTCGCCCCCAATGTAAGCCAAGGCGACTTGAGGAATGACAAGGCGACTTCTTCGCTCAAGTCGCCCACTCGGCTGACCCCTGCTCATGACAGGTTCTTCTGTACTTTGCACTTCTCCGACGAAGGCTTTGAACACGACCGGAAGATAAACGTGCGCGACTAATTACTCGCGGTATACGAAAAAGCGGTGCGCGATGGTGCGCTGGTGCGATCGCTCGCCGTTCCCAACGGTCACTGTATATAAAGGCTGTGCTTAAACCACCAACAACAACAAAAGTTCACTGAGGAGACCACAAGAGTCAAGACCAGTCTGGACAAACCATAAGGTTGCTCCAGGAATTATTTCTCAACTTATATGCTTAGGAAAAACTAAATTGGACCTTGTTCTTATACCACTGGAGAATAATTTTAACGGGATGCTTTCCTGTGGGAACCCTGAACACACACTTATTAAATTAAAACCCATAGCTCTGTAATGAAAAATTGGGCCAGGCCAGTTTTTGAACTCGCTTGAGATATTATTGCAAAAGCCCTGTATGGCAAATATTAGTCAAATCAGAAAACGTTTGTTCAGTTATTGTGCTAACGAGCTCAAAATTTGTAAAAATTGACTAATTAAGGCCCATAACTCTGTAATGACAAATTGACCTGGGCCAGTTTTCGAATTCGCTTGAGATATTATTGCAAAAGACCTGTGTGACAAAAATTAGTCAAATCTAAGAACCTTTGTTCAAGTTATTGCGCTAACAGTGCGAGGACGCCTGCCCAGATGTACACTGGCCGTCGCCAAACCACTGGTCTCAGTTGTTCACACAACTTAACCAAAGTTAAACTTCAGGCACCCAAACAAATCCCAAATATTAACACAGAAACTTGATTTGAACAAACTTGAATGATACTGTATTCTAATGAAAGTGTCAATGACACTGTAGCTTAACATTGTTAGATGAAAAGGATAATGTTCAATGTTTATGAAAGGATTATGAAATAAGACAAGAAATGTGATAATCGGGAATATGTTAATTTCTGTTCCCTGTAAGCTATGTTTTTAATAAAAATAATATGAGGTGTACACTGTACTAAAGAGCTGAGGGGTGGGTTAATATGACCTCACAGTTAATGTATGTGGCCCTCACAGTTAACGTATGTCAACGAAAGTTACCAAGTTACAGAGAAATTATTCCAAAACGAGTCATCCTATCAAGTAACATTGAAATCCCTTCATAAATATGGCTTGTAGACTGTGCTAAAGGTTTCCGAGCTTCAGGCCTATGTAGCCATGATGGTTGACCGATTGCAACTAAAAGGGGATGTCCTCATCTCGACATTATACTGAGTCATTCTACTAAGTTACAATGAAATCCCTTCACAAATGCGACCTGTAGTCTGTACTAAAGTTTTTCGTGTTTTGGGCTCAGCAAGTCATCATGGTTGAATGATCGCGACCAAAAGGGGACGTTGTGATCTGGGCTTCATCTGAAGTGATCCTACGAAGTTACAATGAAATCCCTTCATAAATATGACCTGTAGACTGTGCTCAAGGTTTTCGGGCTTTGGGCCCCTGAAGCCATCACAGTTGACCAATCATGACCAAAAGGGGATGTCATCATCTTAGCAATATATGGAGTCAACCTAACAAATTACAATGAAATCTTTCCATAAATACGACCTATAGACCATACTAAAGCTCGGGCTGCCATCAAGGCTGCATGATCGTGACCAAAAGGGGACGTTTTCATCTAGACATTATTTGGAGTCATCCTACCAAGTTACAATGAAATCCCTTCATAAATATGACCTGTAGACTGTGCTAAAGGTTTTCTGGCTTTGGGCCCCTGTAGCAGTCAAAGTTGCCCAATCGCATCCAAAATGGGACGTTCTCATCTAGAGATTATATGAAGTCAATCTACCAAGTTACAATGAAATCCCTTCATAAATACAACCTGTAGACTGTGCTAAATTTTTTCGGGCTTTGGGCTCAGGCAGCCATCATGGTTGAATGATCGCAACAAAAAGGGGGCAATCTCATCTGGGCATCATCTGGAGTGATCCTACAAAGTTACAATGAAATCCCTTCATAAATATGACCTGTAGACTGTGCTCAAGGTTTTTGGGCTTCAGGCCCCTGAAGCCATCACAATTGACCAATCATGACCAAAAGGGGATGTCATAATCTAGGCATTATATGGAGTCAACCTAACAAGTTACAATGAAATCCTTCCATAAATACGACCTATAGACTATGCTAAAGGTTTTTGGGCTCCGGGCAGCCATCAAGGCTGAATGATCACGACCAAAAGGGGACGTTCCCATCTAGACATTATTTGGAGTCATCCTACCAAGTTACAATGAAATCCCTTCATAAATATGACCTGTAGACTGTGCTAAAAGTTTTTGGGCTTCGGGCCCCTGTACCCGTCACAGTTGCCCAATTGTGTTCAAAAGGGGACGTTCTCATCTAGACATTATATGAAGTCACCCTACCAGGTTACAATGAAATCCCTTCATAAATATGACCTGCAGACTGTGCTAAAGGTTTCCGGGCTTCAGGCTCGGGCAGCCATCATGGTTGAATGATCGCAACCAAAAGGAGACATTCTCATCTGGGCATCATCTGGAGTGATCCTACGAAGTTACAATGAAATCCCGTCATAGATATGACGTGTAGACTGTGCTCATGGTTTTCGGGCTTTGGGCCCCTGTAGCCATCACAGTTGCCCAATCGTGTCCAAAAGGGGACGTTCTCATCTAGACATTATATGAAGTCAACCTACCAAGTTACAATGAAATCCCTTCATAAATGTGACCTGTTTTCTGTGCTAAAGGTTTTCGGGCTTCAGCCTTTGGCACCCATCATGGTTGAATGATCGCAACTAAAAGGGGACATTCTCATCTGGGCATCATCTGGAGTGATCCTACGAAGTTACAATGAAATCCCTTCATAAATATGACCTGTAGACTGTGCTCAAGGTTTTCGGGCTTCGGTCCCCTGTAGCCGTCACTTGACCAATCATGACCAAAAGGGGATGTTATCATCTAGGCATTATATGGAGTCAACCTAACAAGTTACAATGAAATCCATCCAAAAATACGACCGACCTATAGACTATGCTAAAGGTTTTTGGGCTCGGGCAGCCATCAAGGCTGAATGATTGCGACCAAAAGGGGACGTTCTCATCTAGACATTATTTGGAGTCATCCTACTAAGTTACAATGAAATCCTTTCATAAATATGACCTGTAGACTGTGCTAAAGGTTTTCGGGCTTCGGGCCCTGTAGCCGTCACAGTTGCCCAATCACGTCCAAAAGGGGACATTCTCATGTAGACATTATATGAAGTCAACCTACTAAGTTACAATGAAATCTCTCCATAAATATGACCTGTAGACTGTGCTAAAGGTTTTTGGGTTTTGGGCTTGGGCAGTCATCACGGTTGACAGATTGCGACCAAATGGGGAAATTCTCATCTAGTCATCATACGGAGGCATCCTACCAAGTTACAATGAAATCCCTCCATATTAAATATGACCTGCAGACTGTGCTAAAAGTTTTTGGATTTCGGGCTTGGGCAGCCATCACGGTTGACAGATCATGACCAAAAGGGGATGTTCTCATCTAGGCATTATACAGAGGCATCCTACCAAGTTACAAAGAAATCTCTTCATAAATACGTTCTGCAGACTGTGCTAATGGTTTTCGGGTTTTGGGCTCGGGCAGCCATACCAGTTGACCAGTCGTGACCAAAAGGGAACGTTCTCATCTAGACAAGACCCCAAACCTGGATATGAAATTTCATGACGATCAGATAAGAACTACAGGGTGTAGCCTGTGCTACAGGAAAATGTGAACAGACTCACAGACTGACACACTCACAGACTAACAGACTTCCGCACATGTGATGGCAATAGCTTATCTTGACTTTGTCAAGTTAAGCCAAAAACCAAAAGATTTGGACTGGTGAATCTGAAGGCAGAGATTCTCAAAGAATATTCCTCATATTGCACAAAGTTAAAATTTGGTCGACAAAAGGGAGCCCAAAAATGAATCAAAGCACTTGATTTGAACAAACAAATGTCAAAAGTTTCTCACCGGTGGATCAGAAGAAGATTTTCAAAGAGTATTCTTAATATTTCACCAAATTAAAATTTGGTCTCCCAGAGGGAGCCCAAATATGAACCCAGAAATTTGATTTGAAGAAACTTGAATCTGACCCTAATCAAAAGGATGCTGAATACCAAATATCAAACGATTCTCATCAGTGGATCAAAAGAAGAATATATTCAAGAATTTTCCCTCATATCATATTAAGTTAACCCTTCACCCAACGAATCGGCCACATCTGCCCACGTAATATGCAAATTCAGCAGTTGAAAAAATATTATTTTTCAAAAAATGTCAATAAAACCATATCATGTGACCCCTCATTTGAACGGCTCATTGGGCTCATTCCAACGAGGGATCACATGATATGGTTTTGTTGAAATCTTTTGAAACATTTCAGAAAATGAAATTTAAAATAATAAATTTTGATATCGTCTGCGTTGGGTAAAGGGTTAAAATTTGGGCTCTGGTAAGGAGCCCAAATATAAACCCAGGGAATTGTTTTAAACAAACTTGAATCTGATCCCAAAGATCAAATAGCAGCAGAATCTATTCAAACAAAGTTGATTTTTTTTTTTTTTTTAAAAAACAGACTTATTTAAATTAAATAAAATATTAGAAACAAAACTGTTCACTCACTCCTCGCCCTCCATTAACTCCCCAAAAAGGAAATCCCAAACAAACAACAGCAGACACTACTTCACACAGTGACACCTGAAATTAGAAAAAAAACAATTGTTTTAAAAATGCACCACAATGCCTATTATAATGAAAGTGTCAATGACACTGTAGCTCAACTTGTCAAGACAAAGAGATGTACATGTATAGTATGTGACACAGCAATGACAAACATCTAGATAATGACCTGATAACAAAGGTACATATAAAGTATTGTAACGGTCTGTACATAAATACTGACCGTTGCCTGTAACAAATGTATAGGTAAAGTATTGTAAAGGTGGGTGACAGTGAGATGCTAAACTAGAAAAAAATCTTTGAGTCCCAGAGTGGATCTGACTGAACCCCAAAATATTTGTTCTCAAAGCACAGTGGTAACAAAGGCACCCCAAAACACACTCGTTCCTGTCCCAAGGTAAAAACAATGGTACTCGAGAAGTTTTATGAAGATCAATTCATAAATAAGAGCTGTATAGAACTTGTGACAAAAAACTGATTGGACCTAATTTTGGTACAAAATGGACCACTGGCAGCCATCTTGAATTTTGGGCCGCACCCAGAAACACTCATTCTCGTCCCAAGGTGATAACAAAGGTACCCAAGATGTTTTGTGAAGATCGGTTCATAAATACAGCCTCTACCCTGAGCTGTATTGACATGTGTGCTTACATTATGTAAGTTGCACTGAATAAATCAAAGTTCATCTAATTTGCATAATTTCTGCACGAAAAAAAAACCCCTTACAATATGTGATGTATTCCATGTTACTAAACATTCATACAAAAATTTATTCAAATCAGAACTTTCATACAGAAGTTCTGTACAAAAGACTGATTGCACTAATTTTGATACAAAATGGCTGCTGGTGGCCATCTTGAATTTCAGACCACACCCAAAAACACTCGATCTCATCCCACGGTGATAACAAAGGTACCCAAGAAGTTTTGTAAAGATTGGTTCATAAATATGGCCTCTAGTCTGAGCTGTATAGAAGTTGTGTACAAAAAACTGATTAGACCTAATTTCTGGCAGCCATCTTGAATTTTAGACCGCACCCAGAAACACTCGTTCCCGTCCCAAGGTGATAACAAAGGTACCCAAGATATTTCGTGAAGATCAGTTCATAAATACAGACTCTCGCCCGAGCCGTATTGACATGTGTACTTACTGTGTGTAAGTCGCACTGAAAAAATCAAAGTTCATCTAATTTGCATAATTTCTGCACGAGAAAAAAACCCGTATTACATGTGATGTATCCCATGGTACTAAACATTCACACAAAAAATTATTCAAATCAGCGCTTTCATATGGAAGTTCTGTGCAAAAATCTGATTGCACCTAATTTTGTACAAAATGGCTGCCATCGGCCATCTTGAATTTCGGACCGGACCCAAAAACACTCGTTCTCGTCCCACGGTGATACAAAAGGTACCCAAGAAGTTTCGTAAAGATCGGTTCATAAATACGGCCTCTAGCCCGAGCCGTATTGGCATTTGCACTTACAGTGCTGAAAGTAACACCAAAAAACATCAAACTTAGTCTAATTTTCACAATTTAAGCACGAGAAAAAAACTCGTATTATATGTGATACATCCCATGGTACTAAACATTCATACAAAAAATTATTCAAATCAGAGCTTTAATATGGAAGTTCTGTACAAAAAACAGATTTCTGCATCGTCGGTACAAAATGGCGGCTGGCAGCCATCTTGAATTTCGGACCGCACCCAAAAACACTCGTTCCACGGTCATAACAAAGGTACCCAAGAAGTTTTGTAAAGATTGGTTCATAAATACGGCCTCTAGCCCGAGCCGTATCCAATTGTTGACGTATGGACAGACGGACGACGGGCCAAGACAAAAGCTCAAATTTGGCTTCGCCAAAGTTGAGCTAAAAAATTATTGTTTCTCGGGCAAGTTTCCTTAAATTTTATGATGAGGCACACTGCAGTTGCAAATTTAACCAACTATATTTTGTTTGACAGAGCTCTTTTTAGTCCCACAAGTGCAAAATAGAATAACTTAAGAGATTTCCAGGTAAAAAAAAGAGTGATGAAAAAAAAGATTTTCAATGAGGAAGGTGTCTGTGAAAAACAAGAATTGTTTTTAATAGCCTAATATTGATGTTAGTTATCGATCACTACAGACATCATCAAGTATTACTTGTACTCTACCAAGTTCTGTTTGACAGCATATGTTTATATTCAATTATGAACTTGACACTTATGACTCCTCATTGAAAGGAGCCAATTCCAATGAGGAGTCAAAAGATATGTTTTGAAGTTTGAGGGGTCAAAACTTGTTTTGGAGGCAAAAATAATAAATTTGAATCAGTGTTTGAATAGCATTTTTTTGTGAATAGTGCTGGATGAACATAATATTAGGTAAAGGGTCAAATGTTGTTTGTTTACTGGTGCTAAGGACACTTTCAACAGACAGAACAATTGAGCAGTGGCAAGTACCTGTCAGACTCTCTAACTTACTAACCTGGCACAAGCAGAGTTTGCAGCGGTTGAAGCCAAGTGCACCATCAAAGTGCAATATGCCTTAGTCCATATAGCCACTGTGCCCCTCCCTATATGAGCAATTAGGATTAAGTGTCTTGCCCATGGACACAGCCCAGATGGTGCTATTCAGGATTGAACCGTCAACTTTTCGGGTGAGACAAACAGTTGAAGAATGTTTTAGAGTTTTATGAACTTAATAATTTTTTTCATTTGCAAAACAAACATTTCAATGAAATGATATATCGTTTTACCGAGTCTATAATAAAAATTTTCATACAATTGCCAGAGTCCATTATTAAATTTTATACAATTGGCATAATCATCATCAACACAAAGTTATGAACACATGCACATGCACAGATGATGATTCTTTGTGTGATATTACTTTTCAGTCTGAAGCACCAAGAGAGGTACTCAAACTGGAGGTTCAAGTGAGCCTGGATCAAGTTGTCTTGAAGGAAAAGTGGGTTAGATGGAGGAAAATGAAAACAAAAAGGAAGTGTTAACTTGGACATCTGAATATATTGCAATGATTAAAAACACTCTGAAAAAGGAGATCTGTCTTCCAATGACCGTTTCCCCCCTGCCAGTACACATATACTCTTCAAAAAAAGAAACGCAAAATGGGTATAGTCACGATAACATGGCAAATTTTGGAGAATATAGTGATGAAGTGTGGCTGTAGATATGGTTAACGACATATTGTGGAGGTCTAAACATTATGTGACATTTTGGAAAATGGGGCATAATTTCGGCCGCCATGACCCCACAAATGTTGGAAATTAACAAAACAAAGTTTCCACTGAGTGAATACCTGATCATGAAGTTACATTGGCCGCTTGTAAACAGGCGAATCGGCTTTGAATGTAGCAAGAGTGTTCAATGTCTCACCGAACACCATCACACGCCCGTGGAACTGCTACCAAATTCAGGGGACAATGCAGGACTTTCCAAGATCTGGGGGACCCCCTGTGACCACCCCAGCTCAGGATCGATACATCCGGTTAGGTTATTTGCGGGAGAGAACAACCACAGCGACCTCTACAGCATCAATGCTACCAGGTCGGCGGAGGATTTCAGATCAGACCATTCGCAACCATCTACGCGAGGCTGGTCTGCATGCTGGACAGTCATTTTGATGGCGCAGCATCATCGACGGCGGCGACTTCAAAGGTGTCAAATGCACAGGGCATGGCCTCATCAGAGATGGAGAATGGTATGGTTCAGTGACGAGTCACGTTTCCTTCTTCGCCGTGATGGACGATGCCATGTGTACAGACGTCGTGGAGAACGTTTTTCGCATTGCTGCATTTGGGAGGCGGACAGATTCGGTACAGAGATGAAATTTTGCAGTCACACATGCTCCCAATTATGCAGAATGCCAATGCCATTTTTCAACATGACAATGCCTGACCGCACACAGCAAGGCTCATAACAGCATATCTACAGGATAACAACGTCAAAGTCTTGCACTGGCCACCCAAATGGCCAGATTTGAACCCGATCGAACATCTACGGGATCAAGTGGATCGACGTGTGCGACAACGTCAACCACCTCAGATGTTACCGCAAGTGTTGCAGGAAGAGTGGGCCACCATACCTCAATCTTCCATCTGGAATCTGATTGCTTCAATGAACAGAAGGTGCCAAGCAGTTCTGGACTCAGATGGCGGTCACACTCGCTATTGAGTTTGGATGACATCGACTCATGACATTAACATCTGAAAGGTCACCATGTGTGCTTCATTCATCCATTAAAACGTTGGTTATGAATTGATTTTGTTCTCTATCTCATTATCCCATAATGCGGGAACATTCCTCATCACAGAAAACCCATTTTGCGATTCTTTTTTTGAACAGACTATGTTGAAAAACGAAAAAAGGGCTTCCCTATGAATACCTCCTATGTTAAAATTTGGGGTTGAAATTGAATGAAATACTCACTTCTCAGAACTATCAGCTATGTGAAGAAATTGAGTGAAATAGCAGTCCTCAAGGATGTGCCTGATAGTTTTGTTTTTGTTTTTGGTGCTTATTTTATTTTGAGGGGGGAGGGGGTTGACAAATTAGGGTTTTCTGATTGTGTTTTTATATACTCGTGAACAGATGTAACCATTTAAGAAAACAAAATATTTGCTTTTAAGAAAATTTGTTTTTTCACCAAAGATCAAGATTCTACCTGGCCAAGCTAAAGAGGAAGATCTTTGAAGAATATTCATCATATTGCACTAAGTTAAAATTTAGGCTCCATAGGGAGTCCAAATATGAACTCAGGGACTTGAGTTAAACAAAATTGAATCTGACCCCCATAAGGACTCTGTATATAACGGATAACAAAATATTTTGACTGGCTGATCTGAAGATTTTTAAATAATTTTTCTCATACCAGATGAAGTGAATTTTTGGCTCCCCATAAAGGGCCCAAATAGGAACCCAGGGACTCAACCTTGAATCTGACCTCTCCAAGGATGCTGTATGCCAAATATCACACGATTTTGACTGGTGGATCTGAAAGAGATTTTTAAAGAATATTCCTCATACTGAACTAAGTTAAAATTTGAGCCATTGGTTCTGAAGAAGACTGAAATTCAAAAGTTGAAGTATGCTGGAAACTGGGTGATGGACAATAGATGCCAGACGGAGGATGCCAGTGAAGGCAATAGCTCATCCTGTCTGAAAGTCATATGACTTAATATCAAGGGCCTAATTTTTACTTCTGTGGCCTCCAGGCCTTTAGATTACCCCAATTTCACACTCTTTACAGGTGTGCCCAAATTAGAGAGGGTGTTATCAAGAAAAATATATAAATTCTCTGTGCATCTTCAACATTTGAGAATAATATCCATCATAATATAACCATAGAAACACAAAGAAAGGCCTGGCAATATAACATAACAGGATAAGGCTGTTATTTCTGGCTTTAATGTGCCCAAATTAGGGCAAAAGGGTGTGCCCAAAATAAATGAATTTAAAGGCCTGGTAGCCTCAAAACAAATGTGCCAACAAGTGATAATAAGAATTCCAATATAGGGCAGAAATGGCCATGGAAACTAAAACATGAGGCCCCAAGGGGCCTTAGTCGCTCACCTGACAAAGTGGTTCAAAGAAGTATTTTGGGTCACATTCAGTTAGTCATGGTTCATCAATACCACAGAGGAATGAAGTCATGAAATTATTCATAACTCTAGTGTTCATGTCAAATGATTATTATCATAGGTCTTCCTGACTGTTTCCAATTTTATCTGCTATAAATAGGGTAGCGGTGGCTCAGTAGGTAGAGGTGCAGGCTGCAAGCCGAGAGGTCCTCGGTTCGAATCCCACCTGCGGCAACCGCATTGTGTCCTTGGGCAAGACACTTCACCCCCATTGCCCGTGTGGGGGCGCGGTGACTCTGTGTACTAAGGCGTACTGCACGTCGATGGTGCACCTGTCTTCAACCAATGCTAACCCTGCTTGTGTGGAGTTGGTATGTTGGGGAGCTTACAGTTGCTCGCCATTGCTCGGTGATTCTCTCCGGGTACTCCGGCTTCCTATACCTGTAAAACTGTCAAGGTCATGGTTAGCCATTGTGCAGAAATATGTGACCTTGAACACCAATAAATAAATAAATAAATAAATTATCTGCTATAGACAAGCACTGCCCACCTTCCAAAGGTTGTTAAGTCACTGCAACCCCCCACCCCCCCCCCCCCCCCACCAAATCCCCAATTACATGTGACCTTCGTACTATGGTACTAACTATAGTTGTAATTGAAAACATTCTGCCAAAGGAAACTAAAGTTAAAACTCAGAATACATGTGGATGTGCATAAAGATGTAGGTTTGCTCATTTATTTATGGGGATTTAATGACACTTTCAGCAGCCAAGGTCACACCATGTTAGACAGTTTTATGGTGGAGGAAGCTGGAGTACCTGGAGAGAACCACCGAGCAGTGGCTAGAACCTGAGTTAGCAGTGGTTGAAGGCAAAAGTACCATCGATAGGCAGTATGCTTTAGTACCACTGATCAAGGTTGAACTGCAGTATGCTTAGTACCACTGGTCAGGATCGAGTTGTCAATCTTTCATCTGAACCCTTTGAGACTTTAATTATCCTGATGTTCAAACATCACTGGGAATTCAGTTTCTTCAACGTTTTTCAAAGTGCAACGTCAAATGTCGGAAAGTACAAATAGCAAGATATTTTTCACATTAGTGATTATCTGGTTGAGGGCTAGATTATTTTTGGTGGTTTGAATTTGTTATTCAAAACTTGTTTTATTACAAATTATTGGCGAGTGCCTGTAAAACAATTTTATATAAAAAAAATATTATTTGTGTTTGACTGAATATGAAATATAAGCAAGGAATGTGTTAGCTTTTGCTCTGGTATCCTCATTTTTTGAAAGCCCTGATAGTGGCTTCTAGCACTTAGCCAGTTAAGAAGTCCTGACAGCAGGATTACGTTGGTATTTTAAGCTGTGATAAAATTTGGCTCAATGGTTATCACTGAGCACTATTTGGGAGAAAATAGGAATTTGAGGTTAAAACCTTAAAAAAATCGAAAAATAATAACAAAACAAATGAACACACAAGTATCATTGTGCTGTTTGATTTCGGACATAATAACACTTACAAAAGTATCAAAGGGTTAAATTAAACAAAAGATTTTGTACATAATAAACACGTACAAAAGTATCAAAGGGTTAAATTAAACAAAAGATTTCGTATGTAATAATACGTACATAAGTATCAAAGGGTTCAAGTCCAATTCTCTAACTGCTGAGCCATTTTGCTCTCATCGATGTGGATACAAACAGATGGACATATGAAAAGACAGACATGGATAACATTTAATGCCACATTTGCATGAATGTGTAGGGCCATAAAAGTCATACTTACATGACAAGCAATCAATGCACCAACATTCCATCCAACCAAAACTATTGGTCTGTTTATAAAATGTCCTTTTAACTGTAACAATAAAAGTAAAATGAAAGTGTCAATGACACTGTAGCTCAACTTGTCAAGACAAAGACATGTACATGTATAGTATGTGACACAGCAATGGCAAACATCTAGGTAATGACCTGATAACAAAGGTACATATAAAGTATTGTAACGGTCTGTACATGAATACTGACCGTTGCCTGTAACAAATGTATAGGTAAAGTATTGTAAAGGTGGGTGACAGACAGATGCTGAACTAGAAAAAATCTTTGAGTCCCAGAGTGGGTCTGACTGAACCCCAAAATATTTGTTCTCATAGCACAGTGATAACAAAGGCACCCCAAAACACACTCGTTACTGTCCCAAGGTGAAAACAAAAGTACTCAAGAAGTTTTGTGAAGATCAGTTCATAAATACGAGCTGTATAGAACTTGTGACAAAAAACTGATTGGACCTAATTTCGGTACAAAATGGCCACTGGCAGCCATCTTGAATTTTGGACTGTACCCAGAAACACTCATTCTCATCCCAAGGAGATAACAAAGGTACCCAAGAAGTTTTGTGAAGATCGGTTCATAAATACAGCCTCTACCCTGAGCTGTATTGACATGTGTGCTTACATTGTGTAAGTAGCACTGAATAAATCAAAGTTCATCTAATTTGCATAATTTCGGCACGAAAAAAAAACCCTTACAATATGTGATGTATTCCATGTTACTAAACATTCATACAAAAATTTATTCAAATCAGAACTTTCATACAGAAGTTCTATACAAAAGACTGATTGCACTAATTTTGGTACAAAATGGCTGCTGGTGGCCATCTTGAATTTTGGACCACACCCAAAAACACTCGCTCTCATCCCACGGTGATAACAAAGGTACCCAAGAAGTTTCGTAAAGATTGGTTCATAAATATGGCCTCTAGTCTGAGCTGTATAGAAGATGTGTACAAAAAACTGATTAGACCTAATTTCGGTACAAAATGGTCACTGGCAGCCATCTTGAATTTTAGACCGCATCCAGAAACACTCGTTCTCGTCCCAAGGTGATAACAAAGGTACCCAAGACATTTCGTGAAGATCAGTTCATAAATACAGACTCTAGACTGAGCCGTATTGACATGTGTACTTACTGTGTGTAAGTCGCACTGAAAAAAATCAAAGTTCATCTAATTTGCATAATTTCTGCACGAGAAAAAAACCCATATTATATGTAATGCATCCCATGGTACTAAACATTCACACAAAATAATTATTCAAATCAGGGCTTTCATATGGAAGTTCTGCGCAAAAATCTGATTGCACCTAATTTTGTACAAAATGGCTGCCATCGGCCATCTTGAATTTCGGACCGGACCTAAAACACTCGTTCTCATCCCACGGTGATACCAAAGGTACCCAAGAAGTTTTGTAAAGATCGGTTCATAAATACGGCCTCTAGCCCGAGCCGTATTGGCATTTGCACTTACAGTGCTGAAAGTTACCCCAAAAAACATCAAAATTAGTCTAATTTGCACAATTTACGTACGAGAAAAAAACCTGTATTATATGTGATGTATCCCATGGTACTAAACATTCATACAAAAAATTATTCAAATCAGAGCTTTCATATGGAAGTTCTGTACAAAAAACAGATTTCTGCATCATCGGTACAAAATGGCGGCTGGCAGCCATCTTGAATTTCGGACCGCACCCCAAAACACTTGTTCTCGTCCCACGGTCATAACAAAGGTACCCAAGAAGTTTCGTAAAGATCGGTTCATAAATACGGCCTCTAGCCCGAGCCATAGCAGCTTGGCACTTACAGCTCTGAAAGTAACACTAAATAAATCAAAGTCAGTCTAATTTGCATAATTTACGCACGAGAAAAAAACCCGTATTATATGTGATGTATCCCATGGTACTAAACATTTATACAGAACTTTATTCAAATCAGAACTTTCATACAGAAGTTCTGTACAAAAAACTGATTTTTGCATCATCAGTACAAAATGGCCACTGGCAGCCATCTTGAATTTTGGACCACACCTAAAAACACTCGTTCCCGTCCCAGGGTCATAACAAAGGTACACAAGAAGTTTCGTAAAGATCGGTTCATAAATACGACCTCTAGCCCGAGCCATAGCCAATTGTTGACGTACGCACAGATGGACAGACGGACGGACGGCCGGCCGGACGGACGGACGGACGGACGGACGACGGACGACGGGCCATGACAATAGCTCAAATTTGACTTCGTCAAAGTTGAGCTAATGATATGAAATTGATTATGTACTTATGAAGTCAATCAAATCCACTAAATTTTGTGAGAGGAGTTGTGAAGATATTTTTTAAGGGGTGATGTGGGGCATCCTGACTGTGATGGCTCAAGTCCCAAAGGATAAAATATTTCAATAACATCATCCAAGACATGCTTTTGTCATAGGCATGCCTTGATGATATTGTAGTTGAAAAGATTACAGTTCCAAAATGCAATATTTCTTGAAAACTTCTTTCTTTATACATAAAATATTGGAAATTTACAATAATTTCTATATTTATCGTACCTGCTATTGGCCCGAACCGAACCAACTGGCTTCTCCATTCGATAAAATCTGATCAAATGCTTAAATTTTGACCCCTCCCCCGGGAAAAAAAAAAAAAATTAAGCCATTTTAACAAAAAAGCTAGTCCTATATAGCACACCATAGAAGCTACCTTTGCATGCGCAGAGCTCCAAGAAGTGTAATGGTGGATAAATAGATAGATATGTAGTAGCTCAGTAGTTCCAGAGAAGAAGAAGAAAATGTGATTTCCATAGGGCAATTGTGGCCATGTTTCAAACCCAATCAACATTAAATGAGAATCGTTGGTAGAGGGTGTCCCAGTCAAACATTTGGCTTTGCAATTTCAGAGAAGAAATTTTTTTTTTGACAATCGATCAATCAAAATCAAAGAATGCCTCTGGCGGCCATGTTTTTCATCCATCGGGAACAAAATGAGGATCGTTTGTGGAGGACCTCCCATAGACCACTCCTGCTAAGTTTGGTTAACATCAGCTTAGTAGTGATTTCCCATAGGGTTTCCATGATAACTATAAGCCACAATTGTGGCCATGTTTGCAACCCAATCAACATTAAATGAGGAGTATTAGTAAAGGGTGTCACAGTCATCAATCATGTGAAGTCTGAAAGCATTTGGCCTTGTAGTTTCAGAAGAGAAGATTTTTGAAAATCCACCAATCAGAATCAAAGAATGCCTCTGGTGGTCATGTTTTTCATCCGACAGGAACAAAATGAGGACTATTTGCAGAGGACCTCCCATAGACCATTCCTGCCAAGTTTGGTTCACAATGGCTTAGCACTTCCACAGAAAAAGATAAAAATGTGGAAAGTTTTACAGATGACGACAGACAGGGGGAGAGTAAATAAAAATGATGTATATGATATTGCTAGGGTTATATCTGCTAGTGGTTACACAACACTGATAATGTTTGGCAAAACAGATTACTTTATTGTAGGGCAGCATGATATTCTAAAAAAAATAGGCCGATTAAATCGTCAGATCTGTACCCATACGCCCAACTAGTAGAAAGCTGTATGACGGAGGGCCACCCCGGATGCCGACATTATGTACACCATACATGGTATGGGTACATATAGAAATGGATTGGAGGAGTGCCTATTTTGATGGATAACGGGTTAATATCTCCAGATCAAATTATTAGATTTACATTAAAAACTATAAGCACAGCACATCAGTAACCTGAATACATATATAAAGTAACCTGATAATCGGATTAATATTTTTTGAGTTATCGCATGACGAAGAAATGGATTGGAGGAATTTTCAATTTGAAGGATAAAGGGTTAATATCTCAGGATCAAAATAACAGATTTACACCAAAAACTATACAGCTCGGAACATCAGTAACCTGAAGATATATATGAAGATACATGACAATTGGACTGATATTTTTGGAGTTATCTCATGCCAAAGGGACTGGACGAATTCTTAATTTGAAGGATAAAGAGTTAATATCTCAGGATCAAACTATCAGATTTACACCAAAAACTATACAGCTCGGCACATCAGTATCCTGAACTCAAATATAAAGTAACTTGACAATCCAAGCAATATTTTTCAAGTTATCGAATGCCAAAGAAATGGATACAGACGCCGGATGGACGGATGGATGGGCAGACAGACAGATGGACGGATGGATGGACAGGCGGATGGATGGACAGATGGACAGATGGGCAGACGAAGGATGGACGAATGACGGAAATCCACCCCGGATGCCGGCATTATGTGTATCATACATGGTATGGGTACATAAATTTTAAGTAATTTATATATTTTTTATACTTACCAATGGCCCAGACTAGTTGGTGCAAACTCGATATTATCAAGGACCAAACACAAATTTTGAACCCCCCAATCCCAAAAATTTGCATACAAAACTGAAAATTAAAAGTCCTATCTGGCCATCCATATTTTTACTCCCTGTGCATTTGGCCCTTGCTAATATCGAGTTTGCACCAGCTAGTCTGGGCCAATGGTTGTTGTATAAAAATATATCAAGGTATAATGGTACATCGAAAGACTGTTCAGATATCTGAACATACGTATCAATCGGGATTTAAGCCATCACATTCAGGAACATATTAGCATGCCTTGATGATGCAGTTTGAATAACCCTTTATCCAATGCAGACGATATCAAAATTTATTATTTTATATAGAAGTTTATCAAATTTTTCCAAAAATTTCAACAAAACAATATCATGTGACCCCCTCATTGGAATGAGCTTGACAAGCTTGTTCCAGTGAGGGAGCACGATATGGTTTCTTTAAATGTTTCAAAAAAATATTTTTTCAACTGCTGAATTTGTACATTTTGTGGGCGAATGAGGCTGATTCATTGGGTAAAGGGATAATATTATTCATTCGGGAATACAGTTAAAACTCACAACATCGTGAAAATTAAATTGTGGGTAAATAAATAATGACGACAAACTGATATTTTTGTAATTACACCGATATTCAATCGATACTGGTTTGAATATTGGTATGTATTGGTTTGTTGATATACCATGCAGAGCAACTTGCATATTTCATGTTTGCTGTCTACATCTTTCAGTTATTCCAAGTCAACCAAACACAATTCAACCTACTTATTTAAACCATGCAATGTGGAATAAGCTGTGTCGTGAAAGCATAATGAGTTTAGGATAACTGAGCCAGCAACACATCCAATCGGCCACTTTTTCCAAGAATGTTCATTGCCTGAATGCAAATTGGACTCATGTTGTTCCATTTAATGCCTCAACCTCTTCCTTTCGGTTACTACTGTTTTGCTTGAACTTGAAAATGCCCAACATTACTTCTTTGAGTGTCTGTTATATGCAACACAGCGCAATACTCTGAAACGGCGGCTTTCTAGTTTTATAATGGTATCATCGGACAATTTATTGTACGGAAATCCAAATCTATCTATCTTAGACAACCAATTTATCTTTAAGTGTGTCCAGTCCTTTATTTCAAGCACTCAAAGATTTAATTATTGAAAATTGGGAAATGAATACACTTGTGCGTTTGAGCAAAAATACCTTCAATTTGTGTGGTTGGACTGTCACTGGGCTGTGACGGGATGGTTTCTCCAGCCTACAAAAGCTGATGATTTTTCAAAATAATACTGGAAAATATTGTGTTTTCAGGTCGTGGATCACAGAGTGAAACCCCATACTCCGTGGGCTTTCATGGAGCATGAGGATTCGGGGACTTGGTCCAGCCCATCCGTACTGTGCGCAAAATTTGAACACGTATATAAACATGTGTGTATATGTGTGATTTCACGTACTTGTCCAAGTAAACACAAGCCTTCTTAAATGGGGCCTTACGAGCGGGCGGCAAATATTTCATGTCAGATATTTCATATTTCATACTTTAGAGTGTCGGCATTTGCATTCATCAAATGTTCGTCCAGAAAAGCTGGTGGTTGGAGCTTGCCCACTACCTAATAAAATAAATTTAAACTTTTCGTCGATTGAAATATTGAGCTTAAAACATTTTTGTTGAGTGGTGGTCGGGTTACAGCCTACTAAAACAAGCATTATTTATTCTACTTTATATTTTCTTTTGCCACAATCTTTATCTTCTTCTCTTGGAAACTTAAACTTTGTATTATAAGGATGTTAAAATGTTCACCTATGTATGTCGTTCTTGTACATTTTTGTTTATATTGTTACTGCATTATACAGGAGAGGAACGAAAATAAGTTGCTATAACTTGTGTTCCAATCCTTTTTGTCAACTATCATCAACAACAAATAAAATATGTTTAAACTAAACTACTGTTTTGCTTTCAATAGAGATTTGAATAGGGAGAATCAAATGTTTTTTAAAGCTGTGCAGTCACAGACATGAAGTTTTAAATGGCTGTCCACACTACACAGAGAAGTGGGTTCATATACTGAATTCATTGATTTTCTGTCACTGATAAAGGTGTACATTAGTAGAAAGTTAAGTGAATGCATTTTAGATGATTTTTGATGTCTGTTCATTTTGTTGCTTAAAGAAGTAAACCATATCGTAATTAAGGGTTAATTTAAAATATTATTGTATAAGAAATGGTTGTGTAACAAAATCAATGTAGTTCCAGTTATGCAAAAGAAATAGTCAGTTGTTGAAAACTTTAATTTTGAAGATTGTACTGCAAAATGGGGGCAGACATATATGAAAGCAAGGTTGTTTAATTTCATAAAAATAATATGCGGATGTAATTCTCGAGTAATCGACTATAAAAAATGCTGAAATGTCAAGCAATAAACTGCCGGAATATTGTCGGCAAGTGAATAAAACGTTTGTTGTACAAATACCAGATCATCACAATCAGCAGAGAAATGTCAGCATTGCAAGCTATGGATTGACCACTTGTAAAATGACAAGCTAAAAATAAATTCTTGTGTTTTCAATAAAAACAGCATTTGTGAGAGACCATTTTCCTGTCGGATGTGTACTCGCATTAATAGCTTTTCCAAACAAACTTGTTCTATTTGTTGATTGCTTTTGTGAATAATCTAGTGTTCAGGGTTGTATTTTAGGGCAAATACGTCAGGGTTCCCACACCTACCAAGAAAACAAATTCCTGACTTTTTCCAGACCCTTCTCTATATTTTTCATACCCTTCGCAGCCATCGCAGTTCTTTTTTAACTTCTTGGATGACCAGATAAATCAAAAATGTATCTTACAAAACACTTACATGTACATGCAAAGTGTTGGAGTTTAACCTTACTGCCAGTTCTCTTGAGTTTTACCACCAATTATCACAACTAATAAAACAAAACTATTAAAATTCTTTAGTAACAAGTCAATCAACAACAGCTACTGTTGGCTGTGCTGCATTTTGTTTTGGTTTTTTTGGAGCGTTTTCGATCCAAAACAGTATGTTTTCTGGAGGCCTTATGTCTTGTTAATGCCACTTATCCTGTATCTGAGACGTCAAAAGACTTGTCACAAACGAGACATTTTGCCTCTGACTTTGATTTGAATTTCGTGTTCCCGCTAATCCAGTGTGTGTATTTGGGAATTTCAAACCACGTTTCTGAAAACAAACATTTCCCCATTTCCTTTCACTTTAATTTGTCGACAGTATTACACAATCGCTCAACTTAGCAGATCAAAGTTTCAAGCTTGTGTATTGTTTTTATTGACGTTAACAACATAAATACGTTATCAGTGTGCACAGCCATTTTGATCACGGAAATATACGAATCAATTAATGGTCGTTAATGTTCGTATCAGATCGGTTATTTCCGTGTTGGGTTACAAAGGCCTAAACTTTACTAGTTTCGAAATTTGATTCAAAACGAAATAAAAACTAAATAAAAAAAAATTTAGTAAGAAATGTGAATTTCCGGAACAGCGAAAGTGATTCTCAATACAGTTAATTAAATTTCCATACTTTTTCAATACCATTTACATGAAAACATCATTTTCCATACTTTTTCCAAGCTTGGAAAATGTTTTTAAAAATTCCATACTTTTTGACGTCTTCCAGACTCGTGTACGAACCCTGATAAGTGAATATGTAATTCTTTTCAGAGTACCTTTTAGACGGAAAGGAGTTATCAACATCACCAACAAAACAAACATGTATGTGCACTCACTGTGTTTTTTTACAAACTTGTCTGCGTAAAATGGAACGCTAATTAGTTTTCAACATTCAAAACACCTGTGTGTTGTTCATTTTTTATATTTCAATTGTAAATGAAATACTTCAGCATTAAATTAGTATTGCAATGTTTTCTCATTTAACTCTTTACCTGACATGAAAAGCAGATGGTACTTGCAAAAAAAATTCTTGAATAACTATTCTTTTTTCATTTTTTGTCTCAAAAACATAGGTTGCGACCCCTCATTGGAATGAGCTCGTTCCAACAAGGAGTTATAACCTATGTTTTTGAGACAAAAAATGAAAAAATAATGAAAATTAATTGGCGATTTTTGAGAATAGCACTGGCTGGTTGTGGCCGTTACATTCGGTAAAGGGTTAAAAGAAGAGTTCCTATCAATCTGAGCCAGTAAATTGTTCTACTTGAGTGTATTTTCATTTTCATTTTTTTAATGAAACTCTTGCAGGGTTCCTGTACCTAAATGACTCATCAATTCAAGGAATTTCCACGATCTTCCAGGTACATTTTGAAGGGTTTTTAAGAAGTTTTAGAAAAGAAATTCAAGAATGTTCTGGGGCAAATACAAAGGAGCCACCCCTAAAAAGTCAGATGAATGTGTAAGCTGAGGTAATTTGTATTTAATATTTCCTATGGTAATGTCACATCACATTCTATCTGCAATCTTAGGCATGACTCTCATTCTGTTAGGTAGACATTCTACTAGGAAGAGAAGATCCATTCCAGCAACATTTAGCTCAATGTAAATCCGCTTTGCCCGTTTTATACAGAGTTCCTACTGATATCAGAGAATGAAATTCAAGCACAACTTAAGCACTTCTCAAGGACTTTGACCACGATTTTCAAGGACTATTATAATTTTCATATGAACTTACAACATGAACAACAAAGAATTTCAGGTTCATGAATCGGATTTCTGGAAAACACAACTACCTAGATATATAAGGTTCCTTGAGTGCAATAAGGCACCATCTGCAATGCAGTGATGATATTCTGATTAGAGAGGTATGGTTCTTGACCAGTTGTGTGAAATCGCATGGATATGGGAAAGGCTATCATGAAAATTCTTGTCTCAGAGGTTATAGGTAAACTGAATTTTAGTACTTTTCACGGGTGGTGGGGGAACATCAAGTACTTTTCAAGGATACAAACAATTTCAAGCACTTTTTCAAGGAAGAGGCCAATATTCAAGGACTTTTCATTTGAGTGGGAACTCAGTGATATATCATTTTTCAAGAATTTTTAAAGTAGATTCCAGTAATCAAGGATTTTCGAGGCACTTTGGGAGATTTTCAAATTCCAGAACTCTTATTCAAGGTACTGTGGGAACCCTGCTGTAATGCTGTGGTGTGTGCCTTGTGAAAATGATTTTTTTGTGTTTTATCAGCCTGAAATTCTATATTCTTGCACCAGACACAACTTTTTGTGAGGTTGATCACTTACAATTGCGGACATACAATGCTCACTAACTGTCTGATGATACAGAGGCCACCTCTTTTTGAGTTTTCTGACATCACAAACTTTAAAGAATGAACACTGCAAACAAAATGGTTATACTTAAAAAGTGCTCACACAAAATATGGCCCCACCAACATATTTTCATGTTATATCAATGTTACTGTCAGGTGCACCTTGAGGAAAAGATGGCAAGGAAAGTGGAGCCATTGAGGGGAACACATACCTCCCTAGCAGAAACCATGGCCAATAGACATATGCTGCAGAAACTGTCTGTATAATGTTATTCAAGTTCTTGCTATCTATGGTCTTGACCAATTTTTGTTTTCAGGTCTGTGTTTTTGAAAAGTGCAAAGTCCAGCATATCACAAAAAGCACAAAAAAATGAAAGATAAAAATTAGAAATGTCTTTAACTTCCCTCTAAACATTCAGCTCTTAATTTTTTTTTAACCCTTTACCAAACGAATCAGTCACATCCACCTGTGTAATTTTCAAATTGAACAGTTGTAAAAAAGGTTTTTGCACCAAATTTCAACAAAACTATATCATGTGACTCCCTCGTTGGAATGAGCTCGTCGGTCACATGATGTGGTTTCTGTTGAAAAATTTGAAAAAATAATATTTAAAATAATAAATTTGGATATTGTGTGCATTATCAAAGGGTTAATGAATGAAAGTATCAATGACAGTGTAGCTTAATTTGACTGTGTGTAGTGTTTGGTGAAAAGGATAATGTTCAATGTTTATGAAAGGATTATGAAATAAGACAAGAATTCTGATAATTGAGAATGTGTTAATTTCTGTTCCCTGTGTGCTATGTTCTCAATAAGAATAATTTCAGTGTAGACTGTACTAAAGAATTAAGACTTGGGTTGATGTGGCCCTGACAGTTAACACATGTGAACCAAAGTTACCAAGTTACAGTAAAATCATTCCAAAAGGAGTCATCCTTCCAAGTTACAATGAAATCCCTTCATAAATATAACTCGCAAACTTTGCTAAAGGAATCTAGGTCACGTGACAGATCGGCAGTCATGGTTGACTGATCGTGACCAAAATACCAGAGTCTCATCTTGACATCATACCAATTTATCCTACCAAGTTAGAAATCCCTTTATAAAAACAACCTGTAGGCAGTGCTAAAGGAATCTAGGTCAAGTGTTCTGGCAGCATTAACGACTGACCGATCATGACCAAAATACGGGTCTCATCTGGACATCATACAAAGTTATCCATCCAAGTAACAATGAAATTGCTTCATAAATATGAAATGTAGACTGTGTTAAACAAATCTAGGTCACGTGCTTGTGAGGCTGTAACGGTTGACCATTCACAGCCAAAATAGGACGTTCTCATCTAGACATTATACTGAGTCATCCTACAAATATGATGAAATCCCTTTATAAATGCAAGCTGTAGACTGTGCTAAAGGAATCTAGGTAACATGCCCCGACAGCCATCACGGTTGACTGAACCCACCCAAAAAAAGGACTTCTCATCTGGACATTATACAGAGTCAGCCTACCAAGTTACAATAAAATCCATTCATAAATACTACCTGTAGACTGTGCTAAAGGTTTTCGGGCTTTGAGCCTGCGTAGCCATCACGGTTGACCAATCGCGACCAAAAGGGGATGTTCCCATCTAGACATTATACGGAGTCATCCTACCAAGTTACAATGAAATCCCTTCATAAATACGACCTGTAGACTGTGCTAAAGATTTTCAGTTTTGGGCTCTCGCAGCAGTCACAGTCGACAGATCATGACAAAAAGCAGATGTTCTCATCTAGACATTATACGAAGTCATCCTACCAAGTTACAATGAAATCCCTTCATAAATACAACAATCTATAGATTGAGCTATAGGTTTTCGAGTTTCGGGCTCTCGTAGCTGTCATGGTTGACTATCGCAACCAAAATGGGATATTCTCATCTAGACATTATATGAAGTCATCCTACCAAGTTACAATGAAATCCCTTCATAAATACAACCTGTAGACTGCGCTAAAGGTTTTTGGGTTTTGGGCTCTCGCAGCCATCAGGGTTAGCCGATCGCACCCAAAAGGGGACATTCTCATCTAGACATTATACAGAGTCATCCTACCAAGTAACAATAAAATCCTTTCATAAATATGTCCTGTAGACTGTGCTACAGGTTTTCAGGTATCGGGCTTTCGCAGCCATCACAGTTGACCGATCGGGACCAAAAGGGGAAATTCTCATCTAGACATGACCTCGAACCTGCATTTGATATTTTGTGATGATCAGACAAGAACTGCAAGGTGTAGCCTGTGCCAAAGAAAATGTGAACACACTGACAGACTCACTGACTCACAGACTTATGGATTCATGATGGCAATAGCTTATCTTGACTTTGTCAAGTTAAGCTAAAAATTTGAAAAAATATTTAAAATAATACATTTTGATATCATGTGTGTTGGGTAAAAGATTAACACAGCTAAGAAATTCTACTTACTTCTAAAACTTTAGTTCTTACAGCACCAATCATATGCTCCAAAGTCTGGGCAATGCCAACACCACTTCCTCCACTTACAGAGTGCATATTAACTGGAACAACTTTTCCTAAAAGTGCCAATTGTGAATTCCAAAATTTTATTCTTTTAGAAAATGACAAACTGTGATGTGTTGGACCAGATGGAGTAATCAAAATGATGGGATTATTTGGTAGCTTTTTCTGTAATATACAAAGAAAAATAAAAAATAACTTATCATCATATCTACAGGGTGGATTTTGTGAAATAACAACATGCTCTTCCTTTAGATCTTTATATAACACATGGGTCCACTCCAAGGCATTGATTACTGGCTCCAATTCTACCAGAAAAAATGAATTTATTTACCATAATAAACAAACACTGCTCTACTTCCCAGGGTTACCAGATGGAACAATAAATTATGTACAGCAAATGAATGATCTGTTTTATATTTGTTGATGGGCTCAGAAATAATGGAATGATAGAGGCCTGGGTTGCTGGATTAAATTGCTGATGATCCCTTTCCAGCATTTTGTTGTTTTACCCTCACCAACTTCCAAATTCTTCTTTATTAAAAAATGTATGCATATGGGGTTGAACAGATTGATGGGGAAAATTAAGTGAAACCCTGTTAACAATCTACATACTGATGTGGAAATATTAAAAATTCAAGCAGCAAATTTTTCCCATAATGCAGGAAGGAATTTACCCAATTAAATTATTTTGGACAGAACTCATTTGAGCATTTTGTAAATTGACATCAGTGTGCAGAGAGTTAACCGAATATTAAAATTGCCACTATAAAGTATTCCATTAATAGGGATAAACATTCTCCTATATTTGGTAATAAATGGTGCATTTATGCTATTACAATGGAAATGACTTAATTGAATGTTTCTTTTTTTCTTAATTCAAAAAACATGATAAATTTTAAGTAATTTGTATGATTTTTTATACTTACCAATGGCCCAGACTAGCCGGTGCAAACTCAAAATTATCAAAGGCCAAACACAAATTTTGAACCCCCCCAACCCCCCAAATTTGCATACAAAACCGAAAATTAAAAGCCCTATCTGGCCCTCCATACTTTTACTCTCTGCACATGTGCAGTGGTCAGGAAGAGACCGGAATTGGCGCCAACATCATTCTTTGTAGATGAGCGTACTAATAATAACTCAGTGGGGAGGTATGAGTGCCCACTCATGAGAGGGCCATCCCCGTCTGGGCCATTGGTAAGTATAAAAAATATACAAATTACTTAAAATTTATCATATTTTATACGACAACAATGGCCTAGACTAGCTGAATCGTAAAAAGGTGGTGGTCCTAGGACTTAAGAATTAGCAGACCAATATAGCTCCTAAGTCTGCATTCCATGGTGAAAGGAAAATACATTTAAAAGGAATTACATGTATGTCTCTCTATACAATAATAGAGAAGACATATCATAAATAAGGAACCATATCCAAGTAATTCCATATTCTTAGCATGAATGATTATGCTAAATGGGTGTAATGAGCCCCCACTTTTAAGGCTAGTCTGAACTAAGCCCCATAAATTAGGATGGTGTATTTGAGGGTGAGAGACTAACTAACATATGCCATATACAAATAATAAACAAGCTGTATTTAGGGTCGGATATAATCTACAGACAAAAACAGCTTCACTCATAGTTACACACTTATCAAGCCAGAGGAGATTTTACAAGAAAAATCCCCCCTCCCTTTTTTTGAAGGAATATTCTTCAAAACAAAGAGGGGAGCGCTCTGGAATCAGTGCAAAGCGATACTAAATAATCCGAATATATTCTCCCAATAAGCACCCTGTTATTAATTATTATCAATTATTGGTGCTTAACGCCACCTCAGAAGCTAAGGTTACTGTGGCGATTCCGGTAATTAACAGAGCATGCTTCTAACGTATACCAGAGTCGGAATATGTAGATAGGATGAAACCAGTAATATACAGTGTACGACCATACACTTGTCCAATTTAATACCAACTAAACAGTATCTGAAGGATTAACACTCTTCTAAGGCAACCTACAGGTGGCCCCATTCATGTGTACAATTGATTCCAATAATAACACTCCAATGAACCGTTCAAATATACAAGGTGTACTGTATCTTCATAGAAACCTGGATACAGAACATGGAACAAGCTATGATTAACAGACCCATTACGGACTGTCCCTGAAATAATTCATAGTTTACTAGGTCCATACAACCAATGAGTGTTTGGAGAATATACTACTCTGAATAATGATCAAAAAAAATTAGAACATATACATAGACAGCCTATTGGCAGTTCCATAACTGAACCAAATAGCCCCAAAATTCTCCTAAGCTCTGTAAGCAGAGCAAGAATTTATATAGTCTGTCAACAATGCGTCTGCCTAATAACAGACATATTATGCACATGAGCAATGAAATCCCACATATACTCATCTGAATACATCTTATAACCACGGTATGACCGAGTGATACAAGCGTAACCAGGAAACTGAATGAATAATACAACGTTAATATGCAGTTAAGTAATAAACTGATACGTCGTAAGAAAGGCCAGACTGCCCTGAGCGAAACTTTTCAGAGTGGCCTAATTGCCACATTGGAGAATGTCGCCCAGATAACAGACATGTCAACCCTACAGGAACATGACAGCTAGCAATTTTATTGATAAAGAATCATATGCTCGTATATGACTTATAAACGAACAACCACAGGAAACAAACCAACTAAAAAGTGGATGTGCCCAAGAGGACACCGTTAGAATATGACCCAGTTGCCAATCAAGAAGCCATGAAAGGCATGCATATAGTAAATGCATACGATGCTTACGGGAAGAAAACTATGTCCTGCCCTGTAATCGCCTCTTAACACAATGGAGGGGAATTCAAATTCATATCGAACCCCCCGCACCTGCATTACTTGAATCATTCTTGTGTTAGTCATGAAAAGGAATAGGAACCGCAGGGCTCCCTCACATCTGACCGACTCCATCATGCCACTAAGGACAGAGAGAGACGTGAAGAACAAATACACCGTATCGACATAATCACACTAGGTAAATATGGCATCATTAATAGGGCTTATCGTCTCATATAACTAACACCAAACCATACCGGTAGGAAGAGAATAACCTCCTCTAACATATGGTATCACGCCCAATAGGACAACGAACTCAGCCAAGTTGAAGCAGCTAAAGGTCTTCCTATATGTGAAGACAATAAAAGGCTGATAACTGCGGCCTTAGAAGCTCACTAAGGAGACTTACAATGCTAGTCGTAGCTTATAAGTCTTCATCTCTGTGAAGACAGATATATCGGTGTAAGTTGTGACCTTGAAGACTCACTGAACAGAGACTTTCAACTATCATCACGCAAGGTCGGAAATGAAGAGCTGCTATTTAACAGCCCTAAATTCCCAAAGAGACAGCAGTCCCCAGAGAAAATAAATTCAGTTATGACACTGCATAATAACTGAAACAATCTCGATTATGATTCTAGCTAGGCTACTTTGGTGTAAACAATAAGACTCAAGTCTATGACACCTATGGAAACAAACTGAAAAGTGCAAGTTAGGGAATGACAAGCCGCTACTCTAACAGCTGTAATTCTCAAAGAGACAGTAATCTCAAGGTAGCTACACAGTTATGTGTCTTCGTCTACCTGAAGACATATCTGTGTCACTTGCAGCCTTGAAAGCTCACTAAATGGAGACTAACAACACTAGCCGCAAGAAAAGACCGCTGTAACAGTACATAAGGTGACTATGACGTCCACAATGACATTAAATGTCTTGACGCCAAGGAATAGAACACTGAGAGGGAAAAGACGTACTTATTCCCTCTAACGGCTCTATTCCAAACAAGACAGCCGTCTCAGCCTATCTATGCAATATTTGTCCGACTTCAGGACGAAAAACAGGTGATTTGAAATAACCTAGAGAATATTTCAACAACCTCTATTGCTTTTCTTCAATAGGAGAGCCTATACCTCTGCAAGGAGAGACTCTCTTGCCTTCTGCTAAGTGTAAAGCAACAGAAGTTTATTCTCGACGATCTCTATTGCTTTCTTCAATAAGAGAGCCTGTACGCCCACCAGGAGTGACTCCTTTTTGAAGGGATCCGCCAGAAGATTTGACCAACGTGGACATTTTGTAAGTGGGGGTTATGTTCGGAATCACAACCGTAGGCCTTCCAAGACAATACTTTACCCACTGATCTTCTGTGACATAAATCCAGTTTCTTGCTAGGTTGACAACCTTCCATCAACTGGTAAGCAATAGAGGTCTTATTTATCACCTGTACGACTAACGAGGCTAACGGAAGAAGAAACCACATCCTCCCCACAGAGAACCTCATCCCTTCGTCTAGAGGCGTCTGACCTATAGTCTGGATCAGATCTGAGCCCCTTTTCCAAGTTGCTATACTGACGACCACCAGAGTAAGTATAAGAGGGTTTATTGTACTCTCGGGAGGAGATCCCTTAGCTGATTAAGTGGAATGTCCTTGCTTACCCCAGTCTACTGAAGCGTGTTGAGGTGCTGACTTCAGTAGCAGTGTATTGGAAGCTTTCTTATAGCCGAAAGCTAATCGTCATATAGAGGATATCCGGAGACCAGAGCGACTCAGAGAGAGCTTTTCACCTTGTCATCTGTAAGTGATGATCACATCTAATCAAGCATCATCACATCTAATCAACTCCCAATTTGTCACTGTCAGGGCTGGCAGATTTGTACGTGGCATAAATGACTGCCCTGGCAAGAAAACTAAGCGAGGAATGTCCTCAAATTCCTTCCCATTAAGATGTTGTTCCATAGTTCTGGTGAGGTGATTTGCGTAGGACATCACGTCCAGATTCACTCTATTGGATGAAATAGTACATTCCATCACTTCCAAGCGTATATTGAATGATGCAGGTAGGGACATATTTTCATCCCCAGCCTACTCATCTAAATGCAGAGAAGCTCTCTGAACATCTCCTCCAACCATTTTAAATGAACACAGTCCAAGGAACGGTATATTAATGAAGATGTCGATAACAAACCGCCTTCCTCTTAGCACTAGAGAGGTGAATATGGCGTTGATAACATGGCCGAAGGCCTCCGACACTTGTCAAGACGACAGCAGTTTCTCTATAGTAGTCGCAGCTTGCTGATCGGGTGGAACAAAGTCAGTATAGTACTGATAAATTAAAATTCATCGCTACCATATGCTGTTCCGAAAAGGGAAGGGTAATCCTCTTCCTTGTCCCTTTCGCCATCCGACTGAATCAGCTGTGACATTCGATCATTTGCATCTGCATGAACAGATGATTGGACCGACCCAGCACTGTCCGACAGCTCACCACTGGAGTCTACTCTTGCACTTGCTGGAATGCTGCTATCAGCTGCACAATCTGTGACAGCATGTCCGTTACCGAGGCTTGAGGAGTAGCGGTTGTCTGGATTTTCGCCGCTTGCTACTTCTGGGACTAAGATCCGGAGATAGATCTCTTCTCTGAACGTCCAAATTAACAAAGCCTCGGATCGCTAGCTAGCGGATGGTCCAACTTCATGGGCGAATACTGGCTCCATCTTCACGCAACTGTCTGGATGTCCGAAGTCAGGTAGCTAGCATGCGGTCATGTGTGCTTTTATAATGTAGCGGACAAAGCCATGACTGAAGCCGGCTGCAAACTAGACGGAGCGGCGGGCGGACATATGCTCCGACTCATGCAAGTTTCTCAAAACAACATTTCGCCCCAAATGTTGTTGGGTTAGAGAGGGACCTCTCCCGCTCGCGATCTTATCAGACCTTGCCGAGCCTCCTGAACAGAAAACTTGGTTCCAGCTTGTGCAAGTTTCTCATAACAACCTCTGGCCCCAGAAGTTGCTAGATTAGAGAGAGACCTCTGCCGCTCGCAGCCTTGTCAGACCTCGCCGAGCCTCCCAACAAGAAACTTGCTGACTTCCTCCCTATTTCCATCATCGCTAGGTAAGCTTTTGTTTTTAAGGTGCTTGCTCTACCCAAATCTAGACTTCCTTTCGACCGCAATGGATATACCTGGTGTCACGGCTCTCACGGACGGAGTAACCCCTTCACCGGTTGAGCGAGATGTTTGCAAAGGATTAAGAACACTAACTAGAGGCCTTATCCCTTGCTTAATATTCATGAGCACCTTGCTGCTAGCTCTATTTGCTCAACAGAGCATGACGACGGTAGCACACTTTGGATGAGTGTCACAATACCATCACCATGTTCATGTTCCTCTGAAAATAGAAACTGAAAAACTTGAATTATATTACGGTGAGAGTTCCGGCATAGGAACCTCACTGCCAACAACGCATCGCAACACCCGTCTCCAACGTCTGTCATGCCAATGTTACACAGTATACAAGAATCCGCAGGAGTACATCGACTACAGGCAAGGCAACTTAGCATGTAAATCTGAGTAAGACTTCCTCGCCTTGCATTTAGAGCAGTAAGCTTTCATAATTACAATCAAAAGACAAAGTCAATAGCACTCCTACAAACTCCACAACAAAATATATGATAAAGATATATGGATAATCGCAATCAAAATTAAATTCAAAAATTTTTTAAAAAATGCCTAAGTTCCCAAAGGGAACATAATGAGCCCAAGGGCATCCCGATTGAGTCTGAGTGTGGACAAAATCCAAATATTATGTGCAACACTACCGGAATAATAATCAATGTATCCTAAAGTAACTCTACAGTAATATAATATGAAATACTACATATATTTAAGGATGTTGCCAATGTAAACAACGTCAAGGAAAAAACCGGAAACAAGACCACAGGCACAAAAAAGGCCCAAAGTCAGAAACCAATTTAAATGCTACCTGATGCAAAGCTAGATCTGTATACGAAGAAAAAACGATACATTGGATAGAAGATGCAAGACTAAAATGACCTAACACTCCTAGGGTGAGGACGTAACCATGGGGATAAACAGAATAAAAATTCTGTAATTCACATTAAACTCCCAAGAAATTTAATTAAAAATTTCAATAAAAAATAGCCAAAAGGCATAGGAGTTTAACAGGGAGGGTTCATAGAAGGATAGGGAAGGAATACTGAACAAACAGTGGAATAATCATTAACCAGAATGATGACGTCAGGCGTATGTCCGAAAATGGGAAACATGAAATAATTTTTATAATTATTATAAAGTTACAGCCCTGAACGTCTGAAACCACCGTAGTTCACTTCCATCATCCATTAACAGTCTTGGATTCACCAATTCTTGCATTGATTTGGCTTGCATCCTCAAAAAAGGAGATTTTAAAGCACAGATGTCAGTTCATTGTTATTGACTTTTGGGCCAAACAAAGAATGATGTTGGTGCCAATTCTGGTCTCTTCCTGACCACTGCGCATGCACAGAGAGTAAAAGTATGGAGGGCCAGATAGAACTTTTTATTTTCGTTTTTTTATGCAAATTTGGGGGATTGGGGGGTTCAAAATTTGTGTTTGGCCCTTGATAATTTTGAGTTTGCACCAGCAAGTCTGGGCCATTGGTTGCCGTATAAAAATATGTAAATTGCAAACTAGCATCGCAAAGCGATTCCAATCCCCCCCCCCCCCCTCTCCCCTGGGGAACAAATATATTCAAAACCAATCACAATCAGGTGTTGCTATAGAGACATATACCAAAAAGAATTGAAATCCAGTTACTATTGTTAAAGTTATGCCATAAACAAGCATTGCACAATATTTTTTAAACATGGGACAATAACTCCCATAATTTTTATCGGATATAGGTGGTCAGTGAACCTGACATAGACATTGTTGCTATAGAGAAGTATACCAAAAAGAAATGAAATCTGTTAAGTATTGTTCAAGTTTTGCCATAAACAAGTTTTACAGGATATTTTTATAATAAAGGGTCATAACTCCCATAATCGTACTTGATGTAGACAGTGTTGCTAAAGAGACATATACCAAAAAGAATTTAAATCTGTTAACTATTGTTCAAGTTCAAAGTTTGGATGGATGGATGGATTTCACTGTATCCCTCCCTCACAGGGGGGGGGGGGGGGGTAATATCCTTCAAACACCAAATCATTTACTATCCCATCAGTACAAATTTGACCTGTTAATGGGATGCAGATTACAGAATATACTCCTGTTAACTAAGTAAATTTATCTATGATTTACTCTGACATCCACTATATTCTCCACATTTATAGACCTATCTGGCCTCAGTACTTCAAACTTGAATATTTAACATATTACATCTTGCTTGACACCATGAGCTCTCTCTCAATATAAGTTAGAATAAATACTTAGTTGATCACTAGAATACATGAGAATGACCATATTCCTCTTACAGAATACTCCAGAAAACTGAATATTTTTCACTGGCAAAGTGGCCATTCAATTAACAGGGTATTATTGTGTTAACAAATCATGTTTACTCAAGCAAAATCCGAGTGTAAGAACAACATCTAAAAATCGATGTAGCAGCGCAGTGCACTATTCCTCAGATCTGGGATACCAGTACTGAACTAACTGAAATGGATAGTGTGTTCAGCCACATAAACTCACAGGTTTCTGCTGGATCAAAGCATTCATCACAGGATCCCATGGGCGTTTGATCAGCTGATGAAAAGATTCAATAGTTTTATTACCAGCAACCATCTTGTCTATTAAGGAAGGTACCTGAAAAATAGAATGAAGTCAGTCACCAAAGCTATTTGTTTTCACAGGGTTTAACCATTCAAAAACTGATGGTTCAGAACCATCAATTGGAAGAGCCTGTATTTTTTATTTGGGGGAAGACCAATCAATATTTTCAATGTGCAGCCTTGGGGCTGAACATTGAAAATGTTCATTGGTCTACCACACAAATTCACTGAGCAATTATCCACTATGTGAATTAGATCATATCACAATCCTGAGCTGGAAAAATGGCCTTTCAGGTTCAAAGTGTTAATCTACAGAAATTGGGAAAGGGTCATTTTTGGGAGTGAGGATCCACAATGGTCACCAAAATCTGTCTAGCTCAAGCAAACTGCAACATCATTCTATGGCCATCAAACGATCAGTGATGCTACTCAATTTGTAAGGCACCAAAAATCTACTGCTCAAGGTCCCTCAAACTGAAGTTTTTAAAGCAGTCCTGGCAACACGCCTCAAATATTAAACCCTGTGAAAACATATTTCATTGTAGTTTATGTTCAGGACTTGGACTAAGTGACAACTGGATTAGATTACTGATTGATGGTATGACTGATATGGTCTCATCAATGAGATGGAAGACAACTGCGTTTGACTGACTGTTACATACTATATGGCAGTGGATATTAAATGAAAGTGTCAATGACACTGTAGCACAATGTATAGTATGTGACACAGCAATGACAAACATCTAGGTAATGACCTGATAACAAAGGTACATGTAAAGAATTGTAATGGTCTGTACATAAATGCTGACTGTAGGCTGTAATAAATGTGTAGGTAAAGTATTGTAAAGGCGGGCGACAGTTAGATGCTAAACTAGAAAAGAAATCTTTGAGTCCCAGAGTGGGTCTGACTGAACCCAAAAATATTTGTTCTCATAGCACAGTGATAACAAAGGCACCCAAAAACACTCGTTCCTGTCACAAGGTGATAACAAAGGTACCCCAAGAAGTTTCGTGAAGATCAGTTCATAAATACAGACTCTAGCCCGAGCCGTATTGACATGTGCACTTACCATGTATAAGTAGCACTGAACAAATCAAGGTTCATATAATTTGCATAATTTCTGCACGAGAAAAAAACCTGTATTATATGTGATGTATTCCATGTTACTAAACATTCCTACAAAAATTTATTCAAATCAGAACTTTCACACAGAAGTTCTGTACAAAAAACTGTTTGCACTAATATTGGTACAAATAGGTTGCTGGCGGCCATCTTGAAAACACTCGTTCTCGTCCCACGGTGATAACAAAGGTACCCAAGAAGTTTCGCAAAGATTGGTTCATAAATAAAGCCTCTAGCCTGAGCCGTATAGAAGTTGTGTACAAAAAACTGATTGAACCTAATTTCGGTACAAAATGGCCACTGGCAGCCATCTTGAATTTTGGACCGCACCCAGAAACACTCATTCTCATCCCAAGGTGATAACAAAGGTACCCAAGAAGGTTCGTGAAGAGCGGTTCATAAATACAGACTCTAGCCCGAACCGTATTGACATGTGCACTTACTGTGTATAAGTAGCACTGAATAAATCAAAGTTCATCTAATTTGCATACTTTTTGCACGAGAAAAAAACCTGTATCACATGTTATGTATTCCATGTTACTAAACATTCATACAGAAATTTATTCAAATCAGAACTTTCATACAAAAGTTCTGTACAAAAAACTGATTGCACCAATTTTGGTACAAAATGGCCACCAGCAGCCATATTGAATTTTGGACTGCACCCCAAAACACTCGTTCTCGTCCCAAGGTGATAACAAAGGTGCCCAAGAAGTTTTGTAAAGATCGGTTTATAAATACAGCCTCTAGCCCAAGCCGTATTGGCATTTGCAGTTCCAGTGCTGAAAGTAACATTAAATAGATCAAAGTTAGTGCAATCGGCATAATTTATGCACTAGAAAAAAACTTGTATTATATGTGATGTATCCCATGGTACTAAACATTCACACAGAAAATTATTCAAATCAACACTTTCATATGGAAGTTCTGCGCAAAAATCTGATTGCACCTAATTTTGTACAAAATGGCCATATTGAATTTCAGACTGGACCCCAAAACACTCGTTTTCGTCCCACGGTGATAACAAAGGTACCCCAAGAAGTTTCGTAAAGACTGGTTCATAAATACGGCCTCTAGCCCGAGCCGTATTGGCATTTGCACTTACAGTGCTGAAAGTAACACTAAATAGATCAAAGTTAGTCTAATTTGCATAATTTACACGCGAGAAAATAACCCGTATTATATGTGATGTATCCCATGGTACTAAACATTCACACACAAAAATTATTCAAATCGGAGCTTTCATATGGAAGTTATGCGCAAAAATCTGATTGCACCTAATTTTGGTACAAAATGGCTGCCAGCGGCCGTCTTAAATTTTGGACCGGACCCCAAACACTCGTTCTCGTCTCACGGTGATAACAAAGGTACCCAAGAAGTTTCGTAAAGATCGGTTCATAAATACGGCCTCTAGCCCCGAGCCGTGTGTACGGTGCGACGGACGGATGGACAGATGGACGCTGGGCCATGGCAATACCTCAAATTTGGCTTCGCCAAAGTTGAGCTAAAAATGGAATATGACACCTGAAATTTAAACAAAACAAATTTATGGAATGTTTTACAAGAGTGTTCAGTGCTAATACACTCATCAAGTATTTATTTCGTGATTGTAAAAATGTCACCTCAAGAACCTTTCCACATCAGTAAGATCGCGTGAGTCTTGTCTCAGGCAGGCATGATGTGGATTTGAAAAAGTTTAGACTCTCGTTTTCTGGAAAATCAGAATTGATGAGCAAACAACAGCGATATTTAGGAATTATTTGTGGTAGACAAATTATAAAAGTGCACACCAAATAAACCCCTTAAACATATAATTTTGAGCGTTTTAAAAGATTTCTAACCTAAAATGAAACAAAATGTTTATGTGGAATTGCGGTATGCATGTGAAAGGTGAGTTACATGGTTAAAGTTGAATACCAAATATGGATGAAATTCATTGCACATATGATGATTTACAGGGAGTTGAAAAACATTTAACCCTTTACCTAACTTACCAGCTAAAACCGACTAGCACTATTTACAACTAGAGTGATGTCACGCATGCAGCCCGACTGTCCCAGGAATGGCAATGCTTAGATGCAAAATAGTCAGAGCCATTTTTTGTTAACAGTTTACCTAACGAATCTGCCATATCTGCACTCGTGATATACAAAATTTGCTATTCATATTTTATTTTTTCATTTCTCTACTTCAAAACATACCTCATGACCTTAATATTAATGGAACAAACTTGATGAGCTTGTTCCAATAAGGAGTAATAAGCCATGGTTAGAAGTAAATAAAAAATGAAAAAATCTGAGGTTTCAGAAAAATAATTTGTACTGTTGGCTTCAACTTGTGTAAGGTAAAGGATTAAAGATGCAGTACATAAAGCAATGTTGGGCTATATGAGTCAATTTTCTTTTTTGCATGTAATAACTCCCAATCCTTCAAAATGCATTTTGGGAATAATTGCCTAAGTGACAATTTGTGTGTGTGTGTGTGTGAGGTGTGTGTGTGTGTGTGTGTGTGTGTGTGGGGGGGGGGGGGGGGGTGCAGTTGTGGAACCTATATTGAAACCTGGCCTGTATTACTAGCTGGAAAATACACATATCAACTTGGGTTGAAATCAAATATTCCAAACTGGAGTTATCAGTCTGAAACCAATTGTTTTCAGACAGATGGATGGACTGACAGATGGATGGACGAAAGTCATGACTATAGCCCTGACTATAAACAGTCAGGCTAAAAATGCATTTTGTACCAAAGAAAAAATTTTGCATGAATGGCCCTGGGTGAGGAGGAGGTGGGGTGGGGATGAGGGGTGGGGGAGAGTGGGGGTGTGTTAGAGGAGTCCATTTTTTTTTCCACATGTGGTCAGTCTAAATCCATCAGAATGCATTTTGAGCAGAGAAAAAAAATTTACCTAACTGGCACCATGGGGGTGGGGGGTGGGGGGTGGGTGGTGGTGTTTGTCTGGGTTTTTAAACACAAACATTAACGAAAACTGTAAAAAAGCATTTTCGATGAAAGAAAAAAAAAGTGCTTAATTGGGAGGGGGGGGGGGGTTACGTGAGTTTAAAAAAAGGTTCCGCATGTAGTGACTGTAAATAGTTCAAATGCATATTCGAGGAAAGAAAAAAAAAATGCCTAATTGGGGAGGGGAGGGAGACAATTTCTGTCTGGATTTTTAACCACAAACTTTAACCAAAACTGTAAAAAAGCATTTTTGACAAAAAGAAAAAAGGGTTCTGCATGTAGTGACTGTAAATAGTTCAAAATGCATATTGGAAGAAATAAAAAAAATTCTGTTTTTAACCAAAACTGTAAACAAGCATTTTTGACGAAAGAAAAGTGCCTAATTGGCCCCCGGCATGAAGGGGGGTGGGGGGGAGGGGTGGGGAGGGGGGAGGTACGTAAGTTTAAAAAAAGGTTCTGCATGTAGTGACTGTAAATAGTTCAAAATGCATATTGGAGAAAAGAAGAAAAAAAAGGCCTAATGGAGGGGGGGGGGGGGATAGGGGTGGTGGTGTTTGTCTGGGTTTTTAACCACAAACTTGGAGTCATCTGACCAAGCTACAATGAAATCCCTTCATAATTATGACCTGTGGAATATTCTAAAGGTTTTCAGGCTTCGGGCCTCTGTTGCCGTTACAGATGCCCAAAAGGGGATTTCTCATCTAGACATTATATGAAGTCAACCTATCAAGTAACAATGAAATCCCTCCATAAATATGACCTGTAGACTGTGCTAAAGGTTTTCGGGCTTCGGGCCCCTCTTGCCACCACAGTTGCCCAAAAGGGGACGTTCTCATTATATGAAGTCAACCTATCAAGTTACAATGAAATCCCTCCATAAATATGACGTGTAGACTGTGTTAAAGGTTTTCAGGCTTTGGACTCGAGCAGCCAATCATGGTTGAATGATCGCAACCAAAAGGGGACATTCTCATCTGGGCACCATGTGGATTGATCCTACGAAGTTACAATGAAATCCCTTCATAAATATGACCTGTAGACTGTGCTGAAGGTTTTCGGGCTTCGGGCACCTGTAGCCATGGCAGTTGCCCAATCACGTCCAAAAGGGGACTTTCTCATGTGTAGAAATTATATGAAGTCAACCTATGAAGTTACAATGAAATCCCTCCATAAATATGACCTGTACACTGTGCTAAAGGTTTCCAGGTTTTGGGCTCGGGCAGTCGTGATGGTTGATAGACCACGCCCAAACGGGGAAATTCTCATATAGACATCATACGGAGTCATCAAGTTACAATGAAATCCGTCCATATTAAACATGACCTGCAGACTGTGCTAAAAGTTTTTGGGTTTCGGGCTTGGGCAGCCACCACGGTTGACAGATCATGCCCAAACGGGGACATTCTCATCTAGGCATTATACAGGGGCATTCTATGAAGTTGCAATGAAATCCCTTCATAAATACGACCTGTAGACTGTGCTAATGGTTTTCGGGTTTTGGGCTCGGGCAGCCATACCGGTTGACCGATCACGACCAAAAGGGGACATTCTCATGTAGACATGACCTAAAACCTGCATATGAAATTTCGTGAAATTTCGTGACGATCAGACAAGAAATACTGGGCATAGTCTGTACTTGAAGGTTGAGTAAAAAACTTTAACCACAAACTTTAACCAAAACTAAACAGGAATAAAAAAAAAAAAAAACACTTGAACCTTCAGTAAAAAACTTTAACCACAAACTTTAACCAAAACTCTAAATGTTAACAGAAAAAGACAGACGGACAGACGGATGGATGGACAGACGGACAGACGGATGGAAGGATGGACAAAAGTCATTACTATAGCCCTCACTGTAAACAGTCGGGCTAAAAATCACTCAATCATCAATTTTCGTTATTTTCTCGTTCCAATGAGGGGTCATAATTAGAGCTGGGAGATATATCGATTTTTTGATAATGGGGATATTAAAATCAAAACCGGTTTCAATATCGAGGCCTCTAAAAAATATCGAAATATGGTATATTTTCGGTATGATGAATGGAGGCCACAGTTCCCATGATATACTTGATATAACAGTAATTTCCCCAAAAGCCGGCAGTTAGATTTCTTCTATATCACCTGTCGTGACGTAACATTTACTTACTCCACAGTGTCTGCACAGTAAACAATTAACATACAGCTGTCAGCCTGTCACTGTCAGCATGAGTATGTGACTATGTGTGCACAGCTGCACACGCCCTAACCTGCAATTACGTCACCCCCAATGACCCGATTCTCGTTTTTAATCTGGTGACATTCTGAATTTCTGATCTATTTTTATCACACTGACTTTGGCAGAACTGCTCAGAAGACGAAGTTGAGTGCTACTGCAGTAAGTTAGTAACTGAAGAGAACGAGCACACTGTGCAAGTCACAGTACAACAAACCACGAGTTTGCCAAACAATCGTTTAATTTGTCGCACAGTCCTGCACGGCTCATTGAAATATTTTACAACAAACAGAACAATGTCTGATAGGCTTACTGATAATTGAACTCCAACTTACGTGACTAACGTCCGTTGGATGTTACATATTTGGAAGTGTTGTGGTAGATACGCATGTGGACCATGATGATGTGGTCCGAGTTGAACCAGCTCTAGTTCAGCTCTCTGAACGTTGCGGCTATCCCACTAGTCAAGTGGGACAACCACAATGTTTGGAGAGCTGAACTTAACCAGCTCTTGCTATTGGGCAGACTCAGCAATAAACTGTGTTGTTAGATTTGTGCTTATACAGACACAGGTACATGTACCGTTACGACTGTTAGTCCATGTAGATTACCCTGTATGAAATGCACTGAAAATAATATCGCGATAATATCGAATATTGTGATATTTTCAGAAAATATCGCGATTTGTTTTTTCCCCAATATTGACCAGCTCTAGCCATAACCTATGTTTTTGCAACAAAAACTGAAAAAAAGTTAAAAAATTTATAGTAATTTATATATTTTTTATACTTACCAATGATCCAGACATGGCTGGTGCTAACTCTTAAAAATCTAGGGCCAAACACAAATTTTGCCCCCGAATCCCCAAAATTTGCATCTAAAACCGAAAAAAATCATGTCCTAAATGGTCCTCCATACTTTCCCTCCACTGCGCATGCGCAGTGTCAAGGAGGTCTCGAAATTGGCGCCAATTATCATTCTTACAAGCAGTGCCTGGTCAGCGCTATGTACTCAGCGGGGAGGTATGAGTTCCCAACTCCTGGGAGGGCCATCCCCGTCTGGGTCATTGGTAAGTATAAAAAATATATAAATTACTATAAATTTTTTAACATTTTTATACTGTACCAATGACCCAGACATAGCTGAATAGTAAAAAGGCTGGAGGGCCTAGGACATAGAGGATAATCCAATAAGCTCAACTATATAAAATAGAGTCATCCCCTCGAGGAGAAAAGGAGTATTAGGCTTTACATGTATCTTTCTTATTTTATGATAAATTAGAAAGACACAACACCCTCCATAATTGAGCATAATAACATTCATGTTCTCTATTAACATCCAGTATAACCCTTTATACTAATTATTTTTAAAGTAAGCCAATAAATAAAGTTAGTCCAGAGAATTGAGACTCTTTATACTCTTTTAAAAGTGTCCGAGGATTGTATATTAACGCCCGTTTTGACACGTGACATATACAAATGCTTCACACTGAGCTACACTTTAAAAATATGACATGAATGAATTTTTAAACATTAACTTTACACTTTAAAACCATCCCGGTAACGACTCAGAATTACTGACTCCGGAGGAGGTATCCCCTTGCTTTTCACTATAAAGCAGGTGACCTAAGGGAACACCCTCCCCCCCCCCCTTCCCCTTGCCCTGGGAGCGACGATCAGCTTGTTTATCCAGCTCAGATCTATGACTGGACGGAATGAGCCATCTGGTTTTGGAACCAGAAACAGATGGCTGTAGAAACCTGGTGATTCCTGGTCTTCTACGACCTCTACCGCGTTCTTCGTCAGAAGAGACTGTACTTCTGATAAAAGAGCATCTCTTTTCTGCGGATTTGACGGAAGCTGAGTCCATTTTGGACTTCGAGTTAATGAAGGCTTTCGTTTAAAGGATATTCTTAGTCCTTCTGAAATTACCCCTCGGACCCAGGGGTCGTCCGTAATTGACGCCCACTCGTTTATAAAACTCAATAATCTTCATCCTACCGGAACACGATAGAGGTTCAAACCATCACCTCCTGGACCTGCGAGGCTTGCGGAAGGAGAAACTACGTCCTCCACGACCCGCACCTCGTCCCGTCGACCTAGGAACATCTGACCGGTTGTCTCTGCCAGAATAACGTCCCGTACGTGAGTCGCTGCCTTGACGGTCTCTAGAATAAGACCTAGAGGATGTATAAGAACCTCTATAGGAACTTCTCTTGGACGTACTTGTCCCAGAAGTGCCTGTCTTACTCTTTTCTGCTGCATCCGACTTTTTGGAAGTGGATTTGAATAGCAGAGAATCCGAAGCTTTCTTAGTTATCTTATCATAGATTGCTGAAAGCTTGCCGTCGAAGAGAAGCTATCCGGAGACCGAAGCGACTCTGAGAGAGTTCTTCACCTTACTATCCACGCGTGTGGATGTAGCTAGGGCTAACCAACTCCAGGTTTGCCACTGAAAGGGCGGAGTTATACGTGGAATAAGCTACTGCCCTTGAAAGAAGTCTTAATGAGGATTGTATATCCTGGAATTCTTTCCCTTGAAGACGTAATGATAATGCCTTAGTAAGGTGGTCTGCATATGATAAAGCATCTAAGTTAACTCTGTTAGGCATTATTGTCATTTCCAACGTCGTGATTGGAATTGACATAGACGACGGTATAGACAATTCCAAGTCTTCAGCCTCGTCGTCTAGACGCAGAGGAACTCTCGGTATGCCCTGTCCTGCCGTTTCGAATTTATTCCTTGAATTGATGAAAGGCAGATTTAGAGCATTTGCGGACAAGAAACCAGACTTGCCTGTTTTGGTAGCAAGCTTATATATAGCGTCGTTCAATAATTCGAATGCTCTTGTGACATTATTGGACTGTGTCGGAAACTCAGGGATGATGTCCCTGAACCGATCAAAAAACTCTGTGTCCAATGACACTATCAGTCTCTTATCCGGCATCGCAGCATTCTGGTCCGATGGAACAACCTGTGGAAGATAATGCCGGATGAAATCTACGGCAGCTTTATGTTGTTCCGAAAGGGAAAGCTCCAAATCCTCCGAATCCCTTTCGCCATCCTGTCGGACCCTATGAAGTTCTCGGTCGTCCGTACCTGATGCTTCAGCGGACCGTACCGACCCAGCGTCGTCGGATAATTCCTGATCCGACAGAGATTCTGTCGTTTGCTGGGATGCTGCGATAAGTTGTGCTATTTAGGATAGCACGTCCGTCACTGAGGCCTGTGGAGTAGCGGTCTTACATTGCTTTGCCGCTGGAAGCTCCGTGTACGTTGACTCCTGCATACTTCTCTTATGCGAATGTCCGGAGTCTACAGGCCTCGTGTCCCTGGCTACTGGATGGCGTGACCTGGTCTCCGTGGAATCCCTGATTGGCAAAGCTGGCTGGATATCCGTGGTCACGTAGCCAAGGTGAGGTGAGGATGAGGAAGCCTTATCGACAGTCCAGAGAGACTGTCTATATAACGGAGCGTCCCGAGCGGCGGACGTATGCTCCGAATGCGAAACATTTTGTACCACAACATCTGGTCCCAGATGTTGTTGCACGAGAGAGGGACCTCTCTCACTCGCAGCCCGGATGGACCTGGACAAGCTAGGAACCGGACTAATAGGCTTCCTCCGGTCTCTCCTCTGATCCGTCGTCACTGGGTGTGCACTTTGTCTATTTATAGTGCTCGCATCACCCAAATCTCCTTCCTGGACTGCAACGGACGAACCCGGCTGCCGAACCATTCGATGAATGGACGTTACACCGGGCGAGCTAGCGGACGCCAACGCCGTCGATCCTACTAGGGACCTCTTAGGCAATTGACGTATTTCCATGAGCACTTTTGCCGCTAGCTCTTCATTTAACTGTGACGACGGAGGCACACTTTTGGAAGACATCACGGAAACATCACCCTGTTCTTGTTCCTCTGAAATAGAGATTGATAAACTAGAGTGACTTTGCGGAGAAAGGACCGGCATGGCCTTTTCCCCGCTAACAACATACCGTGACACACGTTTCCAATGTTTGTCATCCCAATTGACACATACTGAACAGGAGTTAGTGCGAGTACACTGACTACAATTAATACAATGATTATGAAAGTCAGAGGAAGATTTCCTCTTATTACAATTTGAACAATATCCTTTCATTGTGAAAATACAAAAAGTCCTAGTACTCGCACCAACCCCTGAAAACAAAGATACATAATAACATGATCCATTAACATAGAAAAAATAATTGAAATCAAAAAAAATTTTTTTTTAAATATTTTTTCAGAAAAGCCAAAGTTTCTGAAAAGTAACGTTGAGCCCCAATGGATCCCAAGAAGCCTAAGTGTGGACAAAAATTTTAAAAATATTTTAAAAAATTAATGCAACACTTACATATAATAATAATGTATCTTGTTATGATTAAGCTAATACAAAGACAAGAAATCCCCCTCCACAGAGACTGTTGTCAATGTAAACAAGAAGTGAATAAACACCAGAAACATGACTCCAGGCACTGATAACCACAGCCGGAAATCAGTTACCAATAACACACTATCTGATGCAAAACAGAGACTTCCAGGGAAGAAACTGCAGAACATCAGATGGTAGATGCAGAACACTATGCCTAAACACCCATGGGTGAGGATGTAAACATGGGGAAAAGAACAGAATTCATTCTGTTACACAGCTAAAACTCCCAAGAAATTTTAGTAATAATATTACAGAAAATATGCCAAAAGCATGGGAGAACAGCAAAGGGGGACTTAAAGGAAAGGGAGAGAGGAAACACTGAACAAGCAGTGTAACTTTATAGCAAGAATCACAACAACAGGCCCATGCCTCGAAATTAGGCAACATAACATAATTTCGTAAAAAAATTTTAAGTTACAGCCCTGATTATTTCCTGCCACTCATTTTTCCTCTCCTCCTTCTATTTCCTCTTTAGATCCACCATTTCTCTAATATTTATGTGTCTGGCATCATTTAAACTGAGATTTACAAGCACAAATATCAGTCATATGTGAACTGATGAAGGGCCAAACAAAGAATGATAATTGGCACCAATTTCGAGACCTCCTTGGCACTGCGCATGCACAGTGGAGGGAAAGTATGGAGAACCATTTAGGACATGATTTTTTTGGTTTTAGATGCAAATTTTGGGGATTGGGGGGCAAAATTTGTGTTTGGCCCTAGATTTTTAAGAGTTAGCACCAGCTATGTCTGGGTCATTGGTACAGTATAAAAATTTAGTTATTCAAGAATTTTGTTTACAAGTGTCGTCTGCTTTTCATGTTAGGTAAAGGGTTAAACTTTAAATTCCAGAAACAATCTTGACTTTGAGGTGATTATTATTATTATCCTTGATGGGTGCAAAAAAGTATGTGAAATCATTTGGGTTCAAGGACTGAGCATGTGTAACCCGATCTACCTGAAGATGGGTTGGTCAATGACAAAATCTAATAATTACATTTTCTGAAAGGGCGACAAAAAGTTTAGTATATAGCAAAAGGATATACTGCAAAAATGATGGGCACTTTGCATGAAGACAGCATTAAAGCTTTGAAGTGATGAGAAAAATGCTGTGGTAGTCAAAATGTGAAGGAAGACAGCATTAAAGCATTGAAGCAGTGAGAAAAATGCAGAGATGCACAAGGACAGATTTCATGATGTTGACATTTAAAGGATGTGATGTTGTGTTACGTTTGTTTGTTTGTTTGTTTTGTATTATTGGGATTTAATGATTCTTTCAAGAGCTGGGTCACATCATGTCAGATCATTACGTTGGTGGGTGAGATATGTCTTTCTTGCCCAGGTATCTATGTCACAAAGTAGGAGGGGAAATAAATGGGGTACACACATGAATGGAGGTTTATAGGATGAAGATGCATTCCAAGTCTGGAACAATACTCTTCAACAATTGATGATGCAGAGGGAGATCAAAGAACTTACCTAAAACAGTGGGTCTAACTTAACTGGATGTTACTAAATAGATTTAGTCTTCTTAACTGCATATAACTTTCAAGCACAATCCATTTTTCATACCTTTAGAACAAACTGGACCTGCTAATTGCTTATAGCTTAGCCAATAGAGTGCTACATTATTTTTCAATGTTGATTTGTAACACGAGCATTTCTTTACAAAATTATTAGTTGACTGAAGTTGAACTGTGTTTGTGACCAAATATCCCACAAAGGGTGGTATTTGAAATCTGCTATCGACTAAGAAGACCAAATTCTTATTTAACTGGTACAGTGCTGGAAGCCCATATTTGGGCTTTATTTTGAAGCACAGGTACCACATCTTAAAGTCTCCATACTCTGTTGAGGTGCTTCACATTTTTTTGAAGTGCAATTTTGTCCACATGGATTTGCCTTGTTACAATTTATAGGAGAGTGCCTAGAGGCACTCTCCTATAAATTGTAACATGGCAAGGACAAGTGAATAACTTTTGACAACCTTAAATAATTTAGAACTCTACCAGTTAAGAAAGTTTATTTTCTGTTCTCCAAATATAGTGAAATTTAGCACCATCATAAATTTAAATTTCTTTTTCATGCAGCCAAACTGAATGTAAGATGTATCCATGTCGATTTTTATTGATGTCGGCACCAAAAGCCTATGTTACTGTGATAACTATTACCTGAAATAGCAGCAAAACAACTCGTTGACAACATGCACACAAATTACTGGAATGAGACCAAATATCTCTGCATTTTTCAGATAAATCAATTTAGTAACCGAAATAATCACGATCTTGTTCAGGCCTGAGGCAAGTAATAGTAAAGCCTCCCCAGACACCTACTACAGAAGGAAGATAGTTTCAAAACAAGGTGCAATGCCACTGGTATCCCATAAACAGTTTCTAAGTTGAAAAAAGTGGGAAAAGTCCCATAACTCTAGAAGAAAAGGCACAAAACCTGTTACTTGTGATATCCTTTCTCCCTTGGTGGTCTATCAGCATACCAAAGATCATTTAAATCCAACATCCACTGACTGAAATATGAAGGTCCAGAGTTGTTACAGATGGATGGAAGGACGATGCACAGATAGGACAGATGGAACCTATTTCTATATCCCCCACAAATTTTGTTTTGGCAGAGGATAATAAAGAATACAGAACGACCCAATAAGACCCCCATAAGGATGCTGTATAACAAATATCAAAAGATTTTGGCATTTGGATCTGAACAAGAAGATTTTGAAAGAATTTTCCTCAAATTGCACTAAGTGAAAATTTGGGCTCTGATAATTAGAGCCCTAATATAAACTCACAGACTCAATTTGAACAAACTTGAATTTGAAGATACTGTATATCAATTATCAATAGATTCTGACCAGTGGATCAGAAGATTTTCAAAGAGTTAAAATTTGGGATCCTAACCCAAATATGAACCAGGATACTTGATTTCAACCAACTTGAATCTGCACATCCCACATCCCCCCCTCCCTCCTGCCCCCCCCCCCCCCCCCCCCAAGGATGCGTTATGACAAATATTAAAACATTCTGACTGGTGGATCTGAAGATTTTCAAACAATATTCCTCATATTGAACTAAGTCCCATAGTGAGCCCAAATATGAGCCCAGGGACTTGATTTGATAAAAACTTGAATCTGATTCTTCTAAGTATGTTGAGTATCAAATATCAAAAGATTCTGACTAGTGCTTCTGGAGAAAAAGATTTTTTGAATTTTTGAAAATATACTGACTCAGCATTTTATCATTCCTCACGAGGTACCCTATGACACAACCGGTTGTAATTTTTTGCTCATTCGATTCTACTGGTCCTTAGGATGCTTCATACCAAATAACAGTTCTCTGTTCTGTGAGGTTCGGATATGAGGGCATTCTGTTTTTCTATTTTTAGTTACTGGGGTTCAAATGTAGATGCAGGAAAATTGTTTTGGCATGAATCAAGTACTTATGAGCCAATAATGCCACATACCACATTTGGTTTATCGGTTCTGGAATTGGAAATTTTGAACATGTAAAATATCTTGCCCTCCCAGAATAACCGAAAATATTGCCTATCAAACTTCTCTGGAACAAACTTTAGTGCACCCATCAAAAGGAAGTTGAACATAACATATCAAGTTATTCCATCCATCGGATCATGTGAAGATTATTTCAAATTTGGGGAATTTTCTTCCACCCCCTCCCCATGGAGACAGTATATCAAGTTAAACTAAACTGAATTGCACCTCCCCATCATCATTCACAAGAAATTTTATGGAAATCAGTTCAGCAGTTTGGGGGAAGACTCAATCACCACCTTTATGATGAAAGCCTGATGGCAACGACAGGTGGTGGATGAAGAGTGATAAATATAACTCACCCTGACTTTCAGTCAGGTGGGCTAATTCAGTGATTGATATAAATCTTCTTATTGTGAGGCAGGTCATTTTTGTTGTTTTTGGACATACTTGTCATACTTCACATGGCACTATTGGCTGTTGTCCTTTCTCATGCAACATTAGAATTTATCACATATGATACCACACAAGGAAGCTAGGTAGTTTTTCCTTTTTGGGGTATCAATCTCATCTTTTTTACCAAATTCACACATAATTTTATCTCAACTGTCACAGAATTGGGGGAGGGGATATAAATACTGCAAACTTTAAAAAAAAAGTCACATTGGACATTCTTCATTTGACATCAAAGAACTCTCTTGTGACTCCATACTTGTTTTTGTGAACTTTTTTATCTAAAAATCTCTTCAATACAGTTGTACACTTATTGGACGAAACATTTTACTAACGATATCTTGTTTTGACAGAGCTCACTGAACTCTGTCAAACAAGATATAATTGGTTAAGTTTGCAACAGCAGTAAGGGAAATTTTAACTGCTGATAACATTTTTTTCCCCAGAATAGTGTAAGGGGTTAAATTAAAAATCCCAACTATTTCCATAACTGTTTTGTGCATTAACAATAAAAAAAACACTCCCTCCATCAACATAAAAAATGAGAAAATTGCCTGGGAAAGATTTTTTTTTCAATCGGCCAAGGCAAAGGTTCACATCAAGACACACACACACAGACAAAACAAATCTCACCTTTGACCTTAAGGTCTGCAGAACATCCACGTATGCTGTTAAAAGTGATGTGCTCAGATTTTCCAACAATATTCCATGAAGCCACTGTGTTAGTCTACCCTCCTGTAAAACATATGCATAATCCCATTTATAAGAAAAAACACTAGCTCTATTTTGCATGAGCAACAATCAGAAACTTATGTATAGGGACTTTCAGATCAATAGGAAAAAATGGAAATGAAATTAACAGAGGTAACTCTAAATTCAACAATGTCTGTAACGCTTAATTCTGAGATAAAAAACCAGTTCCACTTGGACAAACACAATGACAGTCCACACACTGAACATATTAAAAAGGTTGTCTTTCAAACATGATAGCAGCTAGAGGCTCAAAGCTGTTTGAGGGGTGTGGAAATACAGCCCTTGAAATTTACATTTTGGGGTCTTCATTATTTTGACAGTCAGATTGACTCACTATGGCATGGCTATGGCATTCTTGCCTAATGAGTTCCAGCATCTATATTGGTACTCCACATGTCTATTATCATCAATAACAAGAGCAACCCAGAGTGTGGCATATGCTCCCGACAGGGTCATAATGCCATGGAGGCCATACTGAATTGGCTAGCTGGGCCAAAATCGAAAGAAAGCATTGTTTAGCCATCCACAAGTCACCCCTAAAATTATGATTTTATCAAATAAGCAGTTTTCAAATCCAACATGCAGTGAATGCAATACAGAGGTTGAGAAAAATTTTCTAAGTCAAAAGAGTGAAAAAAGGCCATAACTCTTGGAAAAATTACTGGATAGAACCTGTTCCTTGTGCATATTTGTTCCCCATGCGGGACTATCAGCATACCAAAGGAGATCCAAATCTGACCAACGGCTTTGAAATTACAATCCAAAACATTTGTACAGACAGACAGATGGACAGATGGACAGACAAACAGATGTATGGAGGTCTCCGCTAGATACTTCCGAATCCTCCTTCAGAGCCATAATAAATGTTGAATAGTTGACAAATTAAAGGCTCTGTAGAGGTGTTATTCTTCATGTCTTTCTTAGATAAACACAAAAATGAACTGTCTAAATGCACACATTGGACACAAGAGAGAAGACAAGAGATATTTCCTGTAGGACTACCAGAGACAGTTCAGCTCCTTCAAATTGGAACTTTTATTTAATGCTTCCATATCAAGACATTATTTTTCCATAAAGACGAGTTGGACAGACACCTGTTGTTATTGTACTTGGAGAGTGAAATACATATGACCAAGTGTAATACCAAGCATCAAAATATCCATCAATCAAAATAACCCAGGTCTTCTGGACAAACATGTCAGTGAATTTCATTAATATGAACGTTAAAAAATTTATAGTAATTTATATATTTTTTATACTTACCAATGACCCAGACATAGCTGGTGCTAACTCTTAAAATATAGGGCCAAACACAAATTTTGCCCCCCAATCCCCAAAATTTGCATCTAAAACTAAAGAAAACATGTCCTGAAAGGCCCTCCCCACTTCACCCCTACTGCGCATGCGCAGTGTCAAGGACGTTCCGAAATTGGCGCCATTAATCATTCTAATAACCAGTGCCTGGTAAGCGCTATGTACTCAGCGGGGAGGCAAGAGTTCCCAACTCCTGGGAGGGCCATCCCCGTCTGGGTCATTGGTAAGTATAAAAAATATATAAATTACTATAAATTTTTTAACATTTTTATACTGTACCAATGACCCAGACATAGCTGAATAGTAAAAAGGCTGGAGGGCCAAGGACATAGAGCAAAATGGAATACGCTCAATAAAATAAAATAAATTCATCCCCTGTAGGGAAAAAGAAGTAATAGGCCTTACATGTATCTTTCTTATTATGATAAATTAGAAAGATACAACACCTTCCAAAATTGAGCTACATACATCCATGTACTCTATTAATATCCAATATAATCCTTATACTAATAATTTTTAAAGTAAGCCAATAAATAAAGTAATTCTAGAGAATAGAGACTCTTATACTCCTAAAAGTGTCTGAGGATTGCATAATCATGTCCGTTGACATATGCAATATTCAAAAGCTATACTTTAAAAACTAAGACTTGAATGAATTTTAAAAACCTAAACTTCTCACTAAACAACCATCCCAATAACAGCTCAGAACTACTAACTCCGGAGGAGGTATCCCCTTGTTTTCATAGTAAAACAGGTGACCCAAGGGAACACCCTCCCCCCCCCCCCCCTTTTTCTTGCCCTGGGTCAAATAGCCCAGAGCGAAGAGGGCAGCCGAACGGAGGCACTGCCGAAACAGACAGCCTACCTAGCTATAGTAGCAACTGTTAAGTGAATGACATTCTGAGCAGTAGATAATAGACCTAACAATAGAGGCCTCCAGAAATGGACTCGATATTTCTGAGATAAAATTCATGAATGTGGATGGCTGAGGGCAATGAGCGGCCTTCAAAAATCTATAATAGCGACACTATTAATGTAAGCCCAAGAAGTAGAAGAACTCTTACTTCATGAGCCAAAATCTTAAGCACAACTGCTAAGTCAATGATATACTATAAGCAGTACCGATAGTTAATAGAATCCATTAACAATAAAATGGAGCGTAACGTCCTTCTACTAGACATCAAAGACAGAAGAAGCTTACGCCCATAGTAATAAACAGAAATCTGTTTATAAATACATAAACTGTACCCGGAAAGAGTAAAGGCCTATGCCCATACGAAGACGGAAGGACCTTAAAATAATAGGTTCCGGATAATAGGAGCCTAACTCTTATGCAACAATCCAACCTAAATAGTAACGGAAGTATTGATTCCGAAACTATGAAAGTGAAAATCATCCATCGATAGTGCATGAAACTCACTGACTCTACAGTAAAAGAGAAACCAACAGAATTACTGTCTAAAAGGTCAGAATTTGAAAACTACTGTTTCCAGAGGCTCAAATGATTACATAGCTAAATAAGAACCGAAGTTAAAATCCGTATAGGAATTTAATCTAAAGATTGTAAGTCTATTTATCAAAAAGTTACTAACTGACTTAGATAAAGAGACAAAAGACTGAATTGTAAACTATCGTAGAGTGCATAGGTATGAGGTAACATAAACCTATAACCTAAATAATAACAGGCTGCAGTAGATCTTGTGAAACAAGTATACTAAAAAAATAGCAATGAGTAGTATGGAGGGATCAACAATATGAACATAATGATCCCTACACCACGACGGAAGAGCCTCCACTTTAGCCGCATAGAATAGCGAAGAAGAGGATCTCCTATAGTAAGAAATCGCGTCCAAAGCTCGTCCAGTATAGTGCTTACAATGCAATACGGACCACACAACGGAATACATGAAGGTTGCGACCTTGCAGGTTGTGATAAAGATGACACGATTTACCCAGTGAAAAACATCCTCACATAGCGGAAGATTTCACGTTAAGACCCACAGTAGACAAGAGAGAAAATTACTCATGATCTCTGTGAAGATAGAGATGCTATCAACAGAAATGTATAGTGGTTGTTTATCTTAGCAATACCTGCTAAAACAACAGCGCCGGAGGATACGCGTATCCTATCATTCCGTCCTATAGATCAATAGAGCGTTAAGAATATTAACTCAGAGATCTGGACAAGCCAACACATACGTCTGCAATTGATTAGCAAGCTGTGTCATAAATAAATCATCATTGGGCGCTCCCATTGATAGCAAATCTGATTGAATACTTGTTTGTTGAGAGTCCATTCTGACAGCAACAAGCGACCCGTAAGAGAACGGGAGTCGGATAAAACAATCAGACGACCCGGAATATGACGGACCAAAACTGAACTTGGTGTACTATAACCAACAGACGGATTCTTTCCATTAAATTGAATAACGGAAACGAAAGAGTGCCTCCCTGGTTCCGGAGATACGCCACTACTGTCGAATTAAAGGACAGGAATTTGGGCATGCGTTTCTGAATAATGTTCATGCAATGACATAAAGCAAGCCTAAAAAACATTATTCCGCGGAAGAAAACTGATTGCTAAAAGACTGCGGAACCCAAAGACCCTGGCACTTCGAATCCGTAGGGATCAGTATAATATCCCAATCTATTTGACTGGCAACCGTCATAACAGCCACACTCGGGTCCGGCAACTGCGGCGGCACTCTCTGAGTCAACCACCGAATGTTTGCCCCAGTCTGAATCTCTTGTAACACTAGATAGACAAGAGAACGTGTAAATCGAGCAATTCATGGATTGCCGAAAAGTTGCCGTCGAAGAGAAGCTCCTCCGAGAACGAAGCGACTCTGAGAGAGTTCTTAACCTTACTATCCACGCGAGTAGCTAGGGCTGCGTCACGTCTAACTAACTCCAATCAGCCACTGAAGGGCGGAGTTATACGTGAACAAACTACTGCCCTCAAAAGAAATTACATTGAGAATAATATCCCGTAAATCTTTTCTTGAAGACGTAATGATAACGCCTCAGTAAGGCAGATTACGTATAATAAAGCGTCTAAGTTAAGTTTACTATACATAATGTCGTTCCCAACATTGAAATTGGAAAAGACATAAACGGCGAAAAAGAATATATGCAGTTTTTAATCACACCGTCTAGACGCATATGAACTCTCGGTATGCCCTGCTCTGCCAAAATAAACTATTTGTATAAATGATAAAATGGCAGAAATGAGCAACGCGGACAAGAAACTAAACTATCATGCTTAGTAGCAGGCTTGTATATATATATATAGCGTCGAAAAATAAAACACATGTTGTAATGACAATATTGGACTGCGTCGGTAAGTCAGGGACAATGTCCCCGAACCGATCGAAAAATCCGAGTCCAATGACGCTATAAGTCTCTTATCCAAGATCGCAGCAATGAAGTCCGAAATAATAATCACTGGAAGATAATGCCAGAAGATATGAAAGGCATCTTCCGATACTACTAAAGGGAAAACTCGAAAACTTTCGAATCCCTTTCGCCATCCTGTCGGACCCTATAAAGCGTTCGGTCATCCGTACCTGATGCAACCGCGGACCGCACCGACCCAGCGCCGTCGGATAATTCCTGATTCGACCGAGAAACTGTCAATTGCTGGGATGCTGCGAAACAACTGTGCTAACTCGGATAGCACGTCCGTCACTGAGGCCTGAGGAGAAGCGGTCTTACGATGCATTGCCGCTGGAAGCTCCGTGATCGTTACCCCGTGCATACTACCAATATGCGAGCGAACGGAGTGTATAGGCCTCGTGTCCCTTGGCTCCCGGATGGCGCGACCTATTCGCCGTGGAATCACTGAATGCCGAAACTGATCGGATACTCGAGGTCACGTAGCCAATGTGCGGTCGTGTGCCCTGCTGTGAGGATGAGGAAGCATTAAAGACAGTCTCTCGGACGGACAACGGACATATGCTCCGAATGTAAAATATCTGAACCACAACATGCGGTCCCCTATGTTGTTGGGCGAGAGAGGGACCTCTCTCGCTCACAGCCCGGACGGACCTGGACCAGCCAGGAACCGGACTAACAGGCTTCCTCCGATCTGTCCTCAATCTGCCGTCACTGGGTGAGTACTAAAGTAATTAAAGTGCTCGCATCACCCAAATCTCCTTCCTAGACCGCAACGGACGAACCCGGCAGCCGAACCATTCGATGAATGTACGCTACACCGGGTGAGCTAGCGAATGTCACTCCGTAGGCGATAGACATATTCCATGAGCACTTATTGCCGCTAACTCTTCATTAACTATGACGACAGAGGCACACTTTTGAAAGACATCTCCATAACTCTTCGAACAAGAAACCAGAAATGCTTGGTTAGCAAGCATAAAATAATAATATATATAGCGTCGTTCAATAATTCAAAAGTTTGTGTGACATTATTGGACTATGTCGGAACTGAGGGACGATGTCCCTGAACCGAACCAAAAATTTCTAAGTCCACCGACGCTATCAGTTTCTTATCCGGCATCGCAGCATTCTGGTCCGACGAAAGAAGCTGTAGAAGACCAAGTCAGATGACATACACAACAGCATATGTTGTTCCGAAAGGGAAAGCTCGAAATCCTCCGAATCCCTTTCGGTATCCCGTCGGACCGGACGAAACTTTCGGACGTCCGTACCCGCTTCCGCGGAGCGTCCCGACCCAGCATCGTCGGATAAAATATATGCGACAGATTCAGTTGATGCTGGGATGCTGCGATAAACTGTGCTATTAAGGAAAGCACGTCCGTTCCCGAGGCCTGTGCAGTAGCGGTCTTACGATGCATTGCCGCCGGAAGCTCCGTGTACGTTGACTCCCGCACACTTCCTATGCGAACGTCCGGAGTCTGCAGGCCTCGTGTCCCTGGCTACCGGATGGTGTGACCTGGTCACCGAAGAATCCTTGATCGGCGAAGCTGGTAATATATCGGCGGTCACGCAGCCAAGGTGCGGTCGTGTGCGCTGACGAGAAGAGGAAGCCTTAGCAGTCTCAGCGGACTGCCTATACAACGGAGCGTCCCGAGCGACGGACGTATGCTCTGCTTGCGACACATTTTGTACCACAACATCTGGGGCCAGATGTTGTTGAACGAGAGAGGGGCCTCTCTCGCTTGCCGTCCGGATGGACCGGAACGAGCTATGAACCGGACTAAAAGGCTTCCTGCGTTCTCCCTCCGATCCGCCGTCACTGGGTGTGCATTAGGTTAGTTTATAGTGCTCGCATCACCCCAAAATTCCTTCTAGACCGCAACGGACGAACCCGGCTGCCGAACCATTCGGTGAATGGACGCTACACCGGGCGAGCTAGCGGACGTCAAAGGCCGTCGAACCTACTAGGGTCCTCTTAGGCAATTGGCGTATTTACATGAGCACTTTTCCGCTAGCCCTTCATTAATTGTGACGACGGAGGCACACTGTTGGAAGACATCACAGATACATCACCCTAATCTTGATCGTCTGAAATAGAAATTGATAAAGTAGAGTGACCCTGCGGGGAAAGGACCGGAGTGTCCAAATCCCCAACAACATACCGTGACATACGCTTCCCATATTGTCATCGAAATCATACGATACAGAACAGGAGTTAATGCGAGTACACTGACCACATATAGAATGATAATAAAGTCAGAGGAAGACTTCCTCTTAAAACAATTGATCAATATCCTTTCAATGTGAAAAGAAAACAAGTCCTGGTACTCGCACTAACCCCTGGCAATCAAAATACATAATAATAATAAGATCCATTGATATAGAAAAAATAATTGAAATCAAAATATTTTGAAAAAATATTTTTTCAGAACAGCCCAAGTTTCTGAAAAGTAACGTTGAGCCCCAATGGATCCCAAGCCTAAGTGTGGACAAAAATTTTAAAAATATTTTAAACAATTTATTCAACACTTACGAACAATAATAATGTATCTAGTTATGATTAAAATAACATCAAGATATTATTTTTTAGAAATCCCCCCCTCACACAGAGGGCTGTTGTAAATGTAAACAATGAGTGTAAAAACACTAAAATAAGACTCCAGGCACCCAGGCCCGAAATCAGTTACCAAAAATACACTATCTGATGCAAAACAGAGACTTCCAGGGAAGAAACTGCAGAACATCAGATGGTAGATGCAGAACACAACGCCTAACCACCCCTAGGTGAAGACGTAAACATGGGGAAAGAACAGAATTCATTCTGTTATTCAGCTAAAACTCCCAAGAAAATTTAGTAATAATAATTACAAAAACTATGCCAAAAGCATGGGAGAATAGCAAGGGGGAACTTAAAGGACAGGGAGAGAGGAAAACACTTAAAAAAACAGTGTAACTAAATAATCAGAATGACAACAAAATGGCTGCTGCCTTGAAAATAGGTAACTTAACATAATTTCATTAAAAAATTTTAAGTTACAGCCCTGATAATATTCTGTCACACATTCTTTTCCTCTCCTCCTTCTCTATCCTCCTTAGAATCACCATTTCACTAATAATTATGTGTCTGGCATCATTTAAACTGAGATTTATAAGCACAAAGATCAGTCAGATGTTAACTGATGAAGGGCCAAACTTAGAATGATTAATGGCGCCAATTTCGGAACGTCCTTGACACTGCGCATGCGCAGTAGGGGCGAAGTGGGGAGGGCCTTTCAGGACATGTTTTCTTTAGTTTTAGATGCAAATTTTGGGAATTGGGGGGCAAAATTTGTGTTTGGCCCTATATTTTAAGAGTTAGCACCAGCTATGTCTGGGTCATTGGTACAGTATAAAAATATAGGAATTCCCTGATTGTGAATGGCATCAGGAGTAGGGCTCTAAAATCTCCAATTCTGGATCCAACACGAACCTCAAACAGAATCATGCAGAGGATTTTAAATTGAATTGACTCTCTTCAAACTGTAATACTGTGGAGCCCACTTAATTGGATATCTCTTAATTGTATAATCCTATTTACTGAATATAATTTCCCAACACAAAACCATTTACCACCTCCAGCACAAATTTGACCTGTTATTTGAATATAGATTGTAGAGTTAACTCCTGTTAATGGAGCTCTGTCAAACAAGATATAATAGAATACATGCAAAGTTTATCTTTAGAATACAGGAAAGTGACACTCCCTGTTAATTGAATATGCCTGTTAATTGAATAATTTTCAGTGGCAAAGTGGCTATTCAATTAACAAGGTTACACTGTAATTGCACCTTCTTACAACCATAAAAAATTGTCAGTTTCCAGGCATTCTATTCAATGGTGACTGGTCTCTTTGGGCAAGTCAATTAAAAATGCACAATATTCCAGAATGAAATCCAAGTAGTTTCCAAAATGGAGATTTCAGGGGGAGGAGACATTTTAGCAATGAGCTGGGGAACTGACTATGTATATGCCTGTGCAATCTGAGCAATAGAAATTTGACAAATGAAAATTACTTTCGCAAATGATTTTGTGGGTGGTAAAAGATGCACCTGTGAAAATTTGCCCAAGAAAAGGACTGCTGTTAATTGTATGTAACTTACAAACACCAAAACAATTAACAATACCTTCAGTATAAATTTAACCTGTTAATTGCATGCAGCTTATAGAGTAAACTCCTGCTAATTGAATAAATCTTGTATTCTGTCAAAGAATTACTCCAACATCTACTGAATTCCCTGTAGACTTTTTTTCCCCAGTATAGGCATTTAATCTTTTATATCTTGTTTGACAGAGCTCAATGAGCTTTGTCAAACAAGATATAATAGAATAAATGCTCGGTTTATAACAAGATAGAACAAAAGGCTCCAAGGGGCCTTAATAGCTCACCTGACAAGGTGGTTCAAAGAAGTATTTTGGGTCACATTCAATTAGTCATAGTTCATCAACATTACAGAGGAATGAAGTCATGAAATTATTCATAACTCTGGTGTCCATGTCAGATGATTATTATCACCACAGGTCTTTGGACTGCCCCAACTCTATTACTTACAAATACTTTACTTCCAAAGGTTGTTATGTCACTGCAGTCACCGCATTCCCCTCCCCCCCCCCCCACCCCAATAGAGAGCCCAAATATGAACCCAGGGACCCGATTTGAACAAACTTGAATCTGAACCCCCCTAGAGATCTTGTACACCAAATATCAAAAGATTTTAACAGATGGTTCATATTGAATTTAATTAAAATTCGGGCTCCCATAGGGAGCCCAAATATTAACCCAGAGACTCTTGAACAAACTTAAATCTGTCCCTCCAAGACATGTTGCATACCCAAATATGAAAGTATTCTGAATGGTAGATCTCAAGGAGAAGATTTTTAAAGACATTTCCCCATATTGCACTAAGTTAAAATTCGTATAGGGAGCCCATATATTAACCCAGGCATACCAAATATGAAAGGATTCTGACAGATAGATCTGAAGAAGAAGATTTTTAAAGAAATTTCCTCATTATGCACTAAGTTAAAATACGAGCTCCCATAGGGAACCCAAATATTAACCCAGGGAACCAATTTGAACAAACTTGAGTCTGACCAACCTAGAGATGATGAATACCAGATATGAAAGAATTCTGACTGATAGATCTTAAGAATAAGATTTTTAAAGAAATTTCCTCATACTGCTCTAATTTAGAATTAGGGCTAATACAGGGAGCCCAATTACTAACCCGGGGACTCGATTTGAACAAACTTGAACCTGAATACTTTTCTGTGGAAAAGTTACTATTCAACGAAATGCCAACATGTTGGCCCAGTCTAGTTGTACTCACTGATATACATTCTGTTTTGGTAATCATTTGCATAGCCAACACAACTTACTTCAGTGTCTTGTTTCAGCTAATTTCAAGGGTGGACATATGATTTCAGAAAAGTTTGACAAAATCAATTACATCTTAGTATTTTGTATATACACACACACACAGATAAGATTGTTTTATGCCTATATGCCCACGTACCCATCCAATACTTGCTAAGGCTTGTCTCACTCTTTTAGCTGTCTTATCAATATGGATTCTTCTCATGACTGGCTCATTGTTCCGCTAAAATCAAAATGAAAAAAAGTTTAGCAATTCACATGAGAAGATAATTTCAATAATTATGGCACGCTAATCAAAATGAATGACATTCAACTGAACCCTTTAACTAAAAAAATGCATCATCTGATAAGCACGATTCACAAAAAAAGTCCAATTTTTATTACAGTGGAGCCCAACTAAAATTAGATATCCCTATTCATGTTAATTGAATATGAATATAACTTTTCAAACACAAAACATTCACCATACCTTCAGTAAAAATTTGACCTGTTGATTGCACATAGGTTAATTACATAGTCAACTCCTTTAATTTAATCAAAAATAAATTATTGTGACAGGCACCATATTCCCCTTAAACACCTATCTGGCCTCAGTACAACCAATACTGTAACAATCATTTAATCTCTTACATCTTGTTTGACAGACCTCCATGAGCACTGTCAAACAAGATATAAAAGAACAAGTGCAGTGCTGATCACTAGCGATCAGACAATAGTCCCCCACGGTTGGGGGTGTTACAAATTTGTGGACTAATGTCTGATGAATGAAGAAAGATTGAAAGCACAGCATCAAAATTAGGGCTGTCAAGATTTTTCAATTTAGGAATCGATTAATCATCGCAAATAATCGATAATAATTAATTAATCGTACCTAGATGACCCCCACCCCTCTCCCTCTCTTTGAAGTCGATAAAAATGAAGTTAAAGTCCGTTGACCTACCTCAAGTAAACAACGAAGACGATCAGCTTTTAGGTACATTCAAAGCTTTGATGTTCTGAACTTTTGAACCGTCAGTGTAATAATCAAGACCGGTTGGCAGTTGCGATCTTCGCAACTGCCGACCGGTCTTGATTATTACACTGATGGTTCAAAGATTCAGAACATCAAAGCTTTGATGAATGTACCTGGAAGACAAATGCTTCCAACGGCTTCTTGGGGTTTAACATCGATGTTCTTAACTCAATACCTTTAGAAACAATAGTTTTTTCATGAAATTTTCTTTTAATTTTTAAACATCTAAAACGGGATAAAATTTACCGATTATTCGACAACGAAAAATACTAATCGATTTCACTGTGACCGATCAACAATCGATTAATCGATTGATCGTGACAGCCCTAATCAAAATATCTATTAAAGCAACATGCTGTGATATAAACAAGAGGCCCCAAGGGCACAAAGTGGTTCAAAGAAGTATTTGAGTCGCATTCAGTTAGCCATGGTTCATCAACACTACAGAGGAATGAAGTCATGAAAGGCAAATTTCATGGAAAAACACTAAGGAAAGGATTTGAATGAATAAACTTGAACCTAACATGCTCCCCTGCCCCCCCCCCCCTCCCCTTATAAAGAACCCAAATATTAAGTCAGGGATTCAAATTGAACAAACTTAAATCTGATGACTCACCTAGAGATGTTGTATCCCAAATATGAAAGGATTCTGATGGGGGGATCTGAAGAAGATGATGTTTAAATGAATTGCACCGAGTTAAAATTCAGGTTCCAATAGGTAGCCCAAATTGATAACCCAGGGGCTCGATTTGAACAACTTGAATCAGACTACCCTATAGATGCCGTATACCAAATATGAAAGGATTCTGACTGGTTGATCTGAACAAGAAGCTTTTTAAAAGAAATTTCCTCATATTGCACTAAGTAAAAATTTTGGCTCCCATAGGAAGCCCAAATATCAACCTACACATCCGATTTGAACAAACTTGAATCTGATCCCTCTAGAGGTATTGTATACTAAATATCAAAAGATTCTAATTGATGGGTCTGGAGATGAAGATTTTTAAAGAAATTCCCGCATATTGCACTAGAGCCTAAAAAATATATATGTTTGTTTCCACCAACGGGATGAAAAATGAAAGTGTCAATGACACTGTAGCTCAACTTGTCAAGACATCTACATTTTTTGTATGTGACACAGCAATGACAAACATCTAGGTAATGACCTGATAACAAAGGTACATATAAAGTATTGTAACGGTCTGTACATAAATACTGACTGTAGACTGTAACAAATGTATAGGTAAAGTATTGTAAAGGTGGGCGACAGTCAGATGCTAAACTAGAAAAGAAATCTTTGAGTCCCAGAGTGGGTCTGACTGAACCCCAAAATATTTGTTCTCATAGCACAGTGATAACAAAGGCACCCAAAAACACTTGTTCCTGTCCCAAGGTGATAACAAAGTTACCCAAGAAGTTTCATGAAGATGAGTTCATAAATACGAGCCGTATAGAAGTTGACAAAAAACTGATTGGACCTAATTTTGGTACAAAATGGCCACTGGCAGTCATCTTGAATTTTGGACCGCACCCAGAAACACTCGTTTTCATCCCAAGGTGATAACAAAGGTACCCAAGAAGTTTCGAGAAGATCTGTTCATAAATACAGCCTCTAGCCCGAGCCGTATTGACATGTGCACTTACAGTGTATAAGTAGCACTAAATAAATCAAAATTCATCTAATTTGCACAATTTCTGCACGAGAAAAAAACCTGTATTGTATGTGATGTATTCCATTTTACTAAACATTCATACAAAAATTTATTCAAATCAGAAGTTTCATACAGAAGTTCTGTACAAAAGACTCATTGCACAAATTTTGATACAAAATGGCTGCTGGTGGCCATCTTGAATTTTGGACCACACCCAAAAACACTCGTTCTCATCCCACGGTGATAACAAAGGTTCCCAAGAAGTTTCGTACAGCTTGGTTCATAAACACGGCCTCCAGTCTGAGCCGTATAGAAGTTGTGTACAAAAAACTGATTAGACCTAATTTCAGTACAAAATGGCCACTGGCAGCCATCTTGAATTTTGGACCGCACTCAGAAACACTCGTTCTCGTCCCAAGGTGATAACAGAGGTACCCAAGAAGTTTCGTTAAGATCGGTTGATAAACACAGCCTCTAGCCCGTGCCGTATTGACATGTGTACTTACTGTGTGTAAGTAGCACTGAAAAAATCAAAGTTCATCTAATTTGCATAATTTCTGAACGAGAAAAAAACCTGTATTATATGTGATGTATCCCATGGTACTAAACATTCACACAAAAATTTTTTCAAATCAGCGCTTTCATATGGAAGGTCTGTGCAAAAATCTGATTGCACCTAATTTTGTACAAATGGGTGCCATCGGCCATCCCGACCGCACTCAAAAACACTCGTTCTCGTCCCACGGTGATACCAAAGGTACCCAAGAAGTTTCGTAAAGATCGGTTTATAAATACAGCCTCTAGCCCGAGCCGTAGAGGCATTTGCACTTACAGTGCTCAAAGTAACTCTAAATACATCAAAGTTAGTCTAATTTGCATAATTTACGTACGAGAAAAAAACCTGTATTATATGTGATGTATCCCATGGTACTAAACATTCATACAAAAAATTATTCAAATCAGCGCTTTCATATGGAAGTTCTGCGCAAAGATCTGATTGCACCTAAGGCTGTACAAAATGGCCGCCAGCGGCCAACTTGAATTTCGGATCAGACCCAAAAACTCGTTCTCGTCCCACGGTCATAACAAAGGTACCCAAGAAGTTTCGTGAAGATCGGTTCATAAATACGGCCTCTAGCCCGAGCTATATTGAATTGCTGACGGACCGATGGACAGACAGACGGATGACGGACGACTGGCCATGGCATAAGCTCAAATTTGGCTTTGCCAAAGTTGAGCTAAAAATAGGGTCTGTGGGTCAGAAAAACTTTTTATTTTTGTCATTTTTTTTCCAGAAGTCAGTTCCTTTAACTCGGTTTATAACTTTTTCAACATAAAATAGGCCTCTTGTAGTGCTGTGTGGTTTTACGGTATGCCGACTAAAGCCAGTAAAGTTGTCAATACCATCACCGATAGCGGCAAATTAAGTCATAATCGACACCTGGAAAAGTTGATTTTATACCGGTAAGGCAATAAATTTCAATTTGCTTTGATATCACAGTTTTCAAGAAGTGATTTTACTTCACTAGTGTGGATTAATGTTGGTTTAAATTTGGGTCTTTTCCCTTTTTACTGTCCCCTCGACCACTTGCAGACCATGAAACGTTTCTCTATTACATTTCTTCATCAACTGTACAAGTGTTTTTCTCAACAGTGACCATTATTACGCAAGTGTTTGAATATTGTTTACCCCGAATTTGAAACAAGACACATGGACTGTATTCCAGTAAGCATGTGTAGTTAATCGCATTGTATATTTTGACCAATGGCATGCCTGCTATTTAAAACCTGGAAATTTTCCTTGGGAAATGCCAAGGGATTCCCTGTAAATTGACACCTGCACATTAAAGTGATTGGCTGTTTGCACACGCTGATGACACGATAGCATCATGCCTTCAAAATAGCGTGATCAAAAGTGTTTCAAAAAAGACCAACGCAGGGACCTTTATTGTCTTCGAATAATATATAATATAATGAATAGTATATAATGAAGAAGTTCCGTGCCTTGATAGGCTATTATATAAAATAGGGTTTCTTTTTTTATAAAATCATAATTTTTTTGACGATCAATATATGTGGCATGATTTATAAAGTGGCAAAAATGCCACCATTTCTTTCACCTTTTTTGCCATTTCAATAAAATACTTGGACTCGGTTTGAAATAGGGTTGGACAGGTTAGCAGAAACAAACATATATTTTTTTTAGGACTAAGTTAAAATTCAGAGTCCAACAGAGAGCCCAGATATTAAGCCAGGGACCCGATTTGAGCAAAATTGAATCTGACCCTCATAGAGATGTTGTATACCAAATATGAAAGCATTCTGACTGGTGGGTCTGATGAAGAAGATTTTTCTAAAAATGTCCTCGTATTGCACTAAATCAGTATTCAGGCTCCCATAGAGAGCTCAAATATGTACCCAGGGACCCAATTTGAACAACCCAGAAACTGACCCACCCAGAGATGTTGTAAACCAAATATGAAAGGATTCTGACTGGTGGATCTGAAGAAGAAGATTTTTAAAGACATTCCCACATATTGCACTAAGTTCAAATTCAGGCTCCAACAGAGAGCCCAAATATTAACCCAGGGACCCAATTTGAACAATCTTGAATCTGACCCTCATAGAGATGTTGTATACCAAATAGTAAAGCATTCTGACTGGTGGGCCTAAAGAAGAAGATTTTTTTTTAAAATGTCCTCGTATTGCACTAAGTTAGTATTCAGGCTCCCACAGGGAGCCCAAATATTAACCCACGGACTCGATTTGAACAAATATAAATCTGACCCTCCTAGAGATGTTGTATACCAAATGTGAAAGGATTCTGACTGGTGGACCAGAAGAAGATTTTTAAAGAAATTTCCTTATATTGCACTAAGGTAAAATACGGGCTCCCATGTCGAGCCCGAATATTAACCCAGGACCTTGATTTGAACACACTTGAATTTGATCCGCCTAGAGATGTTGTACCAAATATGAAAAGATTCTGACTGGTGGATCTGAAGAAAAAGATTTTTAAATAAATTTCCTCATATTGCACTAAGTTAAAATTCGGGCTGCCATAGGGAGCCCAAATATTAACCTAGGGACTCGATTTGAACAAACTTGAATCTAACTCCTCTAGAGATGTTGTATACCAAATATCAAAAGATTCTGTCTCGTGGATCTGAAGTAGAAGATTTTTAAAGATTATTCCCCTTATTGCACTACGTTAAAATTTGGGCCCCCATAGGAAGCCCAAATATTAACTGAGGGACTTGATTTGAACAAACTTGAATGTGATCCTCGTAACAATGTTTACCAAATATTAAAACATTCGAACTAGTGGTTCTGAAGAATATTTTTAAAGCTTATTCCCCATAATGCCCTAAGTTAAGATTTAGGCTCCTGTAATGATCGAAAATTTGAACCGAGGGGCCTAAATTGAACACACTTATATCTGAACCCCCTAAGGATGTTGTATACCAAATATCAAGAAGATTGTATCAGTGGTTCTGGAGAAGAAATTTTTTTTAATATTTGCAAATATATTGACTCAGCATTTTTTCGATGCCCTCCTCCCACCCCTCCCCCCCCCCTTACAGAACACCCTGACACAAGCAATGACAATTTTTTTTACCACTCAATTCTACTGGTCCTAAGGATGCTTCATACCATATAACATTTTTCTGTTCTCAGTGGTTTGGGAAATATGGGTGTTTGAAAATATTTTCTATTTTTAGCTCCTGGGGTTCCCACGGGGAACATGAGAAATAACTTTTAGCAGGAACCAAGTACTTATGATCCAATATTACCACATAACAAATTTAGTTCAAATTGAACAATCGGTTCAGAAAATAGAAATTTTGGGCGGGGTCAAAAATCTTGCCCCTCCCATTACGAAGGCAAATATAGCGCCACCAACTTCATTTGAACAAAGTTGATTCTACATCTCAAAAAGAAGCTCCATACCAAATATCAAGTCACTGTACCCACTGGTTCATGAGAAGACGATTTTTATAGAATTTTGAAGCATTTTCCCCCACCCCCTCCCTATATAGCGTGGCAACTGTACTTGAACAAACTTGAATTGACATGTGATAAGGACCATGCATATGAAATTTGGTTCAATTTGGCCCAGTGGTTTAGGAGGAGAAGTCAATAATGTAAAGTTCATGCAATTTCCAACAAAAATGGCTGCCAGTCAGGCTGAGTCAGCCATCTTGAATTTTTTTGGAAAAAAATTGACGTGCATCAATTTTACATGATGCTTGATCATTGCTGAAAATCTGAAACAAAAGTGTCAAAAATGTTTACGTGCTACAGGTGATAACAGGACAGATGGACAGACTGACACACATACGGACAGAATGCAATCCATAAGTCCCTTCACGGTAACCCATGGAGGACTAATAAGTGCACAGCTCATCTCAAGAATACAGGAAAGAGACCAAAACCCTGTTAATTGAATTTTCATGGTAACTGCAACATTTTCATTGGCAAAGTGGCTATTCAATTGACAGGGTTCCACTGTTACTTTCAATTTTTGTCACATATTTACATCATGCTTGTTCCAAGGAGAAGTCAAAAGCTATGTTTTTGAAGAAATGTTTTTGCATCTGACCTCTTCTAGTAGTGTTAGGGTTATTAATTACCAACACAGGACTGGATATACCAGATAACTATGTAGGTAAGAAACTTTCTCCTCAGTGTCAAACAAAAACTCACTTGAATATAACATAATGGTAAGCCCTAGTAAGAAAATCTTTTTCCTTAATTTTTAAGACGAAGTTGGGAGGCATTTTTTTTAATCCACAAAGCAGTCCTTAAAATAATTGGAATTATGAATTTAAGTATTTACACTATTCTGATGAAAAACAAAAGGCCCCACGGGCCTGAAGCATTCATCTTGAACAGAAAACAATATAAACAGAGTCCAAGAATGAATCTACATTAAGCAATCCATCTCCATAGGCTACACTGTCAATCCTTGAGTCCCTCAGGAGTGACAAAAATAATCCGGGCATCATGCCTTTTCTTCAGTTGATCATAATGTAAAATGTAGAGCTCTCCTATGAAGCCACTTGATTCAACCTATGTAGATTAATCTTAGTTACACACCTCTAGAGGGTACTGAATACAAAATTTTTAAATCTTCAGCAAAATGGCCAATTCCGGCAACCCACATTGAGCCCAAATATTAACCCAGGCTCTCGATTTGAACACAGTTGAATCTGTCCCCCCCCCCCCCCCCTAGAGATGTTGTGTACCAAATATGAAAGCATTCTGACTGTTGGATCTGAAGAAGAGAAATTTTAAAGAAATTTCTTCATATTGCACTAAGTTAAAATTTGGGCTACCATAGCGAGCCCAAATATTACCCTATGGATCCGATTTCAACAAAGTTGAATCTGACCCCCCTAGAGATGTTGTATACCAAATATGAGAGCATTCTGACTAGTGGATCTGAAGAAGAGGATTTTTGAAGAAATTCCCTCATATTGTACTAAGTTAAATTTCAGGTTCCCATATGGAGCCCAAATATTAACCCAGGCTCTTGAATTGAACAAACTGGAATCTGACTCCCCTAGAGATGTTGCATGCCAAATATGAAAGCATACCGACTGGTGGATCTGAAGAAGATTTTTAAAGAAATTTCCTCATATCGCACAAAGTAAAAATTTGTCTACCATAGCGAGCCCAAATATATACCTAGGGATCTGATTTGAACAAACTTGAATCTGCCCCCCCCCCACCCCCCCCCCCCCCCCCCCCCAGAGATGTTGCAACCCAAATATGAAAGCATTCTGCCTGGTGGATCTGAAGAAGAAGATTTTTAAAAATTATCCCCCATATTGAACAAAGTTAAAATTTGGGCTTAAGTAGGAAGCCCAAATATTAACCTAGGGACTTAGTTTGAACAATCTTGAATCTGACCCTCATACCAATGATGTATAGCAAACATTAAAAGATTCTGACTGGTGGTCTGAAGAAGATTTTTGAAGAATATTCCCCATATTACCCTATGTAAAAAATTTGGGCTCCTATATTGGGCCCAAATATGAACCAATGGGCTTTATTTTAACAAACTTGTATCTGATACCCCTATGAATGCTGTATACCGAATATCAAAAGATTCTGATGATTGGTTCTGGAGAAAAGAGTTTTTTTAATTTTTGCAAATATGATGCCCATTATACAACACCTTAACATAACCGATGGCAATTTTTTTTTTTTACCATTCAATTCTACTGGTCCTAAGGATACTGCATACCAAATAACAGCTCTCTGTTCCATGTGGTTTGGGAAATATGGGCTTTGAAAATATTTCTATTTTTAGCTCCCAGAGTTCCGATCGGGATGTGGGAATTTTTTTTTTTTCCATGTGTCAAGTAATTATGACCCAATAATACCACATACCAAATTTGGTTCAAACCGGACCATCAGTTCAGAAAAACAGAAATTTTGGGCGGGGACAAAAATCTTACCCCTCCCATTACAAAGCCAAATATTGCTTCACGAACTTCGTTTGAACAAACTTGATTCTACACCTCAAAAGGAAGCTCCATAGCAAATATCAAGTCATTGTACACACTGGTTCATGAGAAGAAGATTTTAAAATATATTTTTGGAGCATTTTCCCCCCACTCCCTCCCTATGGGGCTGAGCATGTTGAGTTGAACAAAAATGCAATGCCCCTTCGGGACCATCACTCACACAAACTTTCAATTGAATTGGCCCAGTGGCTTTGGAGGAGAAGATCAAAACATGGTGTTGACGGACGGCGGATGGAGAGCGATGAGATTAGCTCAGCTTGACTTTGTCAAGATGAGCTAAAAATCTTTGGAACTCCCTGCTACAGACCTGCAGTCTTGAGAGGGTTAAATTAAAGACATGCACACAGGAATCAGATAAATGTTTTCCAGCATAGAAAGGGTTCATTCAACATGAAATCAGTAGAGAAAGAGTCCATCATGAGAGAAAAAAATCTTCGGAAAAAAACCCACTGAAGTCATGAGAGGGTTAAATTAAAGATATTCAGACAGAAATCAGATCAATTTTTTTCCAAGGAACCAGAAAAAACAGTACTGAAAGGGTGTTTTGTTTGTTCATGGCATCAATAAAAATCTTTGGAACCCACACTACAGCCTTGAGAGGGTTAAATTAAAGACCTGCATACAGGTATCAGATGTTTTCCAGCATTAAAATGGTTCATTAAACATAAATAAAAATCTTTCTAAAACAAACAAAACTAAACTAGAGGTACTGTGAGCAAACTCACAAAGTGATACCCCCCGCGCCTGAAATGTATAAGTTAGATTATCTCCCCTTGGAAATGACAGAACGGAATTATATTGCTTCATGCACATCTTCATATGGAGTTCTTTCATTGTGAAAAGTTTCATGAAAATTCTTCAATCGGTTTAGGAGGAGTTGCACTTACAAGGATGGACGGATGGATGGATGGACGAACAGGGTGATTCCTATATCGCCCCCCAAACTTTGTTTGCGGGGGTGGGGGAGGGGGGTATAAATAAATAAATGAGTAAATAATGTTGGTGACAATTCAGTCAATTACACTGAAAATAATGATTTGGCACCAATAAATCTCTGATTGGCTAAAATTTCACACAATAAATACCTCTTTACACTTATGAGAAGTCATTGTAGCAGTGAAGAACACAGTCAATGATGAAACAAGCTAAAGAATTATTGTATTACTTGCAACAAAAAGAAATCATCAGCTCGCACTTACGAAAGACACAATTTGTGTTATTAAAGTGTTTATGTTTATTGGTGTTTAAGGTCACATATTTATGCACAATGGCTAATCATGACCGTGACAGTTTTATGGGTGGAGGAAGCCGGAGTACCCGGAGAGAACCACCGAGCAACGATGAGCAGCTGCCAGTTCCCCAACATCGTAACTCCGCACTGCAGCACAGACAGGGTTAGATTGGTTGAAGACATGCGTACCATCGACGTGCAGTACGTCTTAGTACACGGCGTCATCGTGCCCCCACGCGGGCAATGGAGATGAAGTGTCTTGCTCAAGGACACAACGCGGTTGCCGCAGGTGGGATTCGAACCGAGGACCTCTCGGCTTGCAGCCTGCATCGCTACCTACTGAGCCATTTGTGTTATTAAAGGAAGGATGTAAAAAAAAAAAAAAAAAAATGTCGTATGAGTATCTTCTGCTATACAAAAGGCAATATTAAGGCCTAAAAACGTAAAAAATATGTTTCTCAGGCCCTTCCGCATGGTCCTTTGGGTTGTCACATGCTCTCTTTTTATAAGCAATGCAAACTTGAACCAGAGGCTCAAGTGAAATGCTCACCTGGCTCAAGTTGTCAAAGAGATGAGTGTATCAGTATGTGATCAACAGCAAGAGCAATTTTTTGATTTGCTATGACACAACAAAGGCAACTTTTTTTGGCCACTCATTTCTGCTGGTCCTAGGAAAGCTTTCTAGCAAGCTCTGTTCTGTGATTTTTCGTTGTTGGTTTTTAACTATTGTGGTTCTCTCTACCCACCCCCTCCACCCCCCCCCCCCCCCCAAAAAAAAAAAATGGTTTGTTCATGGCATTAATAAAATCTTTGGAACCCACATTGCAGTCTTGAGAGAGTTAAATTAAAGACATGCAAACAGGAATCAGATAAAATGTTGTCCAGCATTGAAAGGGTTCATTCAACATGAAATAATTTATATGTGCACAGTAGTCATGAAATAAAATCTTTGAAAAAAACACACTGAAGTCAGGAGAGGGTTAAATTAAAGATATTCATACAGGAATCAGATCAATTTTTTTCCAAGGAACCAGAAAAATACATCTACAGTATTGAAAGGGTTTTTGTTTGTTCATGGCATCAATAAAATCTTTGGAATCCACACTGAATGTCTTCAGAGGGTTAAATTAAAGACATGCATACAAGAATCAATCAGATGTTTTCCAGCATCAAAACAGTTCAGTCAACATAAAAATAAAAAATCTTTGCAAAACAAACTAAAAGTTCACAGAATTTTCAGATTAAAATAACAAGACTCTAACTCGCCACCCCCCCCCCCCCCCCCCCCCACCAAAAAAAAAAAAAATAATTGTTTGTTCATGGCATCAATAAAATCTAAAATCTTTGGAACCCACATTGCAGTCTTAAGAGGGTTAAATTAAAGATATGCACACAGGAATCAGATAAATATTTTCCAGCATAGAAAGGGTTCATACAACATGTGACAGAGTCCATCATGAAATAAAATCTTTGGAAAAACACACTAAAGTCATAAGAGGGTTAAATTAAAGATATACATACAGGAATCCGATTAATTTTTTTTCAAGGAACCAGAGAAAATACATCTACAGTATTGAATGGGTTTTTGTTTGTTCATGGCATCAATAAAATCTTTGGAATCCACACTGAATGTCTTGAGAGGGTTAAATTAAAGACATGCATACAAGAATCAATCAGATGTTTTTCAGCATTAAAATAGTTCATTCAATATAAAAATAAAAAATCTCTGCAAAAACAAACAAGTCTAGAGAATTTTCAGATTAAAATAACAAGATAACAATGTTCGTAACAGGTTTGTTATTTTTAAGAACAATATGTCAATCAAAAGTCTCAGTGAATGAAAAATCCTCCAGGATAAACTACTGCAAAAATGCTGACTCATCATATTTTCAATACCCTCTACTGGGCACCCTGATTGAACTGGTGGCAATTTTGTTCAACCAATCCCTTCTTCTGGTCCTAAGGATGCTCCATACCAAATAACAGTTCTCTGTTCCTTGTGGTTTAGGACATATGGGCTTTTGAATGTTTTCTGTTTTTACCCCCTGGGTTTGTCACAGGGCTGTGAACAATTTTTTTTAAGGCATCAATCAATTACTTAGGACCCACTTAAACTACATGCCAAATTTGGTTGAAGTTGGCCCATCGGTTCTTGAAATAGAAATTTTGGGCAGAGCCCAAAATGGATATGCTCCCACAGAGAGCCCAGATATTGACCTATCCGCTTTCCTTGAACAAACTTTAATCTTCTATACCAAAGGATGTTCCATACCAAATATCAGGGCATTCCCTCTGGTGATTCATGAGAAGATTTTTAAAGGTTTTTAAGCTTTTGGGGCATAAACCAGAGCACGAATATGGCAGCTGCTTCATTTAAACAAAATCGAAAGGGTATACTCCATGGAGGTCTGTGCAATTTTTGTTTGAATTTGGCCTAGTGGTTGTGAAGAAGATGTCAAGTTTGCAATAAGTTAACCGACGACAGACACCAAGTGATGGCAATAAATAGCTCACACTGATTTGCAGTCAGGTGAGCTAAAAAATAAAAATTGAATGGTTTATGTCTGATATTTTACCCAAGTTAATAAAATTGATAAATTTGTATCTTGAGTGCAAGAAGGGTTTGCAATGCTTTAGCACTTCAATGCCCACTTGCACTCAAGGGACAAAATACACTGCCGCCATGCTATTCTGTTGATTATGATGCCCAAAATATAAAACAAACCAAGAACATGAACTTTTGATGGCAAGGAAATAATTACACAAGGGTTTGCATCACCAATGCAGGGTTGAGTTTTCGTGGTTAACGCAACAGTGGCTATGTACTAAAAAGCATCAGAGTACCTTTTCTAAATAACTAATTTGCAAAAAAATGACCAAGTCAGCCGAATAATTCTGCTGCCATATATCCAACCAAGCCCATTTTCAAACTCGAATGAGACAATTTTTCTGGAAACCCATATGATAAAAAAAGATTCAAATCGGTTAACATTTGTTCAAGTTATGGTGCTATCGAGAACAAAATTTGCAAAAATGACATAGTCAGCCGAATAATTCTGCTGCCGTATATACCATATCAAGCCCATTTTGGAACTCGATCAAGAAAATATTCCTGGAAACCCACATAACGAAAATGAATTGGATCGGTGGATGTTTGTTCAAGTCATCATGCTATCGAGCACAAAATTCACAAAAAATGACCAAGTAAGCCCAATAATTTTGCTGTTGTACATCAGACCGATCCCGCTTTCGAACTTGATTATAATCTTCTTAGAAAACTATATAACAATGAAAGTGTCAATGGCACTGTAGCTCAACTTGTGTAAGACATGTACATGTATAGTAGCCCAAGAACATTAGGTTTCACTAGGGAAAAAAATCGGAGAAAGCTGATTTTTTCAGGGAATGTCGAGTACATGTCACTGAACGATTAGACAAAAGTCCCCTAAAATCCCAGTTGAGCTTTTTTTTCTACAGCCTTTTTTTGAAAACGCGTTTGAAAAAAATTTTAAAAAATCGCACGAACTTTGTAACCTTGAATTGATCCAACTGTATTTTTTGTTTACGCGTATTTCGAGCTACATAATGTCTAATATACATTTACCTAGAGGAAAATGTGCATTCTGTGACAATTTCTGTGAAAAATTACTGAAAATTCACAAAACAGTATTGGATTTACGCAAAAAATGACGATTTTCCTAACGGATTTGCCCAAAGGGTCGTAGTACAGAACGGGATGTTAGTTGGACAGACGATAAAAAATCCACCACCATTTGAAGACTTTTATCATTGTTTACAAAATAGACATTATGGAAGACCCCCTCTGCTTCTGGCCGAGTTCCCCTTTTGGCATAAAATTCGTCAGCATGAGAACTCAACTATTTTCGGGCTTGGGACCGAACAGACATGTCTGTGTCTGGCAGCATTAGATCAATAAATAATATTTACAGAATGTACAAAAATCAATAAATAATATTTACAGAATGTACAAATCAATCAACATGGATTAAGTTACATTGACTATTATCAACGCTATATACAGAAATGACATGACCTAGAAACATATTATTCATCGAACTCAGAAATTTCCGACAGGACAGTGTTTCTGTGGTTGTTACAAGAATCCGAACTGCAATTACACAAACCTGAGCAAGAGAGTCCTGCCTTCTTACACCCACAACTTTTTGTACAAGCACTCTTGCAACCACAACTGATCAGATTCAGTAGGTTATCGGGGGCACATGGCTTTGTGGCTGCAGTCGGTACAAGAAGTCCATTGTCTAGCGACCACCCCCAATCCGTCGAAGGAAGCGAAGTGCCCAGCCATTGTTGGACCTGGAGATAACATCTGTAGACATGTTGTTGTGCAGCATCGCTGCTTGGTGGGAGTGAGGCTAGGTCGATGGGTTTATTCAGTTTAGATTTTGCTACATAACGCTTGTAAGTGACATATCTATATTGGTCGAGAGAGGAAACAGTTTTACTCCCGTATAAGATCAGGAGAAGTTGTTCCCCGGCAGCGGCTACTGCACTTGGTGTACTGTCATCCACCAAAATTGTGTTGACATACTGTTGTGAGTCGCTAGTAACATCGGAGACAATTGTACTGAATACTTTCTTCTTACCAACTCGAAAGAGTGCAGAAGTAGTGTCACAACCACTTATAGAATGTGCTACAAGAAGGTTGCTTCTATGGTCACCCATTTTGGTTGCTATTTCACTAACTGAAACTAGTAAGTTTGGGGTAATGGAATACATCATGTGGATATTACATCCCGGTTGAACTTGAGAGGTAAGAATGACTAACAAGTCTGTGTCTGTTCCCGCAACGACAACATTGTTGTCATCTTGAGCGATGTCAAGTGCAGTTTCGGCTATCAGTACATTAGCATCAGCCTCGGCCTGCTTGGACTGAATATTGATAGCAGATAGCTCCTGCATTAGAAGATCAATCAGTTGGGTTTTGTTCTTGGCATTTGCAAGGAAATCGGATTGGGGTGTGGTGGCTGGTAACTCGGGTGAGATATTGATATCAATGGAATACCTGTCTTTAGATCTACGGGCTTGTTCCATGCCCTTTGTCAACATTGTACAAGCATAACCATCAAAAACAACCACGACGTTCGCCCCAAAATGTCTCACTAGATAATTGGAATATGATGTACATATGTCCTTATATGATGACTGTTTAGGCCATACAACTGCCCTCAATAAAAATCCACCATCTACAACAAACAGAGAATGTTCTGGGATTTTAGTTTGCTCGGAACCGTATGTTTTGAGGATCTTACCGAGCGTGCTTTTCTGTGTCTTCCTCATTCCAGCAGAATCAAACAATGCTGGTGGTTTCGGGGCGAGTTCATATTTGAGATACTCTTCCATCTCTGCTTGTGACTGAATAACACATGTGATGCGGTTGAACAGAATTGTGGGGTCAATCACTACCTTACTTCCACAGACTTTGATGCTATTTGCCATCGATGCAAAAGACTTCACAGTGTCAACACGTCGTAGTTTGATGCTGTTGAACGTTTTGCTTACAACATTCGATACGCAACATTCACCAATTTTGCGAACTTGGTCACAGTTCACAGTTTCGTCGGCCACAAGCCCGGTCGCTATAGAGACTAATTGTAGTGGATCTCTATTCTGAAAGGGGGAATGCACTCTGAGCCAGTTCAATAATTTGGTGATATCATTGGCATCAGTCAATTGTGAACTTTGACGGAGATCCCGATGTTGTTCGCCATGACCAGTGTGAACATGAACAAAATTTTCGAGAGCATTACATATCGGAAGGCAAAGAGCTAGTCCATGTACCCATTTCGCAACAGTGCTATCGGTTATTTCCCTGCCATGTGTGAGACCACCAGGGAGCTTGAACATTCTCATTAAACACTGCTCTATGGTCTGATCAGAATATATCCCGTCCCAGAATTTATCTGAGCGCCTTATGGTAAAGTAACCTTTCTCAGTGAACAACTTCAAATCATCCTGTTGCATTATTTCTGTTAGCTCATTCATCTGCTGCAAATAGAGATGAGAACTTTTTGCGTATGCAAAATGACCACCTGCAAGAAATACTGGAATCATATTGCGAACACAATATGTGTGGAGTTCCCAGTCGCCCGTGCGCTCTGCTCTCAAGAACAACTGGAGAAGACCTATTTGCTTGTAGTATTGTACCCAAAGCTTTCCTGTGCGTCCTACGGATGCATTCTGGAGCAGTTCGTATAATTTTGACAGTAGATGGTTGACACTTTCTTGATTGACAGCGTCAGCTGTTGTACAGTCACCTCTGGCAAGTCCACAGAATATTTCATTGACTTCTGTGCAGTCTATGTTATCTAGTGTTCAGCTTTCTTCAAACACAAGTTTTGTAATGGCAATTTGTGTTAGCAAATGGGCACGAACTGCTCTTGAATATGCATGACCACTGATCAAATGATGGATTGAGCCACCAGCATAAACAGCCCCCCAAAGTTCATCCAAGCCGCTACCAGCCATGATCGAACCAATTGCCCCTAAATATGACATAATCATATGGAAGCCGCCGAGTCTAACGAAAACTTTTGTCAACTTATCTGACGAAGACACAATCTCCACTGCTTTGATATAAAGTGGTTGGTCAAACGTCACTGGACAAACGTTCAGTCCCTGTTTCTCACATTCAGTTTGTGCAAACATGAGAGCAGTGTAAATTGTGCTCGGGTTGGATGGATCAAAATTAATAAAGGGAAGTATCTCGACATCACTTGTTTCATAATCATCTGATGATGTGACAATGTGCATATATCCAGCCCAAGATGGGCAAGGTACTCTCAGTACATGCGTCAAAGACCAAAGACTGTCGACTGTTTTTGCGAGTTTCAAATTTTTTGGATCAGATTCACCCAAAGTTGATAAATCCTTCATCACAATTTCGTCAAGACCCGATTTGCTTGGTTTACTGTAACCTTTCAAAGGGATGTACCCGAATTCACCAGAGCCAATATTCGAATGATCACCAGTTAGTCATTTTATCGGAGACTCTTCTGTGTGATCTCTGCTTGGAGAACACAACATTATGTGATTTAATCGAACATGGAAATTGAAACAATGATGCTATAATACGGTATTTGAATGAAAAAAGTCGATGCCATTTGAATTTGAGTTTAGGGAGTATGGTTAATATTTCACACGTTTCACCAGTTCATTATGGAATAAATGACTATTGTTATATATCATTATAAAGCCACTGCTTTTCTGCAATTTTTGATATATAATTTAACTCCCAAAGTAGTCGTAGATTTGATTTAATGGACGTTGTGTACCGTTGTGTGTATGAAAACAATAAATTTTTTTTCGTAATTTTGTACATTTTCGTGAATATTTCACCATTGAGTGTGAGGATTGGTACAAAGTTGGCATTTTCTGTTGGGGATATGTATTCTCAATATAATTCAGCACGATATTTATGATTCTCACCCTACTAAGGCGAATAAGAATGAGAAATATGGAGCTAGGTCGAATTTTTTTTGAAATTTTTTTTGTCATCAAAAAAAACGCTATAACTAAAAAAGCTCAACTCGGATTCGCGGGGACTTTTCACACTTTATCCGCAATGTGTGTCCCGGAAACATATAAAATGAAAGAGTCAATGACTCTGTAGCTCAACTTGGATATGCCAGGAATTAGTACTTGCTGTGACCAAGACAACTGAATAATGAATATGACAGGAATTAGTATTTGTTTTGGCCCAGTCAACAATAATAAAAGAATTACAAGGTGACTGTAATGGACTACAGATTAAGACCAATCATTGTAGATTATTATTTTTGTGTGGAAATTTTCAGTCCCAAACAAAATATTTTCAGACTAAAATTTTTTCTTCTTCTTCTTAAAATTGACCAAAATGCATCAAAACACAAAAAACTAATTAACCTACTGAATCTGATCAGTTGTGGTTGCAAGAGTCCCACCCGGACCCCAAATTTTCAGTGTAAAAAAATTTTTTTTTTTTTTGTCTTAAAATTAACCAAAACGCATAAAAAACCAAAAAACTAATTTCCGGATTTTGGTCCAAAATTTTCTAAGTCCCACCCGGACCCCTAATTTACATAATTTATTCACGAGAAAAACTCTGTATTATATGTAATGTATCCCATGGTACTAAACATTCATACAAAAATTTATTCAAATCAGATCTTTCATTTGGAAGTTCTGCGCAAAAATCTGATTGCACTTAATTTTGAACAAAATGGCTGCTAGCGGCCATCTTGAATTTCAGACTGGACCCAAAAACACTCCTTCTCATCCCACAGTGATAACAAAGGTACCCAAGAAGTTTCGTGAAGATCGGTTCATAAATATGGCCTCTAGCCCGAGCCGTATTGGGATTTGCACTCACAGTGCTGAAAGTAACACTAAATAAATCAAAGTTAGCCTAATTTGCATAATTTACGCACAAGAAAAAAACCTGTAATATATGTAATGTATCCCATGGTACTAAACACTCATACAAAAAATTATTCAAATCAGAGCTTTCATATGGAAGTTCTGTACAAAAAACAGATTTCGGCATCGTCGGTACAAAATGGCTGCTGGCAGCCATCTGGAATTTGGGACTGCACCCAAAAACACTCGTTCTCGTCCCACAGTCATAACAAAGGTACCCAAGAAGTTTCGTAAAGATTGGTTCATAAATACGGCCTCTAGCCCGAGCCATAGCAGCTTGGCACTTACAGCTCTGAAAGTAACACTAAATAAATCAAAGTTAGTCTAATTTGCATAATTTAGGCACGAGAAAAAAACCCGTATTATATGTGATGTATCCCATTGTACTATACATTTATACAAAACTTTATTCAAATCAGAACTTTCATACAGAAGTTCTGTACAAAAAACTGATTTTTGCATCATCGGTACAAAATGGCCACTGACAGCCATCTTGAATTTTGGACCACACCCAAAAACACTCGTTCCCGTCCCAGGGTCATAACAAAGGTACCCAAGAAGTTTCGTAAAGATTGGTTCATAAATACGGCCTCTAGCCCGAGCCATAGCAGCTAGGCACTTACAGCTCTGAAAGTAACACTAAATAAATCAAAGTCAGTCTAATTCGCATAATTTACGCACGAGAAAAAAACCCGTATTATATGTGATGTATCCCATGGTACTAAACATTTATACAAAACTTTATTCAAATCAGAACTTTCATACAGAAGTTCTGTACAAAAAACTGATTTTTGCATCATCGGTACAAAATGGCCACTGGCAGCCATCTTGAATTTTGGACCACACCCAAAAACACTCGTTCCCGTCCCAGGGTCATAACAAAGGTACCCAAGAAGTTTCGTAAAGATTGGTTCATAAATACGGCCTCTAGCCCAAGCCATCGCAGCTTGGCACTTACAGCTCTGAAAGTAACACTAAATAAATCAAAGTCAGTCTAATTTGCATAATTTACGCAAGAGAAATTAACCCGTATTATATGTGATGTATCCCATGGTACTAAACATTTATACAAAACTTTATTCAAATCAGAACTTTCATACAGAAGTTCTGTACAAAAAACTGATTTTTGCATCATCGGTACAAAATGGCCACTGGCAGCCATCTTGAATTTTGGACCACACCCAAAAACACTCGTTCCCGTCCCAGGGTCATAACAAAGGTACCCAAGAAGTTTCGTAAAGATTGGTTCATAAATACGGCCTCTAGCCCGAGCCATAGCAGCTTGGCACTTACAGCTCTGAAAGTAACACTAAATAAATCAAAGTCAGTCTAATTTGCATAATTTACGCACGAGAAAAAAACCTGTATTATATGTGATGTATCCCATGGTACTAAACATTTATACAAAACTTTATTCAAATCAGAACTTTCATACAGAAGTTCTGTACAAAAAACTGATTTTTGCATCATCGGTACAAAATGGCCACTGGCAGCCATCTTGAATTTTGGACCACACCCAAAAACACTCGTTCCCGTCCCAGGGTCATAACAAAGGTACCCAAGAAGTTTTGTAAAGATTGGTTCATAAATACGGCCTCTAGCCCGAGCCATAGCAGCTTGGCACTTACAGCTCTGAAAGTAACACTAAATAAATCAAAGTCAGTCTAATTTGCATAATTTACGCAAGAGAAAAAAACCCGTATTATATGTGATGTATCCCATGGTACTAAACATTTATACAAAACTTTATTCAAATCAGAACTTTCATACAGAAGTTCTGTACAAAAAACTGATTTTTGCATCATCGGTATAAAATGGCCACTGGCAGCCATCTTGAATTTTGGACCACACCCAAAAACACTCGTTCCCGTCCCAGGGTCATAACAAAGGTACCCAAGAAGTTTCGTAAAGATTGGTTCATAAATACGGCCTCTAGCCCGAGCCATAGCAGCTTGGCACTTACAGCTCTGAAAGTAACACTAAATAAATCAAAGTCAGTCTAATTTGCATAATTTACGCACGAGAAAAAAACCCGTATTATATGTGATGTATCCCATGGTACTAAACATTTATACAAAACTTTATTCAAATCAGAACTTTCATACAGAAGTTCTGTACAAAAAACTGATTTTTGCATCATCGGTACAAAATGGCCACTGGCAGCCATCTTGAATTTTGGACCACACCCAAAAACACTCGTTCCCGTCCCAGGGTCATAACAAAGGTACCCAAGAAGTTTTGTAAAGATTGGTTCATAAATACGGCCTCTAGCCCAAGCCATAGCAGCTTGGCACTTACAGCTCTGAAAGTAACACTAAATAAATCAAAGTCAGTCTAATTTGCATAATTTACGCAAGAGAAAAAAACCCGTATTATATGTGATGTATCCCATGGTACTAAACATTTATACAAAACTTTATTTAAATCAGAACTTTCATACAGAAGTTCTGTACAAAAAACTGATTTTTGCATCATCGGTATAAAATGGCCGCTGGCAGCCATCTTGAATTTCGGACCACACCTAAAAACACTCGTTCCCGTCCCAGAGTCATAACAAAGGTACACAAGAAGTTTCGTAAAGATCGGTTCATAAATACGACCTCTAGCCCGAGCCATAGCCAATTGTTGACATACGGACAGACGGACAGACGTCCATCTGTCCAGATGGACAGATGGACAGATGGACGGATGGACAGACGGATGACGGACGACGGGCCATGACAATAGCTCAAATTTGACTTCGTCAAAGTTGAGCTAAAAATCAGCTTTCTCCGATTTTTTTCCTTACTTTCTCATTTTTATGTCTAATGTGCCTGGACTATAGTATGTGACACAGCAATGACACACATCTAGGTAATGACCTGATAACCTATGCACTCTGATGTCAAAATGGCAAAGTTTTCAGCAGCAAATATATCCCATAATTCAGTTTGATATTTAACCAAGAATACCTTGTGTGACAGAGCTCAATGAGCTCTGTCAGACAAGATAAAATTGGTTAAACTCATAGTTAAACAAGAGAACAAGTGCACCGGCAGGTGGTGGATCAACATAAGGCCGCCTATGAAGAAACTGTGCTTGTGAAGAAGTTTTTGGTTGAACAAAAGGTCAATAATTCCTTCAAAAATAATTGTACATTCCTGGCTTATGACCCATTAAAGCTGAATATATTGTTTTCAAGTTATTGCGTGGAGAATCAAAAGTCACCAAAACTCCCAGATGGTTGTCATAGCGGCCAGACTGGACATGCCAGAATGCTGATTATTTAAAGGAACCATCCTCTAGCCATGACTAATCAACCATAAAGAAACAGTATCTGTTGGATGTATTGTTTTCAAGTTATCGCATGGACAAACAAAAGTTAACAGATGGACAGACAGATGGATGGACATTGCCATACCATAATACAGCCCGCTCATATGAGCGGCCATATAAAAAACAGTGATTGGAGAAAATTCTGTTGCACTACCAGAGTGCTTGGGGTTAATGATCAAAAGGGGTTAGATCATGTGATAAATGTTAGTATAAAACTTACCCCTTCACATGCGAGTCTTGATAGTCTGTCACTCTGTAAGGCCTTCATAACTTTGTTGAACAGTCTGTTCTGCTGAAAACTCCAACCAACCCTTCAAATGGAATAAAAACTTAAGTGAGAGGAGCCCAGGATCCAGAACTGTCTAAAGTTTGGTGACCAAGGTGAGCCAGACTGAAGCAGGTATGATTGCTCTGAATATCTGTCAAACTGGGGAGGATAAAATATATTCACCAGCACAGGAGTCAAAAAGGATTTTAAAATGTAAGGACAAGGGCAATAACAATTCTTTTTGTAGAGAAATATCAATATACTTTTGTGACAAATTGGAAATATAAAATAATTTGTATGTTTATGATACCTTAATATGCTAAGATAGCTCAATTGAAGAATCAGGACAAACACTTAATTTTACAACCCCCCTCCAATTTCGCAGAATAACAAAAAAATAAAGAGCCCTGTATAGTCCTCAATACATGATGTCGAACAGAGACCCAAGAAAGTGCTGTCCATTTCTGCCATTAACTATTCTTTTGTAGTGCCTGCTATGTATTTATTGCTGTATTTGGGGAGGTGCAAGTAAAGAACTCAAGGAAAGGCACTTCCTGTCTGGGCCAGTGGTAGGTATGATAAATATAGAAATTACTTTAAATTTCCAATATTTAACCACCTTTGGCACTGGCCCAAACATTGCTGACTAAAATAACAAGGAGGAACTATACAGGACTAAGGATAATAGTAAAATTATAAATTCTAAGTAATTTGTATATTTTTCATACTTACCAATGGCCCAGACTAGCTGGTACTAACTCAAAAATTAATCCAGGGCTAAACACAAATTTTGCCCCCCAATCCCAAAAATTTGTATGCAAAACCGAAAATTCAATGTCCTATCTGGTCCTCCATACTTTTCAGATCTGCACATGCGCAGTATCCAGGAAGACACCGAAATTGGCGTCAACCATCATTCTTTCTATAATTGCCTGTTAAATGTTGTAAACAGCGGGGAGGTATAAGTGCCCACTCATGGGAGGGCCATACCCGTCTGGGCCATTGGTAAGTATAAAAAATATACAAATTACTTAGAATTTATAATATTTTTATACAGTAACCAATGGCCCAGACTAGCTGAATCGTAAAAAGGCTGGAGGGCTCAGGACATAAAGGAAAATCCAATCTCTCAATCACTTCAGTAAAGGATATCTCCTACAGGAGAAAAGGAGAAAAAAGGAATTAAACATGTCTTTTCCTTTACAAGAAACGAGAAAGACATAACACCAATAATGTAATTGAGTATTACATAATATATAATTCTCCATTTAATGCCAGCATAACCCATTATACTAATTCGGTGAAGGAAAGCCAATATATAAAGATAGTCAAGAGAATGAGACTCTTTATACTAATTTAAAAGTGTACAAGGATTGTATATTAACGACCATTTGACACGTGACATATACAAATGCTTCACAGTGAGCTACACTTTAAAAACAGTACATAAATGAGACAGTTATTGCTTCACACCGAGCTACACATTAAAACCATCCCAACACACGACTCAGGACTACTGACACCAGAGGAGGTCTTCCCTTGCTATAAAGCCAGATGATCATAAGAAAAAAAAACATACTCCCCCCCCCACCCTTCCCCTTATTCTAGGGTAGGAGACCGCAGAACAAAGAGGGCAGCGGAACAGCGTCACTGCTGGAACGGGTTGCCTAAATAACTATAGATGTAATCATTAACGGACGACATTCTGAGCAACAGAAAGAGGACCTAAAGATCTAAGGTCACCGGAGATGGACTCTAAATTTCTCAGATTAAACTTGGTTAATGTAGAGGGCTGTGTCCAGTACGCAGCCTTCATAAGATCAGTAATGGCTATACTGTTAGAATAAGCCCAAGAAGTGGACAGCGCTTTAACTTCATGCGCTGATATCTTATTTACAGAACGTTGATACGAAGATAGATTTTCATAGGCAATGCGTATTGCCAGCTGAATCCATCTTGCAACTGAATGAACAGAAATATCTTTTCTGTTAGGGATCAATGAAAGAAAGAAACATTTTCTTCCTTTTCTTATATAATCTGATCGACGTTTATATATGCGATTAGCCCTGACTGGACACAGCAGAGGTCTTCGGTTGTCCGAGGATGGCAGAGCCTTAATGGTAATTGGATCAGGCTGTTTATCTGGAGTTTGATTCTTAGCCAGAAATCCTACTTCCATAGTTAGGGTAATGTATTACCCACACCACGGTAGTGAGATTCATCAACTGATAAAGCATGAAGTTCACTAACTCTTCTAGCAGATGCAAAGGCTAAGAGAAATGCTGTTTTATAGGTCAAGAATTTGAACTCCACAACATCCAACAGCTCAAACGGAGCTTCTTTAAGCTTCAACGGAACCCAAGCCAAATTCCACATAGTAATTAATCTGAGGGTTCTAGGTCTATTAATAGAAAACTTTCTAACCAGCTTGGACAATGAAGCATTAGATCCAATAGCCAAGTTATCATGATGAGCGTAAGTGTCTGATAATATAGACCTATAGCCCTTAATAGTGACAGGCTGCAGTTTGAAAATGTCAAACAAGTAGTCCAGGAAAATGGTAATATTTGGTATGGACGGATCATAAATGTCTATCGACTGATCCTTACACCAAAGGAAGAAAACCTTCCACTTCACTGCGCAGTTCAACGAAGAGGAAGACCTCCTGCAGTTAGAAATTGCGTCCATTGCTCGTCCTGTAAACTGTTTTCCGTGTAAGAAGGACCGCACAACGGAAATATGTGAAGGTTGAGACCTTCCAGGTAGTGATGCAGTGTGCATGACTTCCCCTGATAAAGAAGGTCCTCTTGTGGAGGAAGCTTCTGGGGAACGTCCCATAACAGACACCTGAGAAGATTGATCCACGGTTTCTGTGACGACAGAGGTGCTACTAGTAGAATTTTGCAATGAGACTGTTTGATCGTTAATAGAATCTGCTGAATCAACGGAGTTGGAAGATACGCATATCCTATCATTCCGTCCCATGAGATCGACAGAGCGTCTACTGCGTACGCTCGATGGTCTGGACACGAACGTCGGTAACTGATTGTTCAGGTGCGTCGCTAACAGATCTATCATGGGGCGATCCCACTGGTAGCAAATCTGCTTGAATACTCACTTGTTGAGCGTCCACTCCGATGGTAACAGGCGACCTTTCCGAGAGAGCGAGTCTTCTATTACGTTCAGACAACCCGGTATATGATGGACAGAAAGCTGAACCTGATGATTCATGACGTATAGAAGAATCTTCTCCGTTAGTTTGCATAACAGAATAGAATGAGTGCCGCCTTGGTTCCTGATGCACGCTACCACTGTCGAGTTGTCCAACAAAATCTGAACATGAGCGTCTGCTATTATGTAAATCCAATGTTGTAGCGCTATCCATATTGACATCATCTCCTTGATGTTTATGTGTTTCTCCAGGAACTGAGGGTCCCAAAGACCCTGACACTTCAAGACTGCGGGACTTAGGGTTGTGCCCCAACCCGTCTGACTCGCATCCCTCATAATCGTGAAAGCCAGATCCGGCAGTTGTAGTGGAACTCCCTGAGTTAACCACTGAATATCTGCCCAAAGCTGAACCCTTTGTTTTATCAGGTCCGTTAATACAATACTGGTTTTGAGCGAATGCGTCTTCACACTCCAGTTCTGAGAAAAGAATATCTGGAGGGGACGCGTGCGCAGGCGACCCATTGGAATAAGATCCGCAGCCACTCTGCACAGCCACAACAGTCAAATGAATTCCCTCACTGTTAATGCATCTGAGTGTAGACAAAAGCGAGCATAACAACTGACTAATTTCGCTCTGGGTAACGGCAGGCGAAAAGATTGTTGTGAGTCTCGAAGCTCATTCCCAAGTGAATGAACGACTTGGACGGAGCCAGATCTGACTCTTTCTCGTTTATGATGAAACCGAGACGTCGGAGTAATAGAAGCAGACTCTGAACATCGTTCTGAAGAATAATTTTGTTGCCGTATCTCTGTAGAATGTCGTCCAAGTAAGTCGACGTTACAGCAGACGAATGAGCTTGGAAGTGTGACATTACCGAGTTCATTATTCGAGTGACAGCCCAGGGAGCCAGGTTCAGACCAAAGCACAATGCCCTGAATTGATACACCTTCCCTTGTACAGCGAACCGCATGTACTTTCTGAATGCCGGATGTACCAGGACATGAAAGTATGCATTTTTTAGATCTATGCTTGCCGCATAGTCGTTCACTCGAACGCTCGCCCTTACCTACCGAATGGTCTCCATATAGAATTTTGGAGCCACAATGAGCTTGTTTATCCAGCTCAGGTCTATAACCGGTCAGAACGAGCCGTCTGGCTTTGGTACGAGGAACAGGTGACTGTAGAAACTTTAAGAATTTTGATTCTCGACAACCTCTATTGCTTCCTTTGATAAGAGAGCTTGTACCTCCACTATGAGAGACTCTCTTTTGCAAGGATCTGTCGGAAGATTTGTCTAACGCAGACATCTTGTTAGTGGGGGTTTCGCTCGGAATGATAGCCGTAGGCCGTCCGAGACTACACTTCTCACCCACTGGTCTTCTGTGATTGTTATCCAGTTTTTCACAAAGCTTGATAACCTTCCGCCAACTGGTAAGCAATAGAGGTCTTGACCATCACCTGTACGACCTGCAAGGCTTACAGGAGGAGAAACCACGTCCTCCCCGTGAAGAACCTCGTCCTGTCGGCCTAGGGGCGTCTGACCGATAGTCCTGATCAGACCTCCGCCCCTTTCCCAAGTCGCTATACTGACGACCTCCAGAGTAAGAATAAGAGGGTTTCCTATACCCTTGTGAGGAGTCCCCTTTTGACGATTTTTGTCTGGAACATCCTCCCTTACTCTTGTCTGCTGCAGCGCGTCGATGAGTTGCCGACTTTAAAAGCAGAGCATTAGACGCTTTCTTAGCAGCCTGGTCATAGACTAATGAAAGCTTGTCATTCAATATAGTATGTTCGGAGACCGGAGTGACTCGGAGAGAGTTTTTCACCTTGTCATCTATCAGTGATGACGATGCAAGGGCACCATCATGTCTGATTAACTCCAAAGCCACTGTTAGGGCAGAGTTATACGTGGTATACATAATTGCCCTGGAAAGAACTCTAAGAGAGGTACGAACATCGTCAAATTCCTTTCCGTTGAGACGTTGCGCCATAGCTCTTGTAAGGTGATCTGCGTAAGACATAGCATCCAAATTCGCTCTATTTGAAGAAATTGCCGTCTCAATTGTGTCTGAGCGAATTGTGAATGATTCGGGTAAGGATACCTCTAGATCCTTGGCCTGCTCATCCAAACGAAGAGGAACTCTCTGAACATCTTCCCTGACCGTTTTAAATGAACGTGGTCCAAGAAACGGTATGTTTACAGAAAATGAAGATAAGAAATCGCCTTTCTTCCTCGTACTTGAGAGATTAAATACAGCGGTGGCGTCTATATGGCCGAAGGCCTGCAACACCTGCCTAGACTGAACTGGAAAAAAGGACCTCCTCCTTTGTCCAGATAAAGCCTGCATCCAACGATGCCAGCAGTTTCTTCCTTGTCGTCGCAGCATTCTGATTCGACGGAACAAAATCAGGGTAGTATTGATGGATGAAATCCATCGCAACCATGTGTTGTTCCAAAAGGGAAGGGTAATCTTCTTCCATATCCCTTTCACCATCCAAGAGAATCAGTTGTGAGTCTCGGTCCCTTGCATCTGCGTGAGCAGACGACTGGACCGACCCATCACCGTCCGACAGCTCATGTTCTGAGTCTGGAGGAGGCCGCTCTTGCACTTGCTGGGATGCTGCGATCAGCTGCGCAATCTGCGACAGCAAGTCCGTCACTGAGGCCTGAGGAGCAGCGGTCTTCTGTTTCTTCTCCACTTGCTGCTCCTGGGACGGTGTGTCGGTGATGGCTCTTTTCTCCGAACGTGCCGATGGTCGAGGCCTTGTATCCCTAGCTACCAGATGGTCTGACTTCTTCGGCGAAGAGTGGTCCCTTCTTCGCGCAGCAGGCTGGATATCCGAAGTCGGGTAGCTAGGGTGCGGTCGGGTGTGCTGAGTAGATGAAGTGGAAGAAGCCGTAACTGTAGCTGGGGCCGGCTGTGATCTATATGGAGCGTCCCAAACTTAATCATAACATCTGGCCCCAGATGTTGCTGTGATAGAGAGGGATCTCTCTCGCTCGCGGTCCTTTCAGACTTCGTCAAGCTTCCCACAACACTTGCTGGCTTCTTCCCTTCTTCCATCATCGCTGGGTGAGCATGTTTATGTTGTTAAAGTGCTCGCTCTACCCAATCCACATCTTAAGACCGCAACGGACATACCCGGCGTCACGGTACCCACGGACGGAGTAACCACTTTGCCGGTCGAGCTACCTGCAGACAAGGGACTAAAACCACTGGCTAGTGGCTTTATCCTCTGCCTAATATTCATAAGCGCTTTGGCAAGTAGCTCTGTTTGCTCATCAGAGCGCGACAACGGTAGCATACTTCTGGAAGGTGTCACATAACCATCATCATGTTCCTGTTCCTCTGAAAAAGAAACTGAGAAACTTGATTGACTCTGCGGCGCGAGGACCGGCATTGGCCTCTCACTGCTAACAACATACCATGACACCCGTGTCCAATGTTTGTCATCCCAATCAACACGTGTAGGACAAGAATTAGCGAGAGTACAAGCAAGGCAACAAGCATGTAAATCTGAGGAAGATTTCCTCACCTTGCATTTTGAACAAAAAGCTTTCACAATTAATCAAACAAAGTCGATAGTACTCCCACCAACTCCACAATAAATATATGATAAAGATACATAATAATCAACATTCAAAATACAAATTGAAATATTAATTTAAAAAAAAAAATTTTCAAAAAAATTTTGATAAAAGCCCAAGTTCTCAAAGGGAACAAGACGAGCCCAAAGGTATCCGATAGAGCTTAAGTGTGGACAAAATTCCAAAAATAATTGCTACACTACTAGAATATTATAACATGTATCTTATAACAATCCTACAGTAATAATAAGTTGAATCTACATATACTACTCAAAGTTTGCTGAGCACAAAATATTTGACACATCATTGTGAAATTTGCTTGTGACATATTTGCGTTATTTTTGGTGGATATATATATATATTTATTGGTGTTTAAGGTCACATATTTTTTTGCACAATGGCTAATCATGACCACTTTGGTGGATATGATTGAGGAATGAATTGAGATGGTCCCCAGTGTTTACATTAGCCCTCTTGACAGGCAGACTTTTCGTGACAGTCATGGAAAGCATGTACCTCTTGATTTTCATGATGTTTTCGTGTACTGTCTACATGTACATGACATGTGTTGGGTATTCAATCTTCATTTCAACACAAAGCCTTGTGATTTAATGATTGAATATGGCAAATGCAAATGTAAGAAGATATTTGTCTGAAGCAGAAATGTGGTGGGCTGTAGGGATGGTGGAGCAAGGGGCTACCCATTGTCAGGTTGGTGAAGCCCTTGGTGTGCACCATACAGTGATCACCAGAGCCTGGGCAAGATTTCAACAGTATGGCACACCAGTAAGATGGCATGGTGGTGGCAGAGACAGTGCAACATCTGCAGCTGAAGCCCGGTCTTTGATCACTCAGGCCTGTACAAACCACTTTGTGACAGAAACCCAGCTTCACAATGACCTTCAGAATGCATCTGGGTTAAATTTTTGATGCAGACTATCCGGGCAAGGTTGCACGAAGGTGGTCTCCAATCGAGAAGACCTTGTATTCGCATTCCGCTGTCTCAGAACCACTGCCAGGCACGATATGAATGGGCCATGGACCACGTTGGATGGACCAGAGAAGATTGGCGACCTGTCCTTTTTACAGAAGAGTCAAGGTACTGCCTAGACCACACAGATAGGCATTCTAAGGTATGGAGAAGTCCAGGAGAGTGATTCCATGCAACCAACATTGCTGAGCATGACCGCTATTGTGAAGGGTTAATCATGGTCTGGGGCGGCATCAGCTGGAATGGACGTACAGAGCTCTGTGTCCTTGAACGTGGTACATTGACTGCACAACGGTATATTGATAAGATCCTGGATGTCCACGTCAGATTGTATGCAGGTGCAGTGGGTGATAGATTCATTCTGATGGTCGATAATGCCCGTCCTCATGATGCCCATGCTGTCGGGGAGTACTGCATATGGACTGGCCAGCCAAGATCCCCTGACCTCAATCCAATCGAACATGTCTGGAATGAGTTGCAGCTTGCAATTTCAACCCGTCCAGTCCAGCCAAGAAGTGTCCAGGAACTTGGTGCCATGCTGGTCCAAGAATGGAACAACATCCCACAAAGGACCACCAGGAACCTGACTGGGAGCATTAGAAGGCGTTGTCAAGCTGTAATTAACAGTAATGGGTCTCATACTCGATATTGAAGCCATACCAGTTCGCTCCGTCAACTTTTTGGCATATTGAAAAATTTCCTCTTTTACCAATAATATCCATTTTCCATGGTTATCGTATTCAAAAGCTAAAAAATAATGTCAAATACAAATAAAATCTTAATTTCTGTACTTAAATCATTAAAGATATAATTAAATAAAAAATATATACACTTTTCATTACAATATTTCAACTAAAAGGTAAAACAGGTAGTTGGATCTACTTGGTGCTTAGCAAACTTTGAGTAGTATATATTTATAGGATGTTGCTAATGTAAACAACATCAGAGGAAAAACCGGAAATAAGGCCCCAGGCACTGAATAAAAAAGGCCCAAAGTCAGTAACAGGTTTTAAAGCTACCCGATGTAAAGCAAGATCTTCAGATGAAGAAAAAACGATTCATCGGACAGAAGATGCATGACCCAAACGGCCAAACACCCCTAGGGTGAGGACATAACCCTGGGGATATACAGAATAAAAATTCTGTAATACACGTCAAACTCCCAAGAAATTTTATAAAAAATTTCAATAAAAATAAGCCAAAAAGCTTGGGAGTTTAACAGGAGGGCTTCAAGGAAGGATAGGGAAGGAACATTTAACAAACAGTGGAAAAATCATGAGCAAGAATGATGACGTCAGGCCCATGTCCCGAAATTGGGAGACATGAAATAATTTTGATAAAAATTATAAAGTTACAGCCCTGAACGTTCCTGACCACCGTTGTTCAATTCCATCATCCAATTATGTCATTGGATCCACCAATTTTACCATTGATTTGTGTCTGGCATCTTCAAAAATGAAATCTAAGAGCACAGATGTCAGTTCTTTGTTGCTGACTTCAGGGCCAAACAAAGAATGATGGTTGGCGCCAATTTCGGTGTCTTCCTGGATACTGCGCATGCGCAGATCTGAAAAGTATGAAGGACCAGATAGGACATTGAATTTTGGGGACTGGGGGGCAAAATGTGTGTTTGGCCCTGGATTAATTTTTGAGTTAACACCAGCTAGTCTGGGCCATTGGTTGTTGTATAACAAGAAGGACGCCAATGCCCTATAGCTCACCAACATTCCTCTTTGATAGTAACTTTGGCAAACACAAGAACTGTATCAAACAGGCTCATAACAAGCAACAAAGCTGACCTAAACACAACCTCTTAAAAGTAAAACACAGAAACTGACATAAACACTAAGTTGAAGATGAAATTCTGAGCTAAACAGCAAACTAAACGCAAGTAAAATATAAATAAAAAAGTGAAGAGAATGGTTTAAAACACATAGGGTGAGGGTTAAATAGTGGTAGAATGATAATAAGCACCATACAGAAGCAATATAAAGGGATATAATGGGATGAAAATGGTGTCGGCAGCTGCCCTGAATAGAAATGTTAACACACTGAAAATGTCAAAGTGTGAGCTAAACAGAAAACTCAATGTTCAAAGGTTGAAGAGAAATTTGAAATGAAATTCAGCGGTCAAGGGTGAAACCATGGTACAATGATAATGAAGAATATATATGAAGAACATAAGCACCATGGGAAGAGAAGGAACACAGCAGGTGACCTAAACACTAAGTCAAACATGAAATTCTGAGCTAAACAGAAAAGTAAACGTAACTAAAAAATGTTAAGAAAAAAGTTTAAAATGCACTGGATGAGAATGAAATAATGGTAGAATGATAAATAAGCACCATATGGAAGCAATATAAAGGCCATGGGATGAAAAGGGTGTCGGCAGCTGCCCTGAATAGAAATGTTAACACACTGAAAATGTCAATGTGTGAGCTAAACAGAAAACTCAACGTTCAAAAGTTGAAGAGAAATTTGAATTGAAATTCAGTGGTAATGGTGAAACCATGGTACAATGATAATGAAGAACATATATGAGGAATATAAGTGCCATGGGAAGAGAAGGAGCACAGCAGCTGACCTATACACTTAGTTAAACATGAAATTCTGAGCTAAACAGAAAACTAAATGCAACTAAAAATGTCAAGAAAAATGTTTAAAATGCAGAGTATGAGGGGTTAATCATGGAACAATGATACTGAGGAACATGTATGATGAATATAAGTGCCATGGGAAGAGAAGGAGCACAGCAGCAGACCTAAACACTAAGTTAAACATGAAATTCTGAGCTAAACAGAAAAGTAAATGTAACTAAATTATGTTAAGAGAAACGTTTCAAACACACTTGGTGCTAGTGCTGAAACGAATACCAAATTTTTGTATTCGAATATTTGCGAACTATATTCGATTCATATTCGAATATTCGATGAAATAATGCCACAAACTATTATGACCATTATGTATAGTGTTGAAACGATTTTTCGACTAGTCGAAGCCGACGCGATTAGTACTAAACAAATCTATTAACCGTTTAGTGAATCACTTGTCGATTAGTCGTCTGACTGTATTCTCGAAAGCCTTGAACTTTCCACTTTATGTTCCTTTAAGAAATTTAATTTTAATAAAATTAATCCAGTGCTTTCGATTTGAGGTGTGCTATCGCACTCGCACTTCTGCATTGGAAACAAGAAGCTCTCTTTTTCGTACTTCTCTAATTTTCAAGAAAAAAGATTAAATTACTGGTCAAAGATTCGTAATTCCATTACAATGATTAAAACACACAAATGAGGTGTGAACAGTATGCCTGCAAACTGTTGTGTCATTTTAACAGGCTGTGACAGCAGAAGTACATCATTTAAATGTTGGTGTAATAGGATTGGTCAGAAAACAAAACGTCACACAATGATATTTACTATTGAATGAAGTTTTTACAACTCGCATTACGTAGTGTACATACTGACCAAACAAATCTCACTGTTTGGTCATGTGATGTATTTAATATTCAATGAGGCTATTGTTTATAGTTTGTCTAGCTTTTCAATGGGGGTTGATTAAGTTATGCAGGTCATGGAACAATCACGTCATAAAAGTACACTTCTTCAGTGACCCGTTTTTTGCTTTCAAAGTTTTTTAGCACAATAACAAAGTGCAGAAATGTCTTATTAGACCACAAAATACAAGGGAATTTTGGGGAAAAAGTTCAATTTCGCTTAAAAATATTTGGCAGAACCGAATATTGGAACACCAAAGATTTATTTTTAGACCAATTTATTTTTTGCGGCTCTGGTTGTTTGGTGTAAGCATATGGAGACATCAGCTTCCTTTATGTCGCACAGTTAGACCCATTAATTGTATCATTATTTGGAAGCCACTCCAGCCAATGAATTCAGTTAAAATCAGTTTTGTGAATTTATTGCTTAGTTTAGCATCTAGTGCTGAAACGAATATTCGAATACTGAATTTGTATTCGAATAAGCGTCGTTTGCTATTCTAATTCGAATATTCGTTTCAGCTCTACTGGGTGAGGGTTAAATAGTGGTAGAATGATAATAAGCACCCTATGGAAGTATTATAAAGGCCATGGGATGAAAAGGGTGTCAGCAGTCAATGTAAACAAAAAATTTAACCCACTGAAAATGTCGAAGTGTGAGCTAAACAGAAATATTTATTTATTTATTGATGTTTTAAGGTCACATATTTATGCATAATGGCTAATCATGACCGTGACAGTTTGACGGGTGGAGGAAGCCGGAGTACCCGGAGAGAACCACCGAGCAACGACGAGCAGCTGCCAGCTCCCCAACATCGTAACTCCGCACTGCGGAACAGGCAGGGTTAGATTGGTTGAAGACATGCGTACCATCGACGTGCAGTACGCCTTAGTACACGGCGTCATCGTGCCCCCACACGGGCAATGGGGATGAAGTGTCTTGCCCAAGGACACAACGCGGTTGCCACAGGTGGGATTCGAACCGAGGACCTCTCGGCTTGCAGCCTGCACCTCTACCTGCTGAGCCACCGCGCTCCCAAGCTAAACAGAAAACTAAACGTTCAAAATTGGAAGAAAAATTTTAAGAAATTCACTGGACAAGGGTTAAACCATGGTAGAATGATAATGAAGAAGATGTATGGTGAATATAAGCACCATGGCAAGAGAAGGAACACAGAAGCTGACCTAAACACTAAGTTAAACATGAAATTCCGAGCTAAACAGAAAACTAAACGCAACTAAAAATGTCAAGAAAAATGTTTAAAATGCAGTGTATGAGGGGATATAAGTGCCATGGGAAGAGAAGGAGCACAGCAGCTGACCTAAACACTAAGTTAAACATGAAATTCTGAGCTAAACAGAAAACCAAACGCAACTAAAAATGTCAAGAAAAATGTTTAAAATGCAGAGTATGAGGGGTTAATCATTGAACAATGATACTGAGGAACATGTATGATGAATATAAGTGCCATGGGAAGAGAAGGAGCACAGCAGCTGACCTAAACACTAAGTTAAACATGAAATTCTGAGCTAAACAGAAAACTAAACGCAACTAAAAATGTCAAGAAAAATGTTTAAAATGCTGAGTATGAGGGGTTAATCATTGAACAATGATACTGAGGAACATGTATGATGAATATAAGTGCCATGGGAAGAGAAGGAGCACAGCAGCTGACCTAAACACTAAGTTAAACATGAAATTCTGAGCTAAACAGAAAACTAAACGCAACTAAAAATGTCAAAAAAAATGTTTAAAATGCAGAGTATGAGGGGATATAAGTGCCATGGGAAGAGAAGGAGCACAGCAGCTGACCTAAACACTAAGTTAAACATGAAATTCTGAGCTAAACAGAAAACTAAACGCAACTAAAAATGTCAAGAAAAATGTTTAAAATGCAGAGTATGAGGGGTTAATCATTGAACAATGATACTGAGGAACATGTATGATGAATATAAGTGCCATGGGAAGAGAAGGAGCACAGCAGCTGACCTAAACACTAGTTAAACATGAAATTCTGAGCTAAACAGAAAACTAAACGCAACTAAAAATGTCAAGACAAATGTTTAAAATGCAGGGTATGAGGGGTTAAATCATGGTAGAAAGATAATAATCATCATATAGCAGCATTATAAAGGCCATGATATGGAAATAGGGTGAGTAAGTGACCTAAACAGAAACTTTAACATTAATGGACACATACGCTGACACCGACCGATTGAGCCATGCCATAAGCTCTCACAACTAAAGTTGGTGAGCTAAAAATAACAGTTTTATCCTGTTATGTTTTATTGTCATGCCTTTCTTTGTGTTTCTATGGTCATATTATGATAGAAGTTATTCTAAAATGCAGAACAGGCACAGAGAATTTATATATTTTTCTTGATGCCTTCTCTAATTTGGGGACACCTGTAAAAGGTGTGAAATTAGAGTAATCTGTTTTGTGATAAAATATTGTATGCACAAAAGCAAAGAAGAAGTAACCACAATAACTGACTATTATAACCTAGACATGTACTGTAAGATTACTGATGAACATCATATGCCACTGGTAGAGGACATTATATGCCACTGGCAGAAGACCTAAAGGCTTTTGGTCACCTGCCCCAGATATTATGTATCTTAAATAAATGAGGTGAGAGTAAAAGGCTGTGTCTAGACTGCTGCCTTCCCCACATATGATAAGGTAAAAGAATTTTTAAAATTTCCAAGAGGATGAAAAGCTGTACCCTCAAGAGCTTAACTCATAGTATTATGAAAAAGAGAAAGACTCCGAAAGCTTATGTGATAACATAAGGTCAATTGATACCCAAATACATAATCACCTCTTCCCCACCCTCCAAGTTTTGTCAAACTTGAAAGGGAGAAACAAAAAAAACACAATAAGTAAGTAATTGTACCATTGTGTTACAATTATGATAATTTACTAGAACATAATTATGTTAAGTGCAATAGTCAGGGGCAATAGACATGGCCCCTCATCATGGATTCACAATTTCTGAGACAAAATGAGAGAAGAAATCTTGTTAAATCTGGTAAACACACCGGATAATAAAATAACTAATGAAAGTGTCAATGACACTGCAACTCAACTTGACCAAGAAAGGACTGAACTAAATAGAAAGTTCCAGTAATGCCAAGTCATTCACTCAAGTTTCTGCAGAAGTGACATCACACAAAAGCTGCATGTGAAATCTGAAAAAAGATCAGGTGAGGGATGCCACCTGTATGGAGTGCTATTGAAATTGTTGACAATATATACGTCAAATTCAAGATGGCCACTGGCAGCCTTGTTTTTCAATGAACTTCAGAATGAAAGTTTCAATGACACTGTAGCTCAACTTGTCAAGACAAAGACATGTACATGTATAGTATGTGACACAGCAATGACAAACATCTAGGTAATGACCTGATAACAAAGGTACATATAAAGTATTGTAACGGTCTGTACATAAATACTGGCCGTTGCCTGTAACAAATGTATAGGTAAAGTATTGTAAAGGTGGGTGACAGTAAAATGCTAAACTAGAAAAAAATCTTTCAGTCCCAGAGTGGGTCTGACTGAACCCTAAAATATTTGTTCTCATAGCACAGTGATAACAAAGGCACCCCAAAACACACTCATTCCTGTCCCAAGGTGAAAACAAAGGTACCCAAGAAGTTTCGTTAAGATCAGTTCACAAATATGAGCTGTGTAGAAGTTGTGACAAAAAACTGATTGGACCTAATTTCAGTACAAAATGGCCACTGGCAGCCATCTTGAATTTTGGACCGCACTCAGAAACACTCGTTCTCGTCCCAAGGTGATAACAAAGGTACCCAGGAAGTTTTGTGAAGATCGGTTCATAAATACAGCCTCTAGCCCGAGCCATATTGACATGTGCACTTACAGTGTATAAGTAGCACTAAACAAATCAAAGTTCATCTAATTTGCATAATTTCTGCACGAGAAAAAAACCCGTACTATATGTGATGTATTCCATGTTACTAAACATTCATACAAAACTTTATTCAAATCAGAACTTTCATACAGAAGTTCTGTACAAAAGACTGATTGCACTAATTTTGGTACAAAATGGCTGCTGGTGGCCATCTTGAATTTCGGACCACACCCAAAAATATTCGTTCTCATTCCAGGGTGATAACAAAGGTCCCCAAGAAGTTTCGTAAAGATCGGTTCATAAATACAGCCTCTAGCCTGAGCTGTATAGAAGTTGTGTACAAAAAACTGATTAGACTTAATTTCGGTACAAAATGGCCACTGGCAGCCATCTTGAATTTTGGACCGCACCCAGAAACACTCGTTCTCGTCCCAAGGTGATAACAAAGGTACCCAAGACGTTTCGTGAAGATCGATTCATAAATACAGATTCTAGCCCGAGCCGTATTGACATGTGTACTTACAGTGTGTAAGTAGCACTGAAAAAATCAAAGTTCATCTAATTTGCATAATTTCTGCACGAGAAAAAAACCCGTATTATATGTGATGTATCCCATGGTACTAAACATTCACACAACAAATTATTCAAATCAGCGCTTTCATATGGAAGTTCTGTGCAAAAATCTGATTGCACCAAATTTTGTACAAAATGGCTGCCATCGGCCATCTTGAATTTCGGACCGGACCCAAAAACACTCGTTCTCGTCCCACGGTGATAACAAAGGTACCCAAGGAGTTTCGTAAAGATCGGTTCATAAATACGGCCTCTAGCCCGAGCCGTATTGGCATTTGCACTTACAGTGCTGAAAGTAACACCAAAAAACATCAAAGTTAGTCTAATTTGCATAATTTACGCACGAGAAAAAAACCCGTATTATATGTGATGTATCCCATGGTACTAAACGTTCATACAAAAAATTATTCAAATCAGAGCTTTCGTATGGAAGTTCTGTACAAAAAACAGATTTCTGCATCGTCGGTACAAAATGGTGGCTGGCAGCCATCTTGAATTTCGGACTGCACCCAAAAACACTCGTTCTCGTCCCACGGTCATAACAAAGATACCCAAGAAGTTTCGTAAAGATCGGTTCATAAATACGGCCTCTAGCCCGAGCCGTATCCAATTGTTGACGGACAGATGCACAGATGGACAGACGGACGACGGGCCATGGCATAAGCTCAAATTTGGCTTTGCCAAAGTTGAGCTAAAAATTTGATAACCCCCATCAAGACATCACACCAAAGCTACATTGGAAATTTTAAAAAGTTTGGGTGAGAGGTGCAGCCTGTAGGGTGTGCTAATGGAATTGTTAACAATTAAAATGTCAAATCCAATATGGCCCCTGCCAGCCATGTTTTTCAATGAAATTCAGAAAAATTTGATAGCTCCCATCTGAACCTCGCACGAAAGCTACATATGAAATTTGAAAAAAGATCGAGTGAGAGATGGGCCTGTAGAGTGTGCTAATGGAATTGATGACAATTTATATGCCAAATCCAAGATGGTCACCAGTGGCCATGTCTTTCAATGAAATTTTGGAAAAAATTAATAGCCCCCATTTAGACATTAACATGTTTCAAAATGAAAGTGTCAATGACACTGTAGCTTAACTTGACTGTGTGTAGTGTTTGATGAAAAGGATAATGTTCAATGTTTATGTGAGGCTTAAGAAATAAGACAAGAATTGTGATAACTGAGAATATGTTCATTTCTGTTCCCTATATGCTATGTTTTCAATAAGAATAATTTGAGGTATAGACTGTACTAAAGAATTGGGGCTTGGGTTAATGTGGCCCTCACAGTTAATGTTTGTCAACCAAAGTTAACAAGTTACAGTAAAATAATTCCAAAACGAGTCATTCTACCAAGTTACAATGAAATCCCTTCATAAATGTAACTCGAAGACTTTGCTAAATGAATCTAGATCACATGCCAGTTTGGTGGTCACGGTTGACCGATCATGACCAAAATAGGAGTGTCTCATCTAAATATCATACCAAGTTATCCTACCAAGTTACAATGAAATCCCTTCATAAAAACAACCTGTAGACAGTGATAAAGGAATCAAGGTTATGTGACCAAGCGGCGGTAACGGCTGACCGATCGTGACCAAAATATGACAGTCTCATCTAGACATCATACTGAGTTATCCTTCCAAGTTACAATGGAATCGCTTCATAAATATAAACTGTAGACTGTGCTAAGGGCCAAAAAATTAATGGTTTGGTTTCGGTTACATAGCAGAAAAAAATAAGGTTGGTAGGTTGGAATATTTTTTTTGTCTTCTATTTTTCCTCATTGAATTTGTGCTTGAGTTAATTTTTAGGACCAAATTCTTCCAATAGTTGTGACTGAAATATACTGCTTTGATATTCTTTTGAGTCTTATTTTCAAAATTACACCCAAAATGGCAGTTTATCAGCAGATGATTTATTTGCGATTGCTGCAGACATTTTGGGTGTAATTCCACAACTTCAAAACAAAACCGATTCGGAGGTGTCCTGATGATATTATCGTCAGCTGTCCTCAGATTCTGAAGTAAAGTTTGTGTTCACACGTCTCACTTTATCACGGGAAGTATTAAAATTAGCACACCTCAGCACCTGAAATAAATTGACACTTTAAGTGATTGTGGTAAAGGGCTGGTTAAGTATCATCGTATTAATCTTGGCAGAGGAAGAACAAATGACTTGCTTATGTTTATTTGAAAACAATGATGTACCATACGTCGGTCTTGTATCAAACACTTGCGTGCACACTATTTTGAAGGCAAGCTGCTATAATGAGTTACAATAAAATCCCTTCATAAATGCGACCTGTAGATTGTGCTAAAGGTTTTCGGGTTTTGGGCTTGCATAGCTGTCTGTCACAGTTGACCGATCGCGACCAAAAAGGGACGTTCTCATCTAGACATTATACAGAGTAATCCTACCAAGTTACAATGGAATCCCTTTATAAATACGAACTGTAGACTGTGCTAAAGGTTTTTTGGGCTCACGTAGCCATTACGGTTGACCGATTGCAACCAAACGGGGATGTTCTCATCTAGACATGACCTTGAACCAGCATATGAAATTTTGTGATGATCGGACAAGAACTACGTGGTGTAGCCTGTGCTAAAGAAAATGTGAACAGACTCACAGACTTCCACACGCATGATGGAAATAGCTTACCTTGACTTCGTCAAGTTAAGCTAATTACTAATTTCTTCTCAATCACAGTAAATTTCCCTACCCAAAGGGACTAGGGTTCCATTCTCAAAGTACTCAAGAAAATCCTTGGTTTCTTTTTATTACAAAGAATGCAGAGCAAATATATACTACTCAAAGTTTGCTGAGCACCAAATATTTGATACATCATTGTGAAATTTGCTTGTGACATATTTACGATATTTTTTGTGGATGTTATTAAGGAATGTGTTGAGATGGTCCCCAGTGTTTACATTAGCTCTCTTGACAGGCAGACTTTTTGTGACGGTCATGGAAAGCATGTACCCTTTGATTTTCATGATGTTTTCGTGTACTGTCTACATGTACATGACATGTGTATGGTATTGAATCTCCATTTCAACACAAATCCTTGTGATTTAATGATTGAATATGGCAAATGCAAATGTAAGAAGACATTTGTCTGAAGCAGAAATGTGGCAGGCTGTAGGGATGGTGGAGCAAGGGGCTACCTATTGTCAGATTGGTGAAGCCCTTGGTGTGCACCATACGGTAATCACCATAGCATGGGCAAGATTTCAGCAGTATGGCACACCAGTAAGATGGCATGGTGGTGGCAGAGACAGGGCAGCATCTGCAGCTGAAGACTGTTTTTTGATCATTCAGGCCCGTAGGAACCGCTTTGCCACAGCAACCCAGCTTCGCAGTGACCTTCAGAATGCATCTGGGGTAAATGTTTTGACGCAGACTATCGGGCAAGGTTGCACGAAGGTGGTCTCCGATTGAGAAGACCATGTATTCGCATTCCGCTGTCCCAGAACCACTGCCAGGCACGATATGAATGGGCCATGGACCACATTGGATGGACCAGAGAAGATGAGTCAAGGTACTGCCTAGACCACACAGATAGGCATTCTAGGGTATGGAGAAGACCAGGAGAGCAATTCCATGTAGCCAACATTGTTGAGCATGACCGCTATGGTGGAGGGTCAATCATGGTCTGGGGCGTCATCAGCTGGGATGGACATACAGAGCTCTGTGTCCTTGAACGTGGTACATTGACTGCACAACGGTATATTGATGAGATCCTGGATGTCCACGTCAGATTGTATGGAGGTGCAGTGGGTGACAGATTCATTCTGATGGATGATAATGCCCGTCCTCATGTTGCCCATGCTGTTGGGGAGTACTGACAGAGGGAGGGGATTGAGCGTATGGACTGGCCAGCAAGATCTCCTGACCTCGATCCAATCGAACATGTCTGGAATGAGTTGCAGCTTGCAACTTCAGCCCGTCCAGTCCAGCCAAGAAGTGTCCATGAGCTTGGTGCCATGCTGGTCCAAGAATGGAACACCATCCCACAAAAGACTACTACGAACCTGATTTGGGAGCATGAAAAGGTCTTGTCAAGCTGTAATTAACAGTAATGGGTCTCATACTCGATATTGAAGCCAAACCAGTTCGCTCCGTCAACTTTTTCGCATATAGAAAAAATTTCCTCTTTTACCAATAATATCCATGTTTATCGTATTCAAAAGCTAAAAAATAATGTCAAACACAAATAAAATCTTAATTTCTGTACTTAAATCATTAAAGATATAATTAAATGAATGTGTCAATGACACTGTAGCTCACCTTGTTTAAGACATGTACATGTAAAGTGTGTGACACAGCAACGACAAACATCTAGGTAATAACCTGATAACAAAGGTGCATGTAAAGTATTGTAACGGTCTGTACATAAATGCTGACCGTAGCCTGTAACAGATATATAGGTAAAGTATTGTAAAGGTGGGGGTGACAGTTAGATGCTAAACTAGAAAAGAAATCTTTTGAGTCCCAGAGTGGGTCTGACTGAACCCAAAAATATTTGTTCTCATTGCACAGTGATAACAAAGGCACCCAAAAACACTCGTTCCTGTCACAAGTGATAACAAAGGTACCCCAAGAAGTTTTATGAAGATCTGTTCATAAATACAGACTCTAGCCTGAGCCATATTGACATGTGCACTTACTGTGTATTAGTAGCACTGAATAAATCAAAGTTCATCTAATTTGCATAATTTCTGCCCAAGAAAAAAACCTGTATTATATGTGATGTATTCCATGTTACTAAACATTCAAACAGAAATTTATTCAAATCAGAACTTTCATTCAGAAGTTCTGTACAAAAAAATTGATTGCACTAATTTTGATACAAAATGGCCACTGGCAGCCATCTTGAATTTTGGACTGCACCCAAAAACTCTCGTTCTCGTACCACAGTGATAATAAAGGTACCCAAGAAGTTTCGTAAAGATCGGTTCATAAATATGGCCTCTAGCCTGAGCCGTATTGACATTTGCAGTTACACTGCTGAAAGTAACATTAAATAGATCAAATTTAGTCTAACTGGCATAATTTATGCACGAGAAAAAAACAAGTATTATATGTAATGTATCCCCTGGTACTAAACATTCACATAAAAAATTATTCAAATCAGGGCTTTCATATGGAAGTTCTTCGCAAAAATCTGATTGCACCTAATTTTGTACAAAATGGCTGCCAGCGTCCATCTTGAATTTCAGACCGGACTCAAAAACACTCGTTCTCATCCCACAGTGATAACGAAGGTGCCCAAGAAGTTTCATAAAGATCGGTTCGTAAATACAGCCTCTAGCCCGAGCCGTATTGGCATTTGCAGTTACAGCGCTGAAAGTAACACTAAATAAATCAAAGTTAGTCTAATTTGAATAATTTACGCACGAGAAAAAAACCTGTATTATTATGTGATGTATCCCATGGTACTAAACATTCATACAAAAAATTATTCAAATCAGCGCTTTCATATGGAAGTTCTGCACAAAAAACAGATTTCTGCATCGTCAGTACAAAATGGCGGCTGGCAGCCATCCTGAATTTCGGACCGCACCCAAAAATACTTGTTCTCGTCCCACGGTCTTAACAAAGGTACCCAAGAAGTTTCGTAAAGATCGGTTCATAAATACGGCCTCTAGCCCGAGCTGTATCCAATTGTTGACATATGGACAGACACACAGACGGACGACAGGCCATGACAAAAGCTCAAATTTGGCTTCGAAAAAGTTGAGCTAATAAAAAATATATACACTTTTCATTACAATATTTCAACTAAAACGTAAAACAGGTAGTTGGATATACTTGGTGCTTAGAAAACTTTGAGTAGTATATATCATATGTGGAATAAGGATTCAGAGTTTTGACCCAAAGACAAAATTACAACATATGCAATAAAAGCATAAGCTGCTTAAGTAAAGTTTTGGGTTCAACCCGGAAATTCATCGACTGAAACTTTTCTTGTGGGACCTACACTTTCTCAAAGAACATCAGTTATTTGAGAGGTAGAAATTCCACACTGTGGGTTTTTTAGTGATAATCGGCTCTCAAATTGCAGGATCATTTTTCTATACTGTAACAAAAATACTGTGGATGATCTAACTTGGAATGCAGAGCAATCGTAAATATCATCCCTTGACTGCAACAAGGTGACATCTGCAATGCTTTAGCATTGCAGATGGCACATTGCTGCCCTCAAGGAACAATTTGTTGGTAATATAGTTTGAGGGTAAAATGACGACTACATTGGATTTCTGAAAAAAATGATATCAAAGACAAACCTTGTAATACTGTCCTCCCAGTCCTCAGATCTATCATCTTTCCTTGCATAGGAAATATGTCTCTCACATTCCATCATCAAACTTTTTCCCTTACTCAAATCATATGGAAATACCCTTTCTGGCTGTGGAGTTGAAACATCGATCACCGACTCAAGCACCCTGCAATACATGAAAGCTCATACTACTACTACTAACATGTACTATACAACAAGAAAACAAGAATTGTACTATGAAACGAATCTCCCCAACACATCTGATGAACCCTGGCATCAGCAAAAGTGTGATAAATAAATACAAATTATTAAAATCTGATAATTACTGTTACAGATATAACACAGTGGAACCCTGTTAATTGAATAGCCACTTTGCCAATAAAAATTATTCAATTAACCAGAGTATTCAATTAATAGGGATTGTGTCACATTCCTGTATTCTAAAAATAAACTTAGCATTTATTCTGTTATATCTTGTTTGACATGAGCTCTGTCAAACAAGAATAATAGATTAAATGCCTGTATTGAATGTACAGAGGCCAAATAGGTCTATCGACAAAGGAAAACTGGGGAGAGTCATGGTAATCTTTCGACAGGTTACAAGATTTTTATTCAATTACTCTATAACCTATAGTTAATTAACAGGTCAAATTTGTGCTGGAGGTATGGTAAATGGTTTTGAATAAATTTACTCCTTATTTGAAATACATAAATTTGACTCTGAGGTCAAGGTCACATGAAGGTCACGACATGCAGTCTCATAGTGACACATCCACATGTCAAATAACCAAGTCCTAGGTCAAAAAACAAAAAAAAATTCTGGTCTGGACAATTACTCCCTATTTGAAGTACATAAATTTGACCTTGAGGTCAAAGTCACATGAAGGTCACAATGGTATGCGACACACCGGCTCATGGTGATACAGCCACGTGCCAAATATCTAAGGCCTGGCTCAAAAGACAAACAAGTTTTGGTCTGGAAAAAGTTTCCTTGAAAAAAGCACAAATCTGACCTTCAGATCAAAGGTCAAGGTCACATGAAGGTCACAATGGTACGCTACACACCGGCTCATGGTGATACATCCACATGCCAAATATCTAAAGTCTGACTCGAAATACAAAAAAGTTCTGGTCCAGACAGTTTCCCTTATAAAAGTGCATAACTCTGACCTTCAGGTCAAAGGTCAAGGTCACATGAAGGTCACTACGGTACACTGCACACCGGTTCATGGTGATACATCCACATGCCAAGTATCTAAGGTATAGGTCAAAAGACAAAAAAGTTATGGCCCGGACAAAGTTTGTATGATGTTTCCCTTAAAATGAAAGTGTCAATGACACTGTATGTAGCTCAACTTGTCAAGACAAAGACATGTACATGTATAGTATGTGACACAGCAATGACAAACATCTAGGTAATGACCTGATAACAAAGGTACATATAAAGTATTGTAACGGTCTGTACATAAATACTCATTCTCATCCCAAGGTGATAACAAAGGTACCCAAGAAGTTTTGTGAAGATCGGTTCATAAATACAGCCTCTACCCTGAGCCGTATTGACATGTGTGCTTACATTGTGTAAGTAGTACTGAATAAATCAAAGTTCATCAAATTTGCATAATTTCTGCACGAAAAAAAAACCCTTACAATATGTGATGTATTCCATGTTACTAAACATTCATACAAAAATTTATTCAAATCAGAACTTTCATACAGAAGTTCTGTACAAAAGACTGATTGCACTAATTTTGGTACAAAATGGCTGCTGGTGGCCATCTTGAATTTCGGACCACACCCAAAAACACTCGCTCTCATCCCACGGTGATAACAAAGGTACCCAAGAAGTTTCGTAAAGATTGGTTCATAAATATGGCCTCTAGTCTGAGCTGAAAAGAAGTTGTGTACAAAAAACTGATTAGACCTAATTTCGGTACAAAATGGCCACTGGCAGCCATCTTGAATTTTGGACCGCACCCAGAAACACTCATTCTCGTCCCAAGGTGATAACAAAGGTACCCAAGACATTACGAGAAGATCAGTTCATAAATACAGACTCTAGTCTGAGCCGTATTGACATGTGTACTTACTGTGTGTGTAAGTCGCACTGAAAAAATCAAAGTTCATCTAATTTGCATAATTTCTGCACGAGAAAAAAACCCGTATTATATGTGATGTATCCCATGGTACTAAACATTCACACAAAAAATTATTCAAATCAGCGCTTTCATATGGAAGTTCTGTGCAAAAATCTGATTGCACCTAATTTTGTACAAAATGGCTGCCATCGGCCATCTTGAATTTCAGACCGGACCCCAAAACACTCGTTCTCGTCCCACGGTGATACCAAAGGTACCCAAGAAGTTTCGTAAAGATCGGTTCATAAATACGGCCTCTAGCCTGAGCCGCATTGGCATTTGCACTTACAGTGCTGAAAGCAACACCAAAAAACATCAAAATTAGTCTAATTTGCACAATTTACGCACGAGAAAAAAAAACGTATTATATGTGATGTATCCCATGGTACTAAACATTCATACAAAAAATTATTCAAATCAGAGCTTTCATATGGAAGTTCTGTACAAAAAACAGATTTCTGCATCGTCGGTACAAAATGGCGGCTGGCAGCCATCTTGAATTTTGGCCCACACCCAAAAACACTCGTTCTCGTCCCACGGTCATAACAAAGGTACCCAAGAAGTTTCGTAAAGATCAGTTCATAAATACGGCCTCTAGCCCGAGCCGTATCCAATTGTTGACGTACGGACAGACGGACAGATGGCCAGATGGACAGATGGCCAGACGGACAGACCGACAACGGACGACGGGCCATGACAAAAGCTCAAATTTGGTTTCGCCAAAGTTGAGCTAAAAACACATAAATCTGACCTTCAGGTCAAAGGTCAAGGTCACATGAAGGTCACTATGGTACACTGCACACCGGCTCATGGTGATACATCCACATGCCAAGTATCTAAGGTGTAGATCAAAAGACAAAAAAGTTATGACCCGGACAAAGTTTGTATGAGAAGAAGAAGAAGAAGAAGAAGAAGAAGAAGAAGAAGAAGAAGAAGAAGAAAGAAGAAGAGATCAGAAAGATGGAGGCAAAAAGGAAGTGTTATTTTGTACTTGTGTGCATTTATTTATTTATTTATTTATTTATTTATTTATTTATTTATTGGTGTTTAAGGTGACATATTTATGCACAATGGCCAATTGTGACCGCAACATGGAAATCAAGTCTACTCTAGTTTAGTCAATCATTTATACTGATATTAGTTAAGAATTTTCCAACCAGTTTGTAAATTGTAGATAGACATAGTTATTAGTTAACTGTATTAGCAAAGACCCTCTTACCTTACATGGCTTGAATTTGATATGATCACAGAGTGAATATGTAATCCTAATTTTTTGAATATCTTTTTCTGTTCAATGCCAAGACAAAAGTCACACACAGTTCCACACTTACATTTAGCTATTCCTCACAATGAAATTTCTGGCGGGAATATGTTGTGAGTCATGAAAGGGGTGTGGTAAGAAATTATATGCCCCATTGACCAAGAGCTCCACGTCCAACATTGATAACTGAATGAAAGTGTCAATGACACTGTAGCTTAACTCGTCTGTGTGTTGTGTTTGATGAAAAGGATAATGTTCAATGTTTATGAAAGTATTATGAAATAAGACAAGAATTGTGATAATTGGGAATATGTCAATTTCTGTTCCCTGTATGCTATGTTTCTCAAAAATAATATGAGGTGTACACTGTACTAAAGAGCTGAGGGGTGGGTTAATATGACCTCACAGTTAATGTATGTGGCCCTCACAGTTAACGTATGTCAACGAAAGTTACCAAGTTACCGTGAAATTATTCCAAAACGAGTCATCCTATCAAGTAACATTGAAATCCCTTCATAAATATGGCCTGTAGACTGTGCTAAAGGTTTTTGGGCCTCAGGCCTGTGTAGCCATGACAGTTGACCGATTACAACTAAAAGGGGACGTCCTCATCTTGACATTATACTGAGTCATTCTACTAAGTTACAATGAAATCCCTTCACAAATACAACCTGTAGTCTGTACTAAAGTTTTTCGCATTTTGGGCTCAGGAAGTCATCATGGTTGAATGATCGTGACCAAAAAGGGGACGTTGTCATCTGGAGTGATCCTACGAAGTTACAATGAAATCCCTTCATAAATATGACCTGTAGACTGTGCTCAAGGCTTTTGGGCTTCGGGCCCCTGAAGCCGTCACAGTTGACCAATCACGACCAAAAGGGGATGTCATCATCTAGGCATTATATGGAGTCAACCTAACAAGTTACAATGAAATCCTTCCATAAATACCACCTATAGACTATCCTAAAGGTTTTTGGGCTCAGACAGCTATCAAGGCTGAATGATCGCGACCAAAAGGGGATGTTCTCATCTAGAAATTATTTGGAATCATCATACCAAGTTACAATAAAATCCCTTCATAAATATGACTTGTAGACTGTGCTAAAGGTTTTCGGGCTTCGGGCCCCTGTAGCAGCCACATTTGCACAATCGCACCCAAAAGGTGACATTCTCGTATAGACATTATATGAAGTCAACCTACCAAGTTACAATGAAATCCCTTCATAAATACGAACTGTAGACTGTGCTAAAGGCTTTTGGGCTTTGGGCTCGGGGAGCCATCATGGTTGAATGATCGCAACCAAAAAAGGACATAGCTGCCACAGTTGCCCAATCACGTCCAAAAGGGGACATTCTCATCTGGGCATCATCTGGAGTGATCCTACAAAGTTACGATGAAATCCCTACATAAATGTGACCTGTCGACTATGCTAAAGGTTTTTTGGGCTTCGGGCCCGTGAAGCCGTTACAGTTGACCAATCACGACCAAAAGGGGATGTCATCATCTAGGCATTATATTGAGTCAACCTAACAAGTTACAATGAAATCCTTCCATAAATACGACCTATAGACAACGTTAAACGTTTTTGTGTTTTGGCCTCGGGCAGCCATCAAGGCTGAATGATTGCGACCAAAAGGGGTCGTTCTCACCTAGACATTATTTGGAGTCATTCTACCATGTTACAATGAAATCCCTTCATAAACATGACCTGTAGACTGTGCTAAAGGTTTTCGCGCTTCAGGCCCCTGTAGCCATCACAGTTGCCTAATCGTGTCCAAAAGAGGATGTTCTCATCTAGACATTATATGAAATCAACCTACCAAGTTACAATGAAATCCCTTCATAAATATGACCTGTAGACTGTGCTAAAGGTTTTCGGGCTTTGGGCTCGGGCAGCCATCATGGTTGAATGATCGCAACCAAAAGAGGACATTCTCATCTGGGCATCATCTGGAGTGATCTTACAAAGTTACAATGAAATCCCTTCATAAATATGACCTGTAGACTGTGCTCAAGGTTTTCGGGCTTCGGGCACCTGTAGCCGTCCAGTTGACCAATCACTACCAAAAGGGGATGTCATCATCTAGGCATTATATGGAGTCAACCTAACAAGTCCCAATCAAATCCTTCATAAATACTACCTATAGACTATGCTAAAGGTTTTTGGGCTTGGGCAGCCATCAAGGCTGAATGATCGCAACCAAAGGGGACGTTCTCATCTAGACATTATTTGGAGTTATCCTACCAAGTTACAATGAAATCCCTCCATAAATATGACCTGTAGACTGTGCTGAAGGTTTTCAGGTTTTGGGCTTGGGCAGTCGTCATGGTTGACAGATTGCGACCAAGTGGGGAAGTTCTCATCTAGATATCATACGGAGTCATCCTACCAAGTTACAATGAAATCCCTCCATATTAAATATTACCTGCAGACTGTGCTAAAAGTTTTGGGGTTTCGGGCTTGGGCATCCATCACGGTTGACAGATCATGACCAAAAGGGTATGTTCTCATCTAGGCATTATATAGAGGCATCCTACCAAGTTAAAATGAAATCCCTTCATAAATACGGCCTGTAGACTGTGCTAATGGTTTTGGGGTTTGGGGCTCGGGCAGCCATACCGGTTGACTGATCGCAACCAAAAGGGGACGTTCTCATCTAGACATGACCCCATACCTGCATATGAAATTTCGTGATGATCAGACAAGAATTACGGGGTGTAACCTGTGCTAAAGGAAAATGTGAACAGACTCGCAGACTCACAGACTCACAGATTCACAGACTCACAGACTAACAGACTCACAGACTAACAGACTTCTGCATGCGTGATGGCAATAGCTTATCTTGACTTTGTCAAGTTAATCTAAAAACAAATTTTACAATGCTATATTTTAAAATAGGCTTTTTTATGACATACATTCATACTTTTAAATAGTTCAATAAAATCAAAACATGTTTTTTTCTGAAACACGTTTGTAAAGTACTAAACAGTCAATTTATTCTCTCTGCACCATTACTCACACTGAGGGAGTTTTTCAGCATTATACTCTGCTATCAAAGAGAAGAATGTCAAATTTGTCTGTATAAGACAATGTTACACTGACATGCATGTGCTCACTGCTGCCCATGCAGAAAACAACCTACAGTGCGCTCGACTGTTGGCAGTTTGATACAAAGTCACAGACATTTATCCGCCAAAGTCACAGACATTTATCCGCAACTTGACATCCCAAGCAACTGAAATAACCGTTCATTCAACATTCCAACACCATAATCCTTTCATGTTCATCGACTACACATTATTGTAAATCAACAATTGTTTGGTAGCTTTGACAATGCTTGTGTCGGCAAAAGAATTCTAATGTCTTGCGGTCAAATACTATTTATTTTCCCGATGCTATCCCGTAAACTACAGATAACAGTTATCTGGATAACAGCTTTTTCAATCGGTTACGTGCTAAACAAATCTAGGTCACATGCCTGTGCGGCCATCACGGGTGACTTATCACTGACAAAATAGGATGTTCTCATCTAGACATTATACCGAGTCATCCTACCAATTTACAATGAAATCCTTCATAAACGCAACCTGTAAATTGTGCTAAAGGAATCGAGGTAACATGCCCCTGCGGCCATTACAGTTGACTAAGACAACCAAAATATGATGTTCTCCCACCACTAAGGTACTGAGATATATATAAAGTCGTGGGGGACAGCTGGGGGAGATATGCCTGTTTCACCCCACCCACATTACAACTATCTCACCCACCCACATGTCCAATCTATTAGCATATTCAATTGGCACCGGAACTATTTAATCATCGCAGATCACGTCTGCACATGTATAAACAAACAAAATGGAAGGCTGTTTTGCTTCCGTAAATACGACTTGACTTTATTGACGAAAATCGAAACCAGAACACTCAAAAGAAATATGTCAGCACACCTCAAATTGCTTTCTCAGTTTATCAGAGAGAAATATACATCTGATATCATTGCGCCCTGTGAAACTGAAGTACAAGTCTGGAAATGACGTGTGCATGCATATCGATTTCATTTGAGGTCGCTTCAGTGCATTAACGCTCAACATGCGGTGCTAGTCTGCATATTTTGGATTTATATACCTTTGGTATATACCACGCTTCTCGACAAGCTTTCCGAATATCTTATAGGTTTTCTCCTAGATTGAATGCACTAGGAAATATTTTTTCCTGGAAAATATGGTATTTTCTTATTAATGGCGTCGCACCCCCTAAAAAATCATCCCCGAAGGGCATCTCGTGTCTGGCTCAAATATCTTGCCCCTCGTGTGAGATTTTCCCATCCCACCCAGATACCCATCAAGGATAATAATATTCTCATCTAGACATTATACAGAGACAACCTACTGAGTTACAATGAAATCCCTTCATAAATATGACCTGTAGACTGTGCTGAAGGTTTTTGGGTCTGCACAGCCATCATCGACTGATCTCGTCCAAAAGGGGATGTTCTCATCTAGACATGACCTTGAACCTGCATATGAAATTTGGTGATGATCAGGCAAGAACTACGGAGTGTAGAGTGTGCTAAAGAAAATGTGAACAGACTAACAGACTCACAGACTTCCGAACGCGTCATGGCAATAGCTTATTTTGACTTTGTCAAGTTAAGCTAAAAACTGAACCACACCCAACATTGAATACCAAAAGTGCCTGAATTTTCAGATTTTCTTACATTCACTACTTACTAGGCCTTGTTGAGGCTTGATAGCAGTTGAAGAGTTCACTTTCATGAAGGAAGTGACCGATTTTCTTTTCAGTTTTGTTAACCCTTAAGGACCTGGGAAATTATCCTGAACTCTCACTAAACTTCAATCTGTACATGTCCAGTACCTTAGCAGTGATTTCTTGTAAAGTCTTGGCTGCTTTAACAGGCAGCCAAGACTTGACTAGAGATCACTTCTCAGGTGATTTATCTATTGTTAGCAGGACCTCCTAATGATGGCATGTTAATGGCATATGTTCTGAGATCGTAAAAAGCCTGAAATAGGCCTTTGAGTGTTAAGGTGTGTTTGGAACAGGTCACAAAATTACTGTAGATATGATTTATTTTGGCAAATGAAAGGCATGTTGAGCTCATTGGCAGTGACATTTCTGGTGCTGTGGTAGAATGATACAAGAACTTATTCTACATTTTGCTGTTGTGAATTCCCCCTTGGATATATCAGCAAATATGTTAAATCAGATACCGAATACCGAACCGAGACCATGGTATACCCCCCTAAGAATACTGAAACCGATCCCAAAATATCAATACCGCCCATCTCTAGAACTGATCACTTTTTAGCAATAAACTATCTTCAGAGTATAAAGTGTATCCTTAGAAAGTAATTACAGCTGCCTTTCAATACAGTATAAGTACAGATCCTGTTCTGGAAACTGAGAGTAAGATATGGACATCATTTATGATAATTAAGACACATCATGTTGGAAGTGTGTCTCCCAACATCGCCAGAAGACTGTACCTCATTGTCTCATCTCAGTTCAGTAGTAAAAACATTATAATCTGAAATAAGGATCCGAGAAACCAGCTACTACTTGCCTAGGGATAACAGGGATAAAATTTAGGAAGAAATCACTTTTTCTTTACTTTTTCCTCAAGTCTGAAGTCTGAGGGAGATAAAATATGGAGAAGTAAAGCAAAATGATATGTGATATGTCTTCGAAGAACCACTCTCAAATTCCAAAGTAGATTTTCATTTTTTAATTTTTTTTTTAAATTTTGATACCAGTATTTATGAATTTATTGTTTCGACAGCCAGGGTCACCTCATGTTGGATTTGATACCTGTGGAATTGAAAATTCAACAAAACCATATCAAGTGACCGTCTCATTGGAAAGAGTTCCACAAGCTTGATCCAATGAGGAGTCACATGATATGTTTTTGTTGAAGTTTGGGGGGGGGGGGGGGGGGGGGGGGGGGGGGGGGGGTTCGATTGCTGAAATTGTAAATTATGCAGATGAATGTGGCCAATTTTAGCCTGATGTTAGTCACATTTTGATGTGAAGCTTTAACCCTTAAAGGCCTAAAGATTTTCATATATTTTTGCTACACTATGACAGTGGGCATCCTGTGACTTTGTTTGTTTTTTCTTGGCAAGCCTTGGCTACCTATACAGGCAGCCAAGACAGCCTTGAAACAACTACCAATGCACTTGAAATGTAGTTTGCAAGTTTATCCAATTACTGTATGCTAAGGCACCTGTATTGATGCAGTAACAAGTGATCAAGTTGGAATTATGCCTCAAAGGGTTAATGAAATCAATTACTCTTGCACAAACTGAGTGTCTCACATTCATGTACAAGGGGGTCAGATTTAACACTTATTATCTTTTTCTGCATAATATTATATGCCAGGATTCATTCTCATTCAGACTGCTGCTGGATCTTTTTATCTATTGGATTAATAAAACAAATATTCAGGTCAGCATTTTTTTTCTTTGTGCTTGACAGTGATAGTGGAGTTAAAAGCATGCCTTCAAAAATGGTTTGGATGGCTAAGTTCATCACACACATAACATGTTTTCCCTGTTAAAACAATACTTTTGATTGACAGAATTTTATTAAATACATGTACTTTGGTATCATCTGAGGAGGGTACAACCTGGAGCTTCATACATGTAATTAAAATTTTCCTGATGATGATTTTTATTACCTGGAAAAAGCATGTGTGGATATCACTGGCCATGCGTGGGTTGCGACCATTCCACGGCAACTGTACAGTACCTAGTCATAGAAAATAAGATATAATTACTTTAACCCTTAAGCCAATGAATCAGCCACATCCACCCACATAATATGCAAATTCAGCAGCTGAAAAAAATATTATTTTTAAAAAAATTTCAACAAAACCATATCATGTGACCCCTCCTTGGAACGAGCTTGTCGAGCTCGTTCCAATGAGGGGTCACATGATTTGGTTTTGTTAAATTTTTTGAAAATTTAAAAAAATGATAGTTAAAATAATAAATTTTGATATCGTCTGCATTGGGTAAAGGGTTAAAACTAATACTTACTGTGATTCTACAGACTGATTCCGAACATACTTCTTCATGAAGAGATATTTTGTTGGTCGTGAATTACTTGCATCAGGATGAGCACTCCATGGTTTAGAATAACAATGGTCCACCATAACAATATCTTGCTCTGTTTCAAGATTTGAATGAGACACATAGTAAATGCGTCTTTGCAGATCATCTTTAGTTACAAGCACCATTTTGGCAAATATATACAATTTTTGATGATTACAAAATATCTACAATAAAAAATCAAGTATCTAAATGTAGACATGCACATATGTTTTCTATACGCAGTGTTTACAAAACAAGTATTGTTAGTAAGTGGTTACATGCTGAGGAAACAATCTCATACATGTAACAATGGATATTTGGGGATGAAAGTGATGAAATTACCAGACGCTCAATGGTTCAAGTGAGACTGGGTCACTCCACTGACATTACTTTGAACATACAGAAATATCACACACAGTTTGTGGAGGCAGGGATTCTTTTGCATGTCTACAGGGGTTGAATATGGGACTATTTCCCAATGGCATTGGGGTATGATTTTTGACCATTAATGCCCAACCCCAAATTTCCCAATCTCAGACAAGAATATGATTCACAATTTGTGTCTTCAACTGGGCAGAAAACCTACCTATCACAGCACAGAAATTAAATTAGAATTTAAGGACAAATGACAGGTTCTTCTTTCATAGTATAAAAAAAAAAAACATTTCATAGACTACAGAGACTGGCGTGAACATAATTTCATGGGACTGTTTGAAAGTTAAAAGTATACTAAATATCAAGAGATTTTGACTGGTAGACCTGAAGAAGGGGATTTTGTGAGAATATTCCTCATATTTCACCAAGTTACTGCATACCTATTGCTCTCCGAGAAAAATTCAGACTCCTGACTACCTTAGGCCCAAATAAAATAGAAATTAAAGCAAGCCCCCTCCCCTTCCCCTCCCCTCCCCTCCCCTCCCCACCCACACACAAAAAAAGTTACCTTAACTTTTCCAAGGTAACCCATTCTTGTCTGTCTGTCCATCTGGCATGAAATAAAATGAAATAGAAATTATAGCAACCCCCAAAAAGTTACCTTAACTTTTCCAAGGTAACCCATTTTTGTCTGTTTGTCTATCTGGTGTGAACTTTACATTATTGACCCTTTCTCATAAACTACAAGGCCGAAATGAACCATTTTGGCATTTTAACCCAATAAATATTCAAGTTGACAAAGAACAAGAATCATCAAACTTCTAACTGATGAACCAATGGACTGATGATTCATGAAGAGAAATTTTTCTACTACCTTTTGCACTTTTATTTAGAAACTGTGTCGAGTGCAAAATCACCCCACTGAATGCTTTGCTCCAAGTGCTACAGTTTCAGTGTAATCTACCTAGGGCTGCACAGTATATCAATAAACCAATACATACCGGTATTCAAACCAGTATTGATTGAATACCTGTGTAATTGCAAAAATATCGGTTTACTGTCATTATTTACTTAACCACAATTTAATTTCCAAGATGTCATGAGTTTTTTTAATTACCCCTCTACCTAACGAACCGACTGCATCCGCTCGGGTAAAACACAAATTCTGCAGTTGAGCACAAATAATTTTTCCAAAAATTTCAATAAAACCATATCATATGACCCCTCATTGGAACGAGCTCGATGAGGGGTCGCTTGATGTGATTTTGTTGAATTTTTTAGAAAAATTTGATAAACTAATATTTAAAAAAATAAATTTGATATTGTTTGCCTTGGGTAAAGGGTTATTTGAACTGTATCATCAAGGTATGCTGATTTGTTCTGATTGTGATGGTTCAAATTTTGCTTATGGTACGTATGTTCAGATATCTGAACAATCTTTCGATATACGGTATTTTTTTTAACATCGATACCAGTATTCCGTTTGAAATACTGTGCAGCGCTAAATCTACACACCCTATCCTTACTGTAGATCTTACTCTTGATGTATCAAATTGTTCAGTGTTGGAAGTGGATATTTTGGCACAAACATTTTGCCTGCTGTGAGTGTATTTTCGTTCCCAGAACAAAAATACTCTTGTTGTCAACAAGAGAAATTTCTTAAGCCATCAATCCGGCTCTAAAATAAATCTGATACTGTTATGGGCTGGAACCAGTCAAGCTCTTAAATATACTATTCCAAAAAAGGTAGGGGATATTTGATAAAAGTGAGATATTTGAAGAAATATATTTATATTTTCATCAAAAAGATAGTTGAGGCATTGCACTGTGACATCTGGTGAATGATTTCAGCGACAGTTGGGTGTCTGACAAGCACACATTCCATGTACTGAGCTGTAGAAGACATGGACGGTCAGTCAGAGAATTTACCACATTCAGTCCAAGACCTCAATACCTTGTAAATCATCATCGGTTCGCGAGACAAGCACAGTTCTGACATGGCTTACTCCACACTAAAAGTCCAATATCAGCTTGACTGATGTTATTCCATTCTTCCTGCAGCGCAGCGGCAAGTTTCTGGACATTGGTAGGCGGCTGTTGGCGTTGTCGTAGGCACCTGCGAAGCATATCCCAGATGTGTTTGATTGGTGAAAGGTCTGGACTTAATGCTGGCCAAGGCAGTGCAGTAATGTTCTGCTCCTCAAAGAACTCAGTAGCGACACAGGCCCTGTGTGCTCTTGCATTGTCATCTTGGAAAATTAATCAACGATGACGTTGCGCAAATGGCACCACTTGAGCTGCTAACAAGTTGTCACGGTAGTACTGCCCTGTGACACGTCCTTGGATGACATGTAATGCGGTTCAGCTTTTCATACTTTCCTCACACCATAACAGATCCACCACCAAAACGCTCATGCTGCCTAACGGTTACGTCATGGTATCGTTCATTCTGCCACCACCCTACTCTTTTTTCACCTGTAGTAGAAGTCGAGACTGAACCTCGATTCATCGGAAAACAAGACATTGCTCCACTGACAATTGTCCCAGCACTGTCATGCTCCATGCCAATTATGCCTTGCTGTGATGTGACATTCAGTCAAACATGGAATTATTCGAGGTCGTCGAGTGTACAAATTCCAGCTGTGTTGGCGATATCGGATAGTCTGACCACTGACTCACACATCTGTCACTTGGTGCAGCTGCTGTCCAATTTCTGAGGCACTTTGATGGCGGTTACATAATGCTGTGGTTCGGATGAAACGATCCTGGTTAGCAGTTGTTGCGCTTGGGTGACCTGACCGACGGGTCAATCAACATTGCCTGTCTGACGGTAGCGTAACCACAACCTGCAAATCACCAATTGAGTAACGTTGAGAATTTGAGCCACTGCAGTCTGTCTGTTGCCAGCTTCCAACATGCCAACGGCACATAAACGTTTGTCACGTGTCAGTCTGAGATGAGATGAGAGTTTGGGCATGATTTCAGTGTGACGGTGAATTAGATATGAGTGTTTTTTCAAATTTCATGTCGGTTCCCGGTTTCATTGAAAGAGTCGGGTTTTCGATTTCAGTTTTCATTGTACACTGGCATCTCGTGGGTCACCGGGTACAATCCAGTGGTCCATGAGGTAAAAGGTTCACAAATGCTTCGTGCTTTTATGAAAAAGATTAAATATATTTTTGGACAGAAAAATCTTATGAGGTGTTACTTTATATGCGTCGGTCAGTGTAGACAGGGACTCCCCTTTCCAGAGCAACGTACCTGTATAAAATACCAGTACTCTGATTTCCTGAGCACAATGTATTTGCATAAATTATCTTAAGAGTTTCAAGTTTGAGAAAACTTATTTTTGCCTTGAGTCTGTTGCAAAATTAGCCCCTCCCCCACCCCCCTACCTGTGTTTAGGGTAACCTGAAGGCCTCTAAAAAAATTATGCCGACAATAAAAATTGTTGATCTGGCACACAAACAGTAATATCAGTCAACGTTTTCTGGTGTATGATTCATTTCATGCCCAAAATAACCTATTCACATAATACAGATCGCTGTATATCAAAGTCCATAATTGTGTGAACCCTCCCCCCCCCCCCCCCCCCCCCCCCCCACCATGTCTTCAGATCTAAAAATTAAGGAGCCCTACTCATTGCCAAAGCCCCATTCCTCCATTTTTAAGTTGACTGAGACATCAATTTCAGGGGGTGTGAAATGAAAACAGGTGACTTATTGCAACATTTAGGTACCAACTCAGGACTAGATATTGGAGTTTTTATTTTTTGAGGGACCATTTTTTTAGCTTTAACTTGATAAGCTTTGTAAATAAAAAAAATTTATATACTGGTGTTTACTTTGCTCATTTATTCCACTGTGTTACTGGATCACGCCCACAAATCCATTTTTACTCAGCACAGAAAGTTTTGGCAGTAAACGTCAAGCTAAATCTAAATACTTCACAAGCAAGTCATGAGGTACAATACAGGTGTAAGAAGTTGGCAGGGCAGTGAATAAACTCATCATATTGACTGAGGATGACACATGAACAAGTCCAACAATAAAGTAACTGTTCATTTTTTTGCAAAAAAAACCCCCCTCTCATCAGAACAAAATAAAGCTCAGTCTGTGTAAATCCCATTCAAAACATAGACAGAAATTAAATATAAAACAGAGGTACCCCCCAGTTTGAAATACAGGGAAAGAGAAATAACTGCATATTTCTTCTTCCAAGGAGATTCCCACAGACTATATAAATATTTATATTTATAGTCTGGGGTTCCCCATTGAACAGCGTTTCAGTTTCCAAATACATGTGTTATCCAGGGCTTGAAATGTACACCTGTCTACCTGTTGCTGAACCGTAGAATTTCTTGGCGACAGGTTAGAGTTATTGTTACCTGTCGTTTGCCACATGTAGAATTTTTACAAGCCAATATGACCAGGACATTCTACAGAAATAGGAAGAAATAATAATATTCCTACCTAGAAGGTTCACTAGCAGTACCAGGTAATGAAAATTACTATTTCTTCCAATTCCTGTAGCATTATAATTCCAAATGTTAAAACATAATATATATTACATGAATTTAATTTAATATTTTTACATAAATTTTGGTTTCTACTTGCAAGCTTATTTCAATTCAGTGAATTAATGATGAATATGCAAAGCCAGGCTCAGGTACACAATATTGTGGAAAGATAAATATGAACCGGGACTCTAAGAGTAGTACCTATAAAGTCATAATGAATTGGGAATAATAACACAGCTTTTTACAATCCAAGTTTTAATTGAAAACTGCATTACAATTTATGTCATTTTATGGTAAAAAATGGTTCAAATGTACCTTTTTCAAACAATGAAGTAACACAAGCTATAATAACATCCACTCCTATACACACCCCACCTCACGCCTATTGCACAGCGTGTTTGTATTATAAGGTGTTCACGTGGAGACAGGTGGAATTAAAATCTACCTGTCTCCTGGGACAGGTAGAAATTTGTGAACATTTCAAACCCTGGTGTTATCTTGTGCAAAAACTATTTTCTTGAATGTGAAAAAATATCAGCAGGAATGATTTCTGAGTTCATAAGTGGAATACATTGACAGGGATTATTAGTTAAGAAGTACAAAACCTCACCAGGTATCCTTTTTCAGGATTTTATATATTCAGTGTAATTTTAATTATTTGTACAAGTTTGTGAACCTCATGATCTCCACTTTACCTACAGTTTACATCACATCACACTGACAGATGGGGAAAAGCCAGCAAGTAAACAATGCAATATAATGAAAATTTTATTATTTTTTTAATTGAATTCAAATGTATTTACCAACTATTTAAAAGTAAGATTTATATTTTTTATCAACTTTTTCACTCAAATGAAAAATAATAACAATCAAAGCATGTGATACCTGGAAATAATATAGCTTGACAGCACTGTCTGCAGTTGTAAAAACATCAAGGTGATGGTCAATTTGTTCAGAATTTTAAACTGATCACTTGTTAGAACAGTTGATAAATATGTGTCAGTGTGAGATAACTGGGTGGATATTTTTTATTTGGGAGTATATTCTAACTTTCTTAGGTGGATACGTATCATACCCAAAGGATAGTTACTTATCTCCCATCTCGATGTACACTGACTTGTCTCGCAAGTTGCAGGCTTGATTTGTCGTCTTGAAGCCCACCCCCCACCTGCCCCCTACATTTTATTTTTCCACTGCATGCAACCCTTTGGCTTTGAGATGGGCCAGAAAGGTAAGTAACTGTTATTATATGTCTAAAACATCATCTTTTTTATGCATTATACTTGTCACAATACATACCTTCTGAGGCAAAAATTTAAACAGCTGTCTCCGACTTTTTCAGCACCCCCCTCCCCCCCCCCCCCCAATAGCTCCGAAAAGGTTTCTAAACGTTTCATAGAAAAAAAAACTGTGTTTTATACTTTACTTATCAAGATTTGAACACGGGTGAAGCGACAATCACTGCTACAATATGGTCCATGTTTCTGTGCGCTTATAAAATAATAACCCGGAGTTGCGCTGAAACAAATATTAATGTACAAACGGAAACCCGTAATAAAATGCCCCCACGCAATGATCATAATCAACCTCCTCTGCGCAAATGTCATCGGGTTTCCGTTTGTCCCCAATGAAAAGCTAGTAAAACTGTAAACAATAACCTCATTGAAAGTTAAATGTGTCACTTCACAAAAACGTGCGATTTGTTTGGTCAGTCTGTGCACTATGTAATGTGAGTTGTAAAACTTCATTTAGTAGTAAACATCATTATGTGACATTTTGTTTTCTGACCAATGTTATTACTCCAACATTTACCCCAAAAAAGCATGTGTTGAAAAAGCCTGAACTTCTGTAGATGTACTTCCACAGTCAGCGTTAATTAAAATGACACAACAGTTTGCAGGTATACTGTTCACACCTCATTTGTGTGTTTTAATTCGTGTAATGGAATCTTGAATCTATTTTCTTGAAAATTAGAGAAGCACAAAAAAGAGAGCTTCTTGTTTCTAATTTAGCAGCGCAAAAAAAGCATGAGTGTGACAGCGTTCCTCAAATCGACAGCACTGAAATTTATTGTGTAAATGAATGATCTTTCACCTGAATTTCTCCTCATTGGTCCTTATTCTTACGCATTTTCCGGCTCTCGAAATGTGAAAACCTATACAAATATCACTGTGAAAAACCTCAAAATATCCCCCAGATGCAATGAAATGGGGTTTTGAGATCCACGAATTTGAAATTTTCCAAACCATGGTCGGCCTGTGGTGGTGACGACCCTTGGTTGCCCCATTATACAGCCTCATTTATTTTCCCCTAGCAGAAACACTGGATTATTAAGGTGCTATATAAGTAAGAGAATTCTGTTTTATTTTGAAATTCCCACCTCTGATATTCCTTAAATTCAAATTAAATATACGCAAATTATACATCAAAATGAAGGTTGAGATGTATAGAACATAAAACACATATGAAATCAACACTAGAGATGACAGCAGGCACCACTGGTTCCTGGAAATCTGCTACCATATTCGTATCAGAACTGATAATACAATAATATTTCTAGAGAGCAACTTGTGGTCAAATGTACTTCACATATCCAAGAACAAAGCTAGGCATTCAAAACACTTGAGACTGCAGCGAAAGGACTGCACTTGGGAAAAGGACAACACTGTCTGCATTTTTTTATTGAAGATGGATTCCAAATTCGACGGACATGCGCAAATCACCCCAAACCACGAATTTCTATCGAAAAACAAAATCATAATTCTAAGAAATTTCAACAAGTGTCATGATACATTGCATAGAATATAGCAACTATGCAGTCTGCATTTGATAATGTGGAGAATGAGGACCAGTCTGAATAAGAACGCTTTTACTGGTGCTGAAAGTATAATCCTATTTGAATGGAGCAGGTACGGACTCACGTTACAATTCATGCTAGAAGCCAGTTGATGTTGACATATAAAGGTGTATTTTGAGACGTCCTACAGAATTATTTACTGGAGCTGCTAGATCTAATTTAAAGGTATATTTAATCAAGGCATTTCTAAATACCGAAACTGTTACAAATGGCGATGAGGAGTAACTGGAAACCCGAGGATTCCCCATGAAAATTATCAATATCAGTAAATTTTTACTGTTATTGTAAATAAGCCTACGGCTTCCCTTGCAACGTTTTTTTTTTTTTTTAAGGTGGTTTTCGAAAGATCGTTTCAAAAGTTCTTACTTTCAGAAAGAAATGATTATATCAAGTAATATTTACAAGATTAAAGTAATTTATCAGTAAAGTGACTGAAGAAAACTTCGAAAAATCGGCAAACGCTCGATTTGAATTTTTTGTTTTCCACCTTTGTTTACCATTGTCAAAATCGTAAAAAACTGAATGTCCTTGATAAAAATATTTGGTATAAGTACTGTTAGTATTCAATTGTATATATTTTCAAATTAATTGGTGATCAAAAGAAAAGAAAAACAGGCCAAGAAAATTTCTTAGTTTCGTTGTATATGGTGACAACAAGAATATCAAGGGAGGTAACTTGTTGCTGTTGTAAAAAAAAAATGGTTGCAATGAACTAAATTTACGATTGAACATTTGAAACGCTCGATTTGGCATACAAAAGTATTTAAAGGGGTGTAAAATAATTGTTTTGTAAATATTTTATTGAATTTTTCACTTATATGAAGTGGAAATAGACACAAACAGTGCATTTGTTTGAAAAATGGACTTTGACAAATTGAATCAAATTTTTATATTTTTTCACATTTTGTTTATCCAGCATGAATTCTTGTGCAAGTATAATTTGATTCCACTTAAACTAATATCCTGGTGTTGGATTTGTTAGTTATTTTGAATTTGTTTATATTTTCCACTTTCATCATGGCACTAAATTTGCAAACAATTTCTCTTGATGAATTCCAACATTTAAAAAATATTGGGCAAACTAAAGCAAAAAGGCTTTATGACTGCCGCGAAGCTTCAGGTTTATTGAAACTTGAAGATCTGGAAGTGCAAACAGGTATAGCTTCTGTAATTTGGCAAAACTGGATAGATGAAGGGATCATTTCATTAGAAATGCCACAAAGGTCTCTTGCAGCAATTTCTCTTATCCCGTTTGACGACACTTATCAACCACAAGCATCAGACCACACTCCAGATCTCGTTAAAATTATTTCGGACATGAGAAATGAAATAAATACAAGAGGCCCCAAGGGGCCTGAGGGCGCTCACCTGACATGGTAGCCTAAATATCAACCCAGAGAATTGATTTCAACAGGTACCATCTGCTCCTCCTAAGAAAAGCTTATACCAAATATCCAAAGATTCTGATCAGTGGAACTAAATAAAAAAAGATTTTTAAAGAATATTCCTCATATTGGACTAAATTATAATTCAGGCTCCCACAGGGAGCCCATATATGAACTCAGGGACTTGGCTTTAACAAACTTGAATCTCACCCCCCTAAGGATGCTGCCCACCAAATATCAAAACATTCCGACTGCTGGATCTGAAGAAGAAGATTTTTAAAGAAAATTCCTCATTTTGAACTAAGTTACAATTCGAGCTAATTCCTCATTTTGAACCAAGTTATAATTCGGGCTACCACAGTGAGCCCACATATGAACCCAGGGACTTGGCTTGAACAAACTTGAATCTCACCCCCCTAAGCATGGTGCATACCCAATATCAAAAGGTTCTGCCTGCTGGATCTTAAGAAGAAGATTTTCAAAGAAATTTGCCTGAAATGCACTAAGTTCAAATTTGGGCTCCTATACTGAGCCCAAATATAAACCCAGGGGGCCGGTTTGAACAAACTTGAATCAGATCCACCCCACAATGTTGCATACCAAATATCAAAAGATTCTGCTTGCTGAATCTGGAGAAGAAGATTTTTTAAGAAATTTGCCTGAAATGCACTAAGTTCGAATATGGGCTTCTATAGTGAGCCCAAATATGAATCCAGGGGGCCGATTTGAACAAACTTGAATCAGATCCACCCCACAATGTTGCATACCAAATATGAAAAGATTCTGCCTGCTGGATCTGGAGAAGAAGATTTTTTAAGAAATTTGCCTGAAATGCACTAAGTTCAAATTTGGGCTCCTATACTGAGCCCAAATATAAACCCAGGGGGGCCGATTTGAACAAACGTGAATCATATCCACCCCACAATGTTGCTTACCAAATATGAAAAGATTCTGCCTGCTGGATCTGGAGAAGAAGATTTTTGAAGAAATATGCCTGAAATGCACTAAGTTCGAATTCGAGCTTCAAAAGTGACCCCAAATATGAATCTAGGGAGCCGATTTGAACAAACTTGAATCAGATCCACCCCACAATGTTGCATACCAAATATGAAAAGATTCTGAAGCTGGATCTGGAGAAGAAGATTTTTTAAGAAATTTGTCTGAAATGCACTAAGTTCGAAATCGGGCTCCTATACTGAGCCCAAATATGAACCCAGGGGGCCGATTTGAACAAACTTGAATCAGATCTACCCTACAATGTTGCATACCAAATATGAAAAGATTCTGCCCGCTGGATCTGGAGAAGAAGATTTTTGAAGAAATTTGCCTGAAATGCACTAAGTTTGAATCCGGGCTTCTATAGTGAGCCCAAATATGAATCCAGGGGGCCGATTTGAACAAACTGGAATCAGATCCACCCCACAATGTTGCATACCAAATATGAAAAGATTCTGCCTGCTGGATCTGGAGAAGAAGATTTTTGAAGAAAATTGCCTGAAATGCACTAAGTTCGAATTTGGGCTTCTATAGTGAGCCCAAATATGAATCCAGGGGGCCGATTTGAACACAGTTGAATCAGATCCACCCCACAATGTTGCATACCAAATATGAAAAGATTCTGCCTGGTGGATCTGGAGAAGAAGATTTTTTAAGAAATTTGTCTGAAATGCACTAAGTTCGAAATCGGGCTCCTATACTGAGCCCAAATATGAACCCAGGGGGCCGATTTGAACAAACTTGAATCAGATCTACCCTACATTGTTGCATACCCATTATCAAAAGATTCTGCCTGCTGGATCTGGAGAAGAAGATTTTTTAATGTTTTTCCCATTGCCTACAGTGTTAAAAAGTGCTGACTCAGCACTTTTTCAAAGTCCTGAAAAAAGTACCTTGTGATCAAACCGATAGGGATTTTTTTTAACCATTCTATTCTACTGGATAAAAGTAAGCTTTACATAAAATAAGAATTCTCTGTGCCGTGTAGTTTTGGAGATATGGCAGTTTTAAGGTTTTTCCTATTTTTAGCTCCCGAGGTTCCCACGGGGCAATGAGAAAAAAATGTTTTGCATCAATCAACTACTTATGACCCATTATCATCTCATATCAAATTTGGTTCAAATCTACTTCACGGTTCAGAAAATAGAAATTTTAGGCGTGGCCAAAATTTTTGCCCCTCCCATAACGAAGGCAAATAATGCCCGACAAACTTCTCTTGAACAAACTTGATTCTAAACCTCAAAAGGACTCTGTATACCACATATCAAGTCTCTGCTACTGGTGGTTCATTAGAAGAAGATTTTCAAAAAATTTGGCCATTTTTTCCCCACACCTCTGCTCAATATGAGCCGAAACCTAATTTACCTAAAAATCAAAATGCCCCTATATAACCACTACTTACATGAAATTTAATTAAAATGTGGCCAGTGGTTTAGGAGAAAGAGGCTCAAACACCACCTTCACGCAGGACGACGGGCGACGGACGACAGACGACAGACGACGGACGACGGACAAAGAGTGATAAGAAAAGCTCACCCTGACTTTCAGTCAGGTGAGCTAAAAATAAAACAGGAACACAAGAATGAAAGGGAAAGGTGGAAAGAAGAGAAAGCAGATTTATCAGCTGCTAAGCTATTGGCTGAAACAGAACTGAACGCTTATAAAAAATGGGTTAGAAGTTTTTAAAAGGGACTTCTCACTGAAAGTAAAGGAGATGACACAGAAATTTGATAGGGAATACAATAAATTGTATTCTGAATTGGAAGCCCAGAAAGATAAAAAACAAAGTATACCTGAGACCACTATGCACCCACCTTTATCATGGTATAAAGGAAAAAGAGAGGAACAGAAAATGAGAAAGATAATGTCAAAACAGAAGAGTCATCACTATTTAAATTTGATTTGGAAAGAAATTTGGAGTACCTGAGACCACTATGCACCCACCTTTATCATGGAATATGGAAAGAAAAAAGAGAGGAACAGAAAATGAGAAAGATAATGTCAAAACAGAAGAGTCATCACTATTTAAATTTAACTTGGAAAGAAATTTGGAGTCAAATTATTCTGATTCAAATGATGAAATAGAGGAGCCTGAATTTTATAATTATGGTGCTGGTTCAAAGCGCAATAACTTATTGGCTGATAATAAGAAAAAAAACTGCAAATCAGCAACTAAATTAACAAAGAGGAAAAGCAAAAAGGACCAAAGTTTTCAAAACATGGTCACAAAACTCAGAAGTCCAGTTCATCTTATTTTGAGACAGATCTGGAACCAGATGGAACAAGACTAAAACACCACCACCGAACCAACTATACTGACCAAAGCTCCTTAGACTCTCATAAAGCCAGTAATAAACATTCTCGACATCGTTCTAAAAGTAGGAGACGAGATATCGACCACAGCTCCTCTGAGGCTCAGATTCCCGTAAAAGCCGAGGCAAACATCATTAATGAAGTAGAAGACAAGAGTATCCTTCAGATGAATCTTCAAATTATTCAAGTGGATCTTCATATGCTAGACAAGGATGTACGAGGAGACATTACAAAAGAAGCTCAACGACTAGCTCAACTGATTCTGAGAGTGCTAGATACAGAGATCACCATCATAGAAGGCGAGATCATTCCAGAAGGAGAAGGAGAAGCAGAAGCAGGAGTCCACAATCACAAAAATTGCCAATTTTTAATGGAAAAGGGTCCATGAAATAGGAGCCATTTATTTTTAAATTTGAGAGGACTGCAAGAGATAGGTACTGGAGTCAAAGAAAGAAGTTAAATCATTTATTTGATTGCTTATCAGAGGATGCATTAGAATATGCCAACCTATTGGATGATAATCTCGATTTTTATGACTTGAAACATGAACTGAAACGCCGATTCAGCCGCAAGGAAACACCTGCTTCTGCACGTCGACAGATCCAGTTCCTGAAGCAAAGAGACGAAGAACCTTTAGAGGACTTTTCACACCGAGTCCATTTATTGACTTTGGATGGATATCCTGAATCCAACAGGAAAACAGTAGAACATATTTCTACTGAGGCATTTCTTCGTGGATGTCGGGATAAGGAAGCAGTCAAGATGGTAATGGAGAAAAACCCACCAAACATTTTAAAAGCTCTAAAATATATGAAAGCACCAATAGCCAACCAGAAAACCATTATTGGCTATCGCTCCAGTTATCATCAGAGGCAAGTGTCATTCACAGATCCTGACTCAAGTGATGCAAATTATGAGTTCAGAATAAACAGGGCGGAGTCAGAGACCAATTCCTCCTCCTTAGAAAAAGAAGTAGAGGCTTTGAAGACAATGGTGCAGGATATGTCGACCTTAATGAAACAAAAATTTGATGAACAGAAATCACATAGCACAGAAGCATTTTATAGACCTCCTGCATATCAGCAACCATAGAAATGAAACAATAATTCATATCAAAAGAGAAATTTCCGGGGAAATAACAAAACAAATCAATCTTGGAGAAAACCTCAAAAACAAAATGGTCAGGAATATGGTGATTCAAAGACCTCAGATCTCCAAACCCCAAAAAATTTAAACCAAAGAGGGCCAAGTGCAGAGGCCAACACTTGGTCCAACAACAGCAACAACAAAAGGGGCCATTAGAAAAGCAGATCACAAGCAAGAATGACTCGACAAATGTAAATAATTCTCATGACAATGATAATTGACAGAGATAGTTGTAAATAGATTGGATGGAATGTCCTTGATGATACCACTGAAGATTAATGATGTAAATACTACCGCCATCGTGGATACTGCAACTATGATAACATTAATGGATGAGCAGTTTTTCGAGTCTCTCTGCACTGTTCCAACAAAGGAGTCAGAAAAAGTGTGACTTTGGTAGTCAGCCAGTAATTGGGAAAATATTCCAAACATGTAAATACCAGCTGGAACAAAAACCTTTAGCTGGGATGTTTGTGTTGCTCCCATTGATGAGAAATTTATGTTAGGACTAGATTTCCTTCAAGCCAATGGGTGTATAGTCAACTTGAGGAATAATACTTTGACTATAGAAGATGAAGTAGTGAAGGTTTCCTTCAAAAAAGCTGACTCGGGTGTAGAAAAAAACCAATGCAAGAGTTGTGGCAAGTAAGGCAGTTCCCTTGCCTCCAAATACAATATCGCTTGTGGATATGAAACTGGAAACTCCAATATTTAATGGAAGTTTTATTTTTGAACCAGTACAACAGAGAAATGGTATTCTGCTCTCGTCAGCAATTGGTAATGGAAAATATGTTACAGTTAAAGCTATAAACGACATCAATTGTTATCTGAGGTTGAAGAGGCATACCTTAGTGGGTACTGATGAAAGCATAGATGAGGATAATGTTCAAAGTTTCAACGACTTCGAACCACTCCCTTGCCAGCAGGACCAAAATGAAGCAAAAAGTACTAAATCCAATGAATTTGGTTCGCCAATGGAGGATACCAAGGCTGACAGTTGTGGCACAGATAGTGTTCAAAGTTTCGGTGACTTCGAACCATCTGCGCTTCGATCTGTCATCACCGACACCCAGATGGATTCAAATGACAAAAGAGTCACTATAGACATCCAAGGGGAGTTTTGAACACAGCATGTTCAGATAAGAGTACCTAGTAGTACAATGCAACTACATTGCCACATAACTTTATAGAAAATTTATTATAAATAATTCACCTCCTTCATTCTATAATTATTATGATTTCCATTATTGGTCATATAGATAACCTAGTTGGTTTTGATAATATTAGTTATGTGGCAAACATTACACCTTTTGGTGATGGAAATTGGTACGTACTAACCCTAACCTTGGTCAGGTATTGAAGCCATCCAAACGGAACGGGGAGGAGTGCAGAGAATGAGGACCAGTTTGAATAAGGACGCTTTTACTGGTGCTGAAAGTATACTCCTATTTGAATGGAGCAGGTCCAGACTCACGTTACAATTCGTGCTAGAAGCCAGTTGATGTTGACATATAAAGGTGTATTTTGAGACGTCCTACAGAATTATTTACTGGAGCTGCTAGATCTAATTAAAAGGTATATTTAATCAAGGCATTTCTAAATACCGAAACTGTTACAATAATAGTATGCTGTATTAAGGCGATCTTTCTCATTTGATTTTAGATGGCATTGTATATCGATGCTTTTCCCTCCTATGACGTTGACCGCAAATCGAAAATAATTTACAATGTAAACAAAGCCAAAAGTTTTGGAATTTACCCCCATGCAGCACTGTCAGTGTGTTTTGAAGAATTTTGATTCCCGAGCTTTGTTCTTGGATATGTGAAGCACATTTGGCCACAAGTTGTTCTTGTGAAATATAATCATTTTATCAATTCTGGTTCGAATGTGGTAGCAGACTTCAAGGAACCAGTGGTGACTGCTGTCAATTCTATGAGTTGATTACGTATGTGTTTCGTGTTCCATACATCTCAACCTTCTTTATGATGTGTAATTTGTGTATATTTAATTTGAATCCCCTACCTTTATTTGGGGCTCCTCTTACTTTTTTGATGGATTTTTGGGGTTGCTGTCGGAAAAGTTGCCTAACTCCCTAATAGGAGTCAACAGTCGGATATATAAAGAACAGAGGACCAAAGAAATCAACGACTTAGTCGACGACACGAGAGGATTCCTTGACTGGTAGGTGCTCTGTGACGTTGTACTTATATTGCTTTCAGAAAATATACTTGGTGATAAGATTTGAGCATTGTCATTTACTCTGCAGCAAGAATGGCCTAATATGTGGGGAGGGAGCAGCCAGCAACTATACTGTGCGACCACTGAAGAACGGTCCGCGACTACACTGAGCATCCACAGGGAAGGGCAGTCGACAACAGGAAGGCGACAGAGAGGAAAGTCTATCAGTGAGACCACCATAGACTTGGTCGGCTATGGTAGAAGGGAAAAAATAACATTAGGTGAAGATAAAGAATCAAGAACTGTCAACGAGATCCCCAAAGTTTCAACCGTTGACAGGAAGGACAGAACTGTTGTCAGCAGAAAATAAAGTCTTTAGTGGCTGGCAAGATCGCCTTTTACTACAACAGATGATAGAGACTGCGACAACATCTTTCCCAGAGGTCGCGTGTGGCGCTGCAGCATAGGAGAGATCTGTCACATCTGATTAGCAGACATCTGACAGATATTGTTGCAGCTTTTCATTTCAATAGCCTGTTCCAAACTCGGTAACGTAAGTCCTGGTCGTTTGATACACCATGACCAGAGGTGTAACATTACAATACACACACACACGTATACACACACCCTCACACACACACTCACTCACCTATACACACACACAGTTTGTGCATGAAAAACAGAAAAGGTTTATAAATAGTATGAGATGGCAGTGCCATATTCAATTTTTTGGCTATGGTACAGCCTGAGGTCATACCATGGCTAAAGTTTTATTTACAGCACTACTGTCCAATTTGTTGACAAATCTAGCAATAATCAATACAAGCTTGCTTTCATGAAATATTCAGCTCAGCATAAATTCTTCAGTTCAGTATAACACCTACAACCCATGACGTTGACGCAAAATGGACAATGCCAGATTGAAACAACACCGGACAACCAATATCATTAGACTTACTTTAGAATGAGTTGATTAGAAATTCGACGAAATGCTAAGCTATGAATCGAATCTGACATCCAATTCGAAATTGAAATGAATATCAAAGCTTCAGGGGTGGCACCAAAGTAGTGGTAGTGTACAGACCCATCGTTGTCGAGACTTAGCTGCCCCCCCCCCCCCCGGTGCCCCCTCCCTGCCGAGGAAACTCCCCTCTTTCATTGTATGGTTTCTTGGCTACATCTTAGCCCCTGTATGACAGCTATACACTGCCCCTCCATCCAAGGCATGAGATTCATTCTGATGGAGGGTCACTAAATAACCACTGTTATAGGACTCGACCAAGTATTAGTCTTCAACAAAAAAAAAATTTCAGGTGAGTGGGGAGGGGTTGGGGGGGAAGATATCGAGTCCTAAAACACTTTTATATCATGGAAACTATTCATAAATGATAATTTCACACAACAAAAAAAAATTTGGACTTTTGAAGTCCAAGGTGTGGGGAATATGTCTTGGTCACGATATCTTTCATTCCAAACCTGAAATTTTTTTTTTAACATATAATACCTGGTCGAGTACTAAAACAGTTTTATATCATTGAAATTATTCATAAATGATGATTTCGCAAACAAGAAAAAATTTTGACTTTTGAAGTCCCAAGAGGGGGGAAGATGTAGTCACAAAATCTCCTCCCCCCACCATCCCACACCTGAATTTTTCATTGACTTTTGAAGTCCCAGGTGGGGTGGGGGGGGGGGGGGGGGGGGGGGGGGAGATATCGTGGTCATAATATCTTCCCCCTCCTCCCCCACCTGAAATTTGTTTATTTATTGAAGACTAATACCTGATCAAGTCCTAAAACACCTCTGAAGCAGACCATTCTATTCTGCAAGCACCCATTCCCTTTGATAGCTATTATCCTGTCTGATGTAATATCTGGTTGTGTCTTACAGTTTGTGTGAACAGTTTTATATCATGGAAACAATTTATAAATTTGAATGAAATCCCAGGTGGGGGGAAAGATATCGTGGGCACAATATTTCCCCTCATATCCCTACCCCCCCCCCCCCCCCCCCCCAACACCTGAATTTTTTTTTATTGAAGACTAAAACCTGGTCAAGTCCTAAAACACTTTTATATCATGGAAACTATTCATAATTGATGAATTCAAACAAGAAAATTTTTTATTGACATTTGAAGTCCCAGGTGGGGGCAAGATATCGTGGTCACGATATCTTCCCCCGCACCCAAAATTTTTTTTCTTGAAGACATAATACAGTAGAATCCTCTTAATTGAATATCCATTTTGCCAGTGAAAATTATTCAATTAACAGGAGTATACAATTAACAGGGATTTGGTCAGTTTCTGTGTTCTGGAGGTAAACTGAGCATCTATTCTATTATATCTTGTTTGACAGAGCTCATAGAGCTCTGTCAAACAAGATATAATATAATAAATGTCTGTATTGGATGTAGTGAGGCCAAAAAGGTTGATAAATAAGGGGAATTTGGTGCATGTCACAGTAATTTTTTCGACATATTACAAAAATTTATATACAATTAACAGGAGTTTACTCTACAACCCATATGCAATTAACAGATCAAATTTGTACTGAAGATATGGTAAATGGTTTTGTGTTTGAAAATTATATTCAATTAACAGGGATATACAATTAAGAGATATCCAATTAAGTGGGCTCCACTGTACCTTGTAGAGTTCTAAAACACATAATTTTTCACTTTTGATGGTCACGATATCTTCACCTCCAAACCCCAAAACCTGACCTTTTTGAATAATTTATTGAAAACTTAGTACCTAAAAAGTTTTCCAACTGGTACCAACCATTTATGGAATCTCAAATGCAAAGGAAAACAAGAGGCCCCAGGAGACCTGACATGGTAGGCTAAATATCAAACAAGGGACTTGACTTGATAAGCTAAATACGCCCCTCCTAAGAAAAGCAATACCAACTAGATGAAGCGATTGTGCCCACACAATACACAGGATTTTCCTTCTACTTTCAGTTCCTGCACTTGTATGTCCCAAAATTGAGATAAACGCATAAAAAACAGATTTTTTTTATTTTTGTTCGGAAATTTCGAAGTCCCAAACAGAATTTTTTCAGACTAAAATTTTTTTTTCTTCTTAAAATCGACCAAAACGCATAAAAAACAAAAAAAACTCATTTCTGGATTCACCAGGCCCCCACTTTTTGAGTAGAGAAAACAAAATTTTTTGGGGTCTTAAAATTGACCAAAATGCATAAAAAACAAAAATACTCATTTCCGGATTTTGGTCCAAAATTTTCTAAGTCCCAGCCGGCCCCCCAAATTATCAGTGTAAAAAAAAATTTTTTTTTTGTCTTAAAACTGACCAAAATGCATAAAAAACAAAAAAACTCATTTCCGGATTTTGGTCAAAAATTTTCTAATTCTCACCCGGACCCCAAATTTTCAGTGTAAAAAAAAAAAAAAATTTTGTCTTAAAATTGACCAAATGCATAAAAAACCAAAAAAAACTAATTTCCAGATTTTGGTCCAAAATTTCTAAGTCCAGACCGGGACCCCAAATTTTCAGCCCAGATATGAACCAGGGATTTGGCTTGAACAAACTTGAATCTCACCTCCCTAAGCATGCTGCATACCAAATATCAAAAGATTCCTATTAGTCGATCTGAGAAGAAGATTCTTAAAGAATATTCCTCATACTGCAGAGTAAGAGAGAGAGCGTATCTATAATTATACTTCAACTAAGAAAGCGTCCAAACTCTGCATGTGCTAAAGGGAAGGAAGGCCAAGACTAGAACGCTCCTTTTTCAATAACTTAGTCGCAGTGGGGTTGATTGTTTGGGCTTTCGAGTCATTCCATAGTTTGAAGTTAAATAGATGTTTGCTTGGATTTCGAATTTTTAAAAACGAACTCACACTGCAGTTTGAGAAAATTGATTTCTTGTCTCTCTCTCTCCCCCTTCTCCTCTCCCTCGTGGAGTCCGGAATTATAAGTTACACCCGTAAACTTCAGTAGTAATTTTTGTTCCGTATATTTCTGAGGTGTGTCCATATTTTAATGTTGCACACAAATTATTTATCGAGTTATTATCGATTGAAACGCCGGAGGCAAAAAATCATCAATAGCTTTGTCAGAGTCTGGGAAGATGTATACAGAAATTATTTTATTTAAATCTCTTCGCTATTGCCAATTGGAATTGGAATTTTTTGGTTTAAATTTAAACTAGAACGTACAGTACAGCCACCGTGGAGTGGTCGTAATCCACGTGTGGGCAGTGATGTCCACGCAGGCGTTTACCATGTAATAAATGTAAGTGTCAATGACACTGTAGCTCAACTTGTTAAGACATGTACATGTACAGTATGTGACACAGCAATGACAAATATCTAGGTAATGACCTGATAACAAAGGTACATTTTAAGTATTGTAACGGTCTGTACATAAATACTGACCGTAGCCTGTAACAAATGTATAGGTAAAGTATTGTAAAGGTGGGTGACAGTCAGATGCTAAACTAGAAAAGAAATCTTTGAGTCCCAGAGTGGGTCTGACTGAACCCCAAAATATTTGTTCTCATAGCACAGTGATAACAAAGGCACCTCAAAACACACTCGTTCCTGTCCCAAGGTGAAAACAAAGGTATCCAAGAATTTTTGTGAAGATCAGTTCATAACTACGAGCTGTATAGAAGTTGTGACAAAAAACTGATTGGACCTAATTTCGGTACAAAATGGCCACTGGCAGCCAACTTGAATTTTGGACCGCACCCAGAAACACTCGCTCTCGTCCAAAGGTGATAACAAAGGTACCCAAGACATTTCGTGAAGATCGGTTCAAAAATACAGACTCTAGCCCGAGGCGTATTGACATGTGTACTTATTGTGTATAAGTAGCACTGAAAAAAGTTCATCAAATTTGCATAATTTCTGCAAGAGAAAAAAACCTGTACTATATGTGATGTATCCCATGGTACTAAACATTCACACAAAAACTTATTCAAATCAGCACTTTCAAATGGAAGTTCTGTGCAAAAATCTGATTGCACCTAATTTTGTACAAAATGGCTGCCATCAGCCATCTTGAATTTCGGATCGGACCCAAAAACACTCGTTCTCGTCCCACGGTCATAACAAAGGTACCAAAGAAGTTTCGTAAAGATCGGTTCATAAATACGGCCTCTAGTCTGAGCCGTATTGAATTGTTGACGGACAGACGGACAGACGGCCAGACGGACAACTGGCCATGGCATAAGCTCAAATTTGGCTTCGCCAAAGTTGAGCTAAAAATCATCATCAGCAAAATTTTAATTAATGAAGCACTGGGTTGTACCCGGTGCTTCATTAATTAATTTTTTGATGATTATTTCTATAATTAGTGTTTGCAATATAATATTATTGCGCCTGTGGACAAACTGCCCACTTCATGGAAACTGACCAATCCACGGTGGCCGTACTGTACCAAACCCTAGTTTATAATATATTCAAATAAAAATATTCAACTCTGTGTTTTTTTGGCGAAAAGTGATATTTTTACCACACTAAAAAGTGTCTTCAGCTGCTGATTCCAAGTCAAGTTCAGTTGTATGCGGTGAGTGCATGGAGAGTGCACCTGAGAAGTGAAGCAGTGCTTATTTACTGAGGTAACCGGGTTCTGGTTTACTTTTTGGAAAAATCGTAAATATTTTGTTTCGTATATTTTATATATATTACCGGTATGTAATGAGTTATTACCGATTGTGGCGCTTGAGGAGAAAATCATCGATAACCAAATCCAAGTCCGGAAAAGTGTACACAGAAATTATTTATTTAAATCTCTTCACTTTTGCCAATTAAAAAGTGTTGTTTTTTCTATTGACACTATCTAATCAAATAAAAGTATTCAACCCTCATTCACGTGTGTGTTTTTATTCATAATTATTGTACAATATGGGTGCAAGAATATTCTAAATGTTCTATTTTTGTAGATGAAATCCCTGATTGCCATATAAATATTTTTGTTGATTGCCCACAAGTAAAGCTCACAAGGTTTTGTTACATCCAAATTAAAAATGCTCCAGCTTAATCCTCTTTATCGGATTAGGGAAACCCAATTGGGTCCATCTTATTCATGATGAGGCAAAGCCTGTCGACTCCTGCTAATTTAAAACTGTTTCGAGAAAGACCAGAATTGCTCTGAAAACACAATCTCATATACAGTACATGGAGAGTGGATTGTAACTAAATCACCCGTGGAGTGCAGTTATCACCTAAGCTATAACTTTCAAATTTTGTACATATGGACAAAAAACACAAGCAATGTTTCAGCCAATGGACCTCCGGGTTTAACCCGGAGGTCCATTGGCTGAAACTTTGATTGTGCTGGTTATGCTTTGCAACAAATTTGCAATTATTGCTTGAGTGGAATCTCCACTCTGCAGGTGATTTAGTGATAAAACACTCTACAGGTACTGTAAGAAACTCGGGGTAGATCATCATGTATCAGTTCTGAGTTGTTCGTTTCGTGTTCACTGGAAATCAGCAAAATGGCAGATACATGTATCATATACACAAACCATGAAGGACCAATTGATTTGCGTTCTGTCGTGGATGTTTTAGAAAATCCTGATGAAAGTAAAATTTCAATGCAGCCTCCAAACAGACCGAAAGGAGGAGAAGTGTATATTACCAACAACCGACAGGATGTAACTATCGACCAGTATATGTTGGTCAAAAGAGGGGGTTCCATATTACCCCGCAACAACCCTGTTCTCTTCAGGAGAGAATATAGACTGAAACTGCATGTGTGTGATAGAGTAGGCGATGAATGTTTTTTTGAGAGTGTCTACCTCTCTCAATCATAGAGGAAGAGCCTTTGCTGCGCGATGGTGACGCTTGTGAGACCGAGATCACTTGGGTTTCCAATAGTCAAAGTAACTTAAAACTAACAGAATCTCACAAGAGGGAAATAGTGGACAAACAAATGTTGTGTAGTGACATAATGAATTATGCGTCATATCTCCTGAAAACACAATTTCCTAATATCAATGGCTTTCAACCGACTGAGTTAGTACCAGTGTACAATGATGACAACGAGCAATAGGATTATGTGTTTCAGTTCAATGACACGGTTTCACCAGCAGCCCAAATTCACCATACTGGCAAAAAGCACTGGGTACTTTCTATGTTTGATGGTGATCAGGTTTACTTGTTAGATAGTTAAAAAAATTTATAGGGAAAAAACTGAGATGAATTGTGTTTTGTTTTTTTTATTTATTAAAAGTGTCATTTTGGATGATCAAAGACTGGAATATAGTTGGATAGAGCTGTTTTTCGATCATTAAAAATACTAGTAATCAACATTAATTCTGGGAAAGCCCCCTCCGAGCTTTCCAATAATTAATGTTGATTACAGATATTTTCAATGGTCAAAGCTCAAAGTAGCTAAAACGGGGGGAAAAAAAATTATAGGGAAAAGACTGAGATGAACTGTTTAATTTTTCTATTAATTAAAAGTGTCATTTTGGATGATTAAAGACTGAAATATACGGGTAGTAAACGATTTCAGTTAAATTGATTTCCAATCATGAAAACGTGTCCAATATTATATTTTTCTCAATGTAATAAAATCAATAGGAATTTAAATGCTGTTTTTTTTAAATGACCCTTAACTGTGTGGGACGAATTCACCAACGGGTGAGTTATAGGACGATTTCCCATTTCGACAGTCTGCCCCCCCCCCCCCCCCCCCCCCCCCCCCCCCCCCCCCGCGTAATCTAGAATTTTGAGCAAAATGTTTGCAGTTTAATGTTCCTTGGGTAAACTACTGACCGCCCCCCACCCCCACCCCCTGCATTATTGAAAAAGGAGCTGTCTAGTCTTGTCTTTCGTTCCATTTAGCACATGCAGAATTTGGATGTTTTCTAAATTGAAGTATAATTATAGATACGCGTTGTGATTTGCACTCTCACTCTCTCCAAAGAGAGAGAGATCGAAATCCAAGCAAACATCTATTTAACTTCAAACTATGGAATGACTCGAAAGCCTAACAATCAACCCCACTGCAAATAAGTTATTGAAAAAGGAGCGTTCTAGTCTTGGCCTTCCTTCCATTTAGTACATGCAGAATTTGGACGCTTTCTTAATTGAAGTATAATTATAGATAACGCTCTCTCTCTCTCTCTCTCTCGGCGACCCGGCTTCGGCAGCTGTATACACTTTTTAGTGTTAATTTCTGTATACACCTCGGACTCAGCTGTTGATGATTTTCGCCTCAGGCGCTTCAATTGATAATAAATTGATAAATAAGTTGTGTACAACATTAAAATTTGGACACACGTCAGAAATATACGAAACAAAATTATTACTGAAGTTTACGGGTGTAACTCGTGCCAGTTTCCTTCCAGAACTTATATAATATAAGATTCATAACAACGCCGATCAAAATAAGAGACAAATCATGTGACCAAATAGTCTTTCTGTATACACTTTTTAGTGTGTTTGAAAGACATTTTTCACGGTATACGTCAGAAAATGTTAAAAAAAAATGGATTTTCTTTAACTATTTCGAAAGAAGATGGGTTTATACAACACATAGATAAAAATATCTCGTCAACACCTCGGCATTAATGAGATATTGGAATAATTGATTTCTGTATTCACCAATTCTGGACTCGGACTCTTTTTAGTGATAGCCGTTTTCAGAACAGCTGGACAAATTGGTATTGCGTTCAAGCGTGGCATTTACCACGAAAATACAGGCCTGGCATTCTGAAAAATGCAGGAGGGCAAAAAATCGCTCTCCTCAATCAGCTTAGGAGAGCAATTAGCTTTAGACAGCATTTTAAGTGTCCAGTTGAACGAACTTATTGAAACTGAAACCAACAGACTATTACATCAGTGATTTTATTAACTTTACTAAGGTAAAGCGAAATCTCTTAGACATCTGGATGTCTCACTCAACAACAGAACACACACTTGACAAGACCTGTGTGTGTGCTCAAGTTGGGGGGTGAGTGGGGTTGGGTGGGGGGGTTGAAGGTCATAGTGGTAGGCATATGGCTTTCTTGGACAACAGGTCTGCTTGAATCTACAGTCACATCCTGGTGCACATGCTTCAAGTGATAGGGTAGTAGTAATGGTAGTATATTATAGTGTCAATATTCCTTGAATAATTACCCTTCAAACTGTGGTGTCAGTTGTTAAAACTGACAGAAAAAAATATTTTGCTGTGACCCATTTTGCTTCAAATGATTGCAACTGTGTTTGGGTATGTACAAAGTACATACCCAAACACAGTTGCAGCCATTACGTTTTACAACTAAACCACTTTCAAAATAAAACTACGTGATGTTATGTTGTGACTTCGAAGTTAAATTACATTTTTGCTTTACAACAAAAATTTAATGTGAGCATAATACATGTAATCTCAATCATCCCAGACCAAAATATTCAGGAGGACAATTTTTTGCTCTCCTTAATTCGTTCAGGAGAGCAGTAAGGAGAGCTAAACAAGAGGCCCCAGGGGGCCTGAGGGCGCTCACCTGACATGGTAGCCTAAATATCAACCCAGAGAATTGATTTCCACAAGTTGCATCTGCTCCTCCTAAGAAAAGCTGAAACCAAATATCCAAATATTCTGACCAGTGGATCTAAAAAAAGATTTTTAAAGAATATTCCTCATACTGAACAGGGAGCCAATATATGAACCCAGGGACTTGGCTTTAACAAACCTGAATCTCACACCCCTAAGGATTCTGCACACCAAATATCAAAACATTCCGACTGCTGGATCTGAAGAAGAAGATTTTTAAAGAAAATTCCTCATTTTGAACCAAGTTACAATTCGAGCTCCCACAATCAGCCCAAATATGGACCTAGGGACATGGCTTGAACAAACTTGAATCTTACCCCCCCTAAGGATGCTGCATAAAAAATATCAAAAGCATTCATCTGCTGGATCTGAAGATTTTTAAAGAAAATTCCTCATTTTGAACTAAGTTGTCATTCAGGCTCCCATAGTGAGCCCAAATATGAACCAAGGGACTTGGCTTGAACAAACTTGAATCTCAGCCCCTAAGGTTGCTCCATGCCAAATATCAAAACATTCCAACTGCTGAATCTGAAGAAGAAGATTTTTAAAGAAAAATTCCTCATATTGACTAAGTTATAATTTGGGCTCCCACAGGGAGCCCAAATATGGACCCATGGACTTGGCTTTAACACACTTGAATCCCCCCTCCCCCCCAAGGATGCTACTCACCACATATCAAACCATTCCGACTGCTGGATCTGAAGAAGAAGATTTTTTAAGAAAATTCCTCATTTCGAACAAAGTTACAATTCAAGCTCCCACAGTGAGCCCAAATATGGACCTAGGGACGTGGCTTGAACAAACTTGAATCTCACCCCCCTAAAGATGCTGCATACCAAATATCACAAGATTCTGCCTGCTGGATCTTGAGAAGAAGATTTTCCAAGAAATTTGCCTGAAATGCACTAAGTTCGAATTTGGGCTTCTATAGTGAGCCCAAATATGAATCCAGGTGGCCGATTTGAACAAACTGGAATCAGATCCACCCCACAATGTTGCATACCAAATATCAAAAGATTCTGCCTGCAGGATCTGGAGAAGAAGATTTTTGAAGAAATTTGCCTGAAATGCACTAAGTTCAAATTCGAGCTTCTATAGTGAGCCCAAATATGAATCTAGGGAGCCGATTTGAACAAAATAGAATCAGATCCACCCCACAATGTTGCATACCAAATATCAAAGGATTCTGTCTGCTGGATCTGGAGAAGAAGATTTTTTAAGAAATTTGCCTGAAATGCACTAAGTTCAAATTTGGGCTCCTATACTGAGCCCAAATATAAACCCAAGGGGCCGATTTGAACAAACTTGAATCAGATCCACCCCACAATGTTGCATACCCAATATCAAAAGATTCTGCCTGCTGGATCTTGAGAAGAAGATTTTCAAAGAAATTTGCCTGAAATGCACTAAGTTCAAATTTGGGCTCCTATACTGAGCCCAAATATAAACCCAAGGGGCCGATTTGAACAAACTTGAATCAGATCCACCCCACAATGTTGCATACCAAATATCAAAAGATTCTGCCTGCTGGATCTGGAGAAGAAGATTTTCAAAGAAATTTGCCTGAAATCCAGTAAGTTCAAATTTGGGCTCCTATACTGAGCCCAAATATAAACCCAGGGTGCCGATTTGAACAAACTTGAATCAGATCCACCCCACAATGTTGCATACCAAATATGAAAAGATTCTGCCTGCTGGATCTGGAGAAGAAGATTTTTTAAGAAATTTGCCTGAAATGCACTAAGTTCGAAATCGGGCTCCTATACTGAGCCCAAATATGAACCCAGGGGGCCGATTTGAACAAACTTGAATCAGATCCACCCTCCAATGTTGCATACCAAATATCAAAAGATTCTGCCTGCTGGATCTGGAGAAGATTTTTTAATGTTTTTCCCATTGCCTACAGTGTTAAAAAGTGCTGACTCAGCACTTTTTCAATGTCCCAAAACTGTACCCTATGATAAAACCGATGGCAATTTTTTTTTACCAATTCTTTCTGTTGGTCCTAAGGAAGCTTCACACCTAATAAAAATTCTCTGTGCCGTGCAGTTTTGGAGATATGGGCATTTTAATTTTTTTCTATTTTTAGCTCCTGCAGTTCCCATGGGGGCTACGGGAAAAAAAAAATCATCATAAATTAGGTACTTATGACCCAATAAACCCTCACATAAAATTTGGTTCAAATCAGCCTCTCGGTTTGGAAAATAGAAATTTTGGGCGGGGCCAAAAATTTTGCCCCTCCCATAATGACGCCAAGTATAGCCCCACAAACTTCTCTTGAACAAATCTGAGTCTACACCTCAAAAGGAAGCTGCACACCAAATATCAAGTCTCTTCTACTGCTGGTTCATGAGAAGAAGATTTTTTAAGATTTCAGCACACTTTTTGGGTGTGACCCTACCCACGGGCGGGGCAACTTGATTTGAACAAAATCAAATTGCGATGTCATAACAAACTATTATCTCAAATATCAATTAAATTGGTTCAGCGGTTTGGGAGGAGAAGACGCAAACACCATGTTCACGGACGACGGACGACGGACACCGGACGACGGACGACAGACGCCGGACGACGGACGGTGAGTGATCACTATAGCTCTCCTGACTGAAAGTCAGGTAAGCTAAAAATCGCTCTCCTGAAATTGCCAAGCCTGAAAATAGGTATTTGGGGAGGGGGCTAATTTTGCAACAAAGTCAAGGCAAAAATCATTTTTCGCAAACTTGAAACTCTTGAGATAATATACATTGTACTCAGGAAATCAGTACCGGTATAGGCTCTTACACAGGTCAATTGCCCTGGAAAGGGAGTCGCAGTGACACTGACGGGCGCCATGCTGCCAACTACATCTTCTCATATGCAAATGCAATGTATTGTTATGTTTGTACAATGAAAACCAAAACCGAAAACCCGACTCTTTGAATGAAACTAAAACCGACATGAAATTTGAAAACCGCCCATCTCTACTTTGAGATCAGGGGAAAGGAAGTGGGGCTTTTCGGTCTCGGGAACATTCGGCTTGGGAACATTCGGCCTCCGTTTTCAACAAGGGAGACTAAGAGTGACGCGGTTTTATATGAGTTTAAATACCTTTATTATAACTAACAATAAAGATAAATACCACGTAATATAAAATTTACACAATATAAAATACATTTACAATTTACATATACTGGCACACAACCTCAAAAATCTAGATGTAGTTATATCATTCTCTTTATATTTCTCTGATGCTTCCTCTAACTTCTTGGATACCTTTGGACATGCAAGTAAGCGAGCAAGATTGATATTGGACCTGAATGAATGAAAACTTTCAGCGCACCAAAGGCGCACAGAGACGATGTGGGATTTAAATCCCTTGCAACCCAAATAACTTTGCTTTATAATTTTATTTCCTTATGAATACTGAAATCGCAGTTTGTTGGTTGTTTTAGAAACCGAAAAAGAAACCCAAACAGTCGCTGGTTTGGGAGTAGCCCCAGCATGTTATCCATAATGGTTACAAAAAGGAAAAAATCCACCGACATGTGTTTTTGAAAGCTGAAGCAATGAATGAAATGAAAGGTTTCAGCGCGCAGAAGGCGCACAGGGACGATGTGGGATTTAAATCCCCTGCAACCCGAACAACTTTATTAGCTTCCGAATCCACAAGAGTTTTTTAAAGCTGGGAGTCATCCATCAACCTATAAGGCAGAGGGCTATATTTACAGTCCACATAAAAAGGTTTAAGTGTTCAAAGAAACTGTAAAAAACAGTATATTTGATCGCCTAATCAAATGCAATTAAATCAATCAAGCTTCAGTCGTACTGTAAAAATGCTGTATGAGTTTCTTATCAGAGGCCAGAATTTTGATCACAACTTCAGAAGAACTTATAAAAACAAACTTTTAAAGCTGAGTTGTGCCAAACAACACCCAAGAAGAAACTTGTATATCATTTCAGGTTTGCATGTCGGCATTGGAGCACACATATTGTCATTCTGTTATTCAATACAGTGGATTTTATACAATGGATATTATATTTCATTATTCATTATGGATCGGTCTTGTGAACTCTTAATATACAAAAAAAAATACAACAAAATCAACTAAAAATATTTATTAAGGGCCTATATAAGTAATGGAATTTTGTTTATTTTGAAATTCTCACCTCTCATATTCCTTAAATTCAGATTAAATATACATAAATTATACATCAAAATGAAGGTTGGGATGTATAGAAGACGAAACACGTATGTAATCAATTCATAGAGTTGACTGTAGGTACCACTGGTTCCTGGAAGTCTGCTACCGTATTCGCACCAGAACTGATAATAAAATAATATTTCATCAGAACAAGGTGTGGCCAAATGTGCTTCATATAACCAAGAACAAAGCTAGGCATTCAAAACACTTTCGAATAATAATAATAATAACACTTTGGCCAGCCGCTGATTTGTCGCGGTTCTCGAACGAGAAGGCCTTGGTTACCCCTGAACTCCCAACTGCCTCCCTGTTCCCACGCTTCTCCTCTCCTCCCAACATTCGGAGACGAACTGCTTGATGACATCCCTTACCCCATTCTTCCCAATCTCTCCGATTAGCACATTAACCCTCTCCTTTGAGTCTCCCCCTAACCACATGTCCTTCATTCTCCCATCCCACTTCCCCATTATACTCCCAGTGAATCTCATTCTTTTAGACTGATACTTTGGGCATTCTAGAAGGAAGTGTTCCAGGGTCTCCACCATGCCCAAGTTACACATCTGGCACTCCCTTTCACCGTCTTTCCCAATTTTTCCCCTCAGCTCCAGGGATCGCGACCGCAGCTTGAACAGCAGTGACCCCCCAAAGGTGCCATCAAGGTACTCTTCAAAACCTGGCCTCTCTTTATCACGCAGGCCACCCAAAGACCTCTTTGATTTGACCCCCTCTCGCCAATTACGGTTACAATCCTCCAAGACCCTTTCTCTGACGATTTTTTTACCCTGGTTTGCCCCAACGTCCAGGTCCGAGATCTCCAATGAGTAGTTCTCTACTAGCTCCCTCACTTGGATCATCCACCCCGTTTTGATATTTGAGTTGAAGATTTGCAGGAACATTACTTTACACCATCGGCTGTCGGGGAGATTCACCAAATAATTAAGATAACCGAGTTTCAACAGGTCTATCCTGTCCTTGATCCTCATCCACCCAAGCTCACCCCTGATTGCTTCTAGCGCTGCGGCATTGCTCGACCCCGTTATCCATCGGCCTGCATCGTTCTGTAAGATTTCCAAGCTCTTTATGGCCGTCTGGTTTAGAGGTACCACTTCCGTACCGTATGTTATACTTGGCAGCCCCACCATTTCCCAAATGGTTTTCCCCACGAAAACCTTATTGAAACTGTTTCTCCCTATAAGTTTCATTTGGTTAAGGATTCGCTTCCCCTTCAGAATCAATTTGTTTGTGTGGTTTCGGTAGATGCCTCTTCCTGTAATGTTTATATTTACCCCCAAATACTCGTAATCACCTGTCTCTCCTACATTGATAAGTTTGCTGCTCCCTTCCGGAATGCAGAACTCACCCACTCTCCACCTTCGAGTGGGGTCCACTTGGCGGCCCACAGGTATAACTTTGCTCTTGCTTTCATTAAGTTCGAGTCTCCATTTGCTCCCATATTTCCCAACAATTCCCAGCATTTTCGTTAGCCCCTCTTCGCTTTCTGACACTAGAACCATATCGTCTGCAAAAAATAGCCCTGGGATCTTCAAGTTCCCAACTGCTACCCCCTCGTCGCTACGCAGGAGTTCATCTCCTAAACCTTTGATGTACAATGCAAACAGGATTGGCGAAAGGATACACCCCTGTTTTAGGCCTATCTCCATAGGCACTCGTTTTGTTGTAATGTTTCCCAGACTAAGTTCACTCTGTACATCTTTATATAATGCTTTCATAATTCCAACAAACTCGCCTCCTAAGCCCAGAGCCTCCAGCTTGCGCCACATACCCTCCCTCCATACTCTATCGTATGCCTTTTTGACATCCAAAAAGGCCATAAACATCTTTTTCTTTTTTGCTTTCGCGGATTCTATCATTTGGGATAGCGTGAAAAGATGGTCGGTTACTCTCCTTCCCTTCCTGAAGCCATTCTGGATTTCTCCCAAAAAACCCTTCTCCTCAATTACCTCCTCTAGTCTCCCATAAAGGACTTTACAGAAAACCTTTCCAATGTTGCTACTGACAGAGATCCCTCGATAGTTATCCAAAACGTCTTTTTCCCCCTTTTTGTGAATAAACGTCACTTTGCTTTCCCTCCACTCCTTTGGGACCTCTCGTTTTTCTATGGCTAAATTGAATAGGGCAGTCAGGCTTTCCAAGAGTTCCTCTCCCCCTTGTTTGATAAACTCGTTAGGAATTTCGTCCACCCCTCCCGCTTTTCCATTCCTCAATTTTGAGATCACCCTTCGCACCTCCTCGGTTTTGATTTCGCTGCACACGAAGTCCGAGAGATTTTCCTCGACCTGGTTCGGACACTCCGGTGGGTTCCCCATGCCCCATCGCTTATCGTTTACCTTTTCCCAGTGCTTGACTAGTTCTAATGCGATTTGATCTCGCTCTTCTGTAACTCTGCCATCTACTTTAATGCTCTGTTGGTTATTCCCTTTGTTACGTTTGTTCACCCATTTCCAAAATACGCTCGAACTCGACCCCCCTGTCGTTCTTATTGTCCTAATAAGACTGCTATTTCGCACTCTCCGGTTGTCGTCTTTAATCTTATTTACTTTATTTCGTGCTTGTTGGTATTCTTCCTTTGCCACCATGGCCTCATTGCTTTCCACCCCCTTAAGTTTTCTACTTCTCCTGTATGCAGCACATTTATCTTTTCTAACCTTTATGGCCCTTTTCAATTCTTCGTTCACTCTGTACCCAAGTTCCCGTGTTGGCACCCTAATCTTTCCTACACTTTCCTTCCCTGCCTCCACTAGGCTCGCAACTATGGCGTCGGCCATCTTCTGGACACTACCCCCCTTGTGTACGGCTGCAAGCTTTGGTTTCAGTTTTTCTTCGAACTTCGCCCAGTCGGCATCCTTTTTGAGTTCCCAAATCTCCTTGAAGCTTCCTTTCCTTTTCTCTGGGTTTTTGGCCCTCATCGTCACTGTAATCAAGTTGTGATCACTATCCAACTCCATTTTGCCCTCATCATCCACTTCTACCCTTATCACCTCCCTCCATAAATTCATATCTATGAGAATGTAGTCAATTATTGATTTTCTGTCGTTTCTCTCCCAGGTCCATTTCCCCTTACATCTAGCGTCCCTGTTCAGAATCTTCAGACCGAGCTCATTTGTGAAGTTCAACAGCTTCCTTCCATTCCTGTTGACTTTCTTGTCCCCACCCTCTATGCCTTCTTCCTTGTCACCTATGTGTCCATTAAAGTCGCCCATCAGAATTATACCGAGCCCCCTGTTTTCTAGTTCAGTGATATTGGACCTTAGTGTTGAGTATATCGAGTCATTCCACTCGGGTTTACTTCCCTCCACCGCACAGTACACAATCCCAAGGGCAATACTTTTGTTTCTCAGACTGATCTTTACCCATCCAATTTCTTTTGACACATCAGCCGAGGTGATGATATCTTCCAGATCTGTAATCAGCGACGGTTTTAAATCCTCTTTAATGTACATGCCTACCCCTCCCCCCTTTTTCTGGCCTTCCGTTCGCCCTACACCTATCCACACACACCCGCTTACTTGGTCTACCCGTTCCTCGTGTCTTACCCACGTCTCGCTTAAGCCCATGACATCAAACTCCTCTGCCTCGATCAATGTAGCAATTTCAATTACTTTCCGGTGGAGACCCTGGATGTTGCTATAACCCACTTTCAGGGTACCGAGGTTCATTGGCTTCCGCCTACTGGGCCCATTGTTTTCTGGTGCTAGTCTTGGTAAACTTATTCTGTCCCCCTCACTCTTGTTCACCCCACCTATGTCCACTCTCGTTATACTTGCCTCTGACCTCCCACCCCGCTCCTCTCCAAAAAAGGCTCTGCTACCCGTAGAATTTTATCCCCTAATACCCGTTTCCCCGCCCTGCTAAGATGCAGCCCGTCACGCCCGTACATGCTCCCATTGCCCCAAAACGTGTCCCAATGGTCGATAAAGGGAATTCCCAGATCAACACAGTAGTCCTCTAACTCTTCATTTAGTGCCAAAATCCTTGAGTTCCGTTCGTCCCCACCTCCAAGGACAGGAAGGACCCCGGATACGACTACCCTTGCATTCCTACTTAGCAGTTTGCCGACTAAGCCTCTATACGACTCCACCAAACTTACTGACCTTCTCTCCCTGATATTATTGGTCCCCACATGGACCACCACTACCGGTTCCGGCCCTGACCCTGCCACAATGCCGTCTACCCGGTCCCTGAGATCCTCCACCTTCGCCCCCGGAAAGCACAAGACTGTTCGATTGGAACTATCAGGACCACAAACAACATTGTCAATCCCACGTACAATGCTGCTCCCCGCTACAACTAATTTTCTTCTTCTGGCCCCAGTTCCTATATCATCTGCACCTCCTCTCGTTTTGCAAGCTCCTGGCCCCCTCTTTCTCTTGACCGCCCTCCTTACCCCGACTGGCCTATCATCATCACCAACCATCTCACCCCCCACACTTTCCCCCTCACTCTCGTCCCCAGGGGTATCAGAGTCTAAAACACAAATAGAATACAGCGATAGGTCTGCATTTTGGAAAAGGACAACACTTTCTGCATTTTATATTGAAGATGGTTTCCATGCTCGACAGACATGCGCAAATCACTCGTTACCACGAATTTCCATCAAAAAACAAAATCGTAATTCTAAGAAATTTCAACAGGTATCATGATACATTGCACTGATTCTGAATATGGCAACTGTGCAATCGCTATCAAATAACAGTATACTGTATGAAGGCGATCTTTTTCATTATTTGATTTTAGACAGCGTTGTTTTTACATGCTTTTTCTGTCCGATGACGTCGACCGGAAAACAAAAGTATACTCATACGTAAACAAAAGCAAAGACTTTGGAATTTTCCCCAATGCAGCTCAGTCGCCGTGTTTTGAAGAATTTTTATACCCTAACTTTGTTCTTGGATATGTAAAGCACATTTGGCCACAAGTTGTTTTCGTGAAATATTATTAAATTATCAGTTCTGGTGCGAATACGGCAGCAGACTTCCAGGAACCGGTGGTGCCTACAGTCAACTCTGTGAGTTGATTACACATGTGTTTCGTGTTCTATACATCCCAACCTTTATTTTGATGTACATTTTGAGTATATTTAATTTGAATTGAAGGAATATCAAAGGTGAGAATTTTCAAAATAAACACAATTTCATTACTTATATAGGCCCTTAAGGGCATATATAAGTAATGGAATTTTGTTTATTTTGAAATTTTTACCTCTCATAGTCCTTAAATTCAGATTAAATATACACAAATTATACATCCAAATGAAGGTTGGGATGTATAGAAAATGAAACACATAGGTAATCAACTCATAGAGTCGACTGTAGGCACCACTGGTTCCTGGAAGTCTGCTACCGTATTCACACCAGAACTGATAATAAAATAATATTTCATCAGAACAACTTGTGGCCAAATGTGCTTCATATATCCAAGAACAAAGCTAGGCATTCAAAACACTTTTGAATACAGCGATAGGACTGCATTTTGGAAAAGGACAACACAGTCTGCATTTTTTATTGAAGATGGTTTCCATGCTCGACAGACATGCGCAAATCACTCATTACCACGAATTTCCATCGAAAAATAAAACCGTAATTCTAAGAAATTTCAACAGGTATCATGATACCTTGCATTGAATATGGCAACTGTGCAATCTCTATCTAATAACAGTATACTGTATGAAGGCGATCTTTTTCATTATTTGATTTTAAACGGCGTGGTTTTTACGTGCTTTTTCTGTCTGAAGACGTCGACCGGAAATCGAAAGTATACTCATACGTAAACAAAAGCAAAGGCTTTGGAATTTTCCCCAATGCAGCTCTGTCGCCGTGTTTTGAAGAATTTTTATCCCCTAGCTTTGTTCTTGGATATGTAAAGCACATTTGGCCACAAGTTGTTTTCGTGAAATATTATTAAATTATCAGTTCTGGTGCGAATACGGCAGTAGACTTCCAGGAACCAGTGGTGCCTACATTCGACTCTATGAGTTGATTAGACATGTGTTTCGTGTTCTATACATCCCACCCTTCATTTTGATGTACATTTTGTGCATATTTAATTTGAATTGAAGGAATATCAGAGGTGAGAATTTTCAAAATAAACAAAATTTCATTACTTATATAGGCCCTTAAAGTTATTTTCAACTCCCAAACTCAGAAATTTTTTACCAAAAGTGGGAACATTCGTCCTCAAAAGTGGGAACATTCGGCCTCGACTCAGGCCGAATGTTCCCGGAAAAATACCTGGGGCCGAATGTTCCCGAGACCGAAAAGACCCGGACCCAGGGGAAATCCGGTGTTCAGGAATACCCTCCAAATGACGCGCTCAAACGAAAATAGGAGATGCAAGAGATCATAATACCGTATTTCATCAGTCCCATTTTCTTTGTTTTTACAGAGCGCTACTTTGACTGCGAAGTATTCACTCTTTATTGTAGAATCAACTAGGTAACATATTATAATTCACCCCGTGAAAAAAAGAGTTTAATTTCACCAATCTTACGAGGTTACAACTTCGCATAAATATGAAGTGTGTTCGATTTGAGTGATCTGTCTGTCAACGGAATATTAACAGAGCGTTTTGTTATACTTGTACAAAAATTGGTCAGATGGAAGCAGGGCAGGCCGACGTACACCGGACGAATTATTCCAAGAATGATTCATAACTATTTCTGGACAATTCGTACTAGGCCTCTGAACACTCGTACCACCCGGGACAACTCGTACCCAGCCCCTGGACGCCTCGAATCCCGTTTATGGACATACAATATTTTTGACAATTCATACCTTGGTTAATCGTACTCCCACCCTGAAAAACTTGTACCCCCCATCTTACAATGAGTCATCTCACATAATAGCTGCACATGAATAAAAGCAACAATACTGAAAATACTGAAAGAAATGCACGCTTCCCATGAATTTTTCAAGACATATAACAAAAAAAAAAAACCAAAGATATCACTCACCCTGGCCCGAACTAGGTAAATAAAAAATGAACAAACTAAAACAATGAAAACCTAAAATAAAAAGTAAAATGGTCTATAAACTGAAAGGGAACAGGCCAAATCGACGGGTCCAGGTCGTTTCGTCCCCGGGACGTTTCGTCCCCTACTTGGTGGGACGTTTCGTCCCCGTGACAGGGTGGGACGTTTCGTCCCCAGTTGGGGACGAAACGTCCCACTTCAATACTAAATTATTGAGAAGATATGGGATTGGATTTTTGTTTTCATAAATGAGGGAAGCATCTGCTCGTAACCAATGATGGTCACTCATATGGCATCGAGGTTGGATTTTATGCATAATTAGATATCATATTAGCTTACTATAATACAAACAATGATTTTGGAGTTTTTATAACCACTCAATGATAATAGATCTCACTGATAAGTCGGTACCTCAAGAAATGTTTTTTTTTTTAATTTTTCAATCATACATTGTTTTCATAAGCGTTCAAGAAGAATGCATCTCACTGATGCCGGTATATCAATGAATGTTTGTTGATATGTAATTATATTTAATTATTAATAATTATTAGTATGTTTTCATTAGCACTCGAGGATAGTGCAGTTCACTGACAAAAAATGTTTTTTTCACAAACTGTGGGTATATTGCAGTCTTGCCAGAACAATAAAGAAAACGGGGGGTTCGAGCTCAAACGTATTTTGGAACTGGGTAAATAAACGGGGGAAAAGTAGTGTGCAGAGTATCAAAGTGGATGGGGAAAGTACAGAAGATAAAGGCCGTATCGCTTCAGAGTTAGTCAAGCACTGGGAAAAGATAAACGATAGGCGATGGGGCAGTGGGTCCCCACCAAAAAGAAATACACTGGTGGAGGAGAACCTATCCAATCGTGTATGTAGCGAAATAACGGCAGAAGAAGTGCGGAACGTGGTCTCGAAATTAAAAAATGGTAAAGCGGGAGGGACTGATGAAATTCCGAACGAATTCCTCAAAAATGGAGGGGAGGCACTTATTGAAGTCCTGACAAACCTTTTCAACCTGGCTCTGCGAAAGCAAGAGGTCCCCAGAGAGTGGAGGGAAAGTAAGGTGTCGTTCATACACAAAAAGGGGGATAAGGAAGTTCTAGATAACTATAGGGGGATATCAGTTAGTAGTAACATCGGAAAAGTATTCTGTAAGGTCATATACGGTAGACTAGAGGAAGTTATAGAAGAGAAAGGTTTTTTAGGAGAAATTCAAAATGGTTTCAGGAAAGGACGAAGAGTCACTGATCACCTATTTACACTCACCCAACTGATAGAATCAACAAAGGCTGAAAAGAAAAAGATGTTTCTGGCATTTCTAGATGTGAAAAAAGCGTACGACCGAGTGTGGAGGGAAGGTATGTGGCGAAAGCTCGAGGGCATCGGACTGGGGGGTGACTTTGTGGGAATCATGAAAGCACTGTATACAGATGTGCAAAGCCAACTCAGTCTAGGGAGTATCACTACAAAACGAGTCCCTATGGATATAGGCCTCAAGCAGGGGTGTATCTTTTCACCGATTTTGTTTGCATTGTATGTTAAAGATTTAGGGGACGAACTATTTCAGAGTGCGGAGGGGGTAAATGTTGGAGACATAAAGATACCAGGCTTATTCTTTGCGGACGACATGGTGTTAATGTCTAGAACTGAACAGGGGCTAGAGAAACTGCTGGAAATTGTTGGTAGATATGGGAACACTTGGCGGCTCGAACTAAATGAAAATAAAAGCAAGGTAATACCCGTTGGACGCAAGGTAGATATGACGAAGAGATGGAGAGTGGGGGAGTTCTCAATCCCCGAAGGGGAAAGCAAACAAATCACTGTAGGAGAAACGGGAGAGTATGAGTATCTAGGGGTAAGCATAAATATAACGGGAAGAGGGGTGTACAGAAATTACTCAGCCAAACTGATTCTGAAGGGGAAAAGAATTCTGAACCAACTAAAACTTTTAGGGAAAAATAGTTTCAATAAGGTCTTTGTGGGGAAAACACTGTGGGAGAGGGTGGGTTTACCAAGTATAACGTATGGCACGGACGTGATTCCATTAAACCAAACCGTTATTAAGAAGTTGGAAAGTACTCAGAATGATGCCGGCAGATGGATAACAGGGTCGAGTAATGCTGCAGCTTTGGAAGCAGTAAGGGGGGAGCTTGGGTGGATGAAAATCAAGGACAGGGTAGATTTGGGAAAACTGTGTTACTTTAACTACTTGAGAAACCTGCCTGACAACCGGTGGTGTAAATTGATGCTCGATACCATTTGGAATTCTAATATAGAAACGGGGTGGTCAAAACATGTGAGGGAACTAATGGACAATTACTCTATAGAGGTCACAAACATAGAAGTAGGAATGAAAGAAGGCAAAAGGTTTGTCAAAGAGAGAGTCATGGAAGACTGCAATCGAAACTGGCGAGCAGGGGTTAGCGTGAAAAGATCACTGCAGGGGTTACAATATAAAGAAAAGCCAGCTTTTGAGAAGTACCTAGATGGCACCTTTGGAGGGTCACTGCTGTTCAAACTGAGATCAAGATCACTGGAGCTTCGGGGAAAAATTGGGAGAGATGGGGAAAAGGGATGCCAAATGTGCCACTCTGGAGTAGTGGAGACCCTGGAACATTTTCTCTTGGGATGCCCACAGTATATACCTCATAGAATAAAATTTACTGGAAGAATAATGCAGAAGTGGGGTGAAGAAACAAAGGATAGATGGCTGAAGGGGGACACGAGGGAGAGGGTTAGAATGCTTATTGAAGAAATTGAAAAAGAGGAAGTGAGGGACACTATTAAGCAGTTTATATCTGAATGCTGGGAGGAGAGGAGGGGAAGAGGGGGTGGGGTGCAGGGGGAATGATGGCCTTCTCTTATGAGGACCGCGACGAATCAGCGGCTGGCCAAAGAGTTATTATTATTATTATTATATATGGGGGATAGAGTCTTTTATATAAATAAACATTTGAATAAAGATTTAACAGCAATAGGAAAGCTAGGCCTGTGTGATCCAAGAAAAAAAAAACAAAAAAAAACTGTTAACCGGGTCGCAAGGGATTTGTAAATCCCACATCGTCCCTGCGCGCCTTCGGCGCGCTAAAACCTTTCATTCATTCATTTAACAGCCCTTTTAAGGGCTTTCGGGTGTGTGTCTGTGAGAGGGTATTTTTTTTTGGGGGGGGGGGGGGGTGGGTGGAGGAGGTCATTTGGAATTCCCGAAGGATAACCAGATACCTCATAATAACATACGGCATCCTATCTCCCAGAAGGCTTGATGGATGACTCCCGGTTTTTCAAGTTATATTAATGAAATATACCACTGTTAGTTATTTATAACACTCATCCTTTACAGGAATGTGCATTGGGGACGAATCGTCCCGGGGACGAAAAGTCCCACCAATAGGGGACGAATCGTCCCGGGGACGAAACGTCTCGGGGACGAATCGTCCCGGGGACGAAACGACCCGATCCCAAATCGACCTTGAGTCAATTCGGCCAGAATCAATTCGGCCTTGGTTCGATTCGGCCTTGGGTCGATTCGGCCCGACAGCTAATGGGGCAACTGAGTTTGATGTAGATCTATTGAGATACAGTTAATGTTCAACAAATTTTAATGCTTTATTATATTTTATTTCACGATTTTTGTCATTTAAGTAAATTACACTTAAAATGAAAAAAGGAAAATTAAAATGAAAACAATAATGATGCAAATGAAATGAAAACACAAATGAAAATAAGCACATAAAGTATACTTGGAAAATGATTATCATTTCTTGGAACTTTTCTTTTGGCGTATTTGGAGAGACTACAATTAAGAGAATTTAGGTGTAAAAATTTGACATGCCTAATAGGGATATGCGTTGTTGTAACACCAGATATTCCCACTAGGCATGAAAATTTTCATTACTGAAATACACTGCGAATTGTGTCTTTCTCCTACTGGACAATAAAACAAAAAAAAAAAAGAACGTGAATTGTTTCCTTTCGCCATTCCTCTGGATGAATGCATTTATGGAGAATAGTTGTCCACCGGGTTTGAATGGACGCCCAACCATTTTGTATGTCCCATTCATTAACCATCTTGTTGTGCCTGTTTTGGTTGATTGAGTCGATTACTATGAAAACAACTTTTCAGAACATTATTCAAACTGAATGCAACATTATCACTCTAAAACAGCCTTACATGTGGTAAAAAATTGCGCCATCAGAAAAAACAGATACTAATTCCATTGTTTTTAGAGCTTTATGATTATGAAAATAGTTGCTAATATACTTAAAGTATACAAAGTATACTTTAATCGATTATTGTCTTTGTCTTGTGGATCAATATTGGCCTAAAAAGTGAGTCAATTCAGTCTGAAATTAGGCCGAATCAAATCAAACCGCATTGACTCAGGCCGAATTGACTCAAAACCGAGTTACAGAGTGATGTTTGCCAGCGTTGGTAACATAGAAAATGTAACTCGAGAATAACTCGTGATTTTTATAAGAGTTGTTCCAGGAAAAGCCGAATTGGGTGAGTGGTCGGGTAGCTCATGTCTAGCATTAAAAAACGAAGGCGCACAACTCAGATGACACGGGTCAGAGAGCCGCCTTGTCTTTCAACTGGTTCGTGGTCAATTTCGCCTTGAGTCAATTCGGCCTGAGTCAGTTCGGACTGAGTTTACCGCTCACCCAATTCTTGTCCTCGAACAATTCAGTCATGTAGGCCCGTCTTTCCAATTAGATAAAGCCTGAACTGATAAATGCACGATCTGTATTATTGGACTCTTTTTACTTATACATTTTAATAGTTGACATGAAACGTGTTTATTATGCTCCACAACATAATGTGTCCACAACCATGAAATCAGCCATGACCGCAGATACGAACGCCTTACAATGATCAACATTCCAAAAATCAGGAGATGGGCATGTGTAGTAAACAGGAGGAATGTGTGGTTTCTGTCTTATAAGTCATAAGAGTTTTGAAGATGTGATCACACAAAGCAAAAACTCTTCGACTTCAAAACTTGCCAACATTGATGACACCGCTTCCAATGGAAGTACGAATGTTTGACGCATGTATGTAGTCAAAACCTAAATGGCTGCACATTGTTTTGTCGCATCTGTCTGTGGTCTACTACCTTTTAGAGGTAACTGGTACACACAGTGAAAGCTCAGATTACAAGCTGTTACCTCATGTTCCGTTGTCCGATGGCATGTGTCAGTTATATACACAAACAAATCTAAGGATGCCCGTCAAAGACTGTCATTGAGCTAAATATAAAAAGAAGTGAACAATCATTTTCGAAAAATCAACTACAGACTTATCGGTTGACCAGAGTATTTTCACTCATCTATACTATTCAAACAAAGTAGGGGATATTTGATAAAAGTGAGGTATATGAAGAAATATATTTATATTTTCATCAAAAAGACAGTTGAGGCATTGTACTGTGACATCTGGTGAATGATTTCAGCGATAGCTGGGTGTCTGACAAGCACACATTCCACGTATTGAGATGTAGAAGGCATAGACAGTTAGTCAGAGAATTTACCACATTCAGTCCAAGACCTCGGTACCATGTAAATCCTCTTCGGTTCGCGAGACAAGCGCGGATCCGACGTGGCATACTCCTCACCAAACGTCCAATATCAGCTTGACTGATGTTATTCCATTCTTCCTGCAGTGCAGCGGCGAGTTCCTGGACATTGGTAGGGGGCTGTTGGCGTTGTCGTGGGCGCCTGCCAAGCATATCCCAGACGTGCTCTATTGGTGAAAGGTCTGGACTTAGTGCTGGCCAAGGCAGTGTAGTGGTGTTCTGCTCCTGGAGGAATGCTGTTGCGACACGGGCCCTGTGTGCTCTTGCATTGTCATCTTGGAAAATGAATTGACGACCGTGACGTCGCGCAAATCGCTCCTAAGCTGCTAATATGTTGTCGCGGTAGTACTGCCCTGTGACACGCCCTTGGATGACATGTAATTTTGTTCTGCTTGTCATAGTTATGCCTCCCCCACACATAACCGATCCACCACCAAAACGATCGTGCTGCCTAACGGTTACGTCATGGTATCGTTCGTTCCACCGCCGCCACACTCTGTTTCGCCTGTCGTGGAAAGCGAGAGTGAATCTCGATTCATCGGAAAGCAGGAAGTTGCCCCACCGACCATTGTCCCAGCGCTGTTGTGCTCCACACCAATTACGCTTTGCTGAGATATGACGTTCAGTCAAACATGGAATTATTCGAAGTCGTCAAGCGTACAAATTCCAGCTGTGTAGGCGATTTCGGATAGTCTGACCACTGAATCGCACATCTGTTGCTCGGTGCAGCTGCAGTCCTATTTCTGAGGCACTTTGATGGCGATTACGTAATGCTGTGGTTCGGATGAAACGATCCTGGTTAGCAGTTGTCGCCTTTGGACGACCTGACCGACGTCTGTCATCAACATTGCCTGTCTGACGGTAGCGTTACTACAACCTGTTAATCACCGATTGAGTAACGTTGAGAATTTGCGCCACTGCAGTCTGTCTGTTGCCAACTTCCATCATGCCAACGGCACGTAAACGTTCATCACGTGTCAGTGTTCGCATACCTCAAAAGTTACGTTTCGACCGGAAACTATTGAATGAACGAGTTTATACCAAGAAAAGAACGACGAGACCCCCTAAAAAGCCCGCTCAATACAAATGAAAATTTCAAAACGTACCCCACAGACGTTAAAACCTGCACGAAGTTTTCGTGAGCTTGTGACATTCATGATCCACACTAACCTTGTTAACATACTGATGTGTCCAATCACGCGTATCCATTACCATTTTCCGAAAATATCAACATCAGTTTGGATATCCCCTGCCTTTTTTTAATAGTATATGACACAATAATATACTAGCGGAAAAAAGAAACGCCATTTTTTTTCTGTGGTAAATATTTCAAATGTGTTATGGATGATTATTTTATTGTTTGGATTTTGATGTTATTTCTTCATTACTTATTAAATTTTGACGAGTTTTGTTGTCTTAACACAGACGGCGTTTGCATGGATAACGTTCAAACATGGGTACCCTACGCCATTTCCTGATCAAAATCAATAGTAGGTGTGCCCAACCCGTTGCTGCTCTAACTTTCCTTAACATTGACCCCAGGGAGTTGTTTATGGTCCTTTGTGGGATGTTATTCTACCCCTGAAGAAGGGCCTGCGCGAGCAGAGCGACGTTGTTTGAGACGTCAACGCGCTTCCTGACCCCTCTGTCCAGCTCGTCCCACAAATGCTCAATCGGGGACAAATCTGGACGGTAGAGTGGCCAATCGAGAAATGGGACATTGTTTTGGTTGAGGAAGTCATGACAAAAAGTCACGACAAACCCTAGCAATGTAAGGCCTCGCATTATCCTGCTGCAACGTAAGGTTGTGCACATGGATAAGTGTAAGGACGGGAGACATGATGACCTGATCCCGATATCTTACGCCTGTAAGATTGCCCTGGATGACCACGAGAGGCGTTTTCACGCCATGAGAAATTCCCCCAAACCATAACAGACCCTCCCTCGAATCTGTCGTTTTTCTTAACGCACGTATCAGAATATCGCTCATTTCGCTGTCGATAGCAACGTTGTCGCCCATCTGACCTGTAAAGCGTGAACTGTGACTCATCAGTGAATAATACACGTCTCCAGTGGGTCAAGTGAAATCGATTTGGTGCACGTGCCCGCAGCCATTGCAATCGACGTTGTCGTCGCCTGTGTGTAAGTTGCGGACCAACGTAGGGATGTCGTAGCCTTGAATTGAACTCCCGCAACCTATTCCTAACTGTTCTTGGACACACAGCGACCATGAGTGCCTACAACATGACTCGCCGTCTCCGTCGCCGTCTGAAATCGGTTACGGTGGTGTGAGAGACGTATGCCTCTATCTTGACGTGGTGATGTAACGCGCGGACGACCCCCACCCTGGCATGGTCAGCTAATCTTCCTGGCTCTGAGACGCCCAACTAAACGAGCTATCGTTGACGCATGGACCCCAAATTGCTGGGAGATGAGACATTGCGATTGCCCCTGCATAAATAGAGCAACAGCCCTACCCCTATCATCTTCGGACATTCGTGGCATTTTGCTTTTCAATTGAGTTAAAATGAACTGTTGTGAAATCGATGTGTACTGTTCAAAATGTCGATTTGGTATTGTTTTCAAGCCCATAGCATGTGGGAATGTCCTGGATGCACGCTTTGTCGAAAATCTTTTGAAAGCATGCAGCGTCGCACGTGGTCATGATTGTCTGAATTTCAACCAAAGACTCTTCAGGCAGTACACCGAGGTAGCTATGTGTCAAATTTTACTACAATTGGTCTACGGATAAAAAATATATATATCACGAAATCTGAACTTGCGTTTCGTTTTTCTATCAGAATAGTTTCTCAGTGTGGCAAGACTTAGTAGAAAATCTTGTCCTGCACTTCTCTCTCAGTGTGTTACATTTGATGTCTCGTGCACTCCCTGGTAGTTGGTGGCGTTATGCCGTAAATTGTGAATGTTTCGACCGCTCTATTCACCGGTGGTAAATCTCAAAAGAACAGAAGAGGGGTAATACTTTTTGCCGGTAAAAAGGACGGTACCCGGTAAAAAGGACGGTAACTGTATAAAAACTACGTTTTAAAGTACTAAATGTACCTCTGAATGTGTGAAAAGTGATTATTTAAGGAAGCTTACGCAATCATAAGTATATAGAAGGAAGATTAAGTATTGTTTGTTTTATTGTAGACTATTTACAAGACAAAATAGATCATTTTTCCATCGACACTGATGGACACGCCATTTTGTGCAGGGAAAACAACGATTTTGCTGAGGTGCACGACGGGGTGAATGTTATCATACTTGCTCGATGGAGGTGCAGCTAATTTTAGATGTTTCTGTTCACTACGAGGGGATTTAACAGAAAGTGTCTTTGGAGAGAAACCATTTATAATTTGAAAATAGTCTACAATAAAACAAACAATACTTAATCTTCGTTTTATATTGCGCACGTTTCATTAAATTGTCATTTCACACTTTCAGAGATTCATTTAGTAAAACAGTTTTTATACGCTTACCGTCCTTTTTACTGGCAAAAAGTTGTGTTCAAGCTTTTTTTTTAAACGGGGGTTCATATTTTATTTTCAGTTAGCGTTTCGCCAAACACATACCGAGGTGATAATAAATATTAAAACCATACATACATCAGTGGATACTAGTTCTAGATTCCTGTAAGTCCCACCTCAGTGATACCCACACGAGCCTGTTAAGACTAGGGCCCCTTGTGCTCACTCCACCAATCCCTATGTGTGAGGTCACAGTCGTGGGCCCGGTGGGGGAGGGGCTGCGGGGCCCCAATATGCAAACCGTAACTTACTGTTTTTAACCCTCACGTTTCCTCAGGAGGCACCAGAATCGATCTGAGAGCTTCAGATTATGAAGAAAAAAAATATCCGGGTAAGGGCCCACAACCGTGGGAGGGAATACGCCCAATTCCATAGATCAAGCCATTGAAAAATAATGCAGCGTTGTCGATCTTGCCCCCCCCCCCCCTTTTCGAAATTATGGGAAATGGATTATATATCTAGCGGGGCGTAGCCAGGAATCTGTAATGGTGTGGGGGGGGGGGGGGGGGGGGGCAATCATGATATTTGGAACTAGGGCTAGACCTCCCCAGAGACAAATTATCGTAAACAATTCATTAATTATTAATTCCAATCGCCCACAATAAATAGATTTGGAATGCTTCCAATTACTTGATTCCCAATCTTGGAGTGCAAGTTCAAAATAGCCTAAAGCGCCAGTGTGTGTCAGAGAACAGCAGTAGGGATTGTGTTCAGATGCCAGTTTCAATGTAATCGTATGTGCTTACTGGGCAGGCAATATAGAGAAGGGAATTAACATGTACAGGGATTGGACACTAGCCTTGTCTTCGATTTTGGTCGCCATGCTGGCTTACCAAACAACTTATAAAAAACAACAAAGATCTTTGTGAACATAATTTATTAAACAGAGTTTATCATCGTGTCGAGTAATATCAAAATAAGAAACAACAAAAAAACATGATTTTGTACAAAACCCAGTTGTAACGGCCAAAATCGGCCAGCGCTATACGAAAATCGCCATTCAATCATTTATATATTTGAAGTTTCTGCTTCCAAAACATAGCTTATGACCCCTCATTGGAACGAGTACACCTACACCCACCCAAGGGACACTTGCCTCAATAATGCCTGCAGTATCACTATTCGAGCAAAATCTGTTACCCCCCCCCCCCCCCCTCCAAAAACTGGGCCCGTACACCTATGAAAATATTGTTTATTTATTGGTGTTTAACATCGTTGCCAGCATCTGGGCTATATCATGACACATTTATTTATTTATTTATTTATTGGTGTTTAAGGTCACATACTTATGCACAATGGCTAATCGGGACCGTGACAGTTTTACGGGTGGAGGAAGCCGGAGTACCCGGAGAGAACCACCGAGCAACGACGAGCAGCTGTCAGCTCTCCAACATCGTAACTCTGAACTCTGCACCGCAAAACAGGCAGGGTTAGATTGGTTGAAGACATGCGCACCATCGACGTGCAGTACGCCTCAGTACACAGCGTCATCGTGCCCCCATGTAGGCAATCGGGGTGAAGTGTCTGGCCCAAGGACACAACGCGGTTGCCGCAGGCGGGATTCGAACCGAGGACCCATCGGCTTGCAGCCTGCACCTCTACCAACTGAGCCACCGCGCCCCCTATCATGACACAACATTATAGGTTATTCTGTTTGTTGACTGAAGACATGGTCTCACGTTCCCTGCATGGAATTTATATTCAACCGAGGCATCTGCCGAAAGTGTGAAGTGAAGCATTCTGCCCCCCCCCCCCCCCCCCCCCCACACACACACACTCACACACCATTACAGAATCCTGGCTACGCCCCGCTATATATATAATCAATTTCCCATAATTTCGAAAATGGGGGTGGGGGTGGGGGGCAAGACCGACAACGCTGGCATATATCAATGGCTTGAACTATGGAATTGGGCGTATTCCCTCCCACGGTTGTGGGCCCTTTCCCGGATATTTTTCTTTTTTTCAAATTCTTTAGCTCTCAGATCGGTTCTGGTGCCTCCTGAGGAAACGTGGGGGTTAAAAACGGTAAGTTACGGTTTGCATATTTGGGGCCCCGCAGCCCCTCCCCCACCGGGCCCACCAATGTGAGCTCACACATAGGGATTGGTGGAGTGAGCACAAGGGGACCTAGTCTTAACAGGCTCATGTGGGTATCACTGAGGTGGGACTTATAGGAATCTAGAACTAGTATCCACTGATATATGTATGGTTTTAATATTTATTATCACCTCGGCATGTGTTTGGCGAAACGCTAACTGAAAATAAAATATGAACACCCGTTTAAAAAAAGTTTGAACACAACTTTTTGCCGGTAAAAAGGACGGTAAGCGTATAAAAACTGTTTTACTAAATGAGCCTCTGAAAGTGTGAAGTGACAATTTAATGAAACGTGCGCAATATGAAACGAAGATTAAGTATTGTTTGTTTTATTGTAGACTATTTTCAAATTATAAATGGTTTCTCTCCAAAGACACTTTCTGTTAAATCCCCTCGTAGTGAACAGAAACATCTAAAATTAGCTACACCTCCATCGAGCAAGTATGATAATATTCACCCCATCGTGCACCTCAGCGAAATCGTTGTTTTCCCTGCACAAAATGGCGTGTCCATCAGTGTCGATGGAAAATGATCTATTTTGTCTTGTAAATAGTCTACAATAAAACAAACAATACTTAACCCTTTACCCAATGTAACGGCCAAAACCGTCCAGCGCTATTCTCAAAAATCGCCAATTAATTTTCAAAATATTTTCATTTTTTGTCTCAAAAACATAGGTTATGACCCCTCGTTGGAACGAGCTCATCGAGCCCGTTCCAACGAGGGGTCATAACCTATGTTTTTGAGACAAAAAATGAAAAAAATTAGTTATTCAAGAATTTTTTTTTGCAAGTGTCGTCTGCTTTTCATGTTAGGTAAAGGGTTAATCTTCCTTCTATATACTTATGATTGCGTAATCTTCCTTAAATAATCACTTTTCACACATTCAGAGGTACATTTAGTACTTTAAAACGTAGTTTTTATACACTTACCGTCCTTTTTACCGGATACCGTCCTTTTTACCGGCAAAAAGTATTACCCCAGAAGAGTAATATAGCAGTTCAGGCGGCCATGGCAATTATCAACCAGCCTGTTTGTCTGGATCAAGTAGTTTCGCGGTAAAGTGGATGCTTTGTGGGCTGTAGATCGTGTGCTCGAGCACTGGCTCCCACATTTCTCTTCTGTAATGTTTCACTGTCTAAGTTATCACGGGTGTGAAGTTCAACGGTAAGTTGAAGATTTGTTTGTTGATAAGGGTTTAAGAAAACGACCACAAACTAGAGTCATATCATGTGGGAGTAGTTTTAACCATTTACCCAACGAATCGGCCGCATCCGCCCGCGTAATATGCAAATTCAGCAGTTGAAAAAATATTATTTTTCAAAAAATTTCAACAAATCTATATCATGTGACCCCTCGTTGGAACGAGCTCGTCGAGCTCGTTCCAACGAGGGGTCACATGATATGGTTTTGTTGAAATTTTTTGAAATATTTGAAAAAATGATATTTGAAATAATAAATTTTGATATCGTCTTCGTTGGGTAAAGGGTTAAAGGCTGATGATGTTAAAAAAAAACAGCGTAAACCACCAACCAGCGTTACAATATGTATGTACATTTAGCTTATTAAGTACATGCAGACAGAACATGAAGTTAAGTTATTTTTGCGTGGAGGCCTGTGTATTACCAAATATTGTATGCATTTGCACCATTTGTATCTACCCATGAATGCATTCAATACAAGATGGGTAAAGTGTCACTCTAAATGGCTTAATGTGTGACACAGGTCAAAACATGAACTCGTGATTAAAAGACATACTTATTTATATTTGAGGCACTATACAAAAGGGCAGACCCACAATCAGCTGAGCTTTGAAATGGGTTTCCGTACAAGTATTCAACAAGTATACACGCCAAATCCACGACACCTAACATGTGGGCTGGAAAATGTAAGACGATCTTTTAAGAGAATGGTTTAAAATGAATGCCCCAAATAACCCAAACATATAAATCGTTAATTTCACCCAATAAGTATATAATTACTGAACACAAGGTAATCTTGAAACCACACAGATCAATTTACTTTGTTGGTTTGAATAACGTTATACGTCTCAGATACAGCTTTAAATGCTAAGACTCGGGTGACTTATGTTACTTTTGGTTTCTCTAAGAAGGACAGACCAGCATTCATGAAACGCAATGGGAAGATTATACTTGTGAGAGAAAGATTCCGACTCATTTCCAGATCGCACATCCGTTGTCGCGACTGTATTTCTTTGACTTTTAAAATAAATTGCTCAGTAAAATAACTCGACAAGTAATAAAAGTCAAATTTGTGAAACTTCGGTTACACGTGTTCCCAGAAATGCTTATTCAAAGTTTGTTTCAAAAACGGCCAAGAACGTTTTGAAAACTGAAATTCTGGAAGGTACACGACAATGCTATCCCTTCCAGGGATAACTCCAAATGCTGTCTCAAACTTGAGTCCACACCATCCAAGTAACCAATGCACTATATATAAAGTCTTTGCGGTCCAAGAAGGTTTTGGAGTTGTGTGCATGTTGACCTATCCCATCCAAAAAGCAGCAATCTTCTTTTAATAAAGTGTGATTTCCATGTGGTAAAGAACATTTATTCGAGGATGGATGATCAAACCTCATGCCGACTTCCACCCATATGACAAATGAGTGAAGAAGCATTCACAAAATGTATGGAGTCCACCCTTGTAAAGCAGAAAGAACTAAACATGTCAGGAAACATTACAAGTAGGTTCTATTCCCTTCATTTTTATAGATGATATACTTGTCCATCTACCACCCAGAATCAGACAAAAACTGAACCTAGACTCCTCAAACGTTCCAAGCGGGTAGCTTTTTGTGACCAAAAAATTTCGTTATGGAGCTCCCAGGTCAACATAACCTTATTTCAAAGCTGATTTCTTCGCATTAACTACCTAATTTAATTCACAATCAACTTAAGGAGAAAGCTTGACTTAGTGAGAAAAATGATTATGTCCATTCTAGTACTACCCGTTTGAAGGACTAGGTTGCCCAATTTAGTACCCAAAACCTTGCAACTTGCTTACAGATCACGGAGCTTTGGTCATAAGATGTATACCATAAATATGGTACATTTGGTAGCACATTGTGCCCCCGACTTGAGTTTGAGTACCATCTACAATGTTTAATTTAAAAATGCGAACTGTCTTCTGTGAAGAACTAGCCTTCTTATCATCGTTAACATTAACCAACCTTACATGAAGGTGCATGATGGTATATAATGTTGTTTCCGAGTTTCTCACTGTCACATGATTTTTGACCTTCAGTTGGTCCATGACCTTGAATTTATCAGTGTTTAGGGACACTTTCACAATCTCTGGCTTTATCATGACTGCAACATAGGTACGAAGTCAAGATTAGCCTATCGTTTATATCTATCCTGCCCACTTTAGAGGACCTCCACCCCAGACGTTGGTTCTGGGTCCTATTTTACCAGTAAAGAGGAACTTGTTTACAACAGAAAATAAATACTGCTCCACCACCCGGGGTTTCAACAGGGGCAGGGCCTTGAAGATGCAGACACCATTATTATGTATGAGTATGACACATCGTCTCACCATCCATACTACCTCTGTAGTTTATTGATGGTATCTCCGGTAGTTTCTAAGCAGAGGAAGAGTGGCTCCTATAACCGACCCGGGAAAATATTTATTATTTATTTATTTATTGGCATTTAAGGTCACATACTTATGCACAATGGCTATTGGTGACAGTGACAGTTTTACGGGCGAGGGAAGCCCGAGTACCAAGAGAGAACTACCGAGCATCGACGAACAACTGTCAGCTCCTCAACATTCTAACTCTGTGCAAGCTCCGCTCAAACAGGGTTACAGCGGTTGAAGGCACCATCGACGTGTAGTACGCCTTAATACACGGCGTCATCGTGCCCCCATGTAGGCAACCGGGATAAAGTGCCTTGCCCAAGGACACAACGCGGGTCGTCCCAGATGGGGATGGAACTCGGAACCTCTAGCATAGAAGTTCAACAGTCTTCCACTGAGCCACCGACCAACCCAGGAAAATCGTATATCGAACGGCCCACTGCAGTAAGCACAACGGCATTGAATACGAAAATTAAATATCTGGCCCACAATGACTTTGATCTTTAAATTATGCCCGACATACCTCCCCATTATCCTTACCTCCCCATTATCCTTACCATTTATGTTTGATAATGATTTGTGACCATTTCATGTACGTCATGGGCACTAAATGTTTGGACATAATGTCAGTACCAGCTTGGAATTTAGATATCCCGACGTCCTGTAGTTTTTGGAGTTAAGGGTGAAACACAGTTTGCAAGATTTATTTATTATTTATTTATTGGTGTTTAAGGTCACACACTTATGCACAATGGCTAATGGTGACCGTGACAGTTTTCGGGTGGAGGAAGCCTGAGTACCCGGAGAGAACCACCGAGCATCGACGAGCAACTGTCAGCACCTCAATATTCTAACTCTGTTCAAGCTCAGCTCAAGCAGGATTACAGCAGTTGAAGACATGTGCACCATCGACGTGCAGTGCGCCTTAGTACACGGTGTCATCGTGCCCACATTTAGGCAACCGGGATGAAGTGCCTTGCCCAAGGACACAACGCGGGTCGTCCCGGTGGGGAGAGAACTCGGACCTCTAGCATAGAAGTCCAACAGTCTACCACCGAGCCACCGCGCTCCCTTGCAATATTTAATGCTTGAGTCAAGTTTAATGCTTGAGTCAAGTTTAGCCAAGATTCTATACGTATGCTGCGCGCTTTAGAGGAATTACACTTCAGGAGTTTGTGACCGGGTCTGATTTTATCTGTAAAACAGAACTTGTTTATCACAATAATCAACCACTACTCTACTTTGCCAGGGTCTAATGGGGATCGTTTATTTTCTTTTACTATTGACCATTGTTCATTCATTGGTACCTTCAGCATCTATGACTAATTATGAGCACAATATAAAGACACGTTTAGCAAATCGTTTATTCCTTTGTTGCACATATCAGAGGACTATTAACTCCCGGAATTGGGTGCCAGATCCAACTATACCAGTCAACTTGTTGACCACTGTAATCAAGCAATGTTCAGAATTCTTAGCTTCTAAAATAAAGTGTCTCAGTTGAATCAAAGCACATATCTCATTTAAGCACCGGCTCACAGTTTAACAAATCTTCAGTGAGATTTTGTAAGATTTGTTTTTCTCTGTAAACCATTGCCCAGTTGAGATGTAGACTAAATTATGAATCTGTGATGCAACTTCGTCTCTGCTCTGTGATAAATCGTTTAGTAAGATTAGAATTTCACTTAAGTTTTAGTCCACTGTAAGCCCATGTTCACTTCAGATCTAAACTAATTTATAAACCCTTTATGTAAACGTTTTTTTCAGTTCTTTTCTTTGCAGTTGCTAATTTTGCATGAAACATATTATTTTTATATGTACTGATGCAATCTCACTCGGAAAACCCTTTTGAAAACAGCTCTTTTAACCAACGTATTCGTAAGCAAATGGCAGTGGTGACGATGTGGAAGAATTTGTATAAAAGAAGAATTATCTGAGAAAAAACAATAGTGTTGTTTATTGTATGATATGAAATAAACAGAATGATTAGATTCATTTTATAATATATATCCCTCAAAGCTGATTCTGTTTGATGAGAACTATTTTTTGTTTCTTGCTAACTTGTGTGCAATCACTTGTGAATCACCGCGTGACTGTTGTAAATATAACTTATTTGTGTGCGAAATAAACTATGGGCTGCCCGTATTTTGCACTTCTGACTTTGAGGGAAAGCATCGACGTAATAACATTAATAAACAAACTGATTCCAGATGACGCATAAAAAGTTCGAAACCTTCGTGCACATCTACAGAGCCGATTGTAAGATCTGATCATAGTTTTATATTACGAATTATACACCCAGAAGCCTTTCTCATGAAAACAAAAAGGGGGTTTAGGTGGCACAGCCAGAAAGTCGTTTCAAATTGCATGCCCTTGAAGCCTATCGCTTGAAACAGTATAAGAAAACACTAAAGTGGTACAGATTGTACATACATGGGGAAGCCGAAATCTTCATGTACATCTACAAACCCTACAAGAATATCTGAGCATGGTTTTAGCGTTTCGAATTATATCCAATAAGGCTTTCGCCAGAAATGGTATAAGAAAACAGTAAAATGGCACAGTTAAATGGCACATGGAAACTCAAGCCCTCTGTATAACTTCTACTGACCCTATTGTAACATCTTAGCTTGGTTTGGGCATTTTTAATTACATACTCTAGAATCCATTCATTGGAAACGGTCTAACAAAACACTAAAGTGGCACATGTGGTAAACCCAAGTGACGCATGGAAATCTTAAACCTTCATAAATACATTAGAAGCCGAAGCGGTCTAGGCAAACATTAAAATGGCACAGATGGCAAAGACAAAGTGTCAAAGCAAAGTGGCACATGGGAAATCCAAACCCTCTGTGCACCTCTACAGACCCTATTGCAACATCATAGCACGGTTTTTGCATTTTGAGTTACATACTTCAGAAGCCGTCCTCCAGAAATCGTCTAAAAACACTAAAGTAGAGCAGAAAGCAGCACCCCCAGTGGCATATCTGAAACCTTCGTGCATATATACAACCCTACTACAACATCTGAACATTGTTTTAACATTTCGAATTACACACCCTAGAAGCCTTTCATCAGAAATGGTCAAAGAAAACACTAAAGTGGCACAGCGAAGTGAAACAAGGAGAATTCAAACCCTTTGTGCAAATCTCCTGACCATACTGCAGTACAGGTCGCACGGCCAAGTGGTACCTGGAAAATCAAAAACCTTTTGAGCAAATCTGCAAACCCTATTGCAACATTTGAGTATGGTTTTATTATTTCGAAGTACATAAGTAGTATGTCTCGTATGTTTGAGGGAACATTTGGGAGATCTCATCGGGGGATCTCATGTGGCGTCATAGTAACGTGACCTAGTGACGCCATGTTATGTTGTCATGGTAACCCGCGTGAGCGGCCATGTTGTGACGTCATCTCCATAGTGATACGTGGTGTTAGTGCGCATGCGCAGCGCGTGTTGTTAGGGTGATACGTGTTTCCGTCGTCCATTTTGTATACTGGAGGCCGCCATCTTGGTTTCTATGGTAGCACGTGGTTGCTATGTTACCCAATTTTTCTGCAATAGGACGGGGTATGTTCGGAGGGTATGTTCGATTGAAGAGGAGTAAATCTAATTACCACAAACAACCCGACAATCCCTCCAAATCACCAAAATCCTTTTACTATTTCGAATTCTTTCAGAATTCTCTGCTTCTGTCTATATATGCAACAGTTTACGCCTATCTGGCCATGTTCCTTTGTTCTGAAGTATACCCCAGTAGCGTGGAAGAGCCTATCAACTAGAACAGTTTTACTTATTATTACTATAATTAGCTATTCTGGTCTATTCTTGTTAGGTCTGACCCTATTCTGTGTACTCTTGTAGTTTCCTTTATCTGGATCATTTATATAAATTATAACTAACCAATCAGATTACTTGATTTCCCATAATATGTATGCAGAGTTATCTCCCCTTATTACAATGACGTCGTATCCGATCCTCATCACCTCTATATCCAGTGGCCATATCCCATGGAATCCCATTTTTGGGGAAACACCTGTGGCTATGGAATCCCTTTTTTGTCGTATGAGGCCATGAGGGCTATGTAAAAGCCCTCAATGAGTCCTCATATATTATGCCTCATAGCCTCATTGAATTTTGAGGTTATGAGGACCATTAAAAATCCCTCAATGAGGTATAATTTACTACGACTCTTAGCCTCATTTCAGTATTTAACAGGTATATTCTATAGAATCCCATTTTGGGAAACACCCGTGGCTATGGAATCCCTTTTTGTCGTATGAGGCCATGAGGGCTATGTAAAAGCCCTCATTGAGTCCTCATTTATTATCCCTCATACCCTCATTGAATTTTGAGGTTATGAGGGCCTTGAAAAATCTCTCAATGAGGTATAATTTACTACGACTCTTAGCCTCATTTCAGTATTTAACAGGTATATCCTATGGAATCCCATTTTGGAAAACGCCTGTGACTGTGGAATCCCTTTTTTGTCGTATGAGGCCATGATGGCTATGTAAAATCCCTCAATGAGTCCTCATTTATTATCCCTCATAGCCTCATTGAATTTTGAGGTTATGAGGGCCTTGAAAAATCCATCAATGAGGTACAATTTACTACGACTCTTAGCCTAATTTCAGTATTTAACAGGTATATCCTATGGAATCCCTTTTTGGAAAACGCCTGTGACTGTGGAATACCTTTTTGTCGTATGAGGCCATGAGGGCTATGTAAAAGCCCTCAATGAGTCCTCATATATTATCCCTCATAGCCTTATTGAATTTTGAGGTTATGAGGACCATAAAAAATCCCTCAATGAGGTATAATTTACTACGACTCTTAGCCTCATTTCAGTATTTAACAGCCATATCCCCAGGCACCTCAATTTCGGCACCCCTTTTTGGAAAACATGGCCTTCGGCACCCCTTTTTTGTCGTATGAGGCCATGAGGACCATGAGTAATCCCTCAATGGGGTCCAATACACTCTTACCAACGGCTTCTATCTTGTCTCCAAAGCTAAAAGGCCATTACAGGTCTATGGCCTATCTGTCCTATCATTAGCTTCTACAGCAGGCTTGTTCCATTGCGGCCATGTACCAGTACTATTGACTAAACTATTATCCATTAATATTGACTTGTATCACTAGATCATAGCTTTACGCTTTCAAAATGTTCAATCAGATTCCCCCTGTATACATATAAGGCATTCCGTAATTGAGATTCCTAGCCGAGTCCGTAAAATTTGAATTCCGTGATTTGACATCAACACTCGAGGGTGTGGAAAGGGATTGATAATACCCAATTATGACTACAAGAACCTGAACAGAGACAACCAATCACTACAAAATAACAAAGGTACAGACAAATGTTCCCTCAAACATACGAGACATACTACTTACATACCCAAAAAAAGCCATTCAACGGGAACGGTCTAAGAGAACACTAAAAGAGGCACAGCCATTTGGCACATGGAAAATACAAAACCTTCCTGTATATTTCCAGACACTATTTCAGCATTTAAGCATGGTTTTAGCATTTCGAATTTTATACCCAAGAAACCATTCGCCGGAAATTGCCTGAGAAAGCACTAAAGTGGCACAGCAAAGTGGCATATTGAAATTCCGAAACCTAAACATCTACAGACTATATTGCAACATTTGAGCAAGGTTTTAACATTTCGAATTTTATAGCAAAGAAGTTTTTTGTTGAAAACAGTCCGAGAAAACACTAAAATGGCATAGCCAGATGGCACATGAAATATCAGACCTTCGTGCATATCTGCAGACTCCACAGTAACATTTGATTACATATCCTATAAGCCACAAACGCTCAAGGACAACCTTAAAATACCCGGGAGGCACAGCCAAGTGGTATATAGAAATCCGAAACCTTCATGCCATGTACTGACTCCATTTCAATATCTTAGCATGGGTTTAGCATTTCAGATTACATACTCCAGAAGCTGCCCTCAGAAACGGTCTAAGACAACACAAAAGTGGCACAGGTGGCACATGGGAAATCTGAAACCTTCATTTATTTATTCAGACCCCACTGCAACATCTGAGCATTTCAAATTAATACCCCAGAAGCCTTTCACCAGAAACGGTCTAAGAAAACACAGAATTGGCACAGGTAGCAGAGCCAAATGGCAAAGGGAAAATCCTAAAACCTTTGTGTTCATCTGCAAACATTATCACAACATCTGAGCATGGTTTTAGCATTTAATATTACATACCAAAGAAGCCTTTCATCAGAAACCTTCTAAGAGTACACTGAAGTGGAACATCCTCGTGCACATCTGCAGATCGTACTGCAACACATGATCTGAGCATGATTTAGGTATTTCAATTTACACACCCTGAAAGTCTTTCGCTGGAAACTGTCTAAAGAAACACTTTAGTGGCTTAGCCAAGTAGCACATGAAAAATCCAAAAACCTTCACGCACTTCTACAGAACGTTTTGTGCAATATCTGAGCATAGTTTTTTGCATTTCAAATTACATACTCCAGAAGTCTTTTGTGAAAACATTTTAAGAAAGCACTAAAGTGGCACAGCCATGGGGTACATGAAAATTCTTAAATCTCCAGACACATCTGCACATCCTTTTGCAGATGTGAAACTTTGAATATTTTAGAAGGGATTATTTAAACAAAAAGTAAAAAATCAGGTTCCTTCAAGTGGATCTGCGGAAGCCACCTGGTGGTAATATTTTTCAAAAGTGGAAAATTTGGGATGTACATACCTAACTGAATACCTGTAGTAGAAAGTTTCAGCATTTCAAATCGAAAAATTGGACATATGTAAGTACAGTCAAAGACTGACAATAAACCACATTTTTTAAAATGAAGAGGCTATTTATTTATTGGTGTTTAAGGTCACATGTGTCTGCACAATGGCTAATCATTACTGCTAAATGGATATAAAGTCAAGTCCAGACAACTGTTTATACTCATGTTGTCCATTTTAGAGGCCCTCCACCCCAGACATTGGTTACCATTAAAACAGTGTATTTACCACAGTAAACAGGCACAGGGTTAATAAATTAATATACAATAACAAAAATACTGAACTTCAGATATAATTTATTTAATTAAATGTACTCAATAATAAATGCATATTTTCCAATGAGCTTTCAAAAGTTTACAAAATAGAAGAGACAATTAATCATTTTATAATATAGAATAATCAAATCTGTGATAAACATATGGCATGCCATTTTATCATTTAATGTCAGTTCTACTGCAGATAAAATTATTGTTTATTTATTTATTGGTGTTTAAGGCCACATATTTCTGCACAATAGCTAATCATGACCACAACATAGAGATAACTTAGCCAAGTTCAGCCAATCGTGTATACCCATGTTGCCCATTTGAACCCTAAGCATTGATGACAGGGTCCTATTTTACCAGTAAAACTGAGCATGTTTATGACAGTAAATAAGCACTGCCTCACTTTTAACCCCCAACGACTGTTAATGGGCCATAGTTTGTGATTTTTAGCAAAGCTGCACAACTTCCCCAAGTTAAAATCCCTATTTATTTATTGGTGTTTAAGGTCATATACTTCAGCACAATGGCTAATCATGACCACAACATGGAGATAAAGTCAAGGTCAATCAATTGTTTATACCCTATGTTGCCTATTTTAGAGGACTCGCACCCCAAGCATCAGTGACTGGGTCCTATTTTACCAGTGAAACAGAGCTTGTTTACCACAGTAAAGAAGTACTGCTTCACTTTCCGGGGTTCTTGCGGGGTTAAAATCCCTCTACAGCAACTGATATAAGAACACAATTTTAGTATAGGAAGATGCCACGCTGATCGTAAAACAAACTTATGGTTCAAGTTTGTTTGTGGCATTTAACCCTTTAGCACAGTGATTGATAGAGTACGGGTACCATTTAAAAAAAAAAGAAAATTTGCAAACTTTGGTTAATTTTCGATCAGTTGTATGAATGTTAACTTTAAAGGCTTTGTTTCCCATTGTGGAGAGATGCTTGGTAAGCACAGCTGCTGTTATAAGGGTAGATCTTTGATAAAAACCCTCTCTCAGTTCTGGCAACTTGAAAAGGGGTGGTTTCAGTACTATTTTATCAAGCATGGTGAGCCTGTGATTCTTCAGAATCACAATTTTCTGGTTTCTTGTTGAATTTACATGATGCAAATGTCACTTCCAAGAATGTTATTTAAATTTCGATACTGGGAAATTAATTTTAATTCATTTCAGTTGGAATTATGTCTACTGCTGTGAAACTTTAATTTAAATGCAGGTGAAATCATTTGACTGCACTAGAATTGACATCAAATAATAAAAAGCCTGGACATTCACATTGCAGAAAGTTTCTGTACAGAGTCATTCAATAAAATTTATAACAAATGTAAAGGATTTTCATTTCTGTGATCAAGGAATGGTTTTATTTTTAAAATGAACACAACGAAAATATAAATCCAACTACGTCATTCTGAACCTTGGTTAACTGGTAGAGTGCTAAATTATTTTTGGTCATCCAAATTTGTCCATGTCTCTTTGTCTTGTTACAATTTATGGGAGAGTGCCTAGTGGCACTCTCCCATAAATTGTAACAAGGCAAATCCCCACAGACTAAATAATTTCAATTCAAAAATTATATGATGCACATCCATAGAATATGAATCCATTAAGTTGCAGCACCTGCACTTCAGAATAAAGCCCAAATATGGGCTTCCAGCACTCTACCAGTTAAGAAATGCAAAACATTTTTTTAATTTTTGTCCACTGCTGTATGTCACTTTTCACTGATAGTCTTAACCCTGTGAACTCTTGTAGTATCTTTCATGCAGGTTCAATGGCATCAATTAGAAGAGTCCATATTCATTATTTGGGGTAGACTAATCAATATTTTCAAAGTGTAGCCCCGAGGCTGCACATTGAAAATATTGAATGGTCTACCCCTCACACATTTACTGAACAGCTATGCTATTTAATGATGTTATAACATATAATGTTCATGGCCGGAAAAGCAGCTGCCCGTTTCAAAGGGTTAAAAAAGTATTTCACTGTAATCAATAGTTTTATTCTGAAAAATGTCATTACATGGAAGATACATTAATATATGGTTCAACTGAGTGCATTTTCCAAATTTTTATATCTGGAGAGATTTTGGAAGCCATATTTTGTAAAATATATTTCTGAATATTTACTTTTGTCAAATTACATCAATGAACTCTATATTCAAATTCATATCTAATGGATAATATTGTTTTATCAGTTTTCAAATGAATAGATGATGAACAAAAAGTGAAATTTATTCCAAACGTGTGCAGTACTTTCCAGAATTTACATTTCAGTCAGCATTTGTATGGGACATTGTATGTACCACCCCTATTAGAAACTGCATATGGTGCCATGCAGATAAATTCCATTGTCTTTCAGACCAGAGGTCCTAAGACTGAGCGTCAATAAGGAAAGTTCCCAATGTGTCTGAACACTCTCTCGATGCAAAATTGCGGGCTTGATGATGTCACAACATACAGTGAGGTTGAGATGTAAAAATGGCCATTATCTGCACAAAGTTTCTGCTTTGGAGGTCATTCTACAAAATCTGTGCCATGGGGCCAAGGAGTGCTCAATTATTTCTCAATGGGGACTTGTAATATGAGATTGAATACATGTGTAGACACTTTGCCAATAAAAATTATTCAATTAGCAGGAGTATTCAATTAACATGGATTTGGTCTCGTTCTTGTATTCTAGAGATAGACTACAAATTTATTGTATTATATCTTGTTTGACAGAGCTTTAATAGATAAAATGCCTGTATTGGATGCACTAAGGCCAAATAAAACAATAACAAGGAGAATTTGGTGATTGTCAGGATAAATTCTCGACAAATTACAAGGTTTTTTATTCAATAAAAGAAGTGTGCTCTTTTACCTATATGCAATTAACAAGTCAAATTGTTACTGAAGATATGGTAAATGACTTTGTGTTTGGAAATTATATTCAATTAACATGTTTGGAAATTATATTCAATAAATAGAGTTACTCAAATAAGAGATATCTAATGATGCTGGCTTCTCTGTATTTTTCTAAAAAATACTATGGAACCGGCTTGGGAGACTTAGGTTAGCCATAGTTTGTTCATAAATTATTGCTTTGTTACAATTTATTGGAGAGTGACACTTGGCACTTTCCAATAAATTATAACAAAACACATTTAAACAATTTTTCCATATTGCACTGCAAACAACAAGCTAATTCATAGTGTACAGCCATGAAAGTGGCTTTTGGCACTATTCAATGAAGCCATGATAGTGGTTTCCAGCACTCAACCAATTAGTATGAGATGTACATCTTGCTAACCAATGCTTGTAAAATAAGCTTAATCAAAATAGAGTGTCAGAAAACAATGAAAAGTAATTGGCAATTTTTGTGAATAGCACTGGCTGGTTTTGGCCATTATGTTGGGTAAAGGGTAAGTGAAAAGTCAAGCAGAGTCATATTCATTTAATTATTGATATTTAGGGACATCTATTTCTTTTTTGGCTAATCATGACCACAACATGGAGATAAAGTTAAGTTTAGTTATTTTTTATATCCATGTTGCCCATTTTAGAGCACTTCCACAGTAAACAAGCACTGCGTCACTTCTGGGGTTCCCATTGGAGAGGCAGAGTCATACCAGTAAACTTAAGTATTATCTTCTCACTCATTCCTGTTAAAACTTGCCCTCAATCTTAAAACACTGTATGTTATCTCAGTGTCTCAATGAAGGAGTGTCTAAATTTTTGTTAACACTGATATCTGTAGGTCAAACAGTAAACAGAAACATTTGCATGTAAAATTCAACAAGGAAATAGATACAGGTGATATCTTACCCTTTCAAATGCTATTCAAACATATCACTAAGAATTATCAAATTGAAGAGCCAGACCCTGGCCCTAGACAGTCTTCCATTTTCTTGTCCTAGTCTTATGCATACAGGCATTAACCCTTGGCTGAGGTGCTTTACACCACCCCAAAATTCTTTGTCCTGTTGGGCGGTAGTAAGGCATGTTCAAAGACCACTGCATACATGTAACACTTTCACAGGTGGTGACAAGTTTGTGATATGCAAGTCGGACCAATGTAAGAAATTAGCTACACCAATCCTGTGGTAAAAGCTGTGACAGAATGCTATACCTTTTACCATTCCATTGTCAATTGTCTTAATGAATTCTGGTAAATGTACATTTCCATTAATAGCTCATCAAGAGACATAAAAAGTTGTACATAGAAACTGTCAGGTAAACTCAAGCCATGGTTGGGGAAACATGGTTCAAGCATCCCCAATATTTGAAGATAGCCATGGGGCTGTGTATTATGTACCTAAGACAGAAAATGAACAATTGTGTGTGAAGTAACTAAAAAATCTCAGATCAGAAGTAACCGTAAGCTAAACACTCAAGTGAGCCCAAACCGCTCATCTGAATCAAGTTGCGTAAGGAATAAGGATATTACTGTTCAGGGATCAGAACAATGGAGGCAAAATGGAAGTGTCACTTTGTACATGTGTGCATACTGCAATGACTGTCATCAGAAAGGCTCTGAAAAATTATGTCTAATTTCCAATGCCCTACTCCAAGCACGCAACCCATGTCAGGCTTGAGTTTATGTTGAAAAATGACTGAAGGGTTTCCCTTTGAATAGACCACCCAAATTCACTGAAATATTCCGGATTTCTGGAAGCCATTAGTTGTGTGAATTAATGGAGTGTAATGGCAGTCAACAAAGACACAACTGAGACAGGTTTTGGGGCTTTTTTTTTTTTTTTTTTTTTTACAAATTTGGACTTTTTGGTTGTGAGTCCTTACACACTCACAGACAGGTGTAATCATTAATGAAAACAGAACATTCGATTGAAATAAAATTTGTTTTTCTTTCCATCTATCATACTGCACTACAGGGAGCCAAAATATAAACCCATGGACATATGAACATAGTTGAATCTGCCTCCAAAAGGATGGTGTATACCAAACATGAAAAGTTTCTGCCAAGTGTATCTGAAGAAAATATTTACAGCATTTTTCTCATATTGCACCGAGTTAAAAGTTGGTTTCCTATAAGAAGGCCAAATATGAACCCAAGGATAAACTTAAATCTGCCCCCATAAGGAAGCTGTATACCACTTCCAGGAGATTATAACTGCTGGATCTGAAGAAGATGTAAAAGAATATTCCTTATATTACCCTAGGTTGATATTCAGGCTCCCATACAGCCTGATATGAACCTATGGACTTGATTTGAACAAACTTCAATCTGCCCAAACCCACCCCCATCCCCACCCCCTACAGATGCTGCATACCAAATGTCAAAAAAATCTGACCAGTGGGTCTGAAGAACATTTTTACAGAATATTCCTCATACTGCATTCTGATTAACTTTGGGATCTCACAGGAAGCCCAAATATGAACTCAAAGACCTGATTTGAACAAACTAAAATCTGAGCTTCCTGAGGATGCTGTATACCAAATATGAAAACATTTGGACCACTGGATCCAAAGAAGAATATTTCTAAAGAATATTCCTTGTGTTTCACAAAGTTAAAGTTTGAGCACCTATGGGGAACTCAAATATGAACCCATAGATCTGATTTGAACAAACTTAAATCTGCCCTCCCCACCCCCATAAGGATGTCGTATACCAGAATTGAGAAGAGTCTGACTGGTGGATCTGAAGAAGTTTTTTAAAGAATTTCCCCCCATTATGCACTAAATTAAAATTTGGGTTCCCATAAGGAACCCAAATATGAATCCAGGGAATTAATTTGAACAAACTTGAATTTGAACACCCCCCCCCCCCCCCCCCCCTATCTACGCCACTGTAGTATAACAAAAAAAGTATACACAGAGTGGATACTTAACTGGTAGAGTGCTGGAAGTCCAATGCTGTAACCACTGAGCCACAGCACTACCAAATAATTTATCAGTCCACCAGTTTAGTATGATTTTTTTTATCTATTATGTTAAAGTAGCTTCCTAATTTCTCTCATCCATGTTATTAGCAATCTAACAATTCTGCATGCAGCAAGTTAATGTGTAGGATATTTAATAAAGAAGGTAAACCCATGAAAAATTCTGTTCTACTACTCAGCAGCAGATGCAAATTAATAATTTATGAAGAAAATAAAAAATATATATATTTCAAAATCACACATAAATTACACATTTAATTTACAGCTACAGTATAATTATAAATAACTGTGATAAAAAAGAGACATCAATATATTTATTAACGAAATTAAGACTAGACTGAAATGAGTACAAAACACAATGACAAACCATTTTACATTCCACATAACCTATTTAAATAAAGGAACCAAGGTACATTTACAACAGGTGGATAATGGATTACCATTAAAACACTCATGGAGTTGAATTTCCACTCAAACAATAATTGTCAGTTCATGTGATAATGCACAAGGACAAATGCATTTTTAGCGAAGGGACCTCCAGATTCAGCTGGAGGTCCATGGGCTGAAACTTTGCGTGTTCTTTTTTGCTTTCTCACTGATATGGAGTTTTTCAACATGCCCCACTTCTCTCCAGTGGCAACTGTGAAGGCCACAAACTTGGTAACCAAGTCTGAATATTAGCAACCTGTCATAAAATGAGGTCCCCACAGGTTGAATTTGCTGATGCCATCCCATACAGTGGGCCAATTTATCCTCAAGGTACATCTTTCTGTTTTGGCTTGAGACCTTGATTCAAACTGAGGTTCACAGAGGGTAAATTTTGTGATGCTACCCTGCTGTGCAGGGTAGAATCACCAAATTCACCCTCTGAGAACCTCATTTTGCAGATGACAGTCTGCTTATTTTCAGGCTTGCTGGTGATGAATGGACATCCACATGGGAGAAGATATAGAACAAACATACATGTGTTTTATGTTTTTTAACTGCAGTGACATGAAATCTAACCCCTCAGTCAGTTTTGAGGACAACATACACTCAGGTTTGGGGTAATGATCAGATCATTGGGGAGATGTCAAACAAACACACACACAAACAAATCATTACAAAAAAAAAAAACTAAAATGGCTGGCTAATTTTCATTATTTATGCTACTTGTTTTCCAAACCCAAAATAATCAAAATCTGAATCAATGTTTGGAAGTTCTTGCTTGAAAAGTGTAACTGATATTTTTATTAAACAAGAGGCCCCACAGGGCCAGAAGCACTCACCTTGAACAGAACCTGATATAAACAGAGTCCAAGAATGAATCTACATTAAGCAATCAATCCCCATGGGATACATTGTCAATCCTTGAGCCCCTCAGGAGTGACTAAAATAGTCCAAGAATCATGCCTTTTCTTCAGTTGATCATAATGTAAAACGTGGAGCTTCCCTATGGAGCCCCTTGAAACAACCTATGGGGATTAATCTTAGTTACACACCTCTAGAGGGTACTTAATAAAAAATTTCTAATTCTTCAGCTACATGGCTAATTCCGGCTCCTGAAAGGAGTCCAAATATTAACCCAGGCACTCAATTTGAACAAATTTGAATCTCACCCCACTTGAGATGTTGTATACCAAATATAAAAGCATTCTGACTGAATCTGACTCCCCTAGAGATGTTGGAAAACAAATATGAAAGGATGCTGACAAGTGAATCTGAAGAAGAAGATTTTTGAAGAAATTCACTCATATTGCACTAAGTTAAAATTCGGGTTCCCATAGGGAGCCCATGTATTAACCCCAACACTTGATTTGAACAAACTTGAATCTGACCCCCCTAGAGATGTTGTATACCAAATATGACAGCATTCTGAAGAAGAAAATTTCCAAAGAAATTTCCTCATATTGCATGAAGTTAAAATTTGGGCTATGATAGTGAGCCCAAATATTAACCTAGGGAACCAATTTGAACAAACTTGAATCCGGTGATTTTGAAGAAGAAGATTTTTAAAGATTATTCCCCATATTGCCCTAAGTTAAAAATTCAGGATCCTGTATTGAGCCCAAATATGAACAAAGGGGCTTCATTTTAATAAACATGTATCTGACCCCCCCCTCCCCCCCCCCCCCCCCCCCCCCCCCCCCCTGGATGCTTGCTGTATACCAAGTATCAAAAGATTATGACCATTGGTTCTGGAGAAAATAATTTTTTTAATTTTTGCAAATATGCCGACTCAGCATTTTTTTGATGCCCCCCCCCTCCCCCCCTCCCTAACACCCTGAGATAACCGATGGCATTTTTTGTCACCAGTTAATTCTACTGGTCCTAAGGATGGTTCATACCAAATAACAGTTCTCTATTCCATGTGGTTTGTGAAATATGGGTGTTTGAAAATATTTCTATTTTTAGCTTCTGGGGTTCCCATGGGGATACTGGAATTTTTTTTTACATGAGTCAAGTACTTATGATCCAATGATACCACATACCGAATTTGGTTCAAATCGGACCATCGGTTCAGAAAATAGAAATTTTGGGCGGGCCAAAAATACTGCCCCTTCCATACAAAGGCAAATATTGCTCCACGAACTTCGTTTGAACAAATTTGATTCTACACCGCAAAAGGAAACTTCATACCAAATATTAAGTAATTGTACCCACTGGTTCATGAGAAGAAGATTTTAAAAATATTTTAGAGCATTTTCCTCCACCCCCTCCCTATGAGGCTGTGCATGTTGAGTTGAACAAAAATGGAATGCCCCTTCGGGAACCATCACTCATACAAACTTTCACTTCAGTGATTTTGGAGGACAAGACCAAAACATGGTGCTGATAGAAGACTGACGGAGAGTGATTAGATAATCTCAGCTTGACTTTGTCAAGGTGAGCTAAAAATGGCTGTCAACACTAAAAATGTGACATCTTGTTTCTCTTATCTAAACCAGAGTCATATCATCCATTTGATTATATTGTTCATCTGTCTAGAAATGTTTGTATGATTTGAAAAACTTCTTGACAAACGGATGAACTAATGGACAAATGTAATTTGGTATACCCTTCTACTTTAGAGTGGTGGTATAACTAGCACTGCTCCACTTTCCAAAGGGGTTTTGTATGCTTCACCTTGAATTACAGACTCGGTTTGAATAATTAAGGCCGAAATTAGAGACATCACACTATATCGAAACTGCAAACTGGGCAGAATAATTGATAATAATCACTTTACCTCATTGCCCTACCATGTCCATGTGAAACAGCCTTATCTGATTTTCTCAATTTTCACTTCCTCCTCCACAAACATAGCTGATTAGACCTCAGTAAAATGAGCTTTTCCTTCATTTCAATGAGAGATGACCTGTTAGATTTGGGACATAAAAAATTAAGATAAAGATACAGGTATTCCAGAATAGATATCTAACAGTTTTATGGATGAAGAAGACCCGACGATTTTTAGCTATTGTTAGCAGTTCAAAATGTAATTGCGGGGCACGATTTGTAGAAAATTTCAGTGAAATTTTGCTTCTTTATAAAAATAGTCTGTCAACGATTTCCGTTCCGCACATGTGTGCAGAACAGATTTTAATTTTCCACATGGTTTAGTGTTGCTGTAGAAGTGGATTTCATAGAACAGGTGTGCAATAAATAATATTAAGTAACAAAACATTTTGACTGGTTAAAAATATAGCCTGCAAAAACAAATTTAATCAAAAGATTTTCAGTGATGAGGAAGGTGCCTGAGAAACAAGCTTACAATTTTAGATATTCAGAACAAAATACATTCTATAAGGGAGCCATCCATTTGATAACTATTTTCTAGTCCCTGCTAAAAAGGCTTTTGTAATAACAACAGCAACAACAGACCCAATTAACTCTTAATCTGCTGAGCATTTTCAAGTCGGTGATATGAAATAGTCTAACCAGACGCATACTGATACTGGGATCAAATGGGAAATAGAAAGTACTAGTAATACAACTGGAGTATCGTAAGAATTGGAAAGTGGATTTGATCTGAGATTCGATTTGGTTCCGAACCTTTTGGCTGGTCTGATTAGAGATTTGATTCGAGCGAAAAATGCATGATTCGCAGGACCCTAGCAGCATCATTATTTATCATTACATGTATGTCTAGTAAAAACATGGATGGTAAAGCCGTAAGTTCATTTACTGGTGTGGTAAAATCTGACAGGAAGTACCACAGCCACAAATTAACTTAAATTAAAATGTCATGTCTTTGGGTTGTTTGGTCTTTGGTGTTTGCATTGCAGCCACTCACACACATCCATTTATTATTATAGATAGATACAGTCAGACCAACATAATGTCCATTCATTGCATGAAGGGTAAACAGACATTAGAAGACAGAACTGGTTAAGAACTTAGTTGCATTATGGGAAAATTTGGGTGAGGGATGGGGAGAGTTGGAAGTTTTGATATTTAAAACATCAGTCTGCAGGGGGTTAACCACAGTGATCCACTGAGGGGCTTTTTCCAGTTGTGCAGACATTTATGGGTGGATTTGTTCCAGTCTATATAATTTTACTTGGTAATTTAAAAACACACAAACATAAAACAGTTCAAAGAACTGGAATTTCCAATCACTTTGATCATATCATTTGTTCTTTGAAATGCTTTAAAATGCACTGAAGCATGAAATATTTTACTTGTAACTGAGAGTGATACAATTAATATGTGAATATAAATTCCTTCAGACTTGGATTTATGGAGTATTTTTGTGACTAGTAAATAACCTTTACAACTCAAATACACCTCCTTATCTAGTTGAGGTAGGGTGAATTTCAACTGAAATGGTGTCTGGTAGAATGAGTTTGGATAGAAAAATAATTCAATCACTGTCATGTAAACAAGAAGTGTCTCAAGGGTATGCAGCATTCACCCATTAATGAGTGTGCTTTGTCCTTGTTCACCCTTATGTCACCATACATTCGTAAACATGACACAAAAGGTTTGATTTAAATTAAAGTGTCAATGACACTGTACTTAACTTTACTGTGTGTTGTGTTTGATGAAAAGGATAATGTTCAATGTTTATGAAAGGATTATAAAATACGACAAAAATTGTGATAATTAAGAATATGTTATTTTCTGTTCCCTGTATGCTATGTTTTCAATAAAAATAATTCGAGGTGTAGACTGTACTAAAGAATTGAGGGGTGGGTTAATGTGATCCTCACAGTTAATGTGTCAACCAAAGTTACCAAGTTACAGTGAAATTATTCCAAAACGAGTCATCCTATCAAGTTACAATGAAATTCCTTCATAAATATAACTCGTAGATTTTGCTAAAGGAATCTTGGTCACATGATGGCTCAGCAGTCATGATTGACTGATCATGACCAAAATAGGAAAGTCTCATCTAGATATCATACCAAGTTATCCAACCAACTTACAATTAAATCCCTTTATAAAAAGAACCTGTAGACAGTACTAAATGAATCCAGGACACATGACCAGGTGATTGTGACCGAAATACGAAAGTTTCATATAGACATCATATCGAGTTATCCTTCCAAGTTACAATGAAAGCACTTCATAAATATGAACTGTAGATTGTGCTAAACAAATCTAGGTCATAGGCCTGTGCAGCCATCAGGGTTGACCTATCATGGCCAAAATAGGACGTCCTCATCTAGACATTATACTGAGTCATCCTACCAAGTTACAATGAAATCCCTTCATAAATACGACCTGTATACTGTGCTAAAGGTTTTCAAATTTGGGGCTTGGGCAGCCATCACAGTTGACAGATTGTGACCAAAAGGGGAAGTTCTCATCTCGACATTATACAGAGTCATCGTACCAAGTTACAATGAAATCTCTTCATAAATAAGGCCTGTAGTCTGTGCTAAAGGTTTTCAGGCTTCAGGCTTGTGTAGCTATCATGGTTGACTGATCACAACCAAAAGGGGACATCCTCATTTAGACATTATACTGAGTCATCCTACCAAGTTACAATGAAATCCCTTCATAAATATGAGCTGTAGTCTGTGCTAAAGGTTTTTGTGTTTTGGGCTCTGGCAGCCATCACGGTTGAACAATCGTGACCAAAAGGGGACATCCTCATCTAGACATTATCTGGAGTCATCCTACCAAGTTACAATGAAATCCCTTCATAAATACAACATGTGTAGACTGGGCTAAAGGTTTTCGGGCTTTGGGCCCTTTAGCCGTCACAGTTGACCGATCGCGACCAAAAGGGGATCTTCTCGTCTAGACATTATACGGAGACATCCTTCCAAGTTACAATGAAATCCCTCCATAAATACAACCTGTAGCCTGTGCTAAAGGTTTTCGGGTTTTGGGGTCTGGCAGCCATCACGGTTGACAGATCCGAATGGAGAAGTTCTCATCTAGACATCATACCGAGTCATCCTACCAAGTTACAATGAAATCCCTCCATATTAAATATGACCTGTAGACTGTGCTAAAGGTTTTCGGGTTTTGGGCTCGGGTTGCCATCATGACCAGAAGGTGACCTTCTCATCTAGACATTATCTGGAGTCATCCTACCAAGTTACAATGAAATCCCTTCATAAATATGACCTGTAGGCTGTGTTTTCGGGCTTTGGGATCGGGCAGTTGTCACGATTGACAGATCGCGGCCAAATGGGGAAGTTTATATCTAGACATCATACAGGGTCATCCTACCAAGTTACAATGAAATCCCTCCATATTAAATAAGCCCTGTTGACTGTGCTAAAAGTTTTTGGGTTTCGGGCTTGGGCAGCCGTCATGGTTGATAGATCATGACCAAAAGGGTACGTTCTCATCTAGATATTATACAGAGTCATCCAACCAAGTTATCATGAAATCCCTTCATAACTACCACCTGTAGACTGTGCTAAGGGTTTTTGGGTTTTGGGCTCGGGCAGCCATCATGGTTGACCGATCGTGACCAAAAGGGGACGTTCTCATCTAGACATGACCTCAAACCTGCATGTGAAATGTCGTGATGATCGGACAAGAACTACAGGCTGTAGCCTGTGCTAAAGGAAAATGTGAACTGACTCACAGACTAACAGACTAACAGATTTCCGCACGCATGATGGCAATGGTTTATCTTGACTTTGTCAAGTTAAGCTAAAAATGTTAAATATAAAAAATAGAAGCATCTGAACGAGCAATTTATAAGTATCTCAGATCATATATCAGTGCTGAAACCACATTCCTCAGTGAATTCATCAATATGCCCTAATGGTTGGTGTTTGAACAACTCTTGATTTACCCATGGTGCTGAAATGCCTATAATAAATATGACCCATGGCATTGATCTGATTCATCATGTGAAAGGTGTTAATACGGTCATGTATATCAAATATGGAACTATCTTGGGGTAAGTAATTCATAAGAGAAAGATTTTTGAGAATTTAACCAAATAATTTCTTTGATACAGTGGAACCCTGTTAATTGAATAGCCACTTTGCCAATGAAAAATATTCAATTAACAGGAAGTTGGTTATTTTCCTCTATTCTAGTGAAAAACAACAATTACTCTATTATATCTTGTTTGACGGAGGTTCTGGACTCTATTAAAGAATATATACAGTGGTACCCTGTTAAGTGAATAGCCATTTTGCCATTGAAAAATATTTAGTTAACAGGAATATTCCATTAACAGGGGTTTGGTCACTTTCCTGTATTCTTGTGGTAAACTGAGCATTTATTCTATTATATCTTGTTTGACAGAGCTCATGATGAGCTCTGTCAAACAAGATAAAATAAATTAAATGCCTATATTGGATGTACTGAAGCCAAATAGCTCTGAGAACATAGGAAATTTGGTGACTGTCAGAATAATTCTTTGTTATATTACAGGATTTTTATTCAGTTAACAGGAGTTTGCTCTGTAACCTATATGCAATTAACAGGGCAAATTTGTACTGAAGGTATGGTAATTATTTTAGTGTTAGAATGTTATGTTCAATTAACAGGAATAATCAATGAAGTGGACTCCACTGGAATAGATTAAATGCTAAGATTAAATACACTAAAGCCAAATTAGTACATAAACATGGGCACTTTCCATGAAATAGTATTGGAGGTATGTTAAATGGTTTAGTGTTTGGAAGTCATGCAATTAACAGAGTTATTGAATTAATGAATATCCAATTAAGTGGACTGCACTGTATAACCAAGAAAACTGATATATGTACTAAATTTCAAACAAACTTGATATAGTTAAAATGGTTTGTGAAAAAAATCATTAAATTTTCAATGAACAGGAATCACTTAGGTGACATTCCAGTGGACAAGTGAACAATGGAAAGAATGGTTCGTATTTAAAATCCAATACATGAAAAGAAGGAAGAATATAACCAAAATAACATCCATTTACTGGAAGAATTGATTCAGAAAAAAACATTAAAATTAATGAAAAAACAAACCTAAAATGGCTCAAATTCATGCATGATTTAAATATTATATAACACTTCAAATACAGTTAATTACACAGGGTTTTAGTGGGATGTGGGTGACTGCACTATGATTTTGAATTTCATATTTCCTAAGGCTGAAAAAATATGAGAGTATAGTCTTATACACCCTGCTATAACCCTGATTAATAGATTCTGAAAAGTTATACAATATTTAACCCTTTACTTAACAAGAATAGCCGACCACACAGATTTTTATTTTAATAAAAAACAATTAAAATTTTTGCCTAAAAATAGCTTATGACACCTCTCTGGAATTAGCAAAAAATGAAAAAATAATGAACTTTGAATGGTGAATGTGAACAGTGCTGGACAGTTATGGTCATTTCACAGATTCCCAAGGAAAGGGGATGCTGTATTTTGTTGGAAACAAGCTATTAATTTAAAAAAGAATATGCTTTCATTTTTGGAATTCACTTTAAAAATATTTTCACAACACAGTATAAGTATTTCCATTAGTTCCTTGAATTCTGCACCTTATGTAACAACATGCAGCCAACTAATCCTGTGCATTTCTACAGCCTCGGTCAGGGTATATTTTCAAGTAGTGTGTGATGTGGTAGTTAAAATTTTGTTCTAACCAGAAAGTGTGACTAACCCTATGCATTGCACAGGGTTAGTCACACTTTCTGGTTATAAACATTTTTTTATTTTTAACTGAGTAACTTTCCCTGTGCACTGCATAGCCTTACTGTAAATCTAATCTAAATCAATGCCTTACCCAACATAATTATCAAAACTAGCCAGTACTATTCAAACTCGGCTTAAGATACCCTCATTAGTTTTTTTTAATGAATTCCAAAAATGAAAACATATTCTATTTTAAATTAATAGTTTGTTAGGACTAGATAATAAAATCACAAAGCCAATCTCTGCCATAAAAGTCGATCATACAATGGCTGGAAAAAGGTGTGCTTCTTTCCAACTGCAATCTGAAGGGTGAACCATTTTCAAAACAATGCTAAAAACGGAATGTGAAAAAACAAACAAATCAATATAACCCTGTTACTGTAAAACAATTACAATAAAATAAAAATCACAACAAATTAAATGGATACAATCCCACAATATACATATAGTTATAAATATTTACAAAATTTTAAATACTCCAATAATCATAAAAAATATCACAAACAATTTGTTCTATTCCATTTGACCTGTATTTCAATGGTATGATTACAATTGTGATGTTTTTGTCACGGCAGAAACTGGAATCTGGTAGAAGTTGAGGTTTTACGAGACAAAGAGGAATTTCTGTGTCTTCAGGTAGAAAATGGGATTATATATTTGATGTTCTAGAGAAACAGGAATTTTTCTGTGCAGGTACAAAATGGAATTATGTATTTGAGGTTCTAGAAGAGAAACACAAATTTCTGTGTCTGCAGGTAGAATATGGAATCGTATATTTGAGGTTCTATAAGAGAAACACAAATTTCTGTGTCTGCAGGTAGAAAATGAAATTATATATTTGATGTTTGACCAAAGAAACATGAATTTCTGTGATTGCAGGTTTGCAGATTGCAGATTGCATTGTTTTTACAAATAACACAATAAAAGTGGGATTGAACTTTCATAACATTGCCACTTTGTGGCAGTAACAGGAGGAAGCAAAGCAAAATGTCCTAAACTTCCAACCATATATATATAAACTGTGGTGTTCCGTTTACCTGCAGCTATGCATGACATCACTTTGCCTCACCTTACACTGAGTGAAATCATCCACTTAAATTTAACTGGTTGAGGGCTAGATTATTTTTTGGTGGTCTGAATTTGTTATTCAAAATTTAACGGTTGTTTGAAACAATTCATTTTCAGGTTAATGCATGTGAACAATTTTTTTTTAAAATCATTCTGAAGCATACCCACATTAAACCCCGCCCCCACAACACATACATACAAAACTTTGAACTACAGATTCAGCCCTGCCACTTTCAAAATCGATCTGCCATCCCTGCAGAATGTTCCAGATTCCAATTTTTACCAAACCATAGGTATAATTATAGTTCGACACACACTAACGTAATAAAACAACAATCTCATGATTTAGAATTCAATACATACATTTGATTAATCTTTGCTCCCTCTCTGTAATTCTATATAGAAGAGGTCCATTTGATACCTCTTTGGAATGAAAGGTAAGTTAGTGGTCAACTTTCATCACCCTGATAGCAAACCATAGCCATTTTATTGAAACATCTTTCCTTGGAGTGATTACAAATTTAACTCTTTCGCTGCCGAATGTGACTAAAGTCGAATTACCCAATCACTGCCTATCGTAAGGTCAAGTAAAATTTAGAGCCATGGATAGGAATACAGCTTGGATCAAAATGTATGTTGGCTTGTTCTGGCACGTCTTTCAGATAAAATGTCTACAAGAAATTCTACTCGCAAACGTTTCAGGACAAGTGAGGGTATAGAGCAAATATAGAGCATATTTTTAAAGATTCAGATAGTGAATGTGATTCTGAAACTGAAGAATGGGAATCTCTCGATACAGCCAGTGACATGGACATATTAACCCATCAAGGCCAAGATATGGACATATTAACCCCTCAAGGCCAAGATTTGGTTCAAAATGGTGGTGGTGTTGAAAAAGTCTGCAGGATTCGAGGTACAAGGGTCGTCAGTCAGCAAATGATCCAATTAGTTTTAACGGGAAATTATATGGTTTAGAAGCTTAAGATCGTTTGATCCATGCTGGATTCAGCCACACTGACAAGGCATCTTGGTTTTCAATATGAGCCCCCCACCCCCCACACACGCACACACACACACTCACAAATCAATATAAGGACTATCTGCAATATGTTTTTTCAAATATGCTGATCAATTTGTACTATAATCATAATATTAGTACAACAATCATTTAGTATAATAAACCATTTGGCTACAAATAGTTTGACTTCATCACACAAAACACAAGAATATGGTGATATTTCCATACTTTGGTGTGGAGGCCATCTTAAATGCTATAGTCACATGACCTTATGTAACCGAGTTTCATATGCAATTCAACGTCCGGACAAATACCTTTCAGCATACCAAGTTTCAGCAAGATATTCCTCTGAACAAAGAAGTTATTCCCCTATATCTATATCCAAACATATGTATTATTTCTGTGTAATTTCACTGGGTGCATGGCAGTGGCTTGTACTGCTGTGGTGCTGTATGGCAGCGAAAGAGTAAATGTCCTGGTTGCTAAAAGCTCTGTGAGCTGAGGCATTCCTCGCTCAGTATGGGATAGACATCTCAGAACATTAAACAAACAAAAAAATTAAGCACCAAGGAAACATGATTACTGCATATGATTGCTTCCCAACTCAAAGTTGTGCACCCAACTGGTCAGTTCCAATGAAAATTCAATAGATTCCATGCATATTTTCACTGTTTATTCTTTACCTAATGTAATGGACATACACTGTCCACAGTATTCACACAAATAACTTTTCAAATTTATTATTTTTGTCACTTTTCTTCTCTAGAACATAGTTTATGACCCCTCATTGGAACAAGCCCATCAAGTTCATTCCAAAGAGGTGTCATGGGGTGCGGTGGCATCGCGGTAACCGGTTCTCGTCAGATCACCGAAGTTAAGCAGCATCAAGCGCAGTTAATAGTTGGATGGGTGACCATTTCAGCGACTGATTCGTGCTCCGCGTTGTGTCCTTGGGCAAGGCACTTAACCCTGATTACCCTCATGCTGGCACGATGACGCTGTGTACTAAGGCGTACTGCACGTCGATGGTGCGCATGTCTTCAACCAATCTAACCCTACCTGTGCCATGATGCAGAGTTCAGAGTTATGATGTTGGAGAGCTGACAGCTGCTCATCGTTGCTCGGTGGTTCTCTCCGGGTACTCCAGCTTCCTCCACCCATAAAACTGTCACCGACATGATATGACCCTGGCTGTTAATGTGTAGTTAAACCCTAATAAAAAAAAGAGGTGTCATAAGCTATCTTTCTTGGCCAAAAATTTAAGTTTTCATTTATTCCAAAAATATCTTTCAAGAGTTGTCTTCTACCCATGCAGGTAAAGGGTTAACCCTTTAACCAACACAGATGATATCAAAATTTATTATTTTAAATATTATTTTTTCAAATTTTTCAAAAAATTTCAACAAAACCATATCATTTTTTCTTTTTGCCAAATGTTTAACCCTTTACCTAACATGAAAAGCAGACGACACTTGCAAAAATAATTCTTGAATAACTAATTTTTTTCATTTTTTGTCTCAAAAACATAGGTTATGACCCCTCGTTGGAACGAGCTCGACGAGCTCGTTCCAACGAGGGGTCATAACCTATGTTTTTGACACAAAAAATGAAAAAAAATAATGAAAATGAATTGGCGATTTTTGAGAATAGCGCTGGCTGGTTTTGGCCGTTACGTAAGGTAAAGGGTTAAGAACTATTTTCCCATAAAGGCCTGATTCCAACTATGATCAATTTTTCTATCTTAGAAATAGATGTCCTCACATGCAGTTTTAAAGTAAACTTATTTCAAAGTACAGTGGCAGTAGTTTCTAGGCATGTCTTGGCTGCTTATATAAAGTTACAGACTAAAGTAGAAACAATAGCAATGCCATACGGGATACCTTGTCATGGTATGGCAAATTTGTTTATAAAATGTCCAGGCCTTTAAAGGTTAATTAACTGACCAAATCAGAAAATTATTCATAAAATATATTTCTCAGGTTATAAATTCTATTTTGCGGAACTTCATTCTGTAGAGCCTACACTCTGCCAGCTTCCTTCCCAGAACCAATATAATCTGTTACTGAGTAGAGGTATAATCCTGGATTTGTTAATAAACTATAACCCGATAAATAGTATTTCTCTCAGCAATAATTCATTGGTGCCAGATTCTATTAAGTTTCCTTCTGAATCAAGTCATGGCTGCTTTACAGCAGCCATCACTTTATTCTATGAGAAATTCAAGAAAATACTTAACTGGTAGAGTGCTAAATTATTTTTGGCCATCAAAATTTGTTCACATGTCTTTGCCTTGTCACAATTTATAGGAGAGTGCCTGTGGGCACTCTGCTATACATTGTAACAAGGCAAATCCTAACAGACTAAATAAAATCACTTAAATATTTATTAAATGGGGTTTACCAACACTTTCAACAGCCAGGGTCACCTTGTGTCAGAGAGCTTTACAAGTGGAGGAAGCCAGAGTGTCCAGAGAGAACCACCGAGCAACTGTCAGGGTCCCCAACATACTAACTCCACACAAGCTGGGTTAGCATTGGGTGAAGACACATGCTCCATCGATGTGCAGTACGCCTTAGTACACAACACCACTGTGCCCCCCCCTCCCCCCCCTCCTCCATTAGCAATGGGGGTGAAGTGTCTTGCCCAAGGACACAACACAGTTGCCGCAGGTGAGATTCAAACCGACGACCTCTCGGCTTGCCACCTGCACCTCTACCTACTGAGCCACTGTGCCCTCAATAATATTACTTCAAAGATAGTATGAAGCACAGCCATTGAATATGAAGCCTTTAAGATGCAGTAACTGCACTTGACCATAAACAGGTTAAGAGTTAATTCAACACTGGTAGATCACAGTATATAGAGAAATTGTGACAACTTTCCCCACAGAAAAAGTTGCATTTCATACTGTTATTAAAGGTCATAATATTCTGAATGTTAACCAGTTTAGGACATTTTATTGGGTAAAGTGTTTAATGTACATAAATAATTTATATATCTTGAACTTCAATATAAAATTATAGTGCCATTATCCAGAGTTTTCTCTGCCGATGATGCAAATGAACACCTGAACTTGAGGCCTGACATGTACAGCACAATCAAATTACCAAAATAAATCAAAATGGCACCAATATTGAAGTAAAATGAATAGCTAAGATTTGTACGTCCATTCGATGTCCAGTCTTTATGTTTATCATCTTTGGGAAGAATAGTATCACTGTATGCCAGGTAAAAAAGCACAACATATATTATTAATCCAACCAGTGTGAAAATACCTGAAAAAAACACAAAAAAACAAAATATGAATATTTATTAGATACCAGGAAGTAAAACACTTAAATCTCAGATGTTTGTTCTATAGTGTAGTTAAACTATATCAGTTCTAGGATCTACTTGTAACCATTTGTCAAGTAAACACAGATATTCAGACAAACACACATTGCAAATGGTTATGAAACTAGAGGTGTAATTGTCCCAGATGGGCCTGTCCATACCACCCCCCTCCCCCCCACACACACCCCTACCACCATGATTGTTCTAAGATGAAAAGTGGGACAACTATGGTAAAAAAAAAGTCCAATTGAAACTATAATTGCAGATGCACAGATTCCCATGGAAGTGAACATCCTTACCAAGTTTCAAAGAAATTGACCTATTAACATCTAAGTTTCAAACAAATTGGTCCATAAATGTGTGAGAAAATCTCTGGACAAAATTATGTCTACAGACGGACAGCCAGATGGATGGATGGACAGACGGATAAGGTGATTCCAGTATACCTCCCACAACTCGTTGCGGGGGATATAATAAACCAGCACTGATAATATATTAAGGCACGGTTTCTGCAAGAAAACAAATGTTGAGGCCAATCCATGAGGACTGAGGAAAACAAAATATCTTCTTTGCCTGGCTCACACCATGGTGTGTGCTGTGCAGAGATTAATGTGTTTTATATATCTGAAACACTACATCCTAGCATATAAGATAAAAGATTCTTACTTTTTGATGGGGTTGATCACCAATTGTGGATATGCTGACAAACTGCCTAACTTTATACAATTCACCTCTTTTAACCCTTTACCTAACATGAAAAGCAAACGACACTTGCAAACAAAATTCTTGAATAACTAATTTTTTTCCTTTTTTGTCTCAAAAACATAGGTTATGACCCCTCACTGGAACAAGCTCGATGAGCTGGTTCCAAAGGGGGTTTCATAACTTATGTTTTTGAGACAAAAAATGAAAAAATAATGAAAGTATAAATTTTATAGTAAATTTCCTTTCTTATTATACCTACCAAAATTGTTTACTACAGGCTTGCACTACAGTGGAAGAACCTAACTCGGATAAAATACTCTCTATTTTAATCTTTCCCAAGATTTGGGAAAGAAAAGTGGTGTAAAAACACCACGAAAAAATAAGCCAAAACTGGGTCGAGCGCCATCGGCGCACACCCAGTATGGGACGCTCTTCCATAGTACAAATCCACGACTACCGTAAAACAGTGCGCAATGCGTCAATTCATCATTCTTTTGATTCCAAACAACACAGGAGTTATGTGATCAGCGGGGAGGAAGGATTCTTATCCGAATAAGAAGATGGGAAGGCCTCCATGTAAACAATTTCGGTAGGTATAATAAGAAAGGAATTTACTATAAAATTTATACTTCTTATCAACCTACCTCAATTCTTTACTACAGGCTGAATAGACAAAAGGTTGGAGGGAATCACATAACCAACCCACACATAACTCAATAGCAGTGGGACCGTGGACAGAGGAAGAGATCCCTAGGCCTATCAAACCATAGCATCACAAACATTAGAAAAGACAATGAAAGATGAGGTGTATGGTGAAGTGCGACGCACAAACAGAAAGGGCAGTAACAACACAAAGCTGGAACTGACCCTGAAAAAAGCTGAAAGGCTGGGATAGACAACAGCCTGAGCCGAATAAAGAGGGCCCCAAGGTTCTCTGTCGGCTCCTACAACTATCGCAGATAAAAGGAGAATGTAGCATTTCTCCAGAAGGCTGCCAGTATAACATCCGTCATCCGACAACATGACAGAGTTATTAAAAGAGGAAGACAATGCACGCACCTCGTGGCAGAAAAAGCAATTGGTAATACAATCACCAGTAGCTAGACGAGCGGAAGCTGCATGAATAGCAAGACAAATCCATCAAGAAATGGATGCAGGAGAGATCTGGCATGTGAGAAAACGGATATTCATCCAGGATAAAGGCGTGAATGCCCCCCACCCCCAAGCAGAGCAGCCCAAGAAAGTGACCATCTTGGAGTAAACTGCAAAGTCCTAGGCCTTTTCAAGGAAAAGAGCTGAACAAGCTTGGATAGGCAAGGATGAGTGTCGAAACAATGTGGTATCACATATGAAAAAATGTCTCCGAAGCATGGACATGTACCCATTGCTGGAGACCCCCAGAAACAAACATATACCCGAAACTCCGCAAGCGGTGTGATCGAAGGAGTGACAGAAGCAACAGAGTGATCGCACATCATCGACAGAAGAACCTTCCACTTAGCCACAGAGGCTAAACCAGTGGAGTGCCTCCTTGAAGAAGAAAAGCAACTCCACTGCATGTCTCGAAAAATCACTATGGAGGAGACAGGACCCGATAAAAGACATGTGCGAAGGCACAATGAAGTCGGGTCAACGTGAAACCTCCTCGGGCAACTTTGGCAAAGAAAGTCGCGAGGTAGAGGGAGACATGCCGGAACCGCCGCTAACAGAGAGCGGAGCAGATTGATCCGCACCCACCGAGGTGACGGGTGTGATCAAAAGGATTCGACGAATGCAGGTTCATATCTGGGTGAGAACCTGAGGCGGAATCGGAACCAGTAGGAAGGCGTAGCCGACAAGACCATCCCAAAGGAGGGCCAGAGCATCCACGGTGAAAGCCAGAGCATCGGGACACGGGGACACGAAAGTGTCCACCGGATGGTTCCAACGAGTCGCAAGAGATCGATGGAACCTGCCATGTGGAGCATCCACCTGGTGGAAATGACCCTGCCCCGATGGGACAGGGAGTTGGCTAGGACATTCAAACGACCGGGAATGTGATGAACAGCCACCCCGGCGTGGACATTCTGAGCGAGCAGTAGAAGATCCCAAGCCAATTCGTACATTGGAACAGAGTGTGTGCCGCCCTGGTTCTGAATGTAAGCAACCACCGTCGAATGGTCGGACAACAGAAGGACCTGGCGATTTGACAGGTGAGGGATCCACTGCCTGAAACTCAAAAGAAGAGCAAGAAGCTCCTTCTGGTTGATGTGTAGAGTTGCATGATCCTGGTCCCACATCCCGTGAATGGAAAGACCTAGAGGATCCAACGTCACACCCCATCCGAGATCACTGGCATCTGCCGTCAGAAGGCGATCGGACATGGGTAAGTCGAACGGAACACCCTGCGAAAGCCACTGGACATCCGCCCAGAGGAGAAGGTGAGGATAAAGATATTCTGGAAACTGAAGCACCAGATCCAGAAAATCTACAATCGGCCTCCAACGACTGAGCAGAAAGTGTTGGAGAGGGCTGACACGCAGCCGACCTAGAGGAATGAGATCCGTCACCGAACAGCAGAGACCGATTAGCCGGAGAATACTCCGAGCCGTCGCGGATGTGGAATTGGACAGACTCAGAGCAAAAGCTGAGAGAATCACAGCCTTGGCCTGGGGAACCGCCACCAAATTGAATTGTGTGCAGAAAGCATCCCCAAATGATAAAACGACTGAGAAGGGACCAGGTCCGACTTCTCCTCGTTGACTCTGAAACCTCGCGACGTGAGCAAGCTCAACAGAGTGGCGACATCCGACTCCAGTAAGGCAGCATTGGAATGCCCCTGGAGGATATCGTCCAGATATGCCGAAGTAGTCACCCTGGACTGTGTGCGATGGAAAGCTATCACATGCGACATCAGTCTGGTGAAGGCCCAAGGAACCAGGTTGAGGCCGAAAGGCATGGCCTTGAACTGGTAAACTCGCCCCAGAAAAAACGAACCTGAGATACTTCCGTAACGCCCAATGAATCGGAATGTGAAAGTAAGCGTCTCGCAGGTCGAAGCTGGAAGCGAAATCTCCCTGGTGAATTGAACGGTGGACCGACCTGAAAGTCTCCATGCTGAACTTGGGAGCAATGATAGACTGGTTCAGGAAACTCAGATCGATAACTGGTCGGAGTGGGCCATCCTTCTTCGGCACCAAGAACAGGCAGGAATAGAAACTCACTGACCTAATGTTTTTGATGACCTCAATCACCCCCTTTGTCAGGAGATTGTCTATCTCCGTGGACAAACGTTCCCGACGTAAAATGTCTGAAGGAACTGTGGTTGGAAGAGGCACCCTGGACAGAGTGGGGTGCCTTCGGAAGGATATTCGCAGCCTGGACCAAACAACATCTAACACCCAAGGATCGGATGTGATGGTGGCCCAACAGTCTGCGACGAGGCTCGTGCGAGGAGAAAACACCTCCTCTACTGAATGAAGAATCCTGGGCTTCCCTCAAGACTGCCGACGCTTACCCTTACCCCTTGAATAAGAAGTAGAAGTGGTGGCAGAAGGATCAGCCCCTTTGCTTCGCAGAGGAAGCAGAGGGTACTTGTTAGGCTTGGAATGACCCGTGCCTACCCTAGAAGGCTGATCAAGCTGAAGAAACAGCAGCTGATCATTGGAATGACGTAGGACGTCATTCCGGACCGCCAACACAGAACCATGGAAAAGTTGCGGACCCGCCAAAGAAGCAGATCAAAGAGTAGCTGCTCCTCAGGAAGGGATCGCCCTGTGTCCAGCACAGAGTCCCTTCGATCCAGATTAGCCGTGTTACAGGCATGCGTGTGAGTAAGATGCATAAGCGCCTTGGACAGCACGCAAAGGAGCCTGTACCTCGTCAAACTTATCTGGAGGCAGATAAGCAGCAAAAGCTGAGACGACGTGATCGGAGAGAGAAAGCATACCAAGCATCTCTCTCGACTTGGACTTGGAAAGCCCAAGGGAATTGGAGTCCTGATCCAAAACCGTCAAAGTCTGGTAGACCGACGGATTGGCGGAATCGTAGGAACGATAACGCGCCGGAGGCAAAAAGGTGTCAACCCTGGTGAAGAACGGAGCCTTCATAGCCTTGGAACTTAGCTTGGAGTCCAAGGCTGAAAATGCTTCAACCAACTGTACCAACTGGCACGGTCAAAGACGCCCAGAAGCGGGTTGCTCCATAGGCTGTTGGAGCGCGACTGATGATCGCGGCCTGGCTGACACTGTCGACTGGTTAGATGGTTTGAGATCTGGAAGGAACCCAAACACGAAATCAAGAGCTGCCCCCAAGTCCGAAGAATGCTGGCTCTCGACATCAAGCATGTCTGACTCTTCCCCTGAGTCGGAAGACACATAGCCCATCGTGGGCAAACCAGCCGATGCCTCCCATGGTGTCGGAACACCAGGGGATCAGAAAGCGGCCTGTTTCCAATCCCGGGAGGCGGCGCCATAGGGGGCGCCTGGAAACCACTCGCTGCCTCACTGGAAGCAACGGGAAGGCTCTTTGACAGAACCTGAGTGAGTAAGGAGAGGGCCTCCTAAGCTCACTGCCCATACTGGCCGGTTCAACAGGGGAACGAACCGGCAAAGTGGCTTCACCTCTGACCCTCATAACCAGCGAAGGGTCACGATCCTCCAAAACACCCGACATGGGACATCGGGCGGCAGCCGAAACATCTGAAGGCAAATGTGTATAGGGGTGTGACACACCCCGAGGATCAACATAGCGGGAACTCATGAGAGTCACCGCGGACCTCTGCAGGGCAGAAGGTCCAGGCTGCACAAAAGACGTTGGTCCCCCAAAACTGGTCGTGTGGCCAGAATGAGTGGACGGAAATGCCATGGAGTTCATAGTGTCCCACTAAGAACATCCAAATCCAATGACAACTGTGGTGCTCGACGGCACAGAGACCACAGTAGAGGGTCCGGCCGGCAGCCACTTCCAACTTTGCTGAGTTGAAGTCAGGGAAGGCTGAGGCCGTTACCCCCATGTCTACACAAGCAGACACCGCAGCAGACCACTGCAGGTATAAAACTACTGTGCTCAATGGCTGAGAGGACACAGTAGGGGGTTCAGTCGGCAGCCCCATCCGACTTCGCCGAGTGGAAGTCGGGGATGGCTGAGGCCGATACCCCACAACCGCACTAAAGACATCCCTGCAGACCCTGGCAGGGATAAGCCGAGGTCGGCTAAAAACGGTGCCCAATGACATTGTAGACGGAACAGCAGTAGCAGCAGATACGACGGGAGCTGTTGGAACTGGCGGAAAAGCGGAGAGAGCCACCAAGCTCGGCCTCCAAAGGAGGAGTCACAACCCTAGTGACAGCTTCAGATGTCGACTGGAGAGGGCGCATAATCCCGGAACCAGGCATCTCTTCACCAGAAATCCAACAGCTCCCGCAGTATCCACCACGGTAAAAAACTGCACATTCCCCACGGAAGGGGAATAACTCTCACCAGATATGGTCGAGTTGAGAAGCCCCGAAACGACAGGGTTCCCCACCCCCCGCTGGTGTGGGAGGAGCTGCACATCCCCCACGGAGGGGGAGCAATTCCCACCAGACGTGGTCGAATCGGGCAACCCCGAAACGATAGCATTCCCCACCCTCTGCGGGAGTGGGAGGAGCTGCACATCCCCACGGAGGGGGGGGGGGGTCAAACTCACACCAGAAGTGGTCGAGTTGGGGGGGGCAGGAGGAGCTGCACATCCCCCACGGAGGGGGTAAACTCACACCAGACGTGGTCGAGTCGAGAGGCTCCCGAAATGACAGCATTCCACACCACCTGCAGGTGCGGAAGAAACGGCCACGAGAACGCACCAGGGCGAGGGCAAAAGGAATTGCCCTAAAGGAACCGAACTGGAAATAACAGAGGTGAGAGCAGTAGAAGAAAAAGGTGAACTCAACAGAAACAGAATGTAGAAGAACACCCTCAACTGCGAGAGAAGGTGGCAGAAAAAAACGGTGGGTACATGACAGAACCCAGACGGTCGACAGGGACCGAAAAAACAGAAATTCAGCCCTCAACAGAGTGAAGAAATCTTGTTCAGACAGTCCCAGATTGACACCTAACTCCAAAAATTAATTCATCAACCGAACGAAAAATTTATTGTCGAATCGCGTGATGTCGAAAACAAAACATTCGCAAAAACGGAATAGTAAATAATATACAATGAGAATGTGGTTGAAAATATAAACGAGAATATATAAAACACAGTCCTGTTATTATACGATCTTCAGATCCATAAATTCAGTCACAGGAAAACCATTATCGACGAGTTAAAATATCACTGTTACAATAGCAAAGATGGCACACATCCACCACGTGTGCGGATAATCAAAAGAATGATGAATTGACGCATTGCACACTGTTTTACGGTAGTCGTGGATTTGTACTATGGAAGAGCGTCCCATACTGAGTGTGCGCCGATGGCGCTCAACCCAGTTTTGGTTTATTTTTTCGGGGTGTTTTTACACCACTTTTCTTTCCCAAATCTTGGGAAAGATTAAAATAGAGAGTATTTTATCCGAGTTAGGTTCTTCCACTGTAGTGCAAGCCTGTAGTAAACAATTGAGGTAGGTTGATAAGAAATTAATTGGCGATTTTTGTTAATGGCACTGGCTGGTTTTGGTTGGGTAAAGGGTTAAATTTTCCCTCACTATGAACTTTGAGAGCCAAATGGTGATTGTTAAACATGATCACATAAAATATGGCCTGGACAAGAGACTTGAAATTTTATGCCAATCATATACGGTAATTATTTCTATTCCAGCAGCTCAACTGTGTCATTTTCTATACCATCAAAACTGCATGTAAGAATGATCCTGTTATACTGATGTTACTGCTAGGTACATTTTGGTTGAGAAGATAATGGCAAGAGGAATGGATGAATTGATGGGAAGACCTGCCTTTCTAGCAGGTACCCAGGTTTTTATGCGAGCTATCTGCAAATTCATATTTTCCAGGCAACACTTGGATTTTGAAAGAAAAAACAATATTTCAAATCAAGTTCAGTTGTATGAAATAGCACTTAAATAATTTGCATGGGAACCTAAAACAAATCAAAGATGGTGGCATGAAGCACCAAAGATATTTGGTGCTTCATGCAACCACCTTTGCATTATTAACCGTATCTAAATGTTGAGCATGATTTTTATATCATTAAACTAAGTTGAAATGATAATTTGAAATCGTAAGCCTTTTTGCTCTTCTTTTTCTTCAGGCTTCGGTTTGAGCTACACCCTTCCACATACAATTTATCACCATTTTTAATGTTTTTACATCACTTCAACTTTTAGGTCATTTTGGACATAACTTTACATTAAAAAAGGCTAAGTTTGTGACAGGTGCAGCTCTGTGGTTATGAAGGATACAGCTTTGAAGCTTCGCACACCACTTTCTGGTCATTTAAAATTGTTAATAACATCTTTACTTTGTTAAATTTCTATCCATGATGAGAGTTTTACATTTTTTCTTAACCCGTTTATTTTCAACCACATCTGAAGGCTCATCTTATCAAAATTTTGGAAATATAATGTCTAATAAACATCATATCTAAAAGCCTGGGAAATTCACAATGTTTAAGACCATACTGACAAGTGATGTCATTGGAGGTCAATGACCAAAAATTAAAATGTGTTCGATTTTCATAAAATTTTAGTATTTTGTAGTGTTAAAAAAAGAAGAAACCTGGCATTTTTTAATTTTTTCAATTTAATGCCATTTTGATGTTTTTACATCACTTCAACTTTTTGATGGTTTTGGGATCTTTTACATTAAAAGGCTCAAGCATAAAACACTTAGGTCAACTTACATGCTAATCCATTCCACACATAGAGACCAAGTGGCCCTGTGATGGTTTCTATTGGCTTAGCACAGATGTTGTACACAGCAAAAAACATGGATATAAGTCCCCATATGATGCCAAATGACAGGAATGCAACTGCTGATGCCCATAATCCTAGGGCCCATGAACCATATCTATCCAAATCTGACAGTGCTGCAAATAGAAAGAGAAAAAAGCAATTAGAAAATCAAATTATTTTTGAAGTATAAATCTTATTTGTAGTTCCATATCTCTATATGGTGGGATATGACCATGACAAAACAATTTATCATTGACAGTTACTCAATCAAATATTTTTTTCATATTTAAATATTGTTGAAAGTTCTCTTTTTTACCCTCTTCTTATGAAACCAGTCAAATAATCTAACTTTCTATGGACTTTCACTGCACCATACACACATATACAAACACAACATACACCACAACCACCCAAAGTTCTTCCACATTTTACTAAACAAAAAGAAAATCATTATTTTTCAGGAGTAGATATTTCTGTGTTAACCCTTTGAAACAGAGACCACTTTTCCAGCCCGGGAACATGATATGTCATCATTTCATTAACTGGTAGAGTGCTGGAAAATGAAAACCCATATTTGGGCCATATTCTGAAGTGCAGATACCACAGCCTTAGGTCTTCATATTCTGTAGAGGTACTTCATACTTTCTTTGAAGTGCAATTATTTCGTCTGCATGGATTTGCCTTGTTGGGGAGCGCGGTGGCTCAGTAGGTAGAGGTGCAGGCTGCAAGCCGAGAGGTCCTCGGTTCGAATCCCACCTGCGGCAACCACGTTGTGTCCTTGGGCAAGACACTTCATCTCCATTGCCCGCGTGGGGGCACGATGACGCCGTATACTAAGGCGTACTGCACGTCGATGGTACACATGTCTTCAACCAATCTAACCCTGCCTGTGCTGCAGTGCGGAGTTACGATGTTGGGGAGCTGGCAGCTGCTCGTCGTTGCTCAGTGGTTCTCTCCGGGTACTCCGGCTTCCTCCACCCGTAAAACTGTCACGGTCATGATTAGCCATTGTGCATAAATATGTGACCTTAAACAACAATAAATAAATAAATAAATTTGCCTTGTTACAATTTATGGGAGAGTGCCTAAAGGCACTCTTACATAAACTGTAACAAGGCAAATGTAAATAACAAATTATGATGACCAAAAATAATTTAGCACTCCATCAGTTAAGAAGGATGGCTGCCAATCAATGTTTTCAACAAGCAACCCCAAGGCTGCCCACTGAAAATATTAATTGGTCTATTTATTTATTTACAGAATTTTAAGGTCACATATTTCAGCACAATGGCTAATCATGACCACAACAGTTTTACAGGTGGAGGAAGCCAGAGTACCCAGAGAGAACCATCGAGCAAAGGCGAGCAACTGTCAGCTCCCCAGCATACTAACTCTACACAAGCAGGGTTAGCATTGGTTGAAGACAGGTGCACAACGCTACCATGCCCCCACGTGGGCAATGGGGGTGGAGTGTCTTACCCAAGGAAAACAATGCGGTTGCTGCAGGTGGGAATCGAACCGAGGACCTCTCGGCTTGCAGTCTGCACCTATACCTACTGAACCACCGTGCCCCCATTAATTGGACTGCACTACTGTGTATCTAAAGTGAGACCTGTTGACCAATGTTTCAAAAATTATGTCACAAATACAGGCAGTAGGATTACAAACAGTGGTAGACCAACATAGATTGCCACCCAGGACAAACCTTAGGTGCCATCCTATCTCCGTGCATCGATAAGTATTTTTGGAGACTGTTTTATATCTGGTTTTCATGGCCTATCAACATATTTTACTGTCCCACGAGATGCCACTCCTCCACCCCACTCCCCCTGATGATGACCGCTACTGGTTACAAATAAATAACAGCCAGGACATGCTTTTGTAGGATGAGTTACGAATGCAAAAGCAGGAAGTTGTGACACCATTTCTTGGAAGAGCTTTGAAGGGAAGAATTAACTCATGGGTTTGTATCATTAATGGAGAAATATGCAGCTCTTCAACAACTTATTGTAGTCACAGTGTAACAGCTTTCACATCATCAAACAACATATGAAAGTAAGTTGACACAAAAACTTGTAATACTACAGAAAATGTCATCTCAGGATAACACAAAAAGATACCCCTGCCTGCACCCTAGACCAAAATTTGCAAATGGCAACACCAATGGATGGATGGTCTAATCAGGAATGTTCAGTATACAAAATATACAATCATTCAGATTAAAATTTTCAGACTACATGTAGTTGCAGATACAGAGTCCAATAAAGTAAGTGAAAAGGGTCAAAAACTCTTGGGCAATAGGGTGCAGCAAAATAACCTAACAATATGTGCAAGGTCATATCATGGTTATTCAGCATACAAAAAATATAGCATATTCATTGGAAAGTAAGACCATTTGCGGCTAAAAGTTTGAGATGGGCTTGTTCAATAATCTATGAGAAAAAGGGCAATGACTCTTGAAAACTAAGGTGTAGCAACATGACATAACAAAAGCACAAGTCATATCTTGGTTACTCTTTATACAAAATATCCGAAGTATCTGATGAAAAGTGTGAGAGTAGTTGCGGAGAAAAGTTTGAGGCAGACTAACTCAATAATCTAAGTGAAAAAGGGCAATAACTCTTGAAACATATGGTGTAAGAGCATTAGATAATGATATGCACAAGTTCATATCATGGTTATTCATCAAAGGAAATTACAAAAGTATCCGAAAAAAAGTGTGAGGCTAGTTGCGGATAAAAGTTTGGGATGTACAAGCAGATTCATGGATGAACGGATGCCTAAATGAACAGATGGATGGACATGAGGATCCCTATATACCCATGTTAAAGTTGGAGTATAATGAAATTAACTTTTCAATTTCATCACTTGTTTTTGTCAATAAAATATGTTGTAAATATTCAATTTGCATTGCCACAAAAATGTGCACATCAACAAAGGTTCAATTTTTTGCAGACATCAAAATATATATTGTAAGAAGCATTCCATGATATCAAGGTGTCAACTGAAAACTTACAAGAATTTTATTTTTGTTAACCACTGTCAATTTACAGGTGTGGAGATCTGTGATCATGGAGTTGACAACCTACTGTTACATGAACTGAACATTTCCTTCATACCAAATAACACAAAAAAATCTGTTCAGTACCTGCCTTGTTCTAATGTACAATGTATGGCAAAAAATAATATGATTTAATCTCCTTGTGATTAATTTTTGGGCAGAATGCTACATTAACTTTACCTGTTAGAATTTGTTCAAACATTTAGAAAATTGTTGAGTTTTAGCCTGGAAAACATTGGAATTGTGAACTTCGAAAATATAGCTAGACTATATGCAGGAAGTTTCCAGTGGCTGACAGTCACGAGGCATACTCAGAGGAAGTTTAATTCTCTGTTTGAAAATTCTGGAGAAAAGTGGAGAAGAACAAAGATTTGTAGCACAACAAGGAGCTATGGATATGAATTCCTGATATATGTATGTTTAAATTGGCTGCAGATAGTTGCTCACTTCTGCTGGTACACCAGCTTCCTCCACTCATGTAACTGTCTGACATGAGGTTACCCTGGCTGTCAAAAGTGTCATTAAAAGCCAATATATAAATAAATTGGTTGCTACCTGCATGCATGTTACACAACTAAATACTGCCCAATACCACTTTTAAAATATATGCTTGTGTTGTTTGTAATCATTCCCTGTATCCTTTTTTTAATGCCCATCTCTCAATCTTTTTCTCTATGAGTCTCACTCAGGGTAATAATACTTTTTACATTATGGTAGAACTTCCTCCACCACAATTATTAAGGAACTAAGATCTGCACATGTGTGTAGGTGAAACACAAACTTTTTTCATCATTCGGTCACTCTTTGCTGCTATTTGAAGTTTGGAGGTAAAAAAGAACACTGTTCACTCCAGCAACTCTTTACCAACAAGCACTGCGTGACACAACAAAGGTTTTATGATGGATATAATAATGTTTGTTGTTTCGAAATTGTTTAACTGGTTGAGTGCTAGATTATTTTTGGAACTTGGAATTTGTTCATATAGCTTTGCATTATTAAAAATTATTGGAGAGTGCCTTAAGGCACTCACCAATAATTTTTAATAATGCAAATCTATATGAACACAATTGTATTTGCTTATGACTGAATATGAAATTTGTGTAAAGAATATGAAGACTTTAGTATGGTACCCTCATGTTTCTTGAAAACCATGATAGTGGCTTCCAGCACTCAACCAGTTAAACAGTTTACCTTACACATTGTTAAATTCTAAAGCCTAAGAGGATACAAGTATGTGGTTACAAAGTTTTCAGACTCATTTTTACCTTAGTTGGTAAAGTGAGTTACATGTCCTAGGATACTCAAGACATCTCTGATTTGAACACCTGTGTTTTTACCTTGGATGCTCAAAGTGAGCATTGACTGTCCAATGAGTATATTGGACATTAAAAGAAAACCACAAACATCCAGGAATTTTATATTGGCCATCCAAGGATTTCACCATGGAAAACCTCAGATATTACTGAGATTTTAACTTAGACATTTAAAGAGAATGAATCTCACTGATATCCCAGGTTATTTGGTTTATTCGGGTTGAGAATACCTCAACAGAATTCCTTGGACATTATATTGGTTGGGATATATTGTTAACTAACCCTTTGTACACTGATGTTGAAATATCCAATTTCAGCCTGCATTTTTTCTCACAATGCAACTAGGGATTTAATCAATTTAATAATGCCCACAATTCCAGTAATGGAAAATAGGGAGCCCAAATATCAACCTAGGGATTTAACTTGAACAAACCTGACTGACTTAAGCATCCCCTAATTATGATTCTGACCATTGGATCTGAAGAAGTAGAAATTCAAAGATTATTCCTCATATTGGACTAAGTTAAAGAGCCCAAATATTAACTGAGGGACTTGATTTTTAAAACTTGTATATGACTTCCCTAAGAATGGTGTAAAACATATATCACAAGATTCTGATTGGGGGTTCATGAAAAGATTTTTAAAGAATATTCCTCATGTTGAACCAAGTTAAAATTTGGGCTCCAATAGGGAGCTCAAATATTAATCGAGGGATTTGATTTGAACAAACTATAATCTGACCCCCATAAGCATGCTGTATCCTAAATATCAAAAGTCTTGTATTACTTGATTGCTTCGAACCAGTCCAAGTAATATTCAGACCAAATTGTTTGATTCACAGTGTTATGGACACAGAATCTAATGGGGCACAATAATAACTCAAAAGAAGGGAAAGGCAGGACTTGCACTTTGTTTAATATTTCATAACACCCAGTACAATGTTGCAATAGAATCTGAATTGGGGACAACAGGAAGACAGCCAATCTGTTATTCCCCACGTTATACAAATGTGTTTCAATCTGTAATTCCCCACGGTATACAAATGTTTTTTCATGTGATTTTATTTTCATTATTATTGTTTATATGTTTACTGTGAAATGAAGAATCAATCAATCAATCAAAGATTCTGACAGGTGGATCTGACGAAGAAGATATTTAAAGATTATTCCACATATTGCACTAAGTGTCCCACAGAGAGACCAATTATTCACCAATGTGATTGATTTGGTCAAACATGAATCCGACTCCTGTAAGGATTCTGTATTCCATGTATGCTATTCAAAAAAAGTAGGGGGTATTTGATAAAAGTGAGATATACGAAGAAATATATTTATATTTTCATCAAAAAGACAGTTGAGGCATTGCACTGTTACATCTGGGGAATGATTTCAGCGAGTTGGGTGTCTAACAAGCACACATTCCATGCACTGAGCTGTATAAGACATGGAGGGTCAGCCAGAGAATTTACAACATTCAGTCCAAGACCTCAATACCTTGTAAATCCTCATCGGTTCACGAGACAAGTGCGGATTCGACATAGCATACTCCTCACCAAACGTCCAATATCAGCTTGACTGATGTTATTCCATTCTTCCTGCAGTGCAACGGCGAATTCCTGGACAATGGTAGGGGTTTGTTGGCATTGTCGTAGACGCCTGCCAAGCATATTCCAGAAATGCTTGATTGATGAAAGGTCTGGACTTATTGCTGACCAAAGCAGTGTAGTGATGTTCTGCTCCTGGAGGAACTCTGTTGTGACATGGGCCCTGTGTGCTCATCTTGGAAAATGAATCGACGGCCGTGACGTGGCGCAAATGGCACCACATGAGCTCCTAACATGTTGTCGCGGTAGTACTGCCCTGTGATACGCCCTTGGATGACATGTAATGCTGTTCTGCTTGTCATGGTTATGCCTACCCACAACATAACCGATCCACCACCAAAACAATCGTGCTGCCTAACGGTTACATCTGGATATCATTCGTTCTGCCGCTGCCACACTCTGTTTCGTCTGTCGTGGAAGTCGAGAGCAACCTCGATTCATCGGAAAACATGACGTTGCTCCACTGAAGCTTGTCCCAGTGCTGTCATGCTCCACACCAATTATGCCTTGCTGTGATGTGACGTTCAGTTAAACGTGGAATTATTCGAGGCCATCGAGTGTACAAATTCCAGCTGTGTAGGCGATTTCGAATAGTCTGACCACTGACTTGCACATCTGTCGCTCGGTGCGGCTGCTGTCCATTTTCTGAGGCACTTTGATGGCGGTTACGTAATGCTGTGGTTCGGATGAAATGATCCTGGTTAGCAGTTGTTGCCCTTGGACGACATGACCGGTGTCTGTCTCCAACATTGCCTGTCTGACGGTAGCGTGACCACAACCTGCTAATCACCGATTGAGTAACGTTGAGAATTTGAGACACTGCAGGCTGTCTTTTGCCAGCTTCCAACATGCCAACAGCATGTAAACGCTCGTCATTTGTGAGTCTTCGCATACCTCAAAAGTTACGTTTCGACCAGAAACTATTGATGAACAAGTTTATACCAAGAAAAGAACGATGAGACCTCCGAAAAAGCCCGTCTAGACAAATGAAAATTGCAAAATGTACCCCACAGACATTAACTCGGCACTCGTGCGTAAAACCTGCACAAAGTTTTCATGGGCCAGTGACATTAATGATCCACACTAAACTTGGTAACATATTGACATGTCCAATCGCACGTATACAATACCATTTTCCGAAAATATTGACATCAGTTTGGATATCCCCTACTTTTTTTTAATAGTATATGAAAAGATTCTGACCACTGGTTCTGGAGACAAAGAGTTTTAAAGATTATTCCTTATACTGGACTAAGTTAAAGTTTGGGGTCCAACTAAGAACCCAAATATTAACACAGCGACTTGATTTGAACAAACTTATATCTGACCTCCCCAAGGATGCTGTACACCAAACATCAAAAGATTCTGACTGTTGAATCTGAAGAAGATGATTTTTAATGATTATTTCCCATATTGCACTAAGTTAAAATTTGGACTCCCATAGTGAGCCCAATTATTAACTGGTAGAGTGCTAAATTATTTTTGGTCATTCAAATTTGTCCACGTCTCTTTGCCTTGTTACAATTTATGGGAGAGTGCCCAGTGGCACTCTCCCATAAATTGTAACAAGGCAAATCCTCACAGACTAAATAATTTCAATTCAAAAATTATATGACGCAAATCCATAGAATATGAAGCCATTAAGTTGCAGCGCCTTCACTTCAGAATAAAGCCCAAATATGGGCTTCCAGCACTCTACCAGTTAACCGATAGGCTTGATTTGAACAAATATGTAAACACACACACACTTTACTTCACTCACTTAACCAGGCTGTATGTATATGTATATCATGCAGAAAGAGTTTGCCAATATGGAAGAAAGGTTTTTCTTCGAAAAAAAATGTATTGCTGATCTTTTTACACTGGTAAAATACTCATTTCCAACATTGTTTCTTGCAGGCATCTCCCCAAGAAACACTGTCAGATACAGTTATTATGACATTACCAGTATCTAACACAGATTCTTGGAAAGCTCATGCTGACAGCTTTCCAATAATCAATGCCAGATACTGGAGTAAGAGAATTCCAAGTAAAATTTTAAGGTTTCAATTTTCAAGATCTTGAATCGGGAGTGGAAAATTCCACTCGTCTGCTCATCATGATGAGGAAATATTGATACTGGTGCAGAACAAGTGGAAAATTGCATTTGGTGATCTGGCTAAACAAGTAAAAAAATAGTTTCAATACCTGTGATGTTTCATTTTTTCTCTTGAAAAGGTGGATTGTCCAGTTTTTAGACTTGATCACCACTGTATTCAGAATGATCATGAGTGATATTGCCTGCAGGACAATTTGGCATGAGCAACCAAAAGAAAATGACAAACAAAAATTTGCATGCTCCATTTGCAGCCAAACTGTAAAAAAAAATATTGAAAATGAATTCTGAATCAAGTTCATACCATGAACTAAATAGTGATTTTCAGAATATTTCCCATATTTCTTTTAATATGATTGAATTGTTATGTAGGACGACTGAGATTTTACAGTAACTTATCCTGTTGGATACATATGTTTTGAAAAAAAAATTGTCAAGCCCTGAGCATTTGAAATTTCCATGGTTTTCAATGTTTTAATGATGTATTCAAACCTGTAACAATGCATTCTGACTAGGCATGTAAACCTATTCTGTTCCATACTGTACCTGCACCTAATCAATAATCTGTCAATATTTGAAATTGCAACATTTGGGTGAGAAAAGGATGATCTCAGGTAGGCGTGTATGATTTTTCCCAACAGCTGATTACTGATGACAAACAACTGTTACATCACCTTTGTAGTGTCATTTGCATTCTTTGAACCACTTTGTTATCTATTCTCATCTTATTAAGCATGTCACTCATCACACAATGATTGAATTGAGATGAGAAATACACTACAGAAGAACCATGTTAAGTGAATAGCCACTTTGCTTGTTCAAAATATTCAGTTAACAGGACAATTCAATCAATGAAAAAATTAATTTTCCATCATTTAAAGATTTCTTTCCTTATTTATTATTGGTGTTTAAAGTCACTCAACATTTGTGGCCATACCATATCCACAACACAAGTGCTGTGTCAAGTTTATCGTTTATACAAGTACTGCCCACTTCTGAGGACTTTTACCCCAGGTATTAGTTAACTGATCAGATTATACCAGTAAAAACAAGAACTAGCTTATCACAGTAAACAAGCACTACTACACTTTCCAGGGTTCCCATATGGATATATTTTGAAGATGAATTCAGCATTTTTTGTGTTGTATCTTATTTCACGGAGCTCAGAGAGCTCCGTCAATTAAGATATAAGATATTAAATGCATTTATACCATGATTGCTATGCGTATTCAATAAAGACATTGGGAAATGTGCTGGATACATCACACATGGAGTCTGGCTTAGGCCGCAATAAAAAAAATTCCTAGATTTTAATCCCCGACCATCCCTATTTTTTTAATCCATCCCAAGTTTTTTATTAGCATTTTAAAATTTTTTGTCATATCGTCTCCTTTTAGGAGAACCACTAGAAAATTATTCTTTTAACAATTTTCACTTTGTTGATAATTCCTACTCTTGACATCATTTCTTGGGAAGCTTTCAGGGAGAGCTTCCCCAAAAACGATGTCAAGTACTGGAATTATGAACTGAGTGAAATGTGATCAAAATTTTCTTGTGGTTATCCAACATCTTATTTCTGCTGGTACTGTAGATATGACCCAAGTACCTTTTGGAGCCATTCATGGAGTCTTATTACTCAAATTTTATTCCCATTTACCTGAGTAATCTCTTGTTATAGGTTTTAGACCCATATCCCCCACTGCCATGCCCCTAACCCACCAGTTCCTAGGGCTGTTCTATATTATCCAGTCTCTCAGTGAAATAGAAAATAAAATTCCCTCGCCCACCCCAGTTTGAAAAAAAAAAGTTGGATGAAAATCTTGGAATTTTTTTATTGTGGCCTTACGCATAAGAACATCATGTAAGAATGCATCTGCTTGGACATTATGCATCTGAGTAATGTTATGAAATGAATGAAAAGCTCTTGACACAAAACAGTGTCAAGCAAGAAAGTTATCCGACTTTCAAAAGTAATATTTTCTTTTTAAGATATTATCTTTATCCACTCAGTTCAAATTTAACAGGCCTGGCAGTCTAGAAAATCAGGGAATGCAAAACAATTGCCATCCGCAGATTGCTTGGGAGTGCAATTGCACCTGGAACTTTCAATGCATATACTTGTATGCTATTTTGGTTATACTCACTTCAAGGTATTACTATTGTGACTGAAAAATTGTACAACATTCAGCTACATAAAAATTGGCACACACATCTTCTCATTATTCAAAATGTTGCATTCAATTCTTATTTGACTGTCTTCTACACTGAAAATGTATCGAAATGAGACACAGAATGGGTCGTGAATTATTGTGAATCAATGCAACATTGACAAATCGTCCCTTGAGTTCCAATGTGTTCTATGTGCCAGTAGGCACATAGAACACATTGGAAATCAGGGGACGAAATGATAATAGATATTAAAGACAGTCCCAAACAGGCCTGGCATTCCAGAAAATCAAGGGGTGCAAAAGACTGCCCTCCTCAATTTTTTTAGGTGTGCAGCCAGTGGCGGGCGGAGGCTCTTGGGGGCATGATGGGGCCCTCGGACAGACACAGGACGAAAAATGGAAATTTTTTGAAAATTATGGATGAAAAACACCAAATCCTTCACTCTATTAGAGAGGAGAATTCAGTTGTCTATTAATGAAACTTTTGATTCTTCCTTTATCTTCTTCTTGATTTGTTGGACTAGCTGTCATTGTGTTTTACTTTCGGTTTACTGTAAGCGGAGACTACGGAATGGCGTGTTGATGAAAAACTCTATTCCAGCGTGCGGAGAAATTTCATTTGTGCACATGAGCCTGTGAATTATTAACTTCTCTGCAGGGGCCCAATTTTTTTATAGAGGGGGCCCCAAAAAAACCCTACAAATTTCTTTTTCCTTTTAGCCCTTGTGAGCCACCTGGAGCCCAGTGCCACTGGCCACCCAGGCCCCATGGACCAGCCGCCATGGCGTGCAGCACTCCTAAAGAATGTCAGGCTTGAATTTAATCATGGTATAAAAAGAGATTACAACTCATGTTGAGTACAAGGGACAGGAATGAACAACCCTTAGTGGACTCCACCTCGGGTCGTTGATCCCAGTCCCCTGTACTCCACCCTCATTGTGTTCTGTCTTAATATTGGAAGTTCTAAGCTGATGAGGCTGTAAAGCTGGGGAGTTCATTAGCTGTTGGAAAATTTTTTCCCAAATAACTGTATTATTAAATTAATAACATTCAATCTATAACCTGTATGGAATTAGTAGGTAGAAATTGTACAAAATGCATGGCAAAAGTTTGGTGTTTAAAAGTTAAAATGCAGTTAAAAGTGTTATTGTATTACACAATATCCAATTTATTTATTTATTTATTGGTGTTTAAGGTCACATATTTCTGCACAATGGCTAATCATGACCACGACAGTTTTACGGGTGGAGAAAGCCGGAGTACCCAGAGAGAACCACCGAGCAACGGCGAGCAACTGTCAGCTCCACAACATACTAACTCCACACAGGCAGGGTTAGCATTGGTTGAAGACAGGTGCACCATCGATGTGCAGTACGCCTTAGTGCACAGCGTCACCATGCCCCCATATGGGCAATGGGGGTGAAGTGTCTTGCCCAAGGACACAACGCAGTTGCCGCAGGTGGGATTCGAACTGAGGACCTCTCGGCTTGCAGCCTGCACCTCTACCTACTGAGCCATCGTGCCCCACACAATATCCAATTACCAGGGTTCCTACTGTACATGAATAGAGAGAGAGTGATCATTAACCCTTTCCACACTGATGTCAAAATATAAAAAATTTCACCTTGAATTTTTTTCCATATGCAACCAGGAATTTAATCAATTCAATCTTGTTAGACAGAGCTCCTCAAACATAGTTCAATTCCTTGTTCTATTGTGGAAAAGTATGCTGCTTAAAATTAGGGTATTTTGACATCAGTGTTTAATGGGGTTAAAATATCCACAGCTGATGCATCTTGTGATTTTCATTTCTGTGATTTGAGGTTTTTTTAATTTTTTACAAAATCTGTCAATTTTATCTGGGTGAAAGTTGCACTTTCAACATGGTGTACAGTGTTCAAACACCCTGAAAGAAAAAGAAATCCAGATCTTTTCTTGGAAATTTTTAATCCCTGTCCAGCTACTTTGGCTAAAATTATTTTACCCCTCTGCATGCTAATGTCAAAGCACCGATCTTTCAAGCTGCAAAATTTTCCATACTGTAACTTGGAATTCAACTAATTTGATACTGTTTGAATGGGCTCTGTCAAACAGGAATAAACTGGCTAAATTTGGAGCTGCAGTCGGGGGAAATTTGCTTTGCATAGAGTTCATTTCAATGAGGAGGGCTCATGATATGGTTTTGTTTAAATTTTATTGAAAAATTGTAAAAATAATATTCAAAATAATAAATTTTGATGTCTTATATATGTATTACAAAACCAACAAGATCGAGTTATTTGTGAGCAAAGCACACAATGGTGTATCCCCGCATTTCATTAGCAACACCTTAGCATAGTCTTAACATTTTTGAATTAATACCCAAGGAGCCTTTTGATGAAAACTGATTTTCTAACAATAAAAGTGGTTCCACTGGAACCACCTGGGGCAAAATCAAAATTCCAAAACCTTCATATACATCCAATGATGCTACATGAACACATTAGCATAGTTTATATGATTCAAATTAAATATCCTAGAAGACTTTGATGAAAACTGATTTTCCAATGATAAAAGTGGTTTCAGTGGAACCACCTGGGGCCAAATCAAAATTCCGAAACCTTCATGCACATCTAGAGATGTTACCTGGACACCTTAGCATAGTTTTAACGTTTCAAATTAAATACCCTAGGAGCCTTTTGATGAAAACTGATTTTCTAACGATAAAAGTGGTTCCATTGGAACCACCGGGGGCAAAATCAAAATTCCGAAACCTCCATGCACATCTAGAGATGTTACCTGAACACATTAGCATAGTTTAAACATTTCGAATTGAATACCCTAGGAGCCTTTCGATGAAAACTGATTTTCTAACGATAAAAGTGGTTCCACTGGAACCACCGGGGGCCGAATCAAAATTCCGAAACTTTCATGCACATCTAGAGTTGCTACCTGAACACATTAGCATAGTTTAAGCATTTCGAATTAAATACCCTAGGAGCCTTTCGATGAAAACTGATTTCCTAACGATAAAAGTGGTTCCACTGGAACCACCGGGTGCAAAATCAAAATTCCGAAACCTTCATGCACATCTAGAGATGTTACCTGAACACATTAGCATAGTTTAAACATTTCGAATTGAATACCCTAGGAGCCTTTCGATGAAAACTGATTTTCTAACAATAAAAGTGGTTCCACTAGAACCACCGGGGGCAAAATCAAAATTACGAAACCTTCATGCACATCTAGAGATGTTACCTGAACACATTAGCATAGTTTAAATGTTTCAAATTGAATACCCTAGGAGCCTTTCGATGAAAACCGATTTTCTAATAATAAAAGTGGTTCCACTGGAACCACCGGGGGCAAAATCAAAATTCCGAAACCTTCGTGCACATCTAGAGATGTTATCTGAACACATTCGCATAGTTTAAATGTTTTGAATTAAATACCCTAGAAGCCTTTCGATGAAAACTGATTTTCTAATGATAAAAGTGGTTCCACTGGAACCACCGGGGGCAAAATCAAAATTCCGAAACCTTCATGCACATCTAGAGATGTTACCTGAACACATTAGCATAGTTTAAACATTTCGAATTGAATACCCTAGGAGCCTTTCGATGAAAACTGATTTTCAAACAATAAAAGTGGTTCCACTAGAACCACCGGGGGCAAAATCAAAATACCGAAACCTTCATGCACATCTAGAGATGTTACCTGAACACATTAGCATAGTTTAAACATTTCGAATTGAATACCCTAGGAGCCTTTCGATGAAAACTGATTTTCTAATAATAAAAGTGGTTCCACTGGAACCACCGGGGGCAAAATCAAAATTACGAAACCTTCATGCACATCTAGAGATGTTACCTGAACACATTAGCATAGTTTAAATGTTTCAAATTGAATACCCTAGGAGCCTTTCGATGAAAACCGATTTTCTAATAATAAAAGTGGTTCCACTGGAACCACCGGGGGCAAAATCAAAATTCCGAAACCTTCGTGCACATCTAGAGATGTTATCTGAACACATTCGCATAGTTTAAATGTTTTGAATTAAATACCCCAGGAGCCTTTCGATGAAAACTGATTTTCTAATGATAAAAGTGGTTCCACTGGAACCACCGGGGGCAAAATCAAAATTCCGAAACCTTCATGCACATCTAGAGATGTTACCTGAACACATTAGCATAGTTTAAACATTTCGATTTTGAATACCCTAGGAGCCTTTCGATGAAAACTGATTTTCTAACAATAAAAGTGGTTCCATTAGAACCATCAGGGGCAAAATCAAAATACCGAAACCTTCGTGCACATCTAGAGATGTTACCTGAACACATTAGCATAGTTTAAACGTTTCGAATTGAATACCCTAGGAGCCTTTCGATGAAAACTGATTTTCTAACAATAAAAGTGGTTCCATTAGAACCATCAGGGGCAAAATCAAAATACCGAAACCTTCGTGCACATCTAGAGATGTTACCTGAACACATTAGCATAGTTTAAATGTTTCGAATTGAATACCCTAGGAGCCTTTCGATGAAAACTGATTTTCTAATGATAAAAGTGGTTCCACTGGAACCACCAGGGGCCGAATCAAAATTTCGAAACCTTCATGCACATCTCATTTTTTAACGATAAAACTCATTTTTTAACGATAAAAGTGGTTCCACTAGAACCACCGGGGGCAAAATCAATATTCCGAAACCTTCATGCACATCTAGAGATGTTACCTGAGCACATTAGCATAGTTTAAACATTTCGTATTGAATACCCTAGGAGCCTTTCGATGAAAACTGATTTTCTAATGATAAAAGTGGTTCCACTGGAACCACCAGGGGCCGAATCAAAATTTTGAAACCTTCATGCACATCTAGAGTTGCTACCAGAACACATTAGCATAGTTTAAATGTTTTGAATTAAATATCCTAGGAGCCTTTCGATGAAAACTGATTTTCTAACGATAAAAGTGGTTCCACCTGGGGCAAAATCAAAATTCCAAAACCTTCACCAATCTGATCATATTTTTGTGCCCTGTAGGGTGTGCTAAAGGTAAATATTGATGTCTAACCTAACTTAACTAAGTTAAAAGGTCGTTGCCAGCAGCAACATTTTTTGACGAAAATGGAAGAAAATCGATAGCTCCCATCTAGAGGCCACCCCAAACAAGCATATCAGGTGTCAAAGCAATCCAAGCATAAATGTTCCCTGTTGGGTGTGCCAAAAGGAAATACAGCCAGGGCAACATTTTTTGACGGAAATGGAAGAAAATTGATAGCTCCCATCTGGAGGTCACCCCAAATAAACACACCAGGTTTCAAAGCAGTCTCATCACAAATGTGCCCTGTAGGGTGTGCCAAAGGGAAATATTGATGCATAACTACACAAGTTCATCGAAGGTCATTGCCAGCGGCAATATTTTTTTATGGAAATGGAAGATAATCGATAGCTCCCATTTAAATGTAACCCCAAACAAGTGTACCAAGTTTCAAACAGATCTGATCATAAATGTGCCCCGTAGGGCATGCCAAAGGAATATATTGATGCCTGACTAAACTAAATTCAAAGGTCGTAGCCAGTGGCAAAATATTTTGCCAGAAATGGAAGAAAATCAATAGCTCCCATCTAGAGGTCACCCCAAATAAGCATACCAGGTTTCAAAGAAATCTTATTATAAATGTGCCCTACAGGGTGTGCCAAAGGGAAATATTGATGCATAACTGCACTTAGTTCATCGAAGGTCACTGCCAGTGGCAACATTTTTTACGGAAATGGAAGAAAATTCATAGCTCCCATCTAGAGGTCACCCCAAATAAGAATACCAGGTTTCAAAGCAGTCTCATCACAAATGTGCCCTGTAGGATATGCCAAAAGGAAATACTGATGCATAACTGCACAAGTTCATCGAAGGTTGTTGCCAGCGGTAACATTTTTTTACAGAAATGGAAGATAATCGATAGCTCCCATTTAGAGGTAACCCCAAACAAGCATACCAAGTTTCAAACCGATCTGACCATCATTGTGCTCTGTAGGGCATGCCAAAGGAATATATTGATGTCTGACTAAACTAAGTTCAAAGGCCGTTGCCAGCGGCAACATTTTTTGCCAGAAATGGAAGAAAATCAATAGCTCTCATCTAGAGGTCACCCCAAATAAATAAGCATACCAGGTTTCAAAGAAATCCTATTTTAAATGTGCCCTGTAGGGTGTGTAAAAGGGAAATATCGAGGTCTGACTAAACTAAGTTCAATGGCCATTGCCAGCGGCAACATTTTTTGACGAAAATGGAAGAAAATCGATAGCTCCCATCTAGAGGTCACCTCAAACAAGCAACCAAGTTTCAAAGTGATCTGATCATATATGCGGTCCTGTGTTGTGTGCCAAAAGAAATTGTGGACATACGTGACAGCAATTGTTAACTTTTCACATCTCAGGGAGCATGCGAAGTACTTTTTAACCCTTTACCTAACAAATTGGCCACATCCGCCCACATAATTTTCAAATTTAGCAATTGAAAAAAAAATGTTTTTCAAAAAGTTTCACCCAAACCACATGTTGTGATCCCTCATTGGAACGAGCTCGGTGATATGTGATATATCACGTGATATGTTTAAACGAAAACATATCACGTGATATATCACATATCACCGGGCTCGTTCCAATGAGGGAGCACAAGATGTGGTTTGGGTGAAAATTTTTGAAAACATTTAAATGAAAGTGTCAATGACACTGCAGCTTGACTTGACAAACTTGAACTTGGTAAGTTATATGTGAAATTGCAAAGTAGAAGATCATTGGTACCAATGTTATTTGGTGCAATTTAAACATAAGAGCATTGTGTGTTCACAACATCAGAGTAATCCACGCATTTTTAAATGTAAACTGTAAGGCTGGCTAAAGGAAGAATGTTGATACACAAATGCAGTAAGTTCAGAGGTTATTGTAAACGGCAACTTTTTTCACAGAAATGAATGCTAATCAATAGATCTTATCTTGAGGCCCCGCCTGATGAGAACACCAAGTTCAAAAACAATCCAAAGATAAATGTGCCCTGTAGGCCATGTCAAAGAAGAATGTTGATGCACAAATGCAATAAATTCAAAGATTGTTGCTAACAGCAAAAGTTTTTGATGGAAATGAAAAGAAAATCAAAAGCTCCGATCTTTGTCACCCTGTATAAGTAGACAAAGTTTCAAAACAACCTGATAATGAATGTGCCCTCTGAGGCATGCCAAAGAAGATGTTAATGCACAAATGGACTAAGTTTGAAGGTCATTGCTTGTGGTATTGTCGTGATCTCTGTCCATCCGTCCGTCCATCCATCTGTCCGTACGTCACACCCTGAAAGGCTCCTAGGATATTCAATTCGAAACGTTTAAACTATGCTAATGTGTTCAGGTAACATCTCTAGATGTGCATGAAGGTTTCGGAATTTTGATTTTGCCCCCAGTGGTTCCAGTGGAACCACTTTTATTGTTAGAAAATCAGTTTTCATCGAAAGGCTCCTAGGGTACTCAATTCGAAACATTCAAACAATGCTTATGTGTTCAAGTAACATCTCTAGATGTGCATGAAGGTTTCGGAATTTTTATTTTGCCCCCGGTGGTTCCAGTGGCACCACTTTTATCGTTAGAAAATCAGTTTTCATCGAAAGGCTCCTAGGGTATTCAATTCGAAATGTTTAAACTATGCTAATGTGTTCAGGTAACATCTCTAGATGTGCATGAAGGTTTCGGAATTTTGATTTTGCCCCCGGTGGTTCCAGTGGAACCACTTTTATCGTTAGAAAATCAGTTTTCATCGAAAGGCTCCTAGGGTATTCAATTCGAAATGTTTAAACTATGCTAATGTGTTCAGGTAACATCTCTAGATGTGCATGAAGGTTTCGGAATTTTGATTTTGCCCCCGGTGGTTCCAGTGGAACCACTTCTATCGTTAGAAAATGAGTTTTCATCGAAAGGCTCCTAGGGTATTCAATTTGAAACGTTTAACCTGTGCTAATGTGTTCAGGTAACATCTCTAGATGTGCATGAAGGTTTCGGAATTTTGATTTTGCCCACGGTGGTTCCAGTGGAACCACTTTTATCGTTAGAAAATCAGTTTTCATCGAAAGGCTCCTAGGGTATTCAATTCGAAACGTTTAAACTATGCTAATGTGTTCAGGTAACATCTCTAGATGTGCATGAAGGTTTCAGAATTTTGATTTCACTCCCAGTGGTTCCAGTGGAACCATTTTTATCGTTAGAAAGGCTCCTAGGGTATTCAATTCGAAATGTTTAAACTATGCTAATGTGTTCAGGTAACATCTCTAGATGTGCATGAAGGTTTTGGAATTTTGATTTTGCCCCCGGTGGTTCCAGTGGAACCACTTTCATCATAAGAAAATCAGTTTTCATCGAAAGGCTCCTAGGGTATTTAATTCAAAACGTTTAAACTATGCTAATGTGTTCAGGTAACATCTCTAAATGTGCATGAAGGTTTCAGAATTTTGATCTTGCCCCCGGTGGTTCCAGTGGAACCACTTTTATCGTTAGAAAATCAGTTTTCATCAACAGGCTCCTAGGGTATTCAATTCGAAACATTTAAACTATGCTAATGTGTTCAGGTAACATCTCTGGATGTGCATGAAGGTTTTGGAATTTTGATTTTTCCCCCGGTGGTTCCAGTGGAACCACTTTTATCGTTAGAAAATTAGTTTTCATCGAAAGGCTCCTAGGGCATTCAATTCGAAACGTTTAAACTATGCTAATGTGTTCAGGCAACATCTCTAGAAGTGCATGAAGGTTTCGGAATTTTGATTTTGCCCCCGGTGGTTCCAGTGGAACCACTTTTATCGTTAGAAAATCAGTTTTCATCGAAAGGCTCCTAGGGTATTCAATTCGAAATGTTTAAACTATGCTAATGTGTACAGGTAACATCTATAAATGTGCATGAAGGTTTTGGAATTTTGATTTTGCCCCCGGTGGTTCCAGTGGAACCACTTTTATCGTTAGAAAATCAGTTTTCATCGAAAGGCTCCTAGGGTATTCAATTCGAAACGTTTAACTATGCTAATGTGTTCAGGTGACATCTCTAGATGTGCATGAAAGTTTCGGAATTATGATTCGGCCCCCGGTGGTTCCAGTGGAACCACTTTTATCATTAGAAAATCAGTTTTCATCGAAAGGCTCCTAGGGTATTCAATTCGAAACATTTAAACTATGCTAATGTGTTCAGGTAACATCTCTAGATGTGCATGAAGGTTTCGGAATTTTGATTTTGCCCCCGGTGGTTCCAGTGGAACCACTTTCATCATAAGAAAATCAGTTTTCATCGAAAGGCTCCTAGGGTATTTAATTTGAAACGTTTAAACTATGCTAATGTGTTCAGGTAACATCTCTAGATGTGCATGAAGGTTTTGGAATTTTGATTTTGCCTCCGGTGGTTCCAGTGGAACGACTTTTATCGTTAGAAAATCAGTTTTCATCGAAAGGTTCATAGGGTATTAATTCGAAACGTTAAGACTATGCTAAGGTGTTGCTAAGGAAATGCAGGGATACACCATTGTGTGCTTTGCACACAAATAACTCGATCTAGTTTCTTTTTTATGGAAATTCATAAATATACCCTGCAGAGAATGCAAAGGGGATAAGTTGCTGCACAAATGCAGTAAGTTCAAAGGCTGGCGATAACGACAACACTTTTTTACAGAAATGAACAAAAATCTATAGCTCACATCTAGAGGTCACCCCGGACAAACATACCAAGTTTCAAAGTGATCTGATCATAAATGTGCCCTGAAGGGTGTGTCAAGGGGAAATATTGAGGCCTGACTAAACTAAGTTCAAAGGCCAGTGGCAACATTTTTCTACATAAATGGAAGAAAATCTATAGCTCCCTTATAGATGTTACCCCACACAAGGACACTAAGTTTCTAAGCGATCCAATCATAAATGTGCCCTGCAGGGTATGTCAATGGGAAATACTGATGCTTAACTGCATAAAGTTTTTACTAAGTTCATCAAAGGTCGTTTTTTGACGGACAAGGAAAAAATCAATAGCTCCAATCTAGAGGTTACCCCAAACAAGCATACAAGGTTTCAATGCCATCCGATCATAAATGTTCCCTGTAGGGTGTGCCAAAGGAAATAATAAGGTCTAACTCAACTAAGTTCAAAGGTCGTTGCCGGCTGCAACATTTTTTGAAGAAAACAGAAGAAAGAGGATAGCTCCCATCTAGGTCACCCCAAATAGGCACACCAGGTTTCAAAGCGATCCAATCATAAATGTGTACTGCAGGGAGTGCCAAAGGGAAATATTGATGCATAACTGCATTAGATTCATCAAAGGCTATTGCCAGCGGCAGCATTTTTTTATGGAAATTGAAGAAAATCAATAGCACCCATCTAGAGGTAACCCCAAACAAGCATAGCAAGTTTCAAACCTATCTGATCATAAAGGTGCCCTGTACAGCGTGCCAAAGGAATATATTGATGCCTGACCTAACTAAGTTCAAAGGTCACTGAAAAAAATCGATAGCTCCCCTCTCACCCCCAAACAAGCATACCAGGTTTAAATGCAATCCGATCATAAATGTTCCCTATAGGGTGTGCCAGCTGCAATGATTTTTGAAGGGAATAGAAGAAAATCGATTACTCCAATCAAGAGGTCAACCCAAACAAGCACACCAAGTTTCAAATTGATCCGGTCAAAAATGTGCACTGCAGGGTGTGCCAAAGGGAAATATTGATGCATAACTGCACTTAGTTCATTGAAGGTCAATGCCAGCGGCAACATTTTTTGACAGAAATTGAAGAAAATAGACAGCTCCCATCTAGAGGGTACCCCAAACAAGCATACCAAGTTTCAAAGTGATCTGATCATAAATGCGACCTGTGCAGTGTGGTAAAGAAAATTGTGGATATACGTATGTACATACGTATGCCCACCCACCTGTCCGTACAGACATGAAGGCATAAATACGTATGTATGCCGATGGACGAGAAGTGATGGCAATAGCTCTGCTTGACTTTGTCAAGTTGAGATAAAAACAATAATAATAAATTTTGATATCCTGTGTGTTGTGTAAAGAGGTTAAGGCAAAGTACCCAGAAAGTGAAGGCAGCATAAACTAGAAAAAAAGTTAACCAAGAAATAACAGGATCAGAGTACATAAACCAGTGTGAGGGTTTTCAGGCATCAGTGGTACAAGCAAAGGAGCCCACTTAACCTTTACCTAACTTGAAAAGCAGATGACTCTTGCAAAAATAATTCTTGAATAACTAATTTTTTTTATTTTTTGTCTCAAAAACATAGGTTATGACCCCTTGTTGGAACGAGCTTGACGAGCTCGTTCCAACGAGGGGTCATAACCTATGTTTTTGAGACAAAAAAATGAAAAAAATAATGAAAATTAATTGGCGATTTTTTAGAATAGCGCTGGCCGGTTTTGGCCATTACGTTAGGTAAAGGGTTAATTGGACATCTCTTAATCATATTCAGTACAAGTCAAAATAAGTTGGAGCATAACCACAATAAACTAAGTATACTGCTGCTTCCGCATTGATAAAATCAGAATCTGACATAATTTTCTAGAAAGCTCTTGGAGAGCTTTCCAGAAAATGATGTCAGATTCTGGTCTGATCAGTGTATGAAGAGAAAGATACCTAGTTTATTTATGGTGGTTATCCTACAACTTATTTTGACTTGTACTGTAATCTTGTTAACTGAACATAATTTTCAAACACAAAACCATTTATCATACCTTCAGTACAAATCTGACCTGTAAATTGCATTTAGGTTATACAGTAAACTTCTGTTAATTGAATAAAAAAAATCTTATATGTCGAGAAATTACTTCGACAATAACTAAATTCCCCTTGCTCACAGCCCTTTTTTGCGTTAGAACATCCATCACAGGCATTTAATCTATTATACATTCTTTGACTGAGCTCCATGAGCTTTGTCAAACAGGACATATTAGAAAAAATGCTCAAATTATCTCTAGTATACAGGAAAATAACTAAATCCCTGTTAACTGAACTCTCCTTTTAACTGAATATTTCTCACTAGCAGAGTGGCTATTCAATTAACAGGTTCCACTGTACATGATGTACATGTAAGACTAACATTACATATATATGCCACTCATGCCCCCATCCTCCATCCATCCCTCACTCCCACCCCTCGCCAGCTCCTGAATAGTGTTGGAAACCATGATAGTAGCTTTACATTCCTGATGTTACTCACAGTGAACTTTTACTGACAGAAGAATCAGAAAGAAAACTGTCTCGTGGGATCCAACAACTTATTCTGACTTGTACTATACATAATAATTACCCTGATTATCATGAAAAAATTTTTATATACATTCACACTGGCAGGCTTGCACATTGTACTTTACATGGGTACACCTAACATCCCAAATTTGGATAAAAAAAATCATTAGCTTCTTAGTAAACATTCTTGACATTTATTCAGACAAAGAGAGTGAGACATTTCAAATTGTGATCACTGTTAAGTAAGTTGCTCAGCAATTGGAAATAAATCCTTTAAAATTGCATAGCAATATCACATCTTCAAACTGTGATGAAAGCCTATACACTGGGGAAGTATGGACATGTGTGTGTTTGAAAGTACTTAGTAAATAACACACTGATCATAATGTAAAGTACTGCTTTAACCATCTTCCAAGGCTTCTGAAAAGCCAACCAGCTCTAAATATCCATAGTTCAAAAACATGAACATAGTTAAACATACATGCATTACGCTCAGAGTGAATTACTATTGAAAGACCTGCTGACAGAGGCATACAGACTCAAACCAGAGGCTCAATGGAGCCTAAAATGCTCACCTGGCTCAAATTGTCAAAAGAGATGAGTGTATCAGTAAGTGATCAGCAGCAAGAGCAATTTTTTATTTTGCTATGACACAACCAAAGGCAACATTTTTGGCCATTCATTTCTGCTGGTCCTAGGAATGCTTCCTAGCAAGCTCTGTCCTGTGTAGTATAAAAAAAAAACAACCGAATGAAATTTTTGTTTTGTTTTCAACTACTGTGGTTCTCTCTTACCCCCCCACCCAAAAAAAAGTAACAACAAGAAAGAACAAGAGGCCAGGGGGCCTGAGGGCGCTCACCTGACATGGTAGTCTAAATATCAAATCAGGGACTTGTTTTGAATAAGCTGCATACGCCCCTCCTAAGAAAAGCATATACCAACTAGATGAAGCAGTTGTGCCTACACAATACACAGGATTTTCCTTCTATTTTCAGTTCCTGCACTTTTACGTCCCAAAATTGAGATAAATGCATAAAAAACAGATTTTTTTTTATTTTTGTTCGGAAATTTTCGAAGTCCCCAACAAAATATTTTCAGCCTAAAATTTTTTTTTCTTCTTAAAATTGACCAAAACGCATAAAAAAACCCAAAAAACTAATTGGTCCAAAATTTTCCAAGTCCCACCCGGCCCCCAAATTTTCAGTGTAAAAAAAATAAAAAATTTTTTGTCTTAAAATTGACCAAACGCATAAAAAACAAAAATTTCCGGATTTTGGACCAAAATTTTGGAAGTCCCACCCGGACCCCAAATTTTCAGTGTAAAAATAAAAAATTTTTTTTGTCTTAAAATTGACTGAAACGCATAAAAAACACAAAAAAATTTCCGGATTTTGGTCCAAGATTTTCTAAGTCCCACCCGGACCCCAAATTTTCAGTGTAAAAAAAATTAAAAAATTATTGTCTTAAAATTGAGCGAAACGCATAAAAAACAAAAACAAAAATTTCCGGATTTTGGTCCAAAATTTTCGAAGTCCCACCCGGACCCCAAATTTTCAGTGTAAAAAAAAAAAAATTTTGTCTTAAAATTGACCGAAACGCATAAAAAAACAAAAAAAGAATTTCCGGATTTTGGTCCAAAATTTCTAAGTCCGCAACGGGACCCCAAATTTTCAGCCTAAATATGAACCCAGGGACTTGGCTTGAACAACCTTGAATCTCACCCCCCTAAGGATGCTGCATACCAAATATCAAAAGATTCTTATTGGTAGATCTGAAGAAGATTTTTAAAAAATATTCCTCATACTGCACTAATTTAAACATTTGGGCTCCGATAGAGAGCCTAAATATGGACCCAGGCAATTGATTTCAATAAACATGTGAAACAATCTTCCAAAGATGTTATATGTGAAATTTGAAAGCTTTTGGAGCAGTGGTTTGGGAGAAAAGTAGTCTTATATGTTTTTCCCATTACCCACAGTGTTAAAAAATGCTGACTCAGCACTTTTTCAAAGTCTCAGAAAAGCACCCCATGATAAAACCGATAGCAATTTTTTTGATTATTCCATTTAAGTACTTATGACCCAATAAGCCCTCATATCGAATTTGGTCCAAATCTGCCTCTCGGTTTCGAAAATAGAAATTTTGGGAGGGGCAAATATTCTTGCCCCTCCCATAACGATGGCAAATATAGCCCCACAAACTTCTCGTGAACAAATCTGAGTCTACACCTCAAAAGGAAGCTGCACACCAAATATCAAGTCTCTGCTATTGCTGGTTCATGAGAAGAAGATTTTTTAAGATTTCAGCACTCTTTTTGGGTGTGTCCTTACCAAGGGGCGAGGCAACTTGATTTGAACAAAATCAAATTGCGATGTCATAACAAACTATTATCTCAAATATCAATTAAATTGGTTCAGCAGTTTGGGAGGAGAAGATGCAAACACCATGTTCACAGATGACGGACAATGGACGATGAGTGATCACTATAGCTCTGTTGACAGAAAGTCAGGTGAGCTAACAAGTGACTCGATTTGAACAAACTTGAATTTGACACCCCTAGAGATGTTAAGTACCAAATATGAAAGGATTCTCACTGATGGACCTGAAGAAGAAGAATTTTCAAGAAATTTTCTCATATTGCACTTAAGTTAAACTTTAGGTTTCAATAAAAAGCCCAAATATTAACCCAGGAACCTGATTGGAAGAACCTTCAATCTAACCCTCCCAGAGGTGTTGTACACCAAATATCAAAAGAATCTGACTGCTGGATCTGAAGGAGATGATTTTAAACGATAATTTTCCATATTGCACTAAGTAAATATTTGGGCTTCCTTGGGGAACCCAAATATTAACCCAGGAACTCGATTTAAACAAATTCGAATCTTACACCTCTAGAGATATCACATTCTAAATATGAAAGGATTCTCACTAGTGGGTCTGAAAAAGAAGATTTTTTAAGAAATTTTCTCATATTTCACTAAGTTAAAATTTGGGCTTCAATAAAGAGCCCAAATATTCATCCAGGGATCCCATTTGAACAAACTTGAATCTAACCCCCCTAGAGATGCTGAATACCAAATATCAAATGAATCTAACTGGTGGATCTGAAGAAGAAGATTTTTAAAGATGATTCCCCATATTGCACCAAGTTAATATTCAGCCCCCACAGGAAGCCCAAATATTAACACAGGGCTCGATTTGAACAAATTCGAATCTTACACCTCTAGAGATGTCACATTCTAAATATGAAAGGATTCTCACCAGTGGGTCTGAAAAAGAAGATTTTTTAAGAAATTTTCTCATATTACACTAAGTTAAAATTTGGGCTTCAATAAAGAGCCCAAATATTCATCCAGGGATCCCATTTGAACAAACTTGAATCTAACCCCCCACCTAGAGATGCTGAATACCAAATATCAAATGAATCTAACTGGTGGATCTGAAGAAGAAGATTTTTAAAGATTACTCCCCATATTGCACCAAGTTAATATTCAGGCCCCCACAGGAAGCCCAAATATTAACACAGGGACTCAATTTGAACAAATTCAAAACTTACACCTAAAGAGATGTCACATACCAAATATGAAAGGATTCTCACTTGCAGGTCTGAAAAAGATTTTTTAAGAAAATTTCTCATATTGCACTAAGTTAAAATTTGGGCTCCAATAAAGAGTTCAAATATGCATCCAGGGATCCCATTTAAACAAACTTGAATCTAACCCCCCTAGAGATGCTGAATACCAAATATCAAATGAATCTAACTGGTGGATCTGAAGAAGAAGATTTTTAAAGATTATTCCCCATATTGCACCAAGTTAATATTCAGGCCCCACAGGAAGCCCAAATATTAACACAGGGACTCGATTTGAACAAATTCAAAACTTACACCTAAAGAGATGTCACATACCAAATATGAAAGGATTCTCACTTGCAGGTCTGAAAAAGAAGATTTTTTAAGAAAATTTCTCATATTGCACTAAGTTAAAATTTGGGCTCCAATAAAGAGTTCAAATATGCATCCAGGGATCCCATTTAAACAAACTTGAAACTAACCCCCCTAGAGATGCTGCATACCAAATATCAAAAAAATCTAACTGGTGGATCTGAAGAAGATTTTTAAAGATTATTCCCATATTGCAGCAAAGTAATATTCGGGCTCCCATAGGAAGTCCAAATATTAACCCAGGGATTTGATTTCAACAAACAACAATCTTCCAAAGATGATATATGTGAAATTTGATAGCTTTTGGAGCAGTGGTTTGGGAGAAGAGTTGTCTTAAATGTTTTTCCCATTCCGACAGTGTTAAAAAAGGCTGACTCAGCACTTTTTCAAAGTCCCGAAAAAGTACCCTATGATAAAAGACATTGCAATTTTTTTGACCATTTTATTCTGTTGGTCCTCAGGAAGCTTCACACCAAATAAGAATTCTCAGAGCTGTGTAGTTTTGGAAATATGGGTGTTTGAAATTTTTTCTATTTTTAGTTCCTGTAGTTCCCACGGGGCATATTGAAAATTTTTTTTTTGCATAAATCAAATATTTATGACCCATTAATACTTCATGTCAAATTTGGTTCAAATCAGCCTCTCGGTTTGGAAAATAGAAATTTTGGGCGGGGCAAAAATTCTTGTCCCTCCCATAACGATGGCAAATATTACCCCTCAAACTTTTCTTGAACAAACTTGAGTCTACACCTCAAAAGGAAGCTGTATACCAAATATCAAGTCTCTGCTACAGCTGGTTCATGAGAAAAAGATTTTTTTAAAAATTGAGGCATCTTGGCCCCACCTCATCCTCAATATGAGCAGAAACCCAATTTGAAGAAAAACCCAAAATGCCCCTATAGACCACTACTCATGTGAAATTTCATTAAAATGTGGCCAGCCGTTTGGGAGAAAAAGACCCAAATACCACCTTCACGATGGACGACGGACAAAAAGTTATCGGAATAGCTCACCCTGACTTTCAGTCAGGTGAGCTAAAAAAAAAAAGGATCCAAATTCACTTTTTAGGGTCCTGAATCCTAATTTTGGGGTTCCGATCTTCTGGTGCTTTTGGGACTTAGATGGAAGGCATTCCTCGAATTGAATATTAAGTAGAAACTGTTTTAGCACACTAAAACATATGTCTCCCCTTCCTTTCTATTTAATGCACCGCAAATTATATAAACATGAATAATATTGACAACCATGCCAAATATCTAAGGTCTAGGTCAAAAGACAAAAAAGTTCTGGTCCGGATGAAGTTTCCCTTAAAAAAGCACATAAATCTGACCTTCAGGTCAAAGGTCAAGGTCACATGAAAGTCACTATGGCACGCAACACACCGGCTCATGATGATACATCCACATGCCAAATATCTAAGGTCTAGGTCAAAAGACAAAAAAGTTATGCCCCTTCCCTTAAAAAGCACATAAATCTGACCTTCAGGTCAAAGGTCAAGGTCACATGAAGGTCACTATGGTACGCGACACATCGGCTCATGGTGATACATCCACATGCCAAATATCTAAGGTCTAGGTCAAAACACAAAAAAGTTATGGCCCGGACAAAGTTTGTATGAGAAGAAGAAGAAGAAGAAGAAGAATATGCACTAAAACAATATGTCTCCCTTCTGGGAAGGGGAGACATAATGGCTATTAAATAGTACCATTTAAAAACATTTGTTAGCCTTAGAAATGATATATGTGGATTTAGTGGGGTCCCCCAAACTCTGATAGCTAGCCCTATAAAGTTGGGAACTGTTTTCTCATTTTTCCCAACCTCTTTCTCCAGCTTACAATGACGTACCTGTCAACACTGAGGTTTAAAAATTTGTCAGAAATGAATATTTTTAAAAATGTCTTAAAGGGGGACTCAGCGAGAAATATCTGAGTTTAAAGATTTCTTTCATCAAATGCCATGCACAGGGAGATGATCTGTTATCAAAATAGTTACCAACAATAATGCATGTTCATCCAAACACAACATTTGAGTAAATTAGTAACACAGTAAATATCATCAAAAAATCAATACAGTGTACTAAATATTGCATGCATAATATCTGTCAATGTGTCTGGTGAGTGAAAATGAAAAGAACTGCTCATCTGAAATTGATTTAACCCTTCAACTTAACTCTCCACTGTTGACATTGTTGTTGTTTATTGGGGTTTAATGACACTTTCAACAGCCAAGGTCAGAGCATGTCAGACAGTTTTACAGTGGAAAAACCTTGAGAGAACCACCAAGCAACTACCAGATGCTCCAACTTACTAATTTGGCACATACAAACCTTTCAGCAGTTGAAGACAAGTACACCATCAACCTGCTGTATACCTTAGAACACAGTCCAGCATGTCCAACACATGGACAGAGGGGATTAAGTGTTTTGCCCAAGGATACAGCACAGATGGTGAGGGTTAGCATCAAACTGTCGATCACTGGTTTAAAGTCCAATGCTCTAACCAATGAACCAACGCACACCCGCTGTTGACATTAAATATGTACACGCTGCTGGAGGATATTCCTCCCCAGTACAAGGGAGGACCAAACAAAATGAAAGTGTCAATGACACTGTAGCTCAACTTGTGTAAGACATGTACATGTATAGTATGTGACACAGCAATGACACACATCTAGGTAATGACCTGATAACAAAGGTACATATAAAGTATTGTAACGTTGTAACGGTCTGTACATAAATACTGACCGTAGCCTGTAACAAATGTATAGGTAAAGTATTGTAAAGGTGGGCGACAGTTAGATGCTAAACTAGAAAAGAAATCTTTGAGTTCCAGAGTGGGTCTGACTGAACCCAAAAACATTTGTTCTCATAGCACAGTGATAACAAAGGCACCCAAAAACACTTGTTCTTGTCCCAAGGTGATAACAAAGGTACCCAAGAAGTTTTTTGAAGATCGGTTCATAAATACAGCCTCTAGCCCGAGCCGCATTGACATGTGCACTTACCGTGTATAAGTAGCACTGAATAAATTAAAGTTCATCTAATTTGCATAATTTCTGCACGAGAAAAAAACCCGTATTATATGCAATGTAGTCCATGTTACTAAACATTTATTCAAAAATTTATTCAAATCAGAACGTTCATATAGAAGTTCTGTACCAAAAGCTGATTGTACCTAATTTTGGTACAAAATGGCCACTGGCAGCCATCTTGAATTTTGGACCGCACCCAAAAACACTCGTTATTGTCCCAAGGTGATAACAAAGGTACCCAAGAAGTTTCGTGAAGATCGGTTCATAAATAGAGCTTCAAGCCTGAGCCGTATTGACATGTGCACTTACTGTGTATAAGTAGCAATGAATAAATTAAAGTTCATCTAATTTGCATAATTTCTGCACGAGAAAAAAAACTGTATTATATGTGATGTACATGTAATGTATTCCATGTTACTAAACATTCATTCAAATCAGAACCTTCATTTAGAAGTTCTGTACAAAAAACTGATTGTACCTAATTGCGGTACAAAATGGCCACTGGCAGCCATCTTGAATTTTGGACCGCACCCAAAAACACTCGTTCTGTCCCAAGGTGATAACAAAGGTACCCAAGAAGTTTCGTAAAGATCGGTTCACAAATACAGCCTCTAGACTGAGCCGTATAGAAGTTGTGTACAAAAAACTGATTGGACTTAATTTCGGTACAAAATGGCCACTGGCAGCCATCTTGAATTGTGGACCACACCCAGAAACACTCGCTCTTGTCCCAAGGTGATAACAAAGGTCACCAAGAAGTTTCGTGAAGATCGGTTCATAAATACAGCCCCTAGCCCGAGCCGTATTGACATGTGTACTTACTGAGTATAAGTAGCACTGAATAAATCAAAGTCCATCTAATTTGCATAATGTCCACACGAGAAAAAAGCCTGTATTATATGCAATGTATTAGATGTTACTAAACATTCATACAAAAATTTATTCAAATCAGAACTTTCATACAGAAGTTCTGTACAAAAAACTGATTGCACTAATTTTGGTACAAAATGGCTGCTGGTGGCCATCTTGAATTTCGGACCACACCCAAAAACACTCATTCTCGTCCCACGGTGAAAACAAAGGTATCCAAGAAGTTTCGTAAAGATCGATTCATAAATATGGCCTCCAGTCTGAGCCGTATAGAAGTTGTGTACAAAAAACTGATTGGACCTAATTTCGGTACAAAATGGCCACTGGCAGCCATCTTGAATTTTGGACTGCACCCAGAAACACTTGTTCTCGTCCCAAGGTGATAACAAAGGTACCCAAGGAGTTTCGTGAAGATCGGTTCATAAATACAGCCCCAAGCCCGAGCCGTATTGACATGTGCACTTACTGTGTGTAAGTTGCACTGAATAAATCAAAGTTCATCTAAATTGCATAATTTCTGCACAAGAAAAAAACCTGTATTATATGTGATGTATTCCATGTTACTAAACATTCATTCAAAAATTTGTTCAAATCAGAACATTCATGTACCAAAAACTGATTGTACCTAATTCGGGTACAAAATGGCCGCCGGCAGCTATCTTGAATTTCGGACCACACCCAAAAACATTCATTCTCGTCCCAAGGTGATAACAAAGGTATCCAAGAAGTTTTGTGAAGATCGGTTCATAAATACAGCCTCCAGCCCTAGCCATATTGACATGTGCACTTACAGTGTATAAGTAGCACTGAATAAATCAAAGTTCATCTGATTTGCAGAATTTCTGCATGAGAAAAAAACCTGTATTATATGTGATGTATTCCATGTTACTTAAAATTCAGACAAAAATTTATTTGAATCAGAACTTTCATACAGAAGTTCTGTACAAAAAACAGATTGCACCAACTAAGGTACAAAATGGTTGAATTTTGGGCCACACCCAAAACCACTCATTCCCATCCCACGGTGATAACAAAGGTACTCAAGAAGTTTCATAAAGTTCATAAATACGGCCTCTAGCCCGAGCCGTATCGAATTGTTGACGGACAGACGGACAGAGTGACGACGGGCCATGGCATAACCTCAAATTTTACTTACGTCAAAGTTGAGCTAAAAATGTGTGAACATAGGTGGAAATTTTTATTTTGCAAATTTTTTTCATCCACCCACCCTTTCCTGCATATTTTCTCCATGACATTTTTGGGACCCACCCCATTCTCACACATTTTCATATACAAAACTTTGGCACTCGAACACGAACTCGAAACACATAATGCACACATGCAAAACTGGTTCACATTTATCATAGTACACATAATAATTAAGGAATACATGGGGGATTTCCCTTTTTACATCATAATTTATGTCCTGCTAAAGCTTTGTTGACAAACCAGATGAGAAAAAGGAAATGTATTGCTTAATATTCTTATAAATCTAATTTCTTGGCGTGTACCTTGCAAATGAAACTCAATTATTCTTTTTCCCAGGAACCTTTGATTTTAAATCAAAGTTAAATAAAAATAAGCTTTTCCTAATTTTATCTCTGATAGTGATATGCAGTGATATGCAATTTGAACAGTTTAATTTCTGTAAATCATGGCATATGCAGGCATATGTGAGCACTGTGCCTGCTGAGCCCATAATTAATTTACTACTGCTTACACTGTAACCATGTATATATTGCAAATATTGCTGAATATTGGTTGAGTAAATGGGAACTTGTTTTTGTTCTGGCTCAAGAAAAGCAAACCTTGTGTTTTTGTTTTTATTATGGCATCTGCATAGCAGGATAGCTATCAAAAAGACATTTTTGTTTTTGTTAAATTCAACTTTTTTGTTTTTGTTGAAATAAACCTTAGTCTTTTCAATTTTTTCATTTTGCAAAATCAGTCCCACCTGGTTATTATGACTCATTAGACAGTGTTATATATACTATGCTTCATTTTAAAGAATGTTCCACAAAAAAAACTTGAATATAGTCCGGTCGCCGAGGCACTGAACCTGGTTTTGTTGTATTAAGTTTTTTTCTCGGCGGATTATTATTCTATAGGGTCTCCTTGATGAGATTTTTCTTGAGAAATTTTTTTTATTCGACAAATTCCAAGATGGCCACCAAGGTGGCCGCTATGAAAAAATACAATATCACCATATAACTTGGATCGGAATTTTTGGTAAGATAATATGGAATTTTGAAGATTTTTCTTCTTGATTCGTCGTACACATATATAATTGTTACTTATTGGCCAAAATAAGATTACCAAAATCCAATATGGCGGCCAAGATGGCTGCCAATATGTCACACTTTTCTCATTTTTTTTAGATTTCACCACGTATCCTTCATATTGTTGCTTAGATATTGACAAATATGCATGCTTATATAATTCTATATACCAGAGGGGCAATTTCTGCACACACTGGTACTCTAATATCCACCAGAAGTGGATTGTTTCTCACTGTATAACATTATTTATAAACGCTGGTATAACCTAGTCAATCAAAAAAAAAGTTGCGAATTAGGTTATGTCCGTCGGAATTAACCGATATTATATGTATAAACAATGTAAGGTATATACACATATCGGCACATTTTCATGAACCTACTGTTACTCTCATGTGTCATATGAAATATATTCTCTCAAAACCCAAGATGGCGTCCAAAATGGCCACAAATATGGCAAAAAATCATAATTTCTTACAAATATAGGCGGCTATTAGGCGCCATTATTTTGAAATGTCCAACCATGATAACCAATATGAATTAGCCATATGGGGTGATGCTCTTTTGTTATATATGATCAAAGGAATTGTTTGAGAAACCCAATATGGCATCCAAAATGCCCCCAAAATTGGAAAAGTATCAAAGCAATTACAGTCTACACTCATCTGCCCATAGCCCAGTCGCCAATACACTTAACCTGGTTTTTTCTCGGTGTATTATTGTATCACTATATTGTATAACTATATGGTCTCCTCGTGCGATTCCTTTTACTGGGCAGCTGACAGGGTTGATCAATTTCCTTATAACCGCCAAAACCTAAGATGGCCACAAATTCAAGTTTCCGCCGATACCACTGAAAATATTGAAATTGAAAGTCAAAAATCTTTACTAAATAATTCTGTACAGCACGCCATTTCCAACTGATTGTGTTGGTCACAAAGCGGGTCAGCTTATCCCCAGATTTTCCCAAAAAAATCAAAATGGCTACCAAAATTAGTAACATTTTGCTATTTTCAGCAGTAGTGTTAAAGACTCCAAAACGGAGGTGGGAACTGAAATGTACGAGAAATTGTAACAAGAGAGATGTTTGCAAATATCATTGGTGAAGTACTTTATAAGGACCACACAAGATGCAGTGAATATCAAGTTGAATGACTGTGTAGTTCCTTAGATCGACTCATCACTACGCATTACTGCCAGCGATGTCTGTTCATTGCAGCAGACCTCGGAAACACTGCACGCACAGAAAATGGTACAGGCCATGTTTGCTGCATTACACTTACACTTCGAATATTTGCATGGCGTTCTACTCGAAAATTTGCACCTAATCATTTTCAGTATTTCATCAGGTGCTAGCTTGATGTTGGACACGACTGTCACAGGGTTCAAAGATTTTGTATTCATGTCTTTCTCGAATCCAAATACAGTTGGGTCCATCTGCGGTGGGTTAGGTTGAAGGGCATGCTTCCATATACAAGTTTGCAAGTGGGCCCGTTTGACATTCTCAGTAAAAGCCTCTGTTGTGGGTGGTAGGCTTCACAATTTAGGAGCAGATGTTGCAGTAGGATTCCCAATTCGTGTTCTCCATATGCACAAACGAGCATCGGACATTGATGTTGATTTAGAAGATCTATAGCATAATGCTATGAACTTGGTGGCTTGTTCTAGAACATCCGATATCTCCATGTTATTCTCACCAAGTGATTCCAGTGTCCCACCAGTTTGAAGAATCTTCAGTACACGCCCTTTGCCGATACCAAAGTATCCCCCTACAGTATCGCACCCGGAAAGTGCGTGAGCAGCGAGCAATTGAGGAACAATTTTCTTGTGTGTATCAACTGCGGCAGGTATATCTATCACCACCCGTCCATGGATTGGTGACTCCATAGTCCTTGCAACCGTCAAGTGTTGTTCAAGGTAGTGATGCAGCAACAACAAATAGACGTCAGTGTTATCAGCAACAACCACAATGTTATTACATTCAGCTGCAGCAAACAATATTGCCCGTTGAACGATAATGTTGTCAGCTTCCTCGTGACTAGTTGCCATATCTACTCTATCTGTCACCGATCCACAACTAACCTCAACCGGAACATCATGTTGGCCAGTAATTACAAGTTTGTGAGTTTGTGTGTTTTGCTCAGCAAAACTTTTGTCCGTGGTGAGTTGATCACATATAATGGAGATCAGTTGCTTTTTGTTCTCCAGTATGGTCAGCACATGTTTTTGTGGTGGTAGCAGGGAGGTGGGTACAAGTTGAAACACCCGGCAGCTATTGGCCTTTCTGTGTGCCCTTGTCACGCACTTGGTGCTGTAGTCAACATATCTGTCAAATACCAAATACACATCACTCGATCGCAACTTCTGTTTGATGTTGTCTTTAAACGCCGTAATGAAGTCTAGAACAGTTGCTGGTCTGGTTCTGGTAGACACGGGCCAATGAGGTATCCAGAGCAGTGCACAGCCATCGATAACAATTGCAGATTTCATATCCACACCAGACATTCTTTTTGGTTTCTCAACAACTGTTTTATTTTTCAATACTGATTTTGATGTGCACACATGCATATCCCCGGATTCATCAAATATGGCGGTTGGTAATGGTGACAGTTCAAAGGAAAGGATATGTTTGATATCTAATTCACGTGAAGAACATAAAAGTCCGATAACTCGGGAATAAATGAGATTAGTGTCATATATTTTGACCTCCCCAACCATCAGCGACTTTTTCAAGATTGCCATAGTTTGTACTGGTTTCGAAATTGACTCATAAAATCCACTCGTGAAGGCCTCTTCAAATTCTGTCATTTTCTGAACTCCGAGGCTGACAATCTTATGGACAATGACAGACGTTGGACCTATCCTACCAGTTGCGATGTTAATTATGGTCTCGGGGTGTCCGTTTGGATCCAATGGGTCGATACACATTCATAGTTTAGTTCTCAGACCCATACGGTCGACAGAATCACTTGCAATTCTAGACTTGGCCTCTTCCTTGTGTGCGATCTGTAATTTGTCACTATCTCGATCTTCTCGCAAATTTGATATACCGGCAGCTAACTTCCCATATGTATGCAAACTCAATGCCCAGGTTTTTAGTGTTTCTGGCTTTAATGTGATCCCTATTATACCGGATTTGCCATGGCCATATCGCATGAAGGTAGTTTCGATATACATATCGCTCCATATACCATTCCATAGACCTGGTATGTGTCTCATTACATGTTCACCCTTCAAGAAAAGAGATAAAATATCCGGTGGCATATTTTGCATCTGCCGCAGATAGTAAAGCCCATATCTTGCATAATTTGCATGACCAGAAGCAAAGAAATAAGGAAGCATGCTTTTCACAGCTTCGATGTGCAAAAGCCAGTCACCTTCTCTCTCCACTCGTACGTACATCATCATAAGGAAGCATGGTTTCAAAAAAGCATCAACCCACATTTTTGTCGTGCGACTTTTGCACGCGTTCTCTTCTAGCAATGCAAATAAATCTTCTGCACATTGCAAATCATTATTCTCGAAAGCTGTTCGCAAAAGTTCTTCTGATGACAAACGCATGGCTCTCATATTCATTGGAAACTTTTTCCCAGTCAACATCTTTTCAACCACACCGAATACTGACTCAAGTATATCTGAAAGTCCAGTATTGGCCATGAGCGTTCCAACTGAACCAATGAAACTCATGAGCAAATGCATACCACCCAATCGAGGAACAAATGCCGCGAATCTGTCTGGATAAGACCATAACACCTGAACTGCTATCTTGTATAACTGCTGATCGGCAGTAAATATAGTGAACGACTGTCCTGCATCTGACGACAGTTGCTCTACCTTTTCCATAGCTGTCATGATAGTGTCTGGATCAGCAGGTGTCATGTCTATTAGAGGGAGGTATGCTACGTTCGTTTTTGGGTTCGTTGCTTGACCCGAGTCTCTCGTCATGTGGGTATTATACCCATTGAACTCCGGACAGTTCTGGTCACTGACCATATCTTTCAAAAATGCGAAGTCAAGTTCTATCGCTCTGCGTAATGACATTGCACTGCGACACAATGTTGAAAGAAGGGGAACGGTGTTTCGTACATGTGATGCGGGCATGTCGGATTGTTTGGGTCCATTGAAACGCACAACATCCAATTCGTACTCTGTTGGTTTTGTCATATCTGACTTTTTCAATCTTGGGATCATCTGAGACTCAACGGAATCATTATTGTCCTTTTGAGCCATCACGATTGCCAATGAATGGGTGCTTAACTTCCCATTTTGAGAATCAATTTCAGCATCAAAGTTGTCAACAACCACTTGTATGAGGCCACTGTTGGTATCCGAAATCGGTGTATCATTTGCATTCTTTGCAGCCAGAGCTGCCGCAGATTTTTTGAATCTCAATAGCTCGTCATATGAGCATGTAACACCAAAATCATGCATGGTTTTTACCAACTCTTTAGAATCTCTTAACAGCGTTGCCAACAAAATTTGAAGCGGTGTGTATTTTCCACACAACTCTGATGTCACTATGCTTCCTATCATCAGAGCAGGTAATGTGTGTTCCAACTGTGGAGCTAAACGACTTAGTAATGTGAGAAGTGTACCACTTACAAACGAGGATACGCTCTCGCTGTTAACATCAGTGGCGTAGTTATCTTTGTCATGATCCATATCTTTGATTTCTTTGCCAATTGCTTTACTGAGAATCTTTATGGAACTGTCAATATTGTCATCATCTGAGTCTTTAACGTGCCTAAGTAAGGTGCCAGCTCTGGATTTGTCTGCCAAAAGGGTGGCGATTCCAGAGGAAGACAACACCAAAATGTCATCTCCGCAGCTATTAGATCAGACACAAATGACCAACGGGAATTGTAAGTCCCACCAGATTGCAGATAAAGATCAAATAATTCGACAGAACTCCACGTGGGGGATGTGTCATTTTTCATGTAAGATATGACAGATTGTATGGCCTGACTATGTGGTGACGAAAGATCAATTTTCTGTTTTGCAGCTGATTCTACCGATTTTGGATTCGTAAATTTCGACCTACAGTCAACATGGTACCGAGCATCGGCAGCATGTAAGTCGCTAACAGCACCACACACTCTAAGCTTTACTTCTTCGGACCATTTATCGTTCCTACGACAACAAATGCCAATTATTTCATCACTAACTGACATGCGGTGTATGTGTGCCTATTTGGCGAAACAGGTAGGCGGGCCTCCACCTTGAAGGATTCTTCGTATCCCGGTCAACTATGCAGACATCACCACAAAATAGGCAATGACGCCTGAAAGTAAATTTGTCATGTGAACGTTTGGGTTGTTTTTCGGGCGGAGCATCAGAATCTAGGGATGTGCTATGAGCAATGCTTGCTTGTTTCACATTCTTCGGGTGCAAATACTTCTCAACACAGTATTTATGGCAACTCAGAGTCAAATCAGGGTCTGCATCGTACCCATGTTGCCAAGCTATATGTAAGTCATCATTATAAATCCTACTACACCTGAGTATATTCTCAATTCGCTTTGCTTTCACGTTCATTAGAGGATCTTTGCTCCTCGATTCAGCACAACCGAACGTGGTTGAGAAAAAACAAGCATCTGACATGACGGAGTTAGTCTATGTCGTTTCAAAGCAAAGGTTGCCCGAACCTGATGCTATATCGAGTGAAGTTGAGGAAAAAGAAACGCTAGTGATAAAAGGAGAGACAAAATTGTAAGTTTATGAGGTGTAGTGAGACACAATTGCGCAGTTGTAATAATGCGTACTCGCTCTAAGAAATCAAAGAGAAAGAACAGTTATATGGTGTAATCTCCAAACGCGTTCACATATAAAGAGCGTTGTTAGATATAAATAGCATTGATAGATATAAATAGCGGTCTAATATCCATTCAATTTCTACCAAATACCCAATGTGGATGTAGTTACTATATCGAAACACAATTACATCACGTTTTGTGCTTATATAGTGAGTTAAGATGAAATAATCATTTGGATCTGTAATTTCCACATTAATTTTCGATCCCTTCAACAGTACCTCACTTTAAGGCCCAATTAAAAAAAAATGCTCAATGCTGTCAGCTGTCCAGTAAGAAAAATTAGTAAGAGGGGTGTCTGAACTAATAAAAACTGTTGAGAAAAAAACTTAATACAACAAAACATGGTTTGGTGAAAAAATGGCATTTGGCGGCCGGACTAATATGAATGAATTATGCTGTGAATGGATATTTTAGTCGACTTTAACAGAAAATTGTCTGATAATTTTTTTCTGTTCAATATCGGACACCCATCCTCAAGTCAGTTTTGGGTGAAATTCTCCAACATTTTTCATAGTAAGGGGGTAACTTTTGTTAATAATGCTTCTAAATGAGTTTTTATGGTCAGCTGGTGACATTTTGTTATTGTTTGGGGCACAAAGATGCCATAACAGTGGCACTTGACCACCCACCCTCCCCCACCTATGTTCACGCAATTTTTTTTCCACTTCCATTTAAATTTAGTTTCAAGATGAAATTAAGTAAAATATATCAAATGGCAGTTAAATAACATATTTATTTACTTGATTTAATTTCTGATTTAAGTTCTAATTACTTTTGTTTTGGGGCAGAAATCAATGACAAAACATACAATCATAACGGCTATGTTTTCAATTGGCTTCTCACACCACAATTCACTCAATTTCTGAGATTCGTATTCACGCGCAAGTGCCGGAAAATTACGAATGGAAAAATATGTTTCACAAATGATAACCAATCCCAGAAGTCCATGCACAAAATGGCCATACACTATTTTTAGATTGTTTACATAAATAAGTAACATGCTCAACAGATTGAAGTTACAACTCCAACAGTGAAAACAGTCGGCTGATGAGTGTATTTTACGTTCATTTGTTATTAACCATTTTGTGTTGACAATGACTGAAGAAGAATTGGGTAACTAGATTGTTTACAAAAGAACTGACAGTGATATCAGATGATGAAACGGCAATTCACAGTACTGGTGGGGTGCTGCCAGTGTCAGTGTAACTTGTTCTGGGAGTGGGATATTATAAGTGTTGAATAATCAACAAATCATTTCAACACTACTACCAATCACTGAAGCAACTTACTAAGCTTGTTACTGCTTGTATTAAGTTGTGAATCAAATGTAAATATGAACAATTTTGATCCTGTGGTGTTCCATGAAACCATCGGCACAAAGCGATGTTAAAACACTTCTACCGATGGTCAACCGATGGCTTAATATCAGGCGATGTCAGATGTGATGCCGAACATCAGTTAATCACTATATCTCACTTGACTAAGATTTGCTGACAGTACCAAATTTAAGGGGAATTCACGTAAGGAAAATACACAATAAGTTGTTCTTGTATCATTTTACCACAGCTCCACAAATGCCACTGACAATGAGCTCAACAGTTGTATTCTTTTACGAACACAAATCATATCTACAGTAATTTTGTGACTTCTTCTAAACAAACCTTAACTTTTAAAGGCCTATTTGAGACATTTGCAATCGCAGAGGATGTGCCCTGACCATGCCATCTTCAGGAGGCTCTGCTGACAAAAAACAAATCACCTGAGTAGTGATTTCTAGTCAGGTCTTGGCTGCCTGTTAAGGCAGCCAAGACTTGGCTAGAAATTATTGTTAAGCAGCTGGACGTGTACAGGTTGTAGTCTAAGTGAGAATTCAGGACAAATGCCCAGTCTTCTGAGTGTTAACAAAACTGAAAATAAAATCAGCCACTTCTTTCATGAAAATAAACCCTTCAACTGCTATGAAGTCTCAACAAGGCCTTATAAATAGTGAATGTAGGGAAATTTGAAAATTCAGACAGTTTCGGTATTCAATGATTGATCCGCTTCAGTTTTTAGGTATGCCCATCTCTACTGTTTTATTTTCACCCCCATTCAGCGAATGCAGTTTTTGCATTTGCATTGCATGGTTATTGCATTTTGGTGAATGTTTCAGGTGAATATTTGCCAATATTTTGGCAGGTGCATAACTTCCTTTAAATCAGTTGCTGTAGTTGATTTTGTGGTGGATCGAGTTCAAGATGATGTGGGATGGGGGATTGTGGAAGTTGTACTTTCATAATATTGTAAAAACTGGAACAGAAGAAGTTATTTTTTAACAACTTAATTGTTGTTGTATTTATTTGTTGGTGGTAAAATGAGGGATAGTGATGTTAAAGCACTTAGTAGTGAAATATAAAGACTTGTCGTTGAACCGACCCAAGAGGAACATCTTATGTGAGATGGCACTCGAAGGCTAGTGTCCATTATAAATGTGTTTGTTGATAACTTGACCAGTTTTGTTCATACTTAAACTCATCAGAGGTTAAGGGTTGTTTGGATCTACCTCTATATATATACCATTTAATGGGTGGTTGTCTGGGTGGTTGTCTGGGTGGTTTGTCAGGCAATTTAGTGGGCGGTTTCCCATTGTTTGGTGGACGGTTGTCCTAGAAGGTTTCTAAGCAGTTTCCCATTGTGTGGTGGATGGTTGTCCCAGACAGTTTCTGGGCGGTTTCCCATTGTTGGTGGATTATTGTTCCCAGAAGATTTCTGGGCGGTTTCCTATTGTTGGCGGGCGGTTTCCGAGGCTGATCTGGGTTACTGTTGGTGTGGAGTATAAAATTTGTTGTATTTTCCTGGATTGGAGAATGGATGATGAATACTCAATAATGAGTGTAGCGCATTTTATTAATTCAGATGGAGGCTGTTGACAGATTGCCAATGGTGGAGGCTGCTTGCTGCGAAACATATCACCCTATCTGAGGTGTGTAGGGATGGAATGTCTGTTCGTTCAGGTGGAGTGTTTCCCCTATGGCTGGCTATCCTAGGGTTTGGTGAGCCGATGTCCGGATTTATAGTGTATCCATTTATAGAATCCCTGTATTCGGTTGTAGAAAATATCTCTCAAAATGCTACAACCATTAAGCCTGAACAGAAAGAACTTCTTGTGTTTTATAATGTTTCTTTTGTATTTCAGGATGTGGTCTTCAGCTGTAATATTTTAATTATGACAGGGCATTTAATTAACCCTACGCAATATGCATGGCCGAGGTATTTGCTGACCTAAAATCCATTTTCCTAGGTAATATATTATTACTTATTTATTGGTGTTTAAGGTCACATACTTATGCACAATGACTAATCATGACCATGACAGTTTTACGGGTGGAGGAAACCGGAGTACCCGGAGAGAACCACCGAGCAACAATGAGCAACTGCCAGCTCCACAACATCGCAACTCCGCACTGCAGCACAGGCAGGGTTAGATTGGTTGAAGACAGGCGCACCATTGACATGCCGTACGCCCAAGTACACGGCATCATCGTACCCCCATGTAGACAATCGGGGTTAAGTGCCTTGCCCAAGGACACAACGCGGGAGTCCAAATTGATCGCTCAGACGGTCACCCATCCGAGGACTAACCGGGCTCGACATTGCTTAACTTTGGTGATCTGATGAGATCGCAACGCCACCGCGCCCCCTTCCTAGGTAATAAATTTGCCAAGGTATTTTTATGAATGTTGAGATTTTTAAGCATATGTTCAAAATTTTTCCTGTAGGGAACACCAAACTCAAAGGATTATCACATTAAAAATTGATTTTGAGTTTGATTTTGATGTTCATATATCAATGTTTATTCTAAACATAATTTGCAGTGTCGTTGAGATTTGAGGTAAATCCACTGAACATACTGAAAAGCCATCTCATGATCTCTTCACCTGACAGGCTACTCTGGTGTGTAATAAACAAAAGACCATCAAACCCAATTTTGTTGATTTAATGTTTCTTGAAGTAATATATAAACCATAATTTACTTTATTCAAAATTGCCAATGTAAAATGGAGTTTTTTGCCAAGAAAACATCATTTTCCAAGACAATTTTTTTGCTGAGGCAAATTTTCCTAATTAAATGCCCTGTATGAAATTTCAACCAACTGCTGTATCATCATCTGATCACGAACTGATGGAAAAAGAGACCACTTTTGTGATAACAGTTCTTTGTAACTCAAGTCCTGTGAAAAGGCAAAAAAGGCACATAAAAGTTTCAGCTAATGGACCTTCAGGTTTCACTCAGCAGTCCACTAGCATTTGCTGATCAATGCTTAAGCTTTTTCACAGAATATCAGTTACTGCCTGGGTGGAGATTTTACTCTGTGTTTTTGTGGAACAGTGGAACCCTGTTAATTGAATAGCCACTTTGTAGAGCAAAAATATTCAATTTACGGGAACCTGGTCATTTTCCTTCATTTTAGTGATAAACTAAGCATTTATTCTATTATATTTTATTTGACATAGCTCAGAGAGCTCTGTCAAACAGAATGTAATAGATTAAGTGCCTATTTTGGATATACTGAGACCAATTTGGTTTCTAAACATTGGGAATTCAGTGGTTTTCAGAGAAATTCTTCAATATATCACAAGATTTTTGGTGGAGATTTTACTCTGAGTTTTTGTGGAACAGTGGAACCCTGTTAATTGAATAGCCACTTTGTAGAGCAAAAATATTCAATTTACGGGAACCTGGTCATTTTCCTTCGTTTTAGTGATAAACTAAGCATTTATTCAATTATATTTTGTTTGACATAGCTCAGAGAGCTCTGTCGAACAGAATGTAATAGATTAAGTGCCTATTTTGGATATACTGAGACCAATTTGGTTTCTAAACATTGGGAATTCAGTGGTTTTCAGAGAAATTCTTCAATATATTACAAGATTTTGGGTGGAGATTTTACTCTGTGTTTTTGTAGAACAGTGGAACCCTGTTAATTGAATAGCCACTTTGCAGAGCAAAAATATTCAATTTACGGGAACCTGGTCATTTTCCTTCGTTTTAGTGATAAACTAAGCATTTATTCAATTATATTTTGTTTGACATAGCTCAGAGAGCTCTGTCAAACAGAATGTAATAGATTAAGTGCCTATTTTGGATATACTGAGACCAATTTGGTTTCTAAACATTGGGAATTCAGTGGTTTTCAGAGAAATTCTTCAATATATCACAAGATTTTCCATTAAATTAACATATGTGCACTTTATAACCTATATTCAGTTGATGGATTAACATTTTACAGACTGTATGGTAAATAGTATGTGTTTGGAAGTTATATGCAATTAAAAGGGATATTCAATTAACTGGTTGAGGGCTAGATTATTTTTGGTCGTCTTAATTTGTTTTTCAAAATTTCTAATAATTTGTAATAAAACATTTATATAAAAAAATATTATTTGCATTTGACTGAATATTGAAATATAAAAATGGAAAATGTTGGGTTTTGCACTGGCACCGTAATTTTTTTGAAAGCCATAATAGTGGCTTCTAGCACTCAAGCAGTTAAGAGACATCTAATTAACCCTTTACCCAACATAATGGCCAAAACCGGCCAGTGCTATTCTCAAAAATCGCCAATTAATTTTCACTATTTTTTTCATTTTTTGTCTCAAAAACATAGGTTATGACCCCTCGTTGGAACGAGCTCGTCGAGCTCGTTCCAACGAGGGGTCATAACCTATGTTTTTGAGACAAAAAATGAAAAAAATTAGTTATTCAAGAATTTTTTTTGCAAGTGTCGTCTGCTTTTCATGTTAGGTAAAGGGTTAAGAGGGTTCCATTGCTTTATCCACACTGTGTATGTACAGTACTGGCCAAAATAGGTTGTATGATAAAGAAGGTGACAGCTCTGTTCCATTTACTTACTCTTGATAATTTCAATCCTTTGTATCTTATCTTGGAAGCTCAAGAGGAGAGAATTGTGAGAAATGATATCAAGGAATAACCAAAACAGGAAAAGTGGGATTAATAATTGTTTGTAGCTATCTTCTTAAATGAGCTGGCACTGCAGGATGAAAGTTTTATCCATGGAACCCTATTTATTTATTTATTGGTGTTTAAGGTCACATACTTGTGCACAATGGCTAATCATGCCCGTGACAGTTTTACGTGTGGAGGAAGCCGGAGTACCCGGAGAGAACCACCGAGCAACGACGAGCAACTGCCAGCTCCCCAACATCGTAACTCCACACTGCAGCACAGGCAGGGTTAGATTGGTTGAATACATGCACACCATCGACGTGCAGTACGCCTTAGTACACGGCCCCCATGTGGACAATCGGGTTAAGTGCCTTGCCCAGGGACACAATGCGGGAGTCTGAATCGATCGCTCAGATGGTCACCCATCCGAGGACTAACCGGGCTCGACATTACTTAACTTTGGTGATCTAACGAGAACCGGTTACCACAATGCCACAGCGCCCCCCCCCTCCCTCCCTCCCCCCACCCCCCAGCGGCGAACCCTAAAAAGTGGAACAAAGTTTGCATACGGCAGATAATAAATTTAATAAATTCTGGCTGCTTAATGGGTATGATAGGACTCAGTAACAAAAGCCTGGGGTGCAAGTCCTCTAAAGTGGGTAACCATCATAAGCAATTTGTTAACTTGACATTTTACTTGTGCTATAGTCACAACATAGCCATGGATGCTGAAAATGACCTTAAATCCACATAAACAAACAGACATGGTAAGGGGTTGAAGTAATTATATCAAGTTACACTGCAAAGTTACAAAAAGTGTGGCAAATTATTTGTGAAAATAATGCCTGTTTCTCATTTACTGCAAAAGGAATTAGATCTGCTGACAAACTGAATGCCATAAATTATGAATCTGCAGCAATGGTCTTGTAACATGAACTGGGAAAAAAATTCTATTTTGTTTATATAAATCACCTTTTATTTTTTGAGAACCTAACCTGACCTTGACTTTGAGAAATATAAAGCTTTTATCTGAAATAGAGATTACTGTGAGGAAGTTAAATACCACATATGAAGAAACCCCTTAAACATCTGATGATTTAGAAAAGGGTGAGCAAACTCTAACCTAAGGCTCAACAAATCATGCAAATGACTAGTGTTCTTGTATTTCGGGGATATGGGATTAGCATATGAATGGAAATTACATTATGAAGTTGTATTGCAAATATGGAAATGTTCTTTGAACATGTGAAGATTTATACGTGGCTGAAAAAAATTAATCCAAAACTTAACATTCTGACCAAAAACCTTTAACCTAAAACATCACAAACTCCATCAAATGAGTGCTACCTACTGAAGGTACAAAACAAATATGGAAACAATTCCTTGAATACACAATGATATATGTTATATACAACTCTTCACAAATGTTGATGCCACATTCAGCTGATGCCATTGGAATTTAAAACAGTCACAGGGATCTGGGACATATAAAAAATATTATATACTTTATGTGTAAAAAAAAAGAAAAGGACCACAAGTCACAAAATTAGGAAACTCAACCCTACCAGCATAAAATGTTTTTTTTTTTATCATTCATACATGTACCAATTATGATTTTAATTTGCATTCAACACTTCATCATAATATGGGCTACATAATGTGTCCCCAAAATTGGTACTGTTTTGTAAGATTTGCCATATTCAATCTAGGGTTATGGAATTTGCATCTTGTAATTAGTCTAACAGACTACCGTAATAGGGATTAGGAATGAAATCGATCAACTGTAGACTGCTAGAAAAATTGCATAGTCCCCCTTGTCACATAGTTATGACGTCACTCCTTTGTTTAAAAGAAGTGATATATTTTGAAGAGTTCATAAGAGCATGTGCAGTATACCACAATTATCACCCCAAGCTCTGCAACATCTGGGCGATGAAGGACATCTTTCGAGAACAAAGGAAAGAATTGGGACAGTGTCAGCTCTGATATAAATAAAAACCTATGAAAACATTTCAGTGATCTGTATTAACGCTGTTCCCCGACAGGCCCTTTTCAGACCAGAAACATGATACATCATAATTCCATTAAGTAGGATGGGTGCTAAGTGCATGTGTGGGGTAGACCAATCAATATTTTCAATGTGCAACCCCAAGGTTGCACGTTGAAAATATTAATTAGTCTACCCCTAAATAATGAATATGGACTCTTCCATTTGCTGTCATTGAACTGACATGGGAGATGCCACCAGAGTTCGAAGGGTAAAAGTATTTGAACCTATTCACACACTATTTTGAACTTCCTCACCTGGTGATATTAAACAACGTATTACACATAAAATAAAACTAAAACGTACGATAAAAATGAGATTTTTGTATAACTACAGCAAGATTTTGCCAATTCAAAGAAAGAAGTTATTGAAAACAATGAGAAAGAAATGTCAAATTAAGTTAATTTAATTGAGACTTGATAATGAGTCTTTCTTGTTGATTGTGCATCTTTTGTTTGTCTCTAAGAAAACAACTCTGTGACAAGTCGTTTACACCATATCAACTCATAATATTGAACATACAATCGCTTGGGCATGTTCACTTGAGCAAAGCCCTCGTGAACACCCTCGCGATTGTATATTCAATATCACTTGCTTTCTATGGTGTAACCTATACATGGCGTCTCTGCTCATTATAGTTTCTGCTCTTTATAGTGCAACATGCAGCCATCATAAAACAAAGTCTATTTTACATGTATCATACTTCAAAATTGAAATCGATAAAAAAAATCAACAAGATTTCAAATTGATTTCTTTCATGTTTCTGCAATAATTATTACCTTCAACAGATAAAAAAAGGATTAACAGTTAATAAAAGGACAATCAATTTCTTACAGATGTTAGACATCATGATGTTCAAAGAGAGCAGCATACTGTTCAAATATCCAGCAAATTCTATAATAACCATCAACAGAGATGTTATAAAAGCTTTATTGTGTCAGAGCATAATGTTCTAAATCTATGACTCAATAACCTTGTATGGAAATCTTTTATTTCAGTACATAAGGATAAAGAGTTCACATCACACCAAAGCTACAAATAAAATTTTAAAAAGACTGGGTGAGAGGTGCAGCCTGTAGGGTGTGCTAATGGAATTTTTGACAATTTATATGCTGCTGACAGCCTTGTTTTTCAATGAAATTTGTAAAAATTTGATAGCTCCCATCTAGACCAGAAGGTCACGTATGAAATTTGAAACTGATAGAGGAAGAGATTTGGCCTGTAGAGTGTGTTGAAGGAATTGTGGATGAACAGAGGGGTGTCTGTACGTACTTTCATGTGGACAGGCAGACTGACAGATGGATGGGCATATGGGAAGATGGACGTATGGACAGATGGATGTACATACGGATTGCAACCCATCCCAACAGCTCATACTTGACATCAAGTTGAGCTAAACAGTTGATCCCTATAATGATTTTGTAAGTAATTTTAATACCTGTGCACCAGAACATGAGATTATATACACAAATGTGTCAAAGTATTCAATCCTTAAATTCAACGCACTCCCATAATTTTCAACTTTCAAATTTCTGGTATGGGTATACCTACGCAACTGAGAGTACTCCGAAGTGATCACTGGTTGAATGTCACTGCAACTTAGACAACCATTACAAGTAAAAAAAAAGGCAATTTAGGTGAAAATTTGGCGCTCCAACTTATACACTGACTGGTCACTGGCTGAAACTTTGCTTGTACTTTTTATGGTTTCTCAAAAGAAATGCAGTAGTGTGATCACAAAAGCAGTTTCTTTCATGATCAGATTGTGATTTTACGATGCACTTACTCTATGCTGGTTGGTTGATTATATTTTCAAAATAAAATAATGCAAAATCAAGACCAAACTAGAGGTTTGACTGTCCCATATGGGCCTGTCCATACCTACTGCCACCATGATTATTCTAAGATGAAAAGGGCCATAACTCTTTTAAAAATGGTTCAATCCAAGCTATAATCGCAGTTGCACAGGTTCCCATGGTATTGGACATCCATACCAGGTTTCAAAGGAATTGATCCATAAATATCTGAGAAAATCTCAGAACAGAATTCAGGCCTGTGCCCTTGCTATTTCACTTTGAAAAGAGGCATAATTCTGGCAATTCATCCCTCCAGAAATGCACAGGTTCCCATGGCGGTGATGTTTCGAACAGTTTGGTCCATAAACATCTGAGAAAATCTCCCGACAAAATTCCGTCTACAGGTGGATGGACAAGATGATTCCAGTATACCTCCTGTCCACAACTTGTTGAGGGGTGGGGGGGGGGGGGGGTGCTATAATTAAAAAACAGAGAATCAAATGAGCCTAAAATACTCACCTGGTCATGTTGTCTACAAGGAAATTAAAGTGAGTTAGAGTGAGGCAGCATGAGAAATAAGGCCCCACAAAGTAGGTCTTGTTTCTCAGATCATTTTTTGTAAAATTGCACGTGGTTTTTTATTTTATTTTTTATTTTTGTAATTAATTATATGTCATGAAAAGTTCATGTTCTTGGTTTGTTTTAGTTTATTTTATATGTTTTAGACCTCATAATCTACAGAATAGCATGGGTGGTGGTGCATATCGTCCCTTGAGTGCAAGAAGGCTTTGAAATGCTAAAGTATTGAAAAGCTTTGTAGTACTCAAGGGACAAATTTATCAGTTTTATTAGCTTGGATGAAATGTCAGCCATAAACCATTTAATTATTATTTTTTTAAATTTACATTGTTTATAAAAAAGAGAACATGTGGCAGCCAAAAGAATCATGTGGGAGGGTCTGAGAAATCTAAATTTTATAGTAAATTTCCTTTCTTATTATACCTACCACAATTGTTTATTACAGGCTTGCACTACAGTGGAAGTTCCTAACTCGGAAAATATACTCTTTATTTTGATCTTTCCCAAGGGATTTGGGAAAGAAAAGTGGTGCAAAAGCACCAAGAAAAAACAAGTGTTTGACCACCGAGGTGGTATTAGTCCCCTATGACGCTTTTGTGACATAAGGTGTTTTTGTCACATAAGACACTAGAGCACATAAGCATCTCTGCAATTCAGGTTAGTAGTTTAAGAAGTACAAAAACTGCCAGTAATGGTTCGATCCAGTGAAAAGAAGGTCGAGTCCAGTTCTCGGTGGTGCAGTATTTTTGCCTGGACCGTTATAATAACCTTAAATGAAGGGAAAGGTGATGAAATCTTACTTTTGGTAATACCAAAAAAGGAAGATATTAAAACATTTTCCTTCATTTAGCGTATTTTATAATGGTTGAATTGGTATACTCATTTGTGTTACAGAAAGCATCAAGTTACTGACGTCTGCTGGGGAAGCTTGGTAACTCGGGGCATGTTATATAATACACTGTATGTACATTGTGGAAATGTTTCTGCAGGACAACTGAATACTCTAAACATGGAAATTTTCAATATATTTAGAGTCGAAAGTTTAATTTAATGCTGCAAAAATGGCCGCCATTCCGCCATCTTGGATTCTGAAAAAAAAATATTGAGCATGCATTATCCCCTCAGAACCATTTATCCACGTACCAAATATGAAAGGTGTAGCTTACAGCATGTTGGAGGGAGAGGTGGTAACATAAAAACAGATAGACAGACGGACAGACAGACAGACAGATCTTAGATTTTGAAAAAAGATACTGAGCATGCATAATCCCCTCACAACCCTTTATCCATGTACCATATATGAAAGGTGTAGCTCGAACAGTGTTGGAGGGAGGGGTGGTAACATAAAATAGAGAAAATGGCTTAAAAAACACAACAAAAATGGCCATCTTGAATTTTGAAAACAAAATATTGACCGTGCATCATCCCATTACAACCCTCTATCCATGTGCCAAATATGAAAAGTGTGGCTTGAACCATGTTGGAGTGAGGGGTGCTAACATAAAATAGAGAAAAAAGCTTCAAAAACACAACAAAAATGGCCGCCATGCCACCATCTTGAATTTTGAAAAAAAAATATTGAACGGGCATCATTCCCTCTCAACCCTCTATCTATGTGCCTAATATGCAAAGTGTAGCTTGAACCATGTTGGAGGGAGGGGTGGTAACATGAATATAGAGAAAAAAAGCTTAAAAAACACAACAAAAATGGCCGCCATTCTGCCATCTTGGATACTGAAAAAAAAAATTTGATCGTGCATTATCCCCTCAGAACCATGTATCTATGTACCAAATATGAAAGGTGCAGCTTAAAGCATGTTGGAGGGAGAGGTGGTAACATAAAAACAGACAGACGGACGGACGGACGGATGGACGGAGTGTGTTCCTATAGTCCCCTTACGGTTCCCGTAGGGGACTAATAAGCCAAAACTGGGTCGAGTGCTACTGGCGCACACCCAGTAGGGGACGCTCCTCTCCTATTACAAATCCACTGCTTCCAGTACCAGTGCGCAGTCAGTAACTAATGAATCATTCTTTTGAATCCGTCAACATTGGAGTTATGTGATCAGTGGGGAGGAAGGATTCTTACCTGAATAAGAACACGGGAGGGCCTCCAAGTACACAATTGTGGTAGGTATAATAAGAAAGGAAATGTACTATAAAATTTAGGTTTCTTATCAACCTACCTTACAATTGTTTACTACAGACTGAATAGACAATAGGAGGAGGAAATCACATAACCAACCCCCACATAACCCGACTGCACTGGAACCGTGGATAGAAGAAGAGTTTCCAAGGCCTATCAAACCATAGCATCACAAACATTAGTAAAAGACATTGAGAGATGAGGCATATGGCACTGTGTGACATAGACAGAAAGGACAGTAAAACAGCACAGGGCTGGAACTGACCTTGAAGCCTAATGGCTAGGGTACGTAAACAACAGCCTGAGCAGAAGAAAGAGGGCCCAAAGAAAAAAGATCCTCAGACTGCTCCTGCACCTGATGCAGATAGAAGGTGGAGAAAGTAGAAGCATTTCTCTAGTGGGCTGCCTGCGTAACATCCGACAACTTGACAGAGTTAGCATAAGCCCAGGGGGTAGACAAGGCACGCACCTCGTGGGCAGAAATGCGATTGGTAATACAATCATCAGTCGCTAAGAAGTGCGAATAGCAATACAAATCCATCAAGAAATGGATTGAGGAGAGATCTTCTGTCAGCAAGGAATAAGCCGAAGGAAGAGCCCTGATACAGATAGGAGGTGGAGTTGTTTCTGGTATCTGATTCTTGGCCAGAAAGGAGCAATCAGTGGTAAAAGTAGTTCCTGAAAAAGGCTGAAACAACCGAGAAGGCGTGAAGCTCACTAACCCATCTGGCTGAGGCAACAGCCAACAGAGAAGCTGTGTTGTATGTGAGAAAACACATATCCACCTGGGATAAAGGTTCGATGGCACCCCTCCCCTCATTCAAGCAAAGCAGCACCCAAGAAAGGTTCCATCTTGGGGTAAGCTGCAAAATCCTAGGCCTTTTCAAAGAAAAGTGCCAAATAAGCTTGGAGAGGTATGGATTAGTGCCGATACGATGCTTACCCACATATGAAAAGGTCTCTGAAAGCATGGATCTGTACCGCAGTCTGTGTTATCGAAGGATTGGCATAATCAACAGAGTGATCAGCACACCATCGACAGAAGACCTTCCACTTAGCTGCATAGGCTAAACCAGTGGAGTGCTGCCTTGAAGAAGAAATGCACTTCACCACACATCTCGAAAAACCTCTACAGAGGAGACAGGACCTGACAAAGGATATGTGTGAAGGCACAATGAAGTCGGGTCAACGTGAAACCTCCTTGGGTGACCTTGACAAAGAAGGTTGTGACGTAGAGAGAGATTGCTGGAACCGCCACCAACAGAGAGCGGAACTGATTGATCCACACCTGTTGAGGCGACAGGGAGGCGATCAGAATGATTCGACAATTGCAGGTTCTGATCTTGGCCAGAACCTGCATGAGGCTGAATCGGAGCCGACGGGAAGGCATAGTCGACTAGACAATCGAGTGACAGAGCGTCCATGGCGAAAGCGAGAGTATCTGGACATGGGGACACGAAGGTGTCCACCTGATGGTTCCAATGGGTCGCAAAGAGATCGACGTGGGGACAACCCCTGAGATCGCAAAGCGACTGGAACACTGCCATGTGAAGCATCCACTCGGTGGAAATGACCCTGCCCTGTCGGGACAGGGAGTCGGCTAGGATGTTCAGACGACCGGGAATGTGACGAACAACCACTCTGGTGTTGACATCCTGAACTAGCAGTAGAAGATCCCGAGCCAATTCGTACATGGGAACCGAGTACATGCCGCCCTGGTTCCAAATGTAAGCGACCACTGTCGAATTGTAGGACAACAGAAGGACCTGACGATTCGAAAAGTTGGGGATCCACTGCCGGAAACTCAGAAGAACAGCAAGAAGCTCCTTCTGGTTGATGTGAAGAGCGGCTTGATCCTGGTCCCATACACCGTGAAGGGAAAGACCAAGAGGATCAAACATCGCACCCCATCTGAATCGCTGGTATCTGGCGTCAGAACATGATCGGATGTGGGCAAGTCTAACGGAACTCCCTGCATAATCCACTGAACATCTATCCAGGGAAGAAGGTGACGATGAAGAGAGTCTGGTAACTGAAGCATCAGAGTGTTGGAGAGGTCTCCATGCAGCCGACAGAGAGTAGTGAGATCCGTCACCGAACCGCAGAGACCGAGCAGCCGGAGAATACTCCAAGCTGTTGTGGACATGGACTGGGACAGAGTCAGGGCGAAAGCTGAGAGAATCACAGCCCTTTGCCAGGGGAACCGCCACCGTATTCAGCTGAGTACGGAAGTCCTTCCCCAGATGACAAAACGACTGAGAAGGGACCAGGTCCGACTTCTCCTCATTGACTCTGAACCCTAGCAACGTGAGCAAGCTCAACAATGTATCTACATCTGACTCCAGAAGAGCCGCATTGGAGTGCCTCTGGAGGATATCATCCAAATATGCTGAAGTAGTCACCCTGGACTGTGTGCGTTGGAAGGCTATCACATGCGACATTAGTCGGGTGAAGGACCAAGGAGCCAGGTTAAGGCTGAAAGGCATGGCCTTGAACTGGTAAACTCACCCGAGAAAAGTGAACCTGAGATACTTTCACGATGTCCGATGAAGCGGAACATGAAAGTAAGCATCTCGCAGGTCGATGCTGGAAGCGAAATCTCCCTGGTTTTGGAGCGGCGAACCAACCTGAAAGTCTCTATGCTGAACTTATGCTGATAGACTGGTTCAGGATACTCAGATCAATAACCAGTCGGAGTTGGCCGTCCTTCTTCGGCACCAAGAACAGGCAGGAATAAAAATCCCACTGAATGAATGTTTTTGACAACCTCGAACGCCCCCTTTTACAGGAGATTGTCTAGCGCCATGATCAAAAGCTCCCGACATGAAACGTCTGAAGGAACTTGTGTTGGAAAAGGCACTTCGACAGAGTGGGGTGCCTCCAGAAGGATATTCGCAGCCCGCACTGAACAACAGCTAACACCCAAGGATCGGATGTGATTGCCGCCTAATGGTCTGCGAACCCTGATATCCTTCCTCCAACCTGGGATGAATCGAGGTGGGGATCTTCATCTCGAGCCCTGGCGAGGCCTGCGAGAGGAGAAACCACCTCCTCTATTAGATGAATGATCCCGAGCCCTCCCTCTGGTCTGCTGACGCTTAACCTTACCACGTAAGTAAAAAGTAGAAGCGGCAGCAGAAGGATCAGCCCTTGGCTTCACAGAGGAAGCAGAAGGGCGATTGTTAGCCTTTGAACGGCCCCTGCCTCCAACAGAAGGCTGATGAAGCTGGTGAAGCAGCAGCTGATATTTGGAATGACGCAGAACGTCATCCTGGACCGTCGCCACGGAACCATGGAAAAGTCGTGGACCCGCCAAAGAAGCGGATCAAAGTGCAGCACACTGCACCTCAAGAAGGGAACGGCTTGTGTCCAACACAGCATCCCTGCAAACTAATTCCAATTTAGCCATGTTACAGGCATGCATGTGAGTAAGATGCATGAGCGTCTTGGAAATCACATGCAAAGGAGCCTGTACATCATCAAACCTATCTGGAGGCAGATAAGAAGCCAAAGCAGAGACGACGCGATCTGAGAGAGAAAGCATGCCCAGCATCTCTCTAAATATAAATAAGCCCAACAGGCACTCCAGAGTCGCCATAGAAATAACAGCCAACTTGGGCTTGGAAAGCACGAGGGAGGTCGAGTCCTGATCCAAGACCGTCAAAGTCTAGCAGACTGACGGATTGGCAGAATCGTAGGAACGATAACGCACTGGAGGCAAAAAGGTGTCAGCCCTGGTGAAGAATGAAGTCTTCATAGCCTTGGAACTCAGCTTTTGAGGCCGAAGCTGCAAACACTTCAACTACCGACTGGCACGGTCGAAGGCACCCAGAAGCAGGTTGCTCCACAGGCTGGAGGAGCACGACCGATGTTCGCGGCATGGCTGACACCGTCGGCTGGTCTGACGGTTTGAGATCTGGAAGGAACACAAAGTCAAGAGCTGCCCCAGGTCAGAAGACTGTTGGCCCTCAATGTCAGGTATGTCTGACCCATCCTCTGAGTCGGAAGACACATAGCCCATCACAGGCAAACCAGCTGATGCCTCCCATGGTGTAGGCACACCAGGGGGATCAGAAAGCAGCCTGCTTCCAATCCCGGGGGTGGCGCTGCAGGGGTCGCCTGGAAACACTAGTAGCCTTGCTGGAGGCAACAGGAAGGCCCTTGGAGAAGAGTGAGCAAGGAGAGAGCCTCCCTAAGCTCATGGCCCATCGCAGCCAGTTCGACGTGGGAATGAACCGGCAAAGTGGCTTCCCTCCTGACCCTCTGAACCAGCGAAGGGTCAATGATCCTCCAGAACACCCGATGCAGGGCGACGGGCAGCAGCCAAAACATCTGCAGGCAGATGCTGATGGGGTATACCAGACCCAGAGGATCAACAGTGCAGGAACTGAGGAGAGTTGCCGCGGACCTCTGAGGGACAGAAGGTCCAGGCTGCACAAAAAGCGTCGGTCCTGCAAAGCTGGCCATCAGACCAGAGTGCATGGACGGAAGCACAACAGAGTCCATGGTGACCCCACCAGGAACATCTGAATCCATAGAGAAGGCTGCTGGGCTCAACGGCTGAGAGACCGCAGCAGAGCGTTCGGCCGGCAGCTCCTCCGACTTCGCTGAGTTGAAGTCAGGGACGGCTGAGGCCGATATCCCATGTCTACAGTACCAGAGATCTCTGCAGATCCCTGCAGGGATAAGCCGAGGCTGGCTGAAATGGTGACTGATGATGTTGCAGACGGAACAGCAGTAGCAGCACATACGATGGGATTTGTTGAAACCAGTGGAAAAATGGAGAGAGCAACCGAGCTCGGCTCCAAAGGAGGAGTCACAACCCTAGTGACAGCCTCAGATGTCGACTGGAGAGCGACCACAGTCCCAGAACCAGGCATCTCTTCACCAGACAACTCAACAGCTCCTGCAGTATCCACCACAGGAAAAGACTGCACATCCCCCGCAGAGGGGGTATAACTCTAACCAGACATGGTTGTGTCAGGAGGCCCCGGACGACAGCGTTCACCTTCCCCGTGGGTGCGGGAGGAATGGCCACGAGAACGCACCACATGCTTGGGCAAAAGGCATTGCCCTCAAGGAACAGTCCTGGACATAACAGAGGTGAGAGCAGTAGAAGAAAAGGTGAACTCAACATATGTAGAAAGTAGAACACCCCAACTAAGAGAGAAAGGTGGCAGAAAATAAAGGACTGGCAGGAACACAACTGAACCTAGATGGCCGACATGGACGCAAATGAGAGTGTCAATGACACTGCAGCTTAATTTGTGTGTTGTGTTTGATGAAAAGGATAATGTTTAATGTTTATGAAAGGATTATGAAATAAGACAAGAATTGTGATAATTGGGAATATGTTCATTTCTATTCCCTGTATGCTATGTTTTTGATAAAAATAATATGAGGTGTACAATGTACTAAAGAGCTGAGGGGTGGGTTAATATGACCTCACAGTTAATGTACGTGGCCCTCACAGTTAACGTATATCAACGAAAGGTACCAAGTTACAGTGAAATTATTCCAAAACAAGTCATCCTATCAAGTTACATTGAAATCCCTTCATAAATAAGGCCTGTAGACTGTGCTAAAGGTTTTTGGGCTTCGGGCCCCTGTAGCCATCAGTTTCCCAATTGCATCCAAAGGGGACGTTCTCATCTAGACATTATATGAAGTCAACCTACCAAGTTACAATGAAATCCCTTCATAAATATGACCTGTAGACTGTGCAAAAGGTTTTTGGGGTTTGGGCTCGGGCAGCCATCATGGTTGAATGATCGCAACCAAAAAGGGACATTCTCATCTGGACATCATCTGGAGTGATCCTACGAAGTTACAATGAAATCCCTTCATAAATACGACATGTAGACTGTGCTCAAGGTTTTCGGGCTTCGGGTCCCTGAAGCCGTCACAGTTGACCAATCATGACCAAAAGGGGATGTCATCATCTAGGCATTATGTGGAGTCAATCTAACAAGTTACAATGAAATCCTTCCATAAATACTACCTATAGACTATGCTAAAGGTTTTTGGGCTCGGGCAGCCATCAAGGCTAAATGATCGCGACCAAAAGGGGACGTTCTCATCTAGACATTATTTGGAGTCATCATATAAAGGTACAATGAAATCCCTTCATAAATATCACCTGTAGACTGTGCTAAAGGTTTTTGGGCCTCAGGCTCCTGTAGCCATCACAGTTGCCTAATGGTGTCCAAAAGAGGACGTTCTCATCAAGACATTATATGAAGTCAACCTATCAAGTTACAATGAAATCCCTTCATAAATATGAACTGAAGACTGTGCTAAAGTTTTTCGGGCTTTGGGCTCGGGCAGCCATCATGGTTGAATAATCGCAACCAAAAGGTGACATTCTCATCTCGGCATCATCTGGAGTGATCCTATGAAGTTACAATGAAATCCCTTCATAAATATGACTTGTAGACTGTGCTCAAGATTTTCACACTTCGGGCACCTGTAGCCATCACAGTTGACCAATCATGACCAAAAGGGGATGTCATCATTTAGGAATTATATGGAGTCAACCTAACAATGAAATCCTGCCATAAATTCGACCTATAGACTATGCTAAAGGTTTTTGGGCTCGGGCAGCCATCAAGGCTTTTGCACGACTTTTCTTTCCCAAATCACTTGGGAAAGATCAAAATAGAGAGTATATTTGACTTTGACTTTGTCAAGTTAAGCTAAAAACAGAAATTCTGCCCTCAACAGAGAGGAGAAATCCTGTCCATACAGCCCCCCACTGAAACCTAACTCCAATAATAATAATAATAATATCCAAAAGGATAACATAAATTTATCAACCAAAAAATTATATGTTTGAACCGCACGGTACGCGAAAGTCATGCGTGAACACGGAGAAAATACAAAATACAATGAAAATGTGGTTGAAATTAATAACAAGAATATATAAAACACAGTCCTGTTATTATACGATACTCAAATCCATAATTCTAGTCACAGGTAACCATTATCAATGAGTTGAATTATCACTGTTTCATAATACAAATGGCCGCACATCGTTCCAGGACGGCGGAAGAAAAAAGAATGAGTCCTTAGTTAATGTTTCTTACTGGTACTGTAAGCCGTGGATCTGTATTAGAAGAGCGTCCCCTACTGGGTGTGCGCTGGTAGCACTCGACCCAATTTTGGCTTATTTTTTCTTGGTGCTTTTGCACCACTTTTCTTTCCCAAATCCCTTGAGAAAGATCAAAATAGAGAGTATATTTTCCGAGTTGTAGTGCAAGCCTGTAGTAAGGGTAAGTTGATAAGAAACAGATTTTTAATTTTTTTAGGCCTAAGGGTGTTATTGTTAACGGCTCAGAAAGACAGAGACAAAAAGGATGTATCACCTTATTAACATGTGTGCATACTGCAATAACTATTGATCACCAAAACCACTCTAAAAAGATATCTGTTTTCAACTACTAACTCCTGGTACACATGCTAACTTAGACTTGAAATTATGTTGAAAAACGGCAAAAGAGCTTCCATCTCAAAAGATTTTCTATGTTTGTGAAAATAACCAAACTCCCCAGCAACAAAAACTTCCAAACTGTTACTTAATTGCTGACAAGAGAAGATATCCAACATGCTAGAAACTATGCTATCAACCAAAATATGTTGAAAGGTAACCACAATAAAACTCCTCTCTTATTTTATCTCCAGTGATAATACTATTATACAAATTTAAACAATCAAAGTTTACACTTACAAGTATATGCACACAAGAACAGTGTTGCCAAGAAAAAAGATCAAATTATATTTTATCAAGAATTTATATGTTTCTTCATAAAACTGATCAAATATTGTTTCTCGGCCCTGTTTTAGCTTGTCAGTACTGCCAGATATCCCAATATTTTATACTTTTAAACAAGCTAAAACAGGATAAAACCTATTGAAGCCAGTCATCAAAACCAAAAGAACAATGAAGGTGTCAATGGCACTGCAGCTCAACTTGTCCAAGAAGGGACTGAACTAAATAGAAAGCTCCAGTAATGCCAAGTCATTCAATCAAGTTTCTATGGAAAAGACGTCACACCAAAGCCACATGTGAAATCTGAAGAAGATCGAGTGAAGAATGTAAACTGTTGGGTGTACTAATGAAACAATTTATGAGCCAAATTCAAGATGGCCAATGGCGGCCACATTTTTCAACAAATTAAAAAAAAATTGATAGCTCTCATGTAGGTATCACACCAAAGCTACATACAAAATTTGGAAAAATTGGGAAAGAGATGTGGCCTGTAGGGTGTGCTAATAGAATTGTTGATAATTTGTATACCAAATCTAAGATAGCCGCTGGTAGCCATGTTTTTAAAAAAAAATTCAGAAAAATTTGACATCTCCCATGAGAGGGGGTGGGGGAGGAGGGGAAGGGGGGGGGGGGGGGGTAAGGGGGGGGAGGGGGGGGCTCCATGTAAACAATTGCGGTAGGTATAATAAGAAAGGAAATTTACTGTAAAATTTAAATTTCTTATCAACCTACTTTACAGTTGTTTACTACAGGCTGAAAAGACAATAGGATAGAGGGAATCACATTACCAACCCACACATAACCCAATTGCACTGGAACAACTGTGGACAGAGGAAGAGGTCCCTAGGCCTATCAAACCACAGCATCACAAACATTAGTAAAAGACAATGAGAGATGAGGCATATGGTTATGTGCGATGCACAGACAGAAAGGGCAGTAACAGCACAGAGCTGGAACTGACCTTGTAAAAGCCGAATGGCTGGGGTAGACAACAGCCCGAGCAGAAGAAAGAGGGCCCGTAGTACAAAGGTCCTCTGCCTGCTCCTGCAACTGTTGCAGATAAGTGGAGAAAGTAGCATTTCTCCAGTTGGCTGCCAGCATAACATCCGAAAACATGATGGAGTTAGTATAAGACCCAAGAGGTAGACAATGCACGCACCTTGTGGCAGAAATACGTTTGGTAATACAATCGGCAGTTGCTAGATGAGCGGAAGCTGCACGAATAGCAAGACAAATCCATCGAGAAATGGATTCAGGAGAGATCTTCTGTCGACCAGGAATAAGAGACAGAAAATTGTTCCTACCCTTCCTAATGAACAGCGTCCGATTGAGATAAAAGCAAATAGCACGAATCGGACACAGCAAAGGATGTTTACCCTCAATAGAAGGAAGAATTCCGATACAGATAGGAGGCGGAGTAGTTTCTGGTATCTGATTCTTGACCAGAAAGGAGCAATCACTTGTAAACATAACACTGGTGGGAGAGCTCCAGAAAAAGGCCTGGTCAACCGAGAGGGTGTGAAGCTCACTGACCCATCTGGATGAGGCAAAAAACCATCAGAAAAGCTGTCTTGTATGTAAGAAAACGTATATCCACCTGGGATAAAGGCTCAAAGGTGCATCCCACCAAGCAGAGCATCACCCAAGAAACATTCCATTTTGGGGTAAGCTGCAAAGTCCTAGGCCTTTTCAAGGAAAAGAGCCAAACAAGCTTGGAGAGACATGGAGTAGTGCCGATACGACACTGTCCCACATACGAAAAGGTCTCCAAAGCATGGAACCTGAACCCTGGATGGTAACAGGCTGGAGACCCTACAAACAGACATATACTAGAAACTCTGCAATCTGTGTGATCGAAGGAGTGACAGAATCAACAGAGTGATCCACACACCATCGACAGAAGACCTTCCAGTTAGCCGCATAGGCTAAACCAGTGGAGTGCCTCCTTGAAGAAGAAAAGCACCTCCACGGCTCATCTCGAAAAAACTGCTATGGAGGAGACAGGACCTGACAAAAGATATGCACAAAGGCACAATGAAGTCGAATCGACATGAAACCTCCTCGGGCGACCTTGGCAAAGAAGGTTGCGATGTAGAGGGAGATGTGCCGGAACCGCTGTCAACAGAGAGCAGAGCAGATTCATCCACGCCCACTGAGGCGACAAGGGTGTGATTGAAATGATTCGACAACTGCAGGTTCGTATCTTGGCTAGAACCTAGGGCAGAATCAGAACCGGCAGGAAGGCGTAGCCGACAAGACCATTCCAAAGCAGGGACAGAGCATCTATGGCGAAAGGCAGAGCATCTGGACATGAGGACACGAAAGTGTCCACCTGATGGTTCCAACGAGTCACAAAGAGATCGATGTGGGGATGACCCCAGAGATCGCAAAGCAATTGGAACACCGCCATGTGAAGCATCCACTCAGTGGAAAAGAACCTGCCCCGTCGGGACAGGGAGTCAGCAAGGACATTCAGATGACTGGGAATGTGACGAACCACCACTCCGGCATTGACATCCTGGGTGAGTAGCAGAAGATCCTGAACCAAATCATACATGGGAACATAGTGCGTGCCGCCCTGGTTCAGAATGTAAACAACCACTGTCGAATTGTCGGACAACAGAGGGACCTGACAATTCGAAAGGTGGGTGATCCACTGCCTGAAACTCAGAAGAAGAGCAAGAAGCTCCTTCTGGTTGATATGAAGAGCTGCTGGATCCAGGTCCCATGACCCGTGAAGAGAAAGACCTAGAGGATCCATCCTCACACCCCATCTGAGATCGCTGGCGACTGCCGTCAGAACACAATTGAACGTGGGGAAGTCCAATGGAACTCCCTGCATAATCCACTGAACATCTGTCAGGGGACGAGGAAGAGACTCTGGTAACTGAAGCACCAGATCCAGAGGATCGACATTCGGCCTCCATCGACTGAGCAGAAAGTGTTGGAGAGGTCTGTCATGCAGCAGACCTAGAGGAATGAGATCCATCACCCAACCATAGAGACCGAGCAGCCGGGAAAACTCTGAGCTTTTGCAGACTAGAACAGAGTCAGGGCAAAGGCTGAGAAAATCACAGCCCTTGCTCAGGGAAACCGCCACCATATCCAGCTGAGTATGGAAGCCCATCCCAGATGACAAAACGACGGAGAAGAGACCAGGTCTGACTTCTCCTCGTTGACTCTGAATCCTAGTGACGTGAGCAGGCTCAACAGTGTGTCGACATTCGACTCCAGAAAGGCAACATTGAAATGCCTCTGGAGGATATCGACTAGATATACCGAAGACACCTTAGACTGTGTGCGATGTAACATTAACACATGCGAGATCAGATGGGTGAAGGCCCAAGGATCCAGGTTGAGGCTGAAGGGCATGGCCTTTAACTGGAAAACTCCCTGGTGAATGGAGCGGCGAACCGACCTGAAAGCCTCCATGCTGAACTTAGGAGCAATGATAGACTGGGTCAGGATACTCAGATCGATAACCTGTTGGAGTCGGCTGTCCTTCTTCGGCACCAAGAACAGGCGGGAATAAAATCCCACTGCAAGAATGTTCTTGATGACCTCTATTGCCCCCTTGACAGGAGATTGCCTATCTCTGTGATCAAAAGTTCCCAACGTGTAACGTTGAAAGGGACTTGTGTTGGAAGAGGCACTCTCGACTGAGTGGAATGCCTCAACCTGGGACGAATCGAGGTGACTACTGTCGACGCCTACCCTTACCTTGTGAGTAAGTAGAAGTGGCAGTAGGAAAATGAGCCCTTGGCTTCGCAGAGGAAGCAGTAGGGTACATGTTAGGGTGCTTTGGATGGCCCCTGCCTCCAACAGAAGGCTGATCAAGCTGACGAAGCAGCAGCTGATCTATGGAATGAGTCATTCCGGACCGTCGCCACGCAACCATGGAATAGTTGCGGACCAGCCGATAGAGGCAGATCGAAGAACAGCGCGCTGCCCTTCAAAAAGGGAACAGCTTGTGTCCAGCACAGTACGACCTTGCTGGGGTTGCAGGTCACTAAGGCATGGCTGCTGCTCAGCGGGCTTGGCTGCGATAGGTAGTAAATTACAACTTTGCTCAGTTTATGAACTTTTATTCATGGTCCATCAAATATTTACATGATAATCGGCTGCATTAACATAAACATGGTAAAGTACATTCTTGGATCAACCTATGTCTACTTTGGTATAACATGGTATAACTAATAACTGGTGCTGCTAAAAATGGCTGTCTGCTAACTGATTGACTGGCAACATATTCAATTCTCTAACTTAACAATAAAGCTACTTGAAAACTGTGTGACTTGATAACTTATTTGTTGACTCCTTGACTGCCCTACCCTTTCTTCCGCTGCAGAGCTTGCAAATGTCTTTTTTGTATCAAAAAGGTTTCATCATCTATCTGCAGATGACAGGCAATGTATGCTCCACCTATAATCCCACCCAGCTGTCTTTGATTGGCCTAGACTGACAGTTCTACCCAGTTACCCTGGACAGGAAAACAGCCATCTTGTGAATTTGTTATGGTCAATTTAAATGACAGACCTTAGATAAAGAAAAGCTGCTGTCTTTTACTTGAAAGATTTCAGTTGAAGATAGGGTGTCTCATTACACAATTTTACAGGAAATGAAACACCTAATCCTAGCAGGGTAGATTTCCAATCACCTAATTTGTTTTATAAATTGTTTCAAGATATATTTGCCATACAAATAGCCTGGGGGGAAGCAGGTGGGCTCAACATCTTAAAATTATACAGCTACAAGGAAAAGAGTGTGCCAAGCAACAGAAAATAAATGATATTATTTTCTCCAACTGGACACACTGAATTTTTGTAACTGGTTATAACAGCATCCTTGTGAACTAATTCCAAGTTAGCCGTGTTACAGGCATGGGAGAAGATGCATGAGCTCCTTGGACAGCACACACAAAAAAGCCTGTACGTTGTCAAACTTATCTGGTGCAGATAAGCAGCAAAGCAGAGATGACATGACTGAAGAGAGAAAGCATTCCAGCCTCTCTCTTGATAAGCCCAACACAGACGCCCGAGTCTCCATATGAAAAATGGCCGGCTTGGGAGTTGGAGTGCTGATCCAAGACCGTCAAACTCTGGCAGACTGAACAGACTGGCGGAATCGTAGGAATGATAACGCACCGGAGGCAAAAAGTGTCAACCTTGATGAAGAACGACATCTTCATAGCCTTGGAATTCAGTCCAAAGCTGTAAACGCTTCAACCACCTGTACCGACAGGCACGGTCGAAGTAGCCCAGAAGGAGGTTGCTCCACAGGCTGTAGGGGCGCAACTGATTTGTCTGCTCAATTTGTATGCCAGTAGATGTAACCATCTCACTAGGCAAAGGTTAACCCCTAATTCTTTCACCATTTAAAAACATGAAATATACAAGAGGCCCCAAGGGGCCCGAGGGTGCTCTCCTGACATGGTAGCCTAAATTTATATCAACCCAGAGAATTGATTTCAACAAGTTGCATCTGCTCCTCCTAAGAAAAGCTTATACCAAATATCCAAAGATTCTGACCAGTGGATCTAAAAAAAAAAAGATTTTTAAAGAATATTCCTCATATTGAACTAAGTTATAATTCAGGCTCCCACAGGGAGCCCATATATGAACCCAGGAACTTGGCTTTAACAAACTTGAATCTCACCCCCCCCCCCCCCCCCCCCCCACCCCCCAAGGATGCTGCACACCAAATATCAAAACATTCCAACTGCTGGATCTGAAGAAGAAGATTTTTAAAGAAAATTCCTCATTTTGAACTAAGTTACAATTCGAGCTCCCACAGTGAGTCCAAATATGGACCTAGGGACATGGCTTGAACAAACTTGAATCTCACCCCCTAAGGATGCTGCATACCAAATATCAAAACATTCCGACTGCTGGATCTGAAGAAGATTTTTAAAGAAAATTCCTCATTTTGAACTAAGTTATAATTCGGGCTACCACAGTGAGCCCAAATATGAACCCAGGGACTTGGCTTGAACAAACTTGAATCTCCTCCTCCTCCCCCCCCCCCCCCCCCCCCCCACACACACACACACTAAGCATGGTGCATACCCAATATCAGAAGATTCTGCCTGCTGGATCTTGAGAAGAAGATTTTCAAAGAAATTTGCCTGAAATGCACTAAGTTCAAATTTGGGCTCCTATACTGAGCCGAAATATAAACCCAGGGGGCCGATTTGAACAAACTTGAATCAGACCCACCCCACAATGTTACATACCAAATATCAAAAGATTCTGCCTGCTGGATCTGGAGAAGAAGATTTTTTAAGAAATTTGCCTGAAATGCACTAATTTCGAATTCGGGCTTCTATAGTGAGCCCAAATATGAATCCAGGGGGCCGATTTGAACAAACTTGAATCAGATCCACCCCACAATGTTGCATACCAAATATCAAAAGATTCTGCCAGCTGGATCTTGAGAAGAAGATTTTTTAAGAAATATGCCTGAAATGCACTAAGTTCAAATTTGGGCTCCTATGCTGAGCCCAAATATAAACCCGGGGGCCGATTTGAACAAACTTGAATCAGATCCACCCCACAATGTTGCTTACCAAATATGAAAAGATTCTGCCTGCTGGATCTGGAGAAGAAGATTTTTTAAGAAATTTGCCTGAAATGCACTAAGTTCGAATTCGAGCTTCTATAGTGAGCCCAAATATGAATCTAGGAAGCCGATTTGAACAAATTTGCATCAGATCCATCCCACAATGTTGCATACCAAATATTAAAAGATTCTGCCTGCTGGATCTGGAGAAGAAAAGTTTTTAAGAAATTCACCTGAAATGCACTAAGTTCAAATTTGGGCTCCTATACTGAGCCCAAATATAAACCCAGGGGGCTGATTTGAACAAACGTGAATCAGATCCACCCCACAATGTTACTTACCAAATATGAAAAGATTCTGCCTGCTGGATCTGGAGAAGAAGATTTTTTAAGAAATTTGCCTGAAATGCACTAAGTTCGAATTCGAGCTTCTATAGTGAGCCCAAATATGAATCTAGGAAGCCGATTTGAACAAACTTGAATCAGATCCACCCCACAATGTTGCATACCAAATATCAAAAGATTCTGCCTGCTGGATCTGGAGAAGAAGATTTTTTAATAAATTTGCTTGAAATGCACTAAGTTCAAATTTGGGCTCCTATACTGAGCCCAAATATAAACCCAGGGGGCCGATTTGAACAAACGTGAATCAGATCCACCCCACAATGTTGCTTACCAAATATGAAAAGATTCTGCCTGCTGGATCTGGAGAAGAAGATTTTTTAAGAAATTTGCCTGAAATGAACTAAATTCAAATTCGAGCTTCTATAGTGAGCCCAAATATGAATCTAGGGAGCCGATTTGAACAAACTTGAATCAGATCCACCCCACAATGTTGCATACCAAATATGAAAAGATTCTGCCTGCTGGATCTGGAGAAGAAGATTTTTGAAGAAATTTGCCTGAAATGCACTAAGTTCGAGTTCGAGCTCCTATAGTGAGCCCAAATATGAATCTAGGGAGCCGATTTGAACAAACCTGAATCAGATCCACCCCACAATGTTGCATACCAAATATCAAAAGATTCTGCCTGCTGGATCTGGAGAAGAAGATTTTTTAAGAAATTTGCCTGAAATGCACTAAGTTCGAAATCGGGCTCCTATACTGAGCCCAAATATGAACCCAGGGGGCCGATTTGAACAAACCTGAATCAGATCCACCCTACAATGTTGCATACCAAATATCAAAAGATTCTGCCTGCTGGATCTGGAGAAGAAGATTTTTTAAGAAATTTGCCTGAAATGCACTAAGTTCGAAATCGGGCTCCTATACTGAGCCCAAATATTAACCCAGGGGGCCGATTTGAACAAACTTGAATCAGATCCACACCACAATGTTGCTTACCAAATATGAAAAGATTCTGCCTGCTGGATCTGGAGAAGAAGATTTTTTAAGAAATTTGCCTGAAATGCACTAAGTTCAAATTCGAGCTTCTATAGTACTGTCAGCCCAAATATGAATCCAGGGGGCCGATTTGAACAAACTTGAATCAGGTCCACCCCACAATGTTGCTTACCAAATATGAAAGGATTCTGCCTGCTGGATCTGGAGAAGAAGATTTTTAAAGAAATTTGCCTGAAATGCACTAAGTTCGAATTCAAGCTCCTATAGTGAGCCCAAATATGAATCTAGGGAGCCGATTTGAACAAACTTGAATCAGATCCACCCCACAATGTTGCGTACCAAATATCAAAAGATTCTGCCTGCTGGATCTGGAGAAGAAAATTTTTTAAGAAATTTGCCTGAAATGCACTAAGTTCGAAATTGGGCTCCTATACTGAGCCCAAATATGAACCCAGGGGGCCGATTTGAACAAACTTGAATCAAATCTACCCTACAATGTTGCATACCAAATATCAAAAGATTCTGCCTGCTGGATCTGGAGAAGAAGATTTTTTAAGAAATTTGCCTGAAATGCACTAAGTTCGAAATCGGGCTCCTATACTGAGCCCAAATATGAACCCAGGGGGCCGATTTGAACAAACATGAATCAGATCCACCCTACAATGTTGCATACCAAATATCAAAAGATTCTGCCTGCAGGATCTGGAGAAGAAGATTTTTTAATCTTTTTCCTTTTTTCCATTGCCTACAGTGTTAAAAAGTGCTGACTCAGCACTTTTTCAAAGTCCTGAAAAAAGTACCTTGTGATCAAACCGATAGGGATTTTATTAACCATTCTATTCTACTGGATAAAAGTAAGCTTTATACAAAATAAGAATTCTCTGTGCCATGTAGTTTTGGAGATATGGCAGTTTTAAGGTTTTTCCTATTTTTAGCTCCCGAGGTTCCCACGGGGCAATGAGAAAGTTTTTTTTTCATCAATCAACTACTTATGACCCATTATCTTCTCATATCAAATTTGGTTCAAATTGACCTCACAGTTCAGAAAATAGAAATTTTAGGCGTGGCCAAAATTTTTGCCCCTCCCATAACGAAGGCGGATAATGCCCGACAAGCTTCTCTTGAACAAACTTGATTCTAAACCTCAAAAGAACTCTGTATACCACATATCAAGTCTCTGCTACTGGTGGTTCATTAGAAGAAGATTTTCAAAAAATTTGGCCATTTTTTCCCCACACCTCTGCTCAATACGAGCCGAAACCTAATTTGGATAAAAATCAAAATGCCCCTACATAACCACCACTTACATGAAATTTAATTAAAATGTGGCCTCTGGTTTAGGAGAAAGAGGCTCAAACACCACCTTCATGCAGGACGACGGACGACAGACGACGGACGGCGGACGAAGAGTGAAAAGAAAAGCTCACCCTGACTTTCAGTCAGGTGAGCTAAAAACACATAATAATCCTAACCTGTAAAGTGTTGCTCAGGGAAAAGATTATATTTATATTTATCAAGGATTTTTATGATTGTTTATAATGCTGTGGCGTGTTGATCAATGACAATTGTTGTTTCCTCTATCCCATTTTAGCTGTGGCTGTGAAAACCTCAAAAGTAATATCCTTTCCATCTCATTGATACACACCATTGTTTCAAGTTTCAAAATGACTGGCCTTTAATAACTGAGTTATGGTGATTTTTATTTTTTGTCTACAGGTGTACACAGACAGATGGATGCACAGGTAGATGGATTGATGGATGGATGGCCAAAAGACTGATCGCAATATCCCTGATTTTTGTGAGGAGATAAAACATGAGGCCCCAAGGGCCTGAGAGCACTCACTTGACACTGACAAATATCATCCAAGGGTCCAGATTTGAACAATCTTGCATCTGCGCCATTAAGAAAACCATATACCAAATATCATAACATTCGGACCGGTGGATCTGAATTTTTTTTTTTTTTAAATATTCCCCATATTGAACTAAGTTATAATTCAGGCTCCCATAGGGACCCGAAATATGAACCCAGGGACTTGGCTTGAACAAAATTGAATCTCACCTCCCAAAGGATGCTGTATTCCAAATATCAAAAGATTCTGAAGAATGAATCTGAAGAAAAATATTTAAAAAAAATATTCCTCATGTTGAACTAAGTTATAATTTGGGTTCCTCGTATTGAACTAAGTTACAATTCAGTTTCCCACAGGGAACCCAATATGGACTCAGAGACTTGGCTTGAACAAACTTGAATCACACCTCCATAAGAATGCTGTATACCAAATATCAAAACATTCTGACTGCTGGATCTGAACAAGAAGATTTTTAAAGAAAATTCCTCATATTGAACTAAGTTATAATTCGGGCTCCCACAGGGAGACCAAATATGAACCCAGAGACTTGGCTTGAACAAGCTTGAATCTCACCTCCCTAAGGATGCTGCATCAAACATTTTCAAAAGATTCTGATTGATGGATCTGAAGAAGAAGATTTTTAAAGAATATTCCTCATACATACTGCACTAATTTAAACATTTGGGCTCCCTTAGAGAGCCAAATATGGACCCAGGGATTTGATTTCAACAAACATGTGAAACAATCTTCCAAAGATGTTATATGTGAAATTTGAAACCTTTGGAGCAGTGGTTTGGGAGAAGAGTCTTAAATGTTTTCCCCATTACCCACAGTGTTAAAAAATGCTGACTTAGCATTTTGTAAAGTCACGAAAAAGTACCCTATGATAAAACTGATAGTAATTTTTTTGGACCATTCCATTCTGTTGGTCCTAAAGGAAGCTTCGCACCAAATAAGAAGTTTTGGAGATATGGGCGTTTGAATTTTTTCTATTTTTAGCTTCTGTGGTTCCCACAGGGCATTTTGAAAAATATTTTTGGGATGAATCAAGTCCTTATGACCCATTAATACTTCATATCAAATTTGTTCAAATCGGCCTCTCGGTTTGGAAAACAGAAACTTTGGGTGGGGCAAAAATTCCTACCTCTCCTTAACAATGACAAATATTGCCCCTCGAACTTCTCTTGAACAAACTTTAGTCTACACCTCAAAAGGAAGCTGTATACCAAATATCAAGTCTCTGCTACAGCTGGTTCATGAGAAGATGTTTTTTTTTTAATTTTGGCCCCACCCCCTCCTCAATATGAGCAGAAACCCAATTTGAAGAAAAACCCAAATGCCCCTATATAACCACTACTCATGTGAAATTTCATTAAAATGTGGCCAGTGATTTGGGTGAAAAAGACTCAAACACCAGTCCAGTGGACTAAAAAAAAACCCTGATTATTTAAACAATAAAATGAGGTCATTATTATATTATTATGTGAACAGTAAAAAGAGGTCATTATTCATTAATGGAACTATATTTTAACTGGCAGAGTGCTAAATTACTGTTGGTCATCAAAACTGTCAACATGGGTTTTCCTTGTGACACTAAAGTAGGGACTTAAGTCCATAATAGAGGGTTTACTAGCTCACTCTGACATTATTTCAAACTGCAAGGCTTGGAGTACATGTACCCTCCTGGAGCACTCTCTTAGAAGAAAGACAACTCCCATACTTCAGCAGACATTTCAATATGGTAGGAAACCCAATTACCATTGGCCTTTGTATAATATCATTCATTGGGAGCTGTTTACCATTTGAAGACCTGTATCTGACATTTACAAACTTCGTGATCTCAAAACAGGTAAATGAACTGACTAAATTTAACGGACAATCAAGAAGTCCTGCTGACAATAGATGAATTGGTAGTGGTTTTTCTACCAAGCCTTGGCTGCCTATTAACTAAAGGCTGTGGTTTATTTGGAAGTCTTGAAAACTGCTCAGGACCTTGAGGTTTGAAGCAGAAGACATGGAATGTTTCTATTAGATTTATTGGGTGAACACAGGTTTTAGAATCTATTAGTTTATCAAAAATTTTCAGGGTGGCATTTAGCACTCTTCTTATTTTACATTCAGGTGGGCCATAGTGTGGCCCTGCTAATCAGACTTTTTCTGTTTGAATGAATGTGAATCGAAACACATGCTTAAGGTATGATTTTGAACCAAATTCAAATCAAACATTCAGTCAGTATATGCGGTGACTGCATGGATGACAGTTGACAGGTGCCTCACGTTCCCAACCTTTCAAGTAAATGCATAGTTCAGCATCATGTACAACTGATTCACGTGCATGCATTATGATATAACATCTGCTCGGTTCCCCTAATGATTTTATTCATGCCCGGCTAATGACTTTTAAAACATTAACCACCCAACAGCTCTGACTGACCAGTTAACCATAATATTCTTGATATAAACGTAATTGGCAAGAAATAATGACTGTATATGACATATGTGAATAGAAAGGATATAAGTTTCTATGATGGACATCAGCATATTCAGTTTCAGTATTTGGCAGTCTACTATTCGAAAACAGACCTGAAAATAAGCAGTCTGACATTTACAGAATGAGGTCTTCAGAGGGTGAATTTGATGATGCTATCCCATACTGTGGGCCAATTTATTTTCTGGGTACCTCCTTCTGTTTAGTTTTGAGACCCTGAATCAGATTGAAGTTCACAGAGGGTAAATTTAGTGATGCTAGCCTGTTGTGCAGGGTAGCATCACTAAATTACCCTCTGGGGACCTCATTTTGCAGATGACAGTCTGCTTATTTTATGGCTTGTTCGAAAATCGAAGCAAATCGAATCAGACATAATTCAAAATAAATTCAAAGAATTGCAAGCCCCTAGGCCACATCTCAGAACTTTAAGCTTGAAAAAGTAAAGAAAAACATTGGCAAGGTGTATCAATGTTTCTAGACAAATGTATCATTTATAATGAGCAACAAAAACTCCATTTGTAACAGTTTCAACAGTCTTTTCAACAAAATAAAAAACCTGTTGTCAGAGATATTTGAAGGAATGACTGGTATGAAAGATTTGTGTTCAGAATTCTGTTAGCCAATTTGTCATGTGTATTGTTCAACTTAATTTGTCGGGAAGTACTGCAATTGAGAGTAGACAAACTTCCTTACTGTGACCCGAACAATTTTGAAACATATGCTTGAAATCCAGAGGCATCTGAAAGAAACACAACTATTCAATTACACTGAAAAATGTAATCAATGATGCATCCAAATTTAACCCTGCACCCAATGCACATGAATGCGATATCAAAATTTGTTATTTTTTTTCCAAATTTCTCGAAACAATTCAGCCGAACATATGATGTAACCCCTCACTAGAATGAGCTCAAAGAGCTTGTTCCAAAGAGGGGGTCACATATAGTTTTGTTGAAATTTTATTAAAAATATGTTATTTCAACTGCTCAATTTGTAAATTAAGCAGGTGGATGTGGCCAATTTGTTAAGTAAAAAGTTAGAAGAGCTCAAGTGAATTCAATATACATGTATGTGCGTGAACTGTTCTATTCATACTGTTTTAGCCCTTTACCTAACCTGAAAAGCAGATGACACTTGCAAAAAAATTCTTGAATAACTAATTTTTTTTCATTTTTTGTCTCAAAAACATAGGTTATGACCCCTCATTGGAATGAGCTCGATGAGATCGTTCCAACAAGGGGGTCATAACCTATGTTTTTCAGACAAAAGATGAAAAAATCATGAAAATTAATTGGCAATTTTTAAGAATAGCTCTGGCCAGTTTTGGCCGTTACGTTGGGTAAAGGGTTAATCATGAAAATATAAACATAGATGCTGATGTGACATTAAGCACCAATAAATATATGCGTCAATGTCACAAACATTTACTGATTTGCATCAATACAAAAGTCAAAAGGTTATTGTTATTATTTTTTAATGAGAAGATGGTATGTAAATTTTCAAACGATTCAAACTTCTGTTAACTCCTTGCATGCTGCTGTCCAGGACACGAAATCTCTTTCTACTGAAATAAGTATAATTTGGACACATTTAACCAACCCCCTCCCCCCCCCCCTCCAAATTGCATGGAATTTTTTAACAATGACTTTCTCAGATTAATTTTATGAATATTTCATCAAGTCTAGTCATGGAAGCTTCACAGCATCCATTACCCAAAATATTTTGAAAATACTCAGTGGATTATGAGTTAACCACTCGAAATTTTCAAGTTATCAATTTCCTCATAATGTAACTAGGAATTGAAACAATTCAATCTTGTTTGACAGAGTGCATTCAGCAGGACATGATTCAAATCAAATCGATTCACCTGAACAATTTTGAATTGAATTGAATCAAATTTTGAAGCTTTGCAGGGCACTAGTTTTAGAGGCAAAAAATGAACATTTTTAGTTCAAGAATTTTTTGTGCTAGAGTCATCTTCTCTAAGTGTTATAGGGAAAAGGTAAACATTAATCCAACAAATCTGCCGAAATAATACAATAAGCAAGGAGGAATTTGGCATTTAAACAAAATTTTCTTGGAAGTGGAATGCTCACAGGTCTACATCAGAGTTTAGTCTGGTAGTGATGAATTTCTGTACCATTCCCAAAGTGAATTTGGCACTAAAATTCGAAAGTAAACCTCACAGCAATTTTTTCCTGACCATCTATCTACCAATAATACAAACAAATCAGCATTGATGTCGAAACTTGTATTGAATATAATGTGGATAGTACTAGATACTCTAAACAGCCATGCGATCTACATGTATTTTCAAAGCATCTTTAATCTTTAGGCAAGTTTTCAGGGGTATTTTAACCCTTTACTCAATGCAGATCATACCAAAATATATTTTAATTTTTTTGTTTTTTCAAGTTTAAAAAAAAATCACCGAAACCATATCATGTGACCACTCATTAGAACGAGCTCAATGAGCTAGTTCCAATGAGGGGGCCACATTATATGGTTTTGCTGAAATTTTTGGAAAAATATAATTTTTTCAACTGCTTAATTTTTTAATTAAGCGGGCGATTGCAGTCAATTCGTTAGGTAAAGGTTTAAAAACCACAATGCCATGGACCTGAATAGATGGGAGTGCGGTGGCTCAGTAGGTAGAGGTGCAGGCTGCAAGCCGAGAGGTCCTCGGTTCGAATCCCACCTGTGGCAACCGCGTTGTGTCCTTGGGCAAGACACTTTATCTCCATTGCCCGCATGGGGGCACGATGACGCCGTGTACTAAGGCGTACTGCACGTCGATGGTGCGCATGTCTTCAACCAATCTAACCCTGCCTGTGTTGCAGTGCAGAGTTCCGAAGTTGGGGAGCTGGCAGCTGCTCGTCGTTGTTTGGTGGTTCTCTCCGGGTACTCTGGCTTCCTCCACCCGTAAAACTGCCACGGTCATGATTAGCCATTGTGCATAAATATGTGACCTTAAACGCCAATAAATAATAAATACCTGAATAGATGTGCAGTGTGTGTGTGTGACAAATTGTCACGCACCACTGATCTTTCAGGATCCCTAGAATTATGACGTAATTCATTCAAACTTGACAAGTCACCCCAGCACATTTTCAGTCCCTGGATCTTTATTTATTTATTGGTGTTTAAGGTCACATATTTTATCACAATGGCTAATCATGACCACAACATGAGTATCAACTCAAGACCAGGGGTGAGCATTAACAAGTCATATTGCCCATTTTAGAGAGGGTTTGCACCTCCCAAGCATTGGTGACTGGGTCCTATTTTACCAGTAAAACAGAGCCTGTTTACCAGTGAACAGGCACTGCTTCACTTCCCAGGGTTCCTGTGGGGATTCATTCCCTGAAAACACACCCTCCCAATTTCCACAGGCTAAATGATATCCTATATATTCATTCACAAAGAACCAACATGAATTGAAGACCAAAATACATATTTCAGTGAATTTCTTTCACAAGAAACATCCAGTTCATGTTCATTGCAAGAGTTTTGGGCATACTGTACCTATAGTCATTATCTTTTCCAGACCAAGCTTTTATCGTTTTTGTAAACTTACTTGTACATACATGCAAGATTGTGCATGTACAGTGTATGCTGTATTTGCCTTACATTTGTGGAATGGATGACACACTATTATTTTCAAATTCATTGCTTTTAACTTTTTGCTTGTTGCTGGCAGATTTATTTATTTATTTATTTTTTTTATTGGTGTTTAATGCCACTTTCTTTTGACAGCCAGGGAACCTCATGTCAGACAGTTTTATGAATGGAGGAAGCTGGAGTATCTGGAAAGAACCACCGAGCAACAGTGAGCAACTGTTAGACTACCCAGCATACTAACTCCACACAAGCAGGTACACAAGTACATGGTGTGACCATGCCCCATGCGAGCAATCAGGATTAAATGCCTTGCCCAAGGACACTATGCAGTTATCCCTGGTATAGAACGAACAGTAGACCTTTTGCTTTGAAGTTGAATGCCGTAATCACTGAGCCAACATGCTCCTTTGCTGTCAGAGTCTGATCTTTGTAATGAGCCAAAATTAACAACACAAAATCATTATTCTGACAAGACAGCAGCCTTACACGAAAAAGCAGTCTATTACATAAAGTTATATCAAAGTTACAGTAAAACAAGTTGTGATGAACAAAAGACACCTTGCAACTGAAAATGTATTGTATCAACATTAAAAATCTCTGATTAACAGCACTCTTATCTCCCAGAAAAAACCTGGTATAAACAACCCTTCCTTTATATATTTTCCTTTATGATACACAGGAAAAACCCCCATGGAAACCTGCATCTGACAGCAGCTACCTCAAGGGGGTGCTCGGACCTACACCCAAAATTATACAATCTACTCCAAAATTAATCTACCTTATAATGAAATAACATTGTCTGTTAATGAGCAAAAACTAAAACTGAACATCTGCTCCTGTTCGAATCTGTCTAGAATTAACTTGAACATTTTAAAACAACCGTTAAAATACAATGTGTACTCATGAGGTCACATATTGATACAATGTGTACTCATGAGGTCACATATATGATGGTTATACGCATGCGTGAACTAGACAGACACAGAAAAATCTAAGAGCTGCATAAAAATGTGTTTTTAAGTGATTCGGAATATATTCGTGCTCGGAAAAATTTATGGAACATTTCATGAAACCACGTTGAGCGAAAGTCCCGTTAAAATAAAACAGAAAAACTATAAGGACGAGACAGAAACAAGAAAACCGAACATGAAAACCAACAATTCCGAGAATGGCGGACATGACACCACAGAATAGACACCAGAGACAGTTCAGCAGGAGAGTCACATCAAAGAAACCATAACTAACACCCTCGACAGGAAACAGATAGTTATTGAGAGCTGTAAATCGAAGATAAACATCTGGAGAAAGGTTCTGATTACGCGATACTTCAACCAAATGGGTCAAATACCAGACTTCTTAATCTCCTGGGAGGACAGAACCAAATCCCAGCAAGAATTAATAATCAACGACGAGAATGACTTGGTATTCACCCGTAAACTGCCACATAAAGACTTGTTTCAAACAACTATTAGGGCTAAATTGTGCGAGAGAAACTTGTTGACAATCACCATCTACTATACCACGGGAAGAATACTGATACAAGGAAATTCTTGTAGACCATGGGTGGATGAGGAATTTGATGCTATACGGAATATAGTAGATTCAATATGCCAGTCATCCACTAGCAGCAATGATGCTTACGCAATAAACGATTTCAAGGACCAAATTATTGCCCTTCCAATTCCAACCAGTGAGGAATATTCACCAAACAGTTCAGAGATGTCACCAAAAGAAAAAGATGTTACGACGGAATCCACCTCCAAGAACACACCACGTCAGGGAATATCACACGAGCTTGATATCCTCAAAGAAACAGTGAAACGACTGGAAGAACAATTCTGTGACCTACACCAGTCAATTGACTCTTCACTAATTAAGAAACTGGAAGTAACGGACAAAAACCTAACTACCCTACATAAAACAGATGACCCTACAAAAACTAATGAGCACTATTGAACAGAAAATTACCACTACAGGGTCAAATACACTTAAAGTATTAGAATTACGCATCAATTCTCTAGAAAGGGAACGCTCAAACCCCGAAAGCCTGAAATCTCAAGACAAATTCAAGGAGAAATTTTCACACAACATAACACAATTGAACCAGAAAGTTGAAAGTGTGGACAAAAATAACTCAAAGTTAGAAGAAAAGGTTAGAACATTGGAAACGAAACTTGAAGAGTTAAGTGACACATTAGCCAATCATGGCAGTTCATGTGATTTAAATCCAGTTGAGAGGAACTATTTGAACATGTCAGGCGTTCAAACACGACAGGGGACTTTCACAGTGCTCAACAACAGTCAGTCAGATCTGACAACGGAATCACAACCCATAGACGAGGTACCCTTAATTATTGGATCATCCATTGTCCGATCACTGAATCCCAATAAAATGTACTCGCACAGACGGGTATATGTTAAAACACTGAGAGATAAGACTCTTAAAGGGGCAAGGTCTGAAATATCAAGCATGACCTCATTACCATCTACCATGATCCTACAAATTGGATCCAACGACCTAGCACACACAGAAGCCACCCACTGCCTCGCAGAATACCAGTCACTAATTTCTTGTATATACTTAAAGAACCCAAGTACCAAACTTATCGCTTGTGGAATTCTGCCGCGATTCAACCAGGGATCCAATCGTCCCGCAAGAGACTTTGAGCAAAACAGACTCCAATTTAACAGACAGTTGGCGGAACTATGCAATGAAGGTCAAACCAGGTTCTCTCCGCCACCATTTATCGAACACACCGATGTTAGCGATGGCGTACATCTCAATGAGAGGGGCATTAAAAAGCTAGTCAGACAATACAAATTAGCACTCCACAAAGTTACAAGATTTGCTACGGACAGGCGGGAACAAATCAGTCGTCAGCCTATTGTGACAGAGAAATCTCCCACAAGACACGAAGTGTTGTCAAGAGGAAACCCCAGAGCGAATCCACAACAACTTTTCCGCTCTCCGGGAGCGCCATTCGCTCATCATAACGATACGCCAAAACTCTTAAAAGAACAAGTAAATGACAATGCTACTGTGGATTTAATACATTCTATTTTCAAGAAAATCGAATATCAGTTTACGGAGACCATCAACACCCTCGGTGGTAAGCACAGTACGCCTTAAACATATCAGATCATAACCTTGCAAATACGACATTCACTGGTTGCACACCCGCTGACACCCAAAGCTAATAAAGCCACTGATGGTTACTTACAGTTACGTAATGCACAGAGCCTATTCCCACATGTCGGTACACAAGGAGCTCCGCTGGCAATTTGCGTGCCAAATATGGAAATCGGACGCAAAGTGCACCTCAGATCGCTGTATATATGCATGTTACACCTCAGACAACTGCACGTGCGTGCATGCGTGCGTGCTTGCTTGCGTGCGTGCCAGCGTGCGTGTGTCTATAGGCGACTAATAGTAAAATAAATAAATAAATAAATAAATAAAAATAAATAAAAAACTAAAAGACTAGATGAATAAATACATAAACAAATAATGTTTCAGTTGCAATGGATAAATAAATAAAGTGTGCAACCAGGGAAAGTCCTCTATAATATACAACAGAGATATAATATAATAATTCGTTATTTCCATTCTTCTATCACTGTTTCCCGATTAGCACATTACTAATAATGACGCAAGTGCATATTTACTAGTAACACTTAGGTGGACAAACAAAACCTAATCGATCGAATGCTAAATACCCCGAGGATATATCTAACATCATGTCACTCTCTCTATACTGTAACATGATCCATATCCCAGCGGACTATATGCCGTTACAAATATATCGCCTTTTGAATGCAACACGTGGCTGACTACATTGCTTTTACGCCGCAGTTAGCTGCATGTCGCTCTCTTTGGACGATGTACACTCTTACGCTAAGTAAATACGATATTATTGCTACAAAGTATTATCCCTAAAATCCGTATAACCCGCAACTGTGGTTCTCTTCTATCTATATACGCAACCACGTTTCTCCAGATAATGTACCCCCATGACTGCGATTAACTAAGTGTGTCTCCCACACTACTACTTAATAGTACCCGCCCCCATGTGGAAAACATCTCAAAATCCCCACATGGTTAAAACACATCTAAAATAGATAGATATTGGAGCCACTAAACACAAGGAGTTGGTGAGCTACAGGAGTGCCCACGGATCACTCACGCTTCTCCGGATAAATGTATCTCCCTGTCTGTGATCAGTTAAGTATGTCTCCCAAACTACTGTTTAACAGTATTCGTCTTCGTGTGGACGACACTTCGTCAACCCCTTGCTGACAGAATACAGTTAAAATAGTTTGTGGATGCGCCGCACATAATGTGAATGCGTGGGCGAGCTCAGAGGACATCCATAGAACACAGCTCATAACAAATAATTTGTATATAAAAAAAAAAAAACCAAGAAAAAAAAAAAAAAAAAAAAAAAACACTGAGTAAATACATATTTGCACATCTAAACTCTAAATATACCGGGCACGAATATTCTGTCGATTGTAATCCTTAATTTGTTTTCTTTTTTTTAGTCACTGTTTCAGCTCATCTTATTCTATGACATGGCAACGTTGACTAAATTAACTATATCATCCTGGAATGTTCAAGGCCTTGGAGACAAGCTTGGCAATCCGGACATGATATATGCATTGAGTAAATACGATATTAACATTCTATCGGAAACATGGGCTAATGAGTCAACAAAATACGAACTGGAAAATTACGTCACCAAAAGTAAGACGATAAGACCTAAACATAAACAGGCTAGGCGGAACAGTGGCGGCATAGCTGTTTTGGTACGCAAAGAAATACACAAAAAAATTCTAGTGGTCCTGCATCCTAGTAAAAGCGACAATACCATCTGGTTAAAATTAGATAAACATTTTTTCAAACTGGACACTGACATCTATCTATGTGCTGTCTACATACTGCCGAAAATGTCCCCCTATTTTAGTTCAGATTTCCTAAAACTCACGCAAGATATAGCACATTTTTCTAGCTTAGGAGAAATAGCCCTAACTGGTGATTTTAATGCACGGACTGGAAACCTACAAGACTACATAACAGACGACTCATTAGCCCATCTCCCCCTACCCACCTCATACACTGTAGATATTCCGCTGAAGAGAAATAACATGGACAAGGAGGGCAACGAACATGGGAGGGAGTTGATTGACATTTGCATAGCCTTCCGGGCTACGAATATTAAACGGGAGGTACCCCGGTGACTTACAGGGCTATTTTACATTCTTCAGCCCGAAAGGGAAAAGTGCTGTCGACCTGGGGCTTGTTAGCAAAAAACTCCAGTCTGATGTTCTATTCTTTCGAACTCACTACAAATCCTACCTTTCTGACCATTGCCAGATAGGCTTGGCCATTAAATGTTACGCCAAAGTAGAAGAAAACTTATCAAACCAGATACCGTTGGAACCAAATCAATAAACAATAAAATGGAAAGCCGACTCTCTCAATTACCTCATGAATGTGGCATCGTCCAAACCTTTTATAGACAAGATGCTTGATTTCCAACTTGTCGACATCAAGGAAGACCTTCATAATATCGATGTGGCTACTGATGAACTGTCGGGATTAATCAGGGCCCTGTCAGGCACTAAAGAGCCCCAAGCTAAAAAGATAAAACGCAAAAAGAAAAGCCTTATCTGGTATTCTAAAGACTTGTCCACATTAGCAAAAACATGAAGAAACATGGGTAAAAAGGTCTCCCAGTACCCCAATGACAACAGTATACTGGAACATTACCATCAATTAAGAAAGCAATATTTTAAGTTAGTTAAAGCGGAGAAACGAAAACATTTCTGGCGTAAAGTCGAAGAACTGAACGCCGTTTCTGACCGAGATGGGAAAACCTTTTGGGATAATATTAAGTCTTTTAACGGGAATAATAAATCTGGCGTGGCTTCCCCACCAAACCCCGGAACTTGGATTCAACATTTCCAAAATTTCCAAAATCCATTGAGCACATGCGACCCGCTTACTCCATTCCAAGAGGATATAACAAAACGAAAGACCGAATCAGAAAATAAACTAACACACAACCCCATCACTGATAAGGCGATCACCATTAGTGAAGTTAAACATACTCTAGCTAAACTAAAAAACAATAAATCAGCAGGCCCCGACGGGCTAATAAATGAAACCCTGAAATACGGGAAGGACATTCTATGTGCCCCTATTACAAAGCTGTTTAACCACATTTTGTCTAGTGGCATTTACCCAACATCCTGGAATAAATCTTTCATAACAACAATCCACAAATCAGGTGACACAGCTCTACCCTCGAACTACAGAGGTATCTCAGTTATGAGTTCCTTAGAGAAAGTGTTTAGCGCAATCATAAACAACAGATTACTGGAATACTGTGACGCGAAATTTGTTAACTTCCAACATGGGTTCCGGAAAGACCACAGAACATCGGATTGTATTATGATTCTGAAAACTCTAATCAATAAATACACTAAAAGAGAAAATAAAAATGTCTATGCCTGTTTTGTAGATTATAAAAAAGCATTCGACTCTATCTGGAGAACCGGTCTCCTTAAAAAACTTGTTGATATTGGAATAGGAGAAAAATGCTACAAAGTAATAAAGTCCATGTACAACAGTCCACAATCCTCATTGAAATTTTCGAATGGCCAAACGGATTACTTCAATATTAACATAGGCGTAAAACAAGGGGACAACTTAAGCCCCACCCTATTTAATATCTTTATCAACGACCTGGCTGATGAATTTATAGGACTAAATTACAACCTAACTCTAAAACATAGCGAGGTCCCATGCCTGTTGTTTGCAGATGACTTGATACTTCTAGCAAACTCAGAAGAAGGCTAACAGGACAAACTAGATAAAATCTCCACCTATAACAAACAATGGCGTTTAAAATTAAATGTTGAAAAGACTAAAACGATGGTATTCTCCAAAACACATCACAAACCCCAAGTAAGATTTGTTTATAATGGCAGCCCTATAGAATCCGTCAATGCATATACCTACTTAGGACTAAAACTCGACGGTAAATGCCAGTTCGGGTTAGCAAGGGAAGAACTTTCCAAGAAGGCCCTAAAAGCGTCTTACGCCCTCATTAAATCTTTACCACTACAACAAATACCGCCGCATATTGGAACAAAACTACTCAAATCTATGCTAAATCCTATTGTTACTTATGGCTCAGAAGTCTGGTTCCCTGAAATCGTCGAAAAACTCACCGCCTCTAAAAAACGATCAGTCTCTCGAACTACACACTACGATATTATGAAGAGCTTGAATAATCTGGGGTATGAAAATATGCAAGACAGATTTTGCAAGCACCTTCTAACCTACCAAGACACTGTAGTAACATGGGTACGAAACTGGAACTGGGTATTCTGCCACTGACGGTAAACATGGTAATTAATTTGGAGAAATACAAGGAGCACGTTGATGCCCTACCAGATGGTCACCTGATAAAGGAAGCCCTAGAGACCCCGAACCTTCCAGGCGATAATGACATGAACTCCTGGATATACAGTCTACACAATTGTAGAAGGCTTATAATGCCAACATCCCCCACTGACAACCCATTGGATAGACACTCGATAGTTTTGTATTTCAGCGACGCAATATGGAAAAACCTAAACAGCGATGAAGGACGAAACAGCCGAAACAAATTAAGAACGTATAGGCAATTTAAAGAGAAATTTGAACATGAACCATACCTCCAGAAGTGCCAAATTTCGAAACACCGCCAGGCCCTAACAAGATTTCGTCTAAGCTGTCACAATTTGGGAATCAAGAGAGGCAGATATTATCACATTCCAGAAGCGCAGCGTCTATGTCAGCATTGCGGGTGGTAGACGACGAGACACACTTCCTCCTCCACTGCACAATGCTGACAGAAGAGCGCGAGTGCCTACTACAAAACATTCAAACAAACAAAGAGTATTACAGCAGCATGACTGATACAGGAAGAGTCAAATATATATTAACATGTGATAACACCGAATGCATCAACAACTTTGCATACTTTGTTTATCACGGTCTCCAAAAAAAGGGGGTGTGGCAGCCCCAGGTCGATAACAGCACGTTGAACTAAGTTGAAATTTTTTTTTGTACCACCTTACATAAATATATGATTTGTTTTTTCTCTTTTTTCCTGAACAACTAAATGTGTAATGTTAATGTTAATCTTGATGTACATTTGACCATCATGGTGTAGCAGTACAATAAAGAAGTTATCTTATCATGAGTGCAACATTCTGAACAACCAACTTGCTTACAAGAGTACCAAAACCTGTGCCACTAACCATAGTGAGTATGACTTAATGTTTAACACTACCCATAATGACAAGACAACATCTTTTGGCTATTCTGCAAAATGTGGGAAAATACAATTCCAGCTAGGACAACAAAAGTCTTATCACCAGAATTGGGTTGATCCACCTCTGATTAACAAAATACATCTCTGTAAAGTGGATCAACTGTTTCATGAATGATTGTGTTTGAATTTTTCATCAAATTCAGTCATGCCTGCTTCACAGCAGCCATGGTTGAAAATCCTCAGCAGATCAGGAGTTAAACCACACATCACTATTCATGACTTACTCATTTTATCACTTAATTACCTATTGTTAGCAACTGCAAACATGTTTGTACAACAGAATTTTGAAGTACAATATGGTAGCAACCAATGTGATTAAGTCTACAATTATTTTGGTATTTATGCTGTTTATAAATGTTTAATGTCATTTAACCTGTTTCATCGATTTTACTTCCATTGAATAGGAGCCTAGGGATGCTGCCTTTTGGTACCCTGCAAGGAATATTGAAAAAAACACTAGATAGTGATTTCTTGTTGAGCCGTGTCAAACTTCAAAGAACCGACTTCATAGTCAGCTGATGCATGAGGAAACTGTCAAGTGTGACAAGAATCATGTAAAAAGGTCTTTATTTATTGTTGTTTGAGGTCACATTTTTTTTCACAATACTTAATCGTGACCACAACATGGAGATAAAGTCAAATTTAGACAATCATTTCTATCCATGATGCCCATTTTAGAGGACTTCCAACCCAAGCATTGGTGACTGGATCCTATGAAAAAGGCTTTTTGATACTTTCCAGGGGTCCCATGGTTTCTGTAAGTATCGAGTCTAGCATGACTGTGCAACCAATACTGTGCATCCTAGTGGAAGAGTTATCAAGAAACAAAACAGTGTATTGAATACACTTGGGACAATGTTTTCAGAACAATATAAAAGGGGCGGTTTGTGGCTGTATGGGGACTCAAGGGCTAAAAAAATCTCCTTTCAAATCTGGTTACTTTCTCAATGTTTGCCTCTAAAACATAGAGCTTCTCCTTATGGAGAGGTCATAAGCTGTGTTTTGAATACAAAAAATAGAAATTTTAATTTTATTCAATTACTGTTTTTTTGCAAGGATTATTTTTCTATTTGTGTTAGGTAAAGAGTGTTTCTACATCATTGTTGTTATTTATTCATTTATTTATTTATTTATTTATTTATTTATTGGAGTTTAACGACACTTTTGACAGCCACGGTCACCTCATATAGGACAGTTTTATGGGTGGAGGAAGCCAGAGTACCCGGAGAGAACCACCAAGCAGTGGCAAGCAACTGTCAGACTCGCCAACGTACTAACTCCACACAAGCATGGATAGATAGGTGCACCATCAACATGCAGTAGTACACCTTAGTACACAGCACCATCGTGCCCCAACGTGGGCAATCAGGATTAAGGGTCTTGCCCAAGGACACAAGGCAGTTACTCCTGGCAGGGATCTAACTGTGGACCCCTCAGTTTGAAGTTCAATGCAGTAACCACAGAGCCACCGTGTTCCCGACACATCATTGTTGACTGTCTGCACAGACAACCAACCGCGATGTAATAACATCAAGATTAATGCTACCTGCCAATAGAGTTCTGAAGGAAGAATACACTTGGGGACTTTTTCAAACTTTTTCAAAGAAATATGAAAGTGGTAGTTTGTGGCTGTATTGGGATTAAGGGTTAAACAACAACCCACTTCACCTACATGTATGAAGGTAAGATCATAATTTCTAACATACATAACATTAAAAGAATGCCAAAGGTTATGCAGCCTGGCACAAGGTTAATTTATAATCATGTATTTAACAAAGTGGGCAGGTTCTACTTTCAAATTCTCTGTGAAAATTACATGTATCAGTGACTCAAAAAAGATCTCTGTTTGTAAAGATATTTATGTTCAAAATAAAACGATTACATATCTTTGAAGTTTTCATACAGAAGAAAATTACAAATAATCTCTTAATCTAATTTCAATGTATTAACAAATAAGAGCATGTAATGTTCTATTATTCACTTTTTCAATGAGATTGTACAATATGTGCACATAGAATTTTTGTAACTGTCTCAGTACTGTGAGCCACCATCAAGACTCTACAGAAGAGTTTACGGTCACTTTTAGCATCTATGGCTATATCATGAATACAACACAAGTATTATCAGTACGTCCAGTTTAGCCAGGTGTTTATACATGTACTTACATGTACGTTGTCTACTTTTACACAACAAAAACTCCAGGGAAGTTAGGGGACAATTCAAAGTGTTTTGAAGTGCTGAGTGTATCACAGAACAATACAGGCACCCATTCTCTGTCCGACTACCTCCCGACAGCTCTGTAGAATCTTGGTTCTTAAAAAAGCAATTCAAGAACATAGAATCTCAGATGCTGTTTTCGTTATTTTGTCTTGATTTATTCTTGAGCTTGTAAATTTTTATTACTGAAATCTCAAGCTATTGGAGTAAGTGTGCCGCAACCAGATAATGACTTGATTGAGAAAGAGGCTATTTTTGTGAACAGAGTACTGTGTAGAAGCAGATACTGACTTGCATTCCAAGAGCTGGTTCCCCTAATTTTATTGTACAGTGGAACCTGTTAATTGAAGAGCCACTTGGCCAGTGAAAATTATTCAGTTAACAGGAGTATTCAATTAACAGATTTTTGTCACATTCCTATACTCTGGAGATAAATTAGGCCTTTATTCTATTATATCATGTGTAACAGAGCACATAGAGCTCTGTCAAACAAGATATAATACATTAAAAAATGTCTGTATTGGATGCACTAAGGCCAAATAGATCTATCAACAAGGGGAATCTCATGTAGTGCTGAAACAAATAGCCGTGTATCCGGCTGACAACTGATTGTCGGTTGAAAAAGTGGTCAATCTGTTAACTGTACCACCAAATATAAAGGGTTTCAAATAGAAAATGTGTAGCTTTTGTTTGGCAGTTATTAAGCACCAATTTCCCACTAGAGCTGGACGGTTTTCATTTTTCCTTCAGGGTGACAGTGTCTGTAGATACATCAGGGTGGTTTTTCAGGAAACTAAAAGAGGTGTAAGGTACCATGGTCAGTTAGGCATTTCATTTCCTGGGCATCTCGTACCCACTTGGCCATTTTGTACGTTCAGAAAATTTTGTTAAACATCCAACTGGGCACAAAATTTCCAAAGCAGGGACCAATCTACACCCCACTTTCCAGGTTTTAACACCCACTCCCCCTCCACCTGGTGATCGATAACATTATGGGGAGAAAGGAACTTCTCGTTGGAAAAGTTTGAATGAAAAAATTCAGTGCTCGCATTAAAATTGATGAAATATACCATGCTATACAGCTTTATAATTTCTATTTCTAATACCCAGAATTAGCCTTTGACATTTGGACTGGAGTGAATTTCAAATAGCACAAATGGTCGCTGAGTACATGTCAGCTTCAAGCCAGGATTGAACACCCCGCTGTCACACATTACTACCTTCTGTTGGCAACTTTATGATAAGGCTCTATTACCAGCAAAACAAAAGGGTTTCTATAGTAATTTACTAGTCTTCACTACAGGTAACTGTGGGCGATTTGGATACTGGTATGATTGCCTGTGGATGATTTAAATAATCAGATTGGAAGTTGAGGAGTTTAATTTTTGTTCAAGGGGGTCGCATTGGCTGTGTAGTTAGCTTCCCTTATGTGCTCGGTGCACACGATCTTTGGGGTAACTGACTAAACTCATCTAAGGGGGATTGCTTTACAAGAATTTCACATGCCTGGTGACCAAGTAGGGCAGTCCCTACAACGTATGAAACATGCAGATCTCACATATTTACCAGGCTTCACAAATACCAGTTGTTGCTGTCGAACAGCGAGAACTGTGTTTTTTTTTAAAGAAGAAAGTGTAAATGACACTAGCTTAACTTGTCTGTGTGTTGTGTTTGATGAAAAGGATAATGTTCAATGTTTATGAATGGATAATAAAATAAGACAAGAATTGTGGTAATTGGGAATATGTTAATTTCTGTTCCCTGTATGCTGTTTTCAATAAAAATAATATGAGGTGTAGACTGTACTAAAGAATTGAGGGGTGGGTTAATGTGGCCCTCACAGTTGATGTATGTGGCCCTCACAGTTAATGTATGTCAACGAAAGTTACCAAGTTACAGTGAAATTATTCCAAAATGAGTCATCCTATCAAGATACAATGAAATCCCTCCATAAATACGGCCTGTAGACTTTGCTAAAGGTTTTCGGGTTTTGGGACTGTGTGGCCATCATGGTTGACCAATCGCAACCAAAGAGGACATCCTCATCTCAACATTATACTGAGTCATCCTACCAAGTTACAATGAAATCCCTTCGTAAATACGACCTGTAGTCTGTGCTAAAGTTTTTCGGGTTTTGGGCTCAGTCAGCCATCCTGGTTGAATGATTGTGACCAAAAGGGGACATTCTCATCTGGGCATTATCTGGAGTGATCCTACCAAGTTACAATGAAATCCCTTAATAAATATGATCTGCAGACTGTGCTAAAGGTTTTCGGGCTTTGGGCCTGTGTAGCCATCATAGTTGACTAATCACAACCAAAAGGGGACGTTATCATCTAGACATTATATGGAGTCAACCTACCAAGTTACAATGAAATTCATCCCTAAATATGACCTATAGACTATGCTAAAGATTTTCAGATTTTGGGCTTTGGCAGTCATCACGGTTGACAGATCGCGACCAAATGGGGTAGTTCTCCTCTAGACATCATACGGAGTCATCCTACCAAGTTACAATGAAATCCCTAGATATTAAATATGACCTGCAGACTGTGCTAAAAGTTTTTGGGTTTCGGGCTTGGACAGCCATCACGGTTGACAGATCATGACCAAAAGGGGATGTTCTCATCTAGATATTATATAGAGGCATCCTACCAAGTTACAATGAAATCCCTTCATAAATATGACCTGTAGGCTGTGCTAAAGGTTTTCGGGTTTTGGACTTGGGCAGCCATCGTGGTTGACCAATCGTGACCAAAAGAGGACGTTTCATCTAGACATGCCCCCAAACCTGCATATGAAATTTTGTGACAATCAGACAAGAACTACGGGGTGTTGACTGTGTTAAAGGAAAATGTGAACCGACTTCCGCACGTATAATGGCAATAGCTTATCTTGACTTTGTCAAGTTATGCTAAAAATTTGTTGCAAGTGTTGCATTTACATAAGTACTGTTATATATAGTGTAACAAGTCAATGGTTGAAAATAGCGGCTATCTGGTTATTATCCAGTTGTACCTCACAGTTATCTGGTTATAAAAATTGGCCATCAGTTTCAGCACTGATCCAGTCACTGTCAGGGTAATTTCTTAACATATTGTGATAGTTTTATATTCAATTTGCAAGAGTTTACACCATAAACTACATGTACATGCAATTAACAGATCAAATTTTACTGAAGGTATGGTAAATGGTTTGTGTTTGATTATATTAAATCAACAGGATTACATGTATTAAAATAAGAGAATCCAATTAAATGGGCTCTGCTGCATCAGAAATAAATTAAATTTTTTCACCACTATAATCAAGAATACATGTAGCTGCATTTCCTCAGGTTACACAAGGAGGAAAACCACTGTACAGTACATGTATATGGGTAGATGATTACAAACAAGAACATTTGCACTCTCAATCCAGGTAGTAACTGACATTACCTGACAAGGCATGAGAAATGCAACCAACTTGCCAGTTGATGAACATCGGAATTGAATGCAGAGATCCATCATCGGGAACATTGCTTGTGTTTCTCAAGCTTTATCTAAAAACTTCTTGTCTTGGTTAAAACTACACTGTGCTTTATGTGTATTTTAATGGTAAACCACTTTGAGCATACTGCACTGCAACAAGAACAGGGCTTAAAATTTGTCTCAATCTGCAGCAAGCATCAATTTTCAGTTCCTAAATAATTTAATGTGAGAAGTCTGTTGTACACATTGAGAGTGCAACCAATAGAGAGGAGCCCACTTAATTGGATATCTCTTTACTGAATAACCCTGCTTATTGAATATAATTTCTCAACACAAAACCATTTACCATACCTTCAATACAAATTTGATCTGTTAATTGAATATAGGTTATAGAGTTTAAATGAATAAAAAATCTTGCAACCTGTTGAGAAATTGCCCCTTCTTCCAGTTTTCCATTGTTTATAAACCTATCTGGCCTCAGTACATCCAATACAGGCATTTAATCTATTATATAAATTATAATAGAATAAATGCTAAGTTTATCTACAGAATACAGGAACGTGACACAATCCCTGTTAATTGAATACTCATGTTAACTGAATAATTTTCATTGGCAAAGTGGCTATTCAATCAACAGGGTTCACTGTACATATTCCATAGAGAAAAAAAACAAACCTCATCTTTATATATTGACTGGAAAGGGCCAAGTTCCAATTTTGGTATGTTCCTTGTCTTGCATTACATGTAGAACACATGTTCCAACATATAGGCTTTGATGGTCCTCGGTTCAAATCCCACCTGCGGCAACCGCGTTGTGTCCTTGGGCAAGACACTTCACCCCGATTGCCTACATGGGGGCACGATGATGCTGTGTACTGAGGCGTACTGCACGTCGATGGTGCGCATGTCTTCAACCAATCTAACCCTGCCTGTGCTGCAGTGCAGAGTTACGATGTTGGAGAGCTGACAGCTGCTCGTCGTTGCTCGGTGGTTCTCTCCGGGTACTCCGGCTTCCTCCACCCGTAAAACTGTCACGGTCACGATTAGCCATTGTGCATAAGTATGTGACCTTAAACACCAATAAATAAATAAATAAATAAATATGGGCTTTGATGGTCTTGCATATGGAAGTTACAGTATCTTGGCAGTGATTTCTAGTGAAGTCTTGGCTGCCTGTCCAGGCAGCTAAGACTCCACTAAAAACCACTGCTATGTCAATGTTTTACCTTATTTTCAGGGAGCAAAGAACACTTTTAGAATCTATGACAAGAATCAAGAGAACAGAGAGAGAATTAAAGTTGATCCTCATTGCTTTCCTTACGAGAATCATTTGTGAGAATCTGAACTGAACATGAATCATGAATTTTAAGCTACAAAGAAAGATTTCATATTCTTCAACTTTTGCATCACCCAGTTCTGTAAGCACAATAACAGACAGAAAATTTTGAGTGAATTGAGATTAGGTCGTGATTGGGTAAAACTTATCTTTCTGCTTTTCAGTGCATAGCATGATAGTATCTCATCTGTTGGAAAAGAAGTGCATGAACTTTCAATCTGAAATGCTATTTTCACTTGTTTTCCATGATTCACTCTCGATTTTGCAATATTTTATTCACGAAATCTCGCCCCGCTGGCGCATGGGCATGTTGTGATGCAAAAGCGATTCGATTGATAAAAATCATGCTTTCCACTTCACAATATTGTACATGTATTCTGTTAAAAGCATGAAATATTTTTATACGAATATCTTTTGTTACATTTAAAACAGTCTACATGTATTGGAACTCTCCAATAAATTGTAACAAAACAATCACTGAATAAAACTAACAAATTAAAAATAGCACTTTCACAGTTACAATAAATCAACTTCAGCAAATCTTTACAGCTGCGCAGGTGCATTATCTGCAAGACTGCAACAAACTTTGCCTTTCAGCAGTTGTATGAGACATGTCATACAAGTACCTGACTCAATAGGGAAGTTAAGCTATTTTTTATGCATGTGACTGATATATTGAAGGAGATAATTTTGTAAGAAGTGGTCTGATCCAGTTGTCTGAGGTATTTTCCCACTGAAGTTGCACGTGAGAAACAGACTGCCTTTTTAAAAAAAAAATGCCTTTGCCAGTCTGTTGGAAGAATATAAAATATATTTAAAATGGTGTTCATTTACATTTACATGTAAATATGCAACCTGGTGTTCTCTGGGCATTAACAAAACTTTACAATCAAAGGGTTGTTATAACTGCACATACACACACTTGAAATCTAATCTCTCTGGCATGAGCACAGACATGTCTTTGAAACTACATGTAGGAGGGTGGTGGTCAGAGACTGACCTAGTAAGTAGCCAGTGCGAATTTGACTGGTAAAATTCTGATTTCGCACCTGTCAAATATAGGCTTCTAAGTTGGCTAGCAACAACAAGCCCCCATTTCTCCACTGGTCACTTAGTCAGTCAAGACTTGAATAGGAACAATTGTGAAAATGAAGTGTTAATGTGGTGATTTAAAAATATTTTTCAAACATTTGAGAAACAATTTTAATAATGCCAAACATAATATAATTAAGTGCAAAAGTAATATAACTACAATTAACTGGTAGTTAGGCTTGAAGCCCATATTTGGGTTTTATGCTGGTGTGAAGGTGCTGCAATTTAAAGGCTTCATATTCTATTAATCATATTTTCTTTGAAGTTAAATTATATCACCTGCGTGAATTTGCCTTGTTATAATTTATGGGAGAGTGCCTTTTTAGGCACTCTCCTATAAATTGTAATAAGGTAAAACACATGAACAAATTTTGACAATCAACAATAATTTAGCACTCAAACGGTTACCTGGTTGAGGACTAGATTATTTTTTGTGGTCTGAATTTATTCAATTTTTTTCATTAAAAATTATTGGAGAGTGCCTACAGGCACTCTCCAATAATTTAAAATAAAACAAATTTATATGAACAAATTAATATTTGCGGATCAATGAATATGAAGGATGAGCAAGGAAAATGTTGGCTTTCGGTCTGGTACCCTCATTCTTTTGAAAGCCCTGGTAGTGGCTTCTAGCACTCCAACAGTTAAGAAGTAAATCTGTCTTCCAGATTTCAAAAGTGGGCTTCAAGGCTGGCTCTATTTTTAAATGCTCAGGTCAGAATGTCTGCAGGCTTGGACACTTGGAGGGAAATTCCTCTTGTAAGTAATATGGAGGCATTTTGGTTATGTCCAAGTATGGTTTTCAGCACCTTTTGGGAGTTTTTGTTTGTCATAATTTTTGTTTGGAGATTACTGAAATAAAGTGTACATTTACCTAAATGTAATCTGTATGTATATTGTTATCTACCCTCTCCCACCCACTTGACTGATACTTATTTATATTTATTTATTATTTATTGGTGTTTAAGGTCATATATACTTATGCACAATGGCTAATAGTGACCGTGACAGTTTTACGGGTGGAGGAAACCGGAGTACCCGGAGAGAATCACCGAGCATCAACAAGCAACTGTCAACTCCACAACATTCTAACTCTGTTCAAGCTCCGCTCAAGCAGGGTTAGATTGGTTGAAGACATGTGCACCATCAACAAGCAATATGCCTTAGTACATGGCGTCATCGTGCCACCAGGTAGGCAACCAGGATAAAGTGCCTTGCCCAAGGACACAACCCGGGTCGTCCTGGATGGGGATCAAACTCGGGACCTCTAGCATAGAAGTCCAACAGTCTACCACTGAGCCACCGTGCACCCCTTGACTGATTCAGAACAGTAATTACAAAACAAGACTACAGAGAACTTCAACTGGATCATGACAGTCTGCTTTCTTCCCGTAAGCACTGTAGAATCTCACCAGTTAAAACAGATCTGCAACACTGAATATAAGATACATGTAGTATTTTCTCTCAGACCCGAAAATTGTGGAAGTGCCAGGTGTGTGTGTGTGTGTGGGGGGGGGGGGGGGGGGGGGAGGGCATGGATTTTGTCACAACACCACAAACATGCTTGTTGGACACTTTTATTTTGGATAAAGGTTTAAATTTGAAATTTAATAGAGACATCATGAAAGTAAATTCCTGTGAAATGTCATAGCAGACTGCGTTTATTACATGTATATGAAGATGTGCATTATTGAAAATCAGTGTTTTCAATGAGAAATGTGCAAATTAACCTCAAATTTGAAATGACGTAAAAATGTTAAAAATACTGATAAATCGAATGAAAGTGTCAATGACACTGTAGCTTAACTTGACTGTGTTGTGTTTGATGAAAAGGATAATGTTCAATGTTTATAAAAGGATTATGAAATACGACAAGAATTGTGATAATTGAGAATATGTTAATTTCTGTTCCCTGTATGCTATGTTTTCAATAAAAATAATTTTAAATGTACACTGTACTAAAGAATTGAGGGCTGGATTAATGTGGGCATCACAGTTAATGTAGGTCAACCAAAGTTACCAAGTTATGGTGAAATTATTCCAAAACGAGTCATCCTATCAAGTTACAATGAAATCCCTTCATAAATACATCCTGTAGACTGTTCTAAAGGAAGGTTTTTGGGCTTCGGGGATGTGTAACTGTCACAGTTGAACGATTGCAACCATAAGGGCACAGTCTCATCTAGACATTATATGGAGTCATCCTACCAAGTTACAATGAAATCCCTTCATAAATACAACCTGTAGACTGTGCTAAAGGTTTTCGGGCTTTCGGGCCCCTGTAGCCATCACATTTGACCAATCGCAACCAAAAGCACTATGTTTTCAATAAAAATAATATGAGTTGTAGACTGTACTAAAGAATTGAGGGGTGGGTTAATGTGGCCCTCACAGTTAATGTATGTGGCTCTCACAGTTAATGTATGTCATCGAAAGTTACCAAGTTACAGTGAAATTATTCCAAAACGAGTCATCCTATCAAGTTACAATGAAATCTCTGTAGTCTGTGGTAAAGTTTTGAGAGGTTTTGGGCTCGGGTAGTCGTCATGGTTGAATGATCACAACCAAAAGGGGACGTTCTCATCTGGGCATTATCTGAAGTCATCCTACCAAGTTACAATGAAATCCCTTCATAAATATGACCAGTAGATTGTGCTACAGGTTTTTGGGCTTCGGGCCCCTGTAGCCGTCACAGTTGACCAATCACGACCAAAAGGGGATGTTATCATCTAGACCTTATATGGAGTCAACCTACCAAGTTACAATGATATTCCTCCATAAAAAATGACCTATAGACTATACTAAAGGTTTTGGGGTTTTGGGCTAGGGCAGCCATCATGGCTGAATGATTGTGACCAAAAGGGGACGTTCTCATCTAGATATTATTTGGAGTCATACTACCAAGTTACAATGAAATTCCGCCATAAATATGACCTGTAGACTGTGCTAAAGGTTCTCAGGTTTTGGGCTTGGGCAGTCATCACGGTTGACAGATCATGACCAAATGGGGAAGTTCTCATCTGGACATTATACAGAGTCATCCTACCAAGTTACAATGAAATCCCTTCATATTAAGTATGACCTGCAGACTGTGCTAAAAGTTTTTGGGTTTTGGGCTTGGGCGGCTGTCGCAGTTGACAGATCATGACCAAAAGGGGATGTTCTCATCTAGATATTATACAGAGGCATCCTACCAAGTTAAAATAAAATCCCTTCATAAATACAACCTGTAGACTGTGCTAAAGGTTTTCGGGTTTTGGGCTTGGGCAGCTATCATGGTTGACTGATTGTGACCAAAAGGAGACATTCTCATCTAGACATGACCCCAAACCTGCGTATGAAATTTTGTGACGATCGGATAAGAACTAAGGGGTGTAGACTGTGCTAAAGGAAAATGTGAACAGACGAACAGACTAGCAGACTTCTGCACGCATGATGGCAATAGCTTATTTTGACTTTGTCAAGTTAAGCTAAAAACAATATTCTTATCCATGCAGTTTTTGAAATAATAATAATGCACTAAGTTAAACTTTTGGCTCCCATAGACAACCCACATATTAAGCTAGGGATTCGATTTGAACAAACTTGAATCTGTCTCCCCCAGAGATCTTGTACATGTGTACCACATATCAAAAGAATCTGAATGAAGGATCTGAAGAAGATTTTTTAAGCTTATTCTCCATATTGCCTTAAATTAATATTCAGGCTCCTGTATTGACCCCCCACCCCACCAAATGGGTATGCCCCACAGAGAGCCCAAATATTGACATAAAAACTTCCCTTGAGCAAACATTAATCTTTAACACCAAAGGATGTTCCACACCAAATATCAAGGCATTCTCTCTGGTAATTCATGGGAAGAAGATTTTTAAAAATTTTGAGGCTTTTGGGGCATTAACCACAGCCTGAAGATAGCAGCTACTTCAGTTGAACAAAATAGAAAGTGTATACTTCAAAGATGATCTGTGCAATATATGTTGAATTTGACCCAGTGGTTTTGAAGAAGACAAGTTTCCAAAAGTAAACGGATGCCAGACGCCAAGAGATGGAAATAGCTCACACTGACTTGAAGTCAGATGAGCTAAAAACAGCTATCTCTGACTTTTTTTAGCTCTACAACACAGTAAAATTCCCAAAACATCTGATTCATTTGAACCATATGACGTAACCCCTGATTTTGGACACACATGTATTGGTTAGGAATTTTCTATGATGGCCCCATATTTTTAGATAGAGTTTTTGTTGCAGAACAGATCTTCAAAATTTAAAACTGGAGGGCTTAACCCTTTACCAAATGCAGACGATATCAAAATTTGTCATTTTAAATATCATTTTTTTTTAATTTTTCAAAAAATTTCAACAAAACCATATCATGTGACCCCCCCCCCCCCCTCCATTGGAATGTGCTCAATGAGCTCGTTCCAATGAGGGGGTCACATGATATGGTTTTGTTGAAATATTTTGAAAAATTTAATTTTTTCAACTGCTCAATTTGCATATTACAAGGGTGGATGCAGGCAATTCGTTAGGTAAAGGGTTAATAAAGAAGTTGATATGAAAATAAAAATCAAAAGTCGCATCACCCACATCGCAGACATAGGGGGACAAGCTGAGAGGTCCTCGGTTCAAAGCCCACCTGCAGCAACCGCATTGTGTCCTTGGCCAGACACTTCACCCCCATTACCCACGTGGGGGCACGGTGACGTTGTGTACTAAGGCGTACTGCACGTCAATGGTGCACCTGTCTTCAACCAATGCTAACCCTGCTTGTGTGGAGTTGGTATGTTGGGGAGCTGACAGTTGCTCACCCTTGCTCGGTGGTTCTCTCTGGGTACTCCGGCTTCCTCCACCCGTAAAACTGTCACGGTCATGGTTAGCCATTGTGCAGAAATATGTGACCTTAAAAACATCAATAGATAAATAAATAAATCGCAGACATAAATTCGGAAATTTCCGTCCATCAGTTTTCAGAAGAAATCAAGGTTTATACATGTAAGTGTGCTAAAGTGTGCTAAATTTTGTGAACATCAGTGCACAGTTGAGTACATGTATGGTAAATCGTGTCTGAATAAAAGAAAGAAAAAAAATGGCTAATGATCCCAATAAGTCATTCGCTGGATGACTTGAATAGCATCTGAGATCTATTCCCATTAACATTTTTTTTTTTTTGACAGGTGATATTCTACCCTGTTCTGATAAGAGTAAAATCCTTGCTCTCTGATTGCAGCAAATGTTACCGACTGACATCACAACGCGAAATATTTGAAATGACGTCGCCCATTTTGTAATTTCTTAATTTACCGAGTGACTAGCAAGCCGCTTCATATTTTCTGGATTTTTCACATGTGCAGCAGATGGTGTTCAGGATAAAATGTTGTTTCAATTACAAACCGATTTATGATTTGAACTAAGATGGAATGACTTCATCTGGTTTATTGATTATTATTATTATCGCCTGGGAAAGTGGACCGACAATATGGATGTGAAACTGAACCCTAGCCAGTCATAATTCAGTAGAAAGCCTCTTTCACTTTTGTAATGGAAGTACTATGGTTGAAGTACATGTAACAGTATGAAGTATGCATGCTCATAATGTGTGGAATTTTATGTGTGGTAACGCTTTTGGAGTGAAATGAATTCCTCCCAAACCCCTTCAGGAGTCACTGAGTATCAAATTGCCCATATGCGTGATGCACTTTTACAACCACAGGGATTGCAGGACAGATGCTGATAAGAAGAGATAAAATCTAACTCTGCTTCAGGAAATCCTTTTATGGTATGTTTATCTTCAGAAAGTTGATAAAGGAGTTTATTGTTTCACCTGAGGATATTTGTTCATTTCACTGTTGAAAGATCTTCACTGTCAATACTCAAACATCTGTCTCAGTGCCTTTGTTTTCATTCCAATGTTACTGTACATAAGGGTATTGGAAACTGTTATTTAGTCTTGATGTGATAATTGTTATGTGCTGAATTCTCTCACATACATGAACTCACAAGGTGCAGTTGCTTGCAGTAAAAATAACTAACCCCTAACCCTTTACCCAATGCACACAACATCAAAATTTGCAGGGCTCGATTTAACTGGATTAACTCTTAGAAGCTGGGAGTCAAGTTTTCTTGACTGTGATGTAATACGGCAGGTAATCTGGCTGTGACGGCTCAGCTATCTTTGGGCTGGGGAGAATTAAACATTGAGTAGGTGCTTCTAGTCAAGTGTTATCTGCCTGAATAGGCAGACAACACTTGACCAGAAGCACCTGCTTTACTTTAAGTTTTTCGTGATATGTCATGTTCAAGAAATTCATTCTGATTCCCCAGCTTCTAAGAGTTAACATAGCATTTTGCAATTCAATTTCAAACTATTGCTATTCAATAAACTGGAAAAAAAACTGCGCATGTGTTGGAATAAGGGGGAATGTTAATAGAAAAATGAATTAAATGGCATTCCCATATTTTTATTGAAAGTAAAAACTTAGAAAAATACTCCCTTATCAAAACCCATGTAATGCACAATGTATGAATTCAGTGGCGTCGATACAGAAGGAGAAACCCATTCTCCGACAAAAGATTTAAGAGATTTTTGTGATGTATAATTTATTTATCCAGCCACATAAACACATAGATACAGAAAAGAGAAGGGGGTGGGGGATGGGGGGGGGGGGGGGGTTCACCCCTTCCAGCAATTTTGTCAGAAATTAGGCAGTGGTACAAAATCAACTAAGATTCTTTTATACACATTCGAGGTGAGGGGACAGGGCATTTTACACAAAGTTCACTGAAGTTTTTTATTGTTTTATTTTCATCCAGACGTGGACCAAAACATGTTGAAACAACTCTAAACCATTTAAATGTATCATTGGGATCTTGGGCCTTAAATGGGGGTTCGATTTTTTGGTCTATTAAGGGGGTTGTGGGGGGCACAGTGGCGCTGTGTACTAAGGTGTACTGCACATCGATGGGGCACTTGTCTTCAACCAATGCTAACCCTGCTTGCACTCAGTTATTACATTGGGGAGTCGGACATTTGCTTTTTTTTTTTTTGCTCAGTGTTCTCTCTGGGGGGTACTCCAGCTTCCTCCATCCCTAAAACTGTGCGACACGAGGTGACCCTGGCTGTTGAAAGGGTTGTTAAACCTCAATACATAAATATTAAGGGGGGGATTTTGGTGTTTAGGATGACCCGACACATAATACGTGGTTCTAGCATCAAATTACACCGATGTGGACTAACTGCAATTTGAATGAATTAACTGTCATCCTCATACCAAATGAAAATTGGCAGATAATGAATACTGTTTAAAAAGAAAAGGTAGCTTTTTATTTTAGTTGTTGTTGTGTTGACATTATTGTGGACTAACTGCAATTTGAATTACCCCGAGGCGACATCATGTTCGGTCTGTCTACAGCTGTTTTGAACTCCAGCTATTAGTGACCTAAATGTGTTTAGTGAAGAGTGTAGTTTATCATTTCAGTTCTGAAATGCGAACTGGCAACTACAACGCAGCTATCAAACTATTTCCGTGAAGTCGTTAGAATGAAGTGAAAATTCAAAATAACTTACATGAAAAGTGTGGAAGTTTATCTTTTCCATTTGTTTGGCTTTCTCGGTCGATAAGGGATATCTGCATGTTGAATACTTGTACATGCTAGAAGCAAAAATTGTCTGGATTCTCGGCTGGTCGATGAGAAGCCTGACAGGGGATGTTCGTATCACTTCACTACTTATCTAGAAATACTTTATGCAGGAATTCTGTTAATTTCTCGAAAAATTGAAATCTATGAAGCCTGAAACTTGTCTATAATGCTGCTTCAAAACGAATCCTACAGTTCAGTAGAGCAATTTCTGACATTATATATGCAATAAGAAAAGCGAAAAGTGGCCCACAAAAAATATGCCTATTCTTTTAGTATATTAGATATCTATGCAAAATTAATTTTCATCAACAGCAAATCAATTTTCTCAAGTGAATAATACATTGCTATTCAAAATATTCAGATTAAATCGAGCTCTGAAAATTTGTTATATTTTTCAAACATTTTCAACCAAACATGTCATGTGACCCCCTCATTGGAATGAGCACACAGAGCACATTCCAGTGAGGTGGTCACATGAAATGGTTTTATTGAATTTTTTTCTCTTTTATTTATTTATTGGTGTTTAAGGTCAATGTCAGTATCTATGGCAAGATCATAACTGCAAAATTGGTTTAGCCAAGAAATTTTTTTTTAAATAATTTGTTTTCAAGAGCTCAATTTGTCAATTATGCTGGTGGCTATACATGTAGGCAAGTGATAAGGTAAAGGGTTATCTCTTTACCTAACATGATAGTGTAGTGATACTGAAATTTATCTAACAATCATATAGATTTTGTCCTGAAAACCACAAGAAATGGTACGTATCACATAATGTGTTCCGATTCCGTATCATATAGACGACTCATTCTGATTCCGTATCATATAGGCCTACACGACTCATTTTTGGTAACGCAGTGGGCTATCATAACAGTTGCATGAATACGTTCTATGTGCATTTCAATGATCGACTCAGCTGATCGCTTACAAAACAAAACAAAATTCCTTACAGTTAGCGATAGAACTATTAATAGCCAATGACCATCCTCACCCATAATAAACACTGATTAAACGAAATAAAAACAAACCTTTACTGGTTAAATGGTTGGAATGGGCAAACTATTTAAAAATGAAGTGACACTGAGAGTGAATAACTTGACAACACAACTCTGAAAATTGTGGTGACCGCGTCACTCATTGTTTGTTAGAGTGCACAACAATATAGTCCCATAAAATATGTTTTTTTTAACTTTTTCTCGCCCAACATTATGTCCCAAAACTGTATTAATAATTTAAGACTTAATCTTTTTATGTGACAGAATTGTTAGATACATGTAAATGAATTATCATGATAATGTGCATGTCCTGTGATTTGTATCAGATTCTCAGTGGTGTCCAGAATGGGATCACAACTCGCCAGCTCGTTGAGATCCCATTCTGGACACCACCTCGAATCTGATACAAATCACAGGACATACACATTATCATGATAATCTGTTTGTCTCAGCTCGTTGAGATCCCATTCTGGACACCACTGAGAATCTGATACAAATCACAGGACATACACATTATCATGATAATCTGTTTGTCTCCATAAAATACACTTTTATTATCAGTACTGTCATCACAAAATCAATTCTTTTCATGATCAGACTGCAATTTTATCGAGACCCACTGGACCAGATTGCAAATGGATCTCAAATCACTTACCTTGAATCAAGATTTCAAAAATAAAATATAACAGAATCAAGAAAACTGAATGGGAATAGCATCTCAGAATTGATCAATGTTCTCGCATATATGGATATATGGCAGAAAGCCTGTAATTTTATTTTTATTTAGGTGCTTATCATAAGGACAGGTACCAAAAGATTTCTGCTGTCCACCAAGGATATTACCATCACAGTATGCAATTCTGAGTGATCAGCATGAGATAATCCATTTCAAGTACACGTATACATGTACATTCAGACGTTTCACTTTTTAATATTTATATTTTTCAGTCCATTTCCCAATTAAGGTGGAAAGAGCAATCAAAATGATCATTAAGATATATGAAACAAAACATTCTCCAGAAAAATTGATGACACTGGAATTCTAACACAAAGTCCTAGTTCTCACTATGGTAAATTTGCCAATATGATAATACTACTCTAGAATTAAGTGCTGCTTTAAACTAGGAGAAAACTACTAGTATTCTAGTATATTTACAATACTCAATTAGGGTTTAATGTCAATTCAGCCGGTTGACCATGACAAAACTCCAACAAACTAAAACAAAATGGCAGTGTAGTCGTGCACAACAGTTATAAGCCTTATCACATACAGACTGAATGCCATTTTTGTGACGTATTTGCCCCTCCTATCCCTGCAGGCCTGAAAATAAGCAGTCTGACATTTGCAGAATGAGGTCCCCAGAGGGTGAATTTGATCATGCTATCCCATACAGTAGGCCAATTTATCCTCTGGGTACCTCTTTCTATTTAGGTTTGAGACCCTGATTCAGATTGAGGTTCACAGAGGGTAAATTTAGTGATGCTACCCTGCTGTGCAGGGTAGCATCACTAAATTCACCCTCTGGGGACCTCATTTTGCAGATGACAGTCTGCTTATTTTCTGGCTTGTCTCCATGCAGAAAGTACAAGTTATTACTGATTTGGGTTGTTTACTACCACTTGTTTCAAGGGCACAACAATCACATTGTTTTCTTAGAATAGGTCCAGTCCGGCCCACATCACTACTGTCAAGGGAAAAATACTTTCAATATCAGTTTTGAAACAGAATAAAATCTATTATTTGTGAACAGAAAAAGAAAAAATATATACTACAAATGTGCTTGTTAGTCTTTCAATGTTCCACCTGAGAACATGACCATGCCTGTACATGTAGTTTTGAAAATACATGTAGTAAGATGGTATCTACATGTGTAATGCACTTCTGAAATCAAGTTATGGGGGGCAATTGCCAAAGTACATGTAGCTCTAGATCAGCAGTCTTTCCACTATGATGCAATGACAGTGCCAGGAAGTGGGAAGGGGTGTGCAAAGGTAGGGCCCCCCCCCCCCTCCCCAATGGCAATTCCATCTCCAACCCAGATCTTTCCGGTTATAATCAAAATAATTTCTGAAACTTACTCTCAAGCCTCCTGAGGCTGTTTAAATATGTCCTCGGGAGGCTCCAGAATCACTCACTGTGCTTCAAAATTTTAAACATTTTCTGGTCCCCACCCCACCTACGTGCATGGGAGGGAGAAGCCCTGTACTCTATGTCTTTTAGTACATTCCTAGGAACTGATGCTGATGAAAAAAAGGCTCTGTATTTTTCAATTGGATTTACATGTTGTACATGAATGCAGATTTCAGAAGCTGTTTTCAGCAGCTTCTGTGCCCACCTTCCCCATCCCCACAACTGTTTTTTCAGGAGGGTACTATTCCATGTTCTGAAATGATGGCAAAAAACAACTAAAGTGAAAATTCATGCTCCTCTATCAAAACCACCTGAGCTCTTACCTTGGTAATAACATGTTCATCCCCATTTTCCACCCCTTCCAATGACCTTCTAACACCAACTTAAGCACATGTATGTAGTCAAATGAAAGGGTCAATGACACTGTAACTCAACTTGAAAGTGTGTTGTGTTTGATGAAAAGGATAATGTTCAATGTTTATGAAAGGATTATGAAATAAGACAAGAATTGTGATATTTGGGAAAATGTTAATTTCTGTTCCCTGTATGCTATGTTTTCAATAAAAATAATTTGAGGTCTAGACTGTACTAAAGAATTGAGGGGTGGGTTAATGTGGCCCTCACAGTTAATGTATGTGGCCCTCACTGTGGCCTCACAGTTAATGTATGTCAACGAAAGTTACATTGTTACAGTGAAATTATTCCAAAACGAGTCATCATATCAAGTTATACTCGCCCAAAAAAGAAAGTGTGCATTGCAGAAATTGATCAAACTCCAAAAAAATAATTTCATAGGTGTAAAGAGTGTTAACCTGTTCATGAATAGGTTATATTGAACACAAAAACAGCTTTCCCTGTTAAAATAGCATTGACGTTAAATGACGTGCTGCACGTTTGTGAAAAGGCATGTTTTGCACGTGGAGAGTCTGAAAATTCATGCAGCAGTGTGAATCCTTGGGTATTTAAACACTAAAGTAAGGCCTTCGTTCACATTCAAACTTGCGCTGCTGTTAAAACGACTCCACATTAGCATGCCAAGATTGACAATGAATCAACGTCTCCTTGCCCTGGGTATGATTAGAGCTGGCAGAACACACAGAGAGGTTGCCCAGCATTTGAACTGCCACCGTAACACTGTAGACAGGCTAGTCCATCGACATGCACAACATGATGACGTTCGAGACCGACCCCGCCCCGGGAGACCCCGAGTTACCACCCCTGCACAAGATCGGTATATCTGTGTCGTCCATCTCCGGAACCGGCAACAAACGGCAACGACGACAGCCAGGAACATCCCTAACCTCGGACGGATACATCCTCAAACAGTAATCAACTGGCTGAGAGAATACAGCTTACGTCCTCGAAGACCTGCAATTCGTCCGATTTTGACGTTACGTCATTGTCGTGCTCGACTGCAGTGGTGTAGACAACATCTCAGGCATCCCTTACACTGGTGGCGACGTGTTTTCTTGACAGATGAATGTCGTTTCCATCTTTCATCATCAGATGGCTGCCAGAGAGTGTACAGACTTCGAAACGAATGCTACGCAGACCCATGTGTCGTGGAGTGAAACCATTATGGGGGAGGGTCTCTCATGGTGTGGGGTGGCATTACTGCCCGTAACAGAACTGAGCTGGTCATTATTGATGGCAATCTCAATGCAGCCAGATATTGTGATGAAGTACTTACACCTGTTATTGTCCCATTTCTGCAACATCACGGCCGCGGCGTCATTCTACAGCAGGACAATGCCCGACCCCACGCAGCTTGTGTTGTTCAACAGTATCTGCAGCAACAACAAGTGGATGTTCTTCCCTGGCCCGCAAATTCGCCCGATATCTCACCCATTGAGCACGTATGGGACGAAATGAAATGTCAGCTACGCAGGCTTCCCCATGCACCGTCAACGCTTGTGGAACTCCAAAGACAGCTTATCAGAATATGGAACAACATCCCACAACACTTCCATGCTAACTTGTTCGCTTCCATGAGGCGTAGATGCACAGCAGTAGTCGATGCAGGCGGAGGTCATACCAGATATTGAGTGTGTGGCTTTTGTGTTTGACCCTTAGTGTCTTTGACTCTCCATGGCACCAAGAGTATTCATCGTAGCGTAATGAAATTTCTCGTGTTGATCACAAATTGATTCATCTGTGATTGAATAAAATTTCCATGAATGAAAATGATATATATCATTAGCATGCACACTTTCTTTTTTGGGAGAGTATATAATGAAATCCCTTCAGAAATATGGTCTGCAGACTGTGCTAAAGGTTTTCAGGCTACGGGTCTGTGTAGTGATCACGGTGGATCGATCGCAACCAAAAGGGGACATCCTCATCTGGACATCATACTTCCTTATTAAATATGACCTGCAGATTGTGGTAAAAGTTTTTGGGTTTCGGGCTTGGGCAGCCATCACAGTTGACAGATCATGACGATAAGGGGACATTCTCATCTAGATATTATACAGAGTCATCCTACCAAGTTACCATGAAATCACTTAATAAATACGACCTATAGACTGTGATAAAGGTTTTCGGGTTTTGGGCTCAGGCAGCCATCATGGTTGACTGATCATGACCAAAAAGGGGACGTACTCATCTAGACATTATACTGAGCCATCCTACCAAGTTACAATGAAATTCCTCCATATTAAACATGATCTGTAGACTGTGCTAGAAGTTTTTGGGTTTAGGACTTTGGCAGCCGTCACGGTTGACAGATCATGACCAAAAGGGGATGTTCTCATCCAGATACTATACACAGTCATCCTACCAAATTACCATGAAGTCGCTTAATAAATACGACCTGTAGACTGTGCTAAAGGTTTTCAGGTTTTGGGCTTGGGAACCACCATGGTTGACTGATCGCGACCAAAGGGGACATTCTCATCTAGACATGACTCAAAACCTGCATATGAAATTTTGTGACGATGGGACAAGAAGTACAGGGTGTAGCCTGTGCTAAAGGAAAATGTGAACAGACTAACAGACTTCTGCATGCGTGATGGCAATAGATTATCTTAACTTTGACAAGTTAAGCTAAAAAGAGCTGCCTGGGTCACAACAAAGCAAGTTTATCATATCTCTAGCACACAGATCTCCTCTTCAGAGATTAAGGCATTCTAAAATTCAATGATCTCTACAGCCTTCACATCTCCCTCTTTGTGCATGATTGGACCAACCAAAAACTTTCCATATCATTTGATGATACATGTAGCTTTCAAGTGTATAGAAACCCCTCAGGAATGTGAATAGAAGGGAAACCAGTAAATTAGAAACTCACAAACCAAGAACACAGTTCCCTTCTGAACTGCCCTTGCACTCCTTCCCAAGAACCTGGAATAGTATATGTCCAGCAATATACATGTAGCAGACCCAAATTCAAAAAGTCATGAATTGATAAAGCCTTGAATGCTTATTCCCCTCCTGACTCTAAATGCGAGAACCCAGCGTGCCCAGACTATGTCATCCGCCAGCCATATCCTCTGGTATCTCATCCTCCTTTTCCCAACACTTAATCCACCAGTATCATCTACATGTAGCCCCCACGGCCCACGAATCACAAATAAAAGATTAGATAATCCTGTTTTGGGAAAGCATTTCGTTGCCAAAGAGATTTGATATCTTTCTTTTTTATGGGGAATGGCAGGAAGACAGCCTTTCAGGCTATGCCATTTCCATGCTGTATACTGGCGTATGTTTCTGATTGATGAAATGTTATATTGTTATCAATTTATGGTATAATAATAATAATAACACTTTGGCCAGCCGTTGATTTGTCGCGGTTCTCGGACGAGAAGGCCATGGTTACCCCTGAACTCCCAACTGCCTCCCTATTCCCACGGTTCTCCTCTCCTCCCAACACTCGGAAACGAACTGCTTGATGACATCCCTTGTCCCATTCTTCCCAATCTCACTGATTAGCATATTAACCCTCTCCTTTGAGTCTCCCCCTAACCACATGTCCTTCATTCTCCCATCCCACTTCCCCATTATACTCCCAGTGAATCTCATTCTTTTAGTATACTGGTCACTGAAAATAAAGACCTTTCTAATATCTAGTCATGGCTGTCAAATTGTTTCGGATGGAGACTGCACTGATACTTGAGTCCACAAGCTAGCCGTGATTGCATTCATAACCAGAAGTTGCAAATACAAAATCCTGCCTCTGGAAATGTTTGGTTGGAAAGTACCCCCACCCCCCCCACCCCCATTTGGTTGGGAAGTAACTCCCCCCCCCCCCACCCCTTCCAGGTTAAAGTCCCTGGTATCAAACTGAACCTTAAATAATGGTAACAACTTTAGTGGTTGGAAGTAATTCTTTTCACTGAACATAATTCAAACCATGTGAAATGATGATAATAAATATATGATTTGTATTAACTTCTTATTGTCAGGCCTTTAAATTCATTTATTTTGGGCACACCATTTTGCTCTAATTTCATAATCATAAGTGACCATTTTTGTATTTTTTGTTCCAAATGGACTGAAAAGTGGGTGAGTATTGATACTCAGTGAGAGTGTTTGAATAACGCCGTCAGAACTTGATTGGCCTTAACTGCCTTGAGGTGGTTGACTGCTAATCCCCCTGTTTGAGGGTCCAAAAAAAGGGAAAGTAAATGGAAAAGGGAAAGTAGATGTTTTACAGTGCACGAATCCATATTCACCGATTATGATTCATGAAGTTTGATTTCAACATTGATTGATTTTTATACATTCTTTGAATTATTTGAGATCTTAATGGATCTAAGCCTAAAAAGACTTGAATGGCAGAAAAAACCTGGCCAGAGGAAATGTTGCCACTCTGAAAACATCCAACACTGCATTAAAAAAACTCCAAAACTTAAAGTTTTCATTGTTATTAAAACAATATTGTTATTGTTATTCTTGTGAACACATCGCTGTCATTTGGGTATTTTCACACAACAACTTTCACACTTTTCTCCTATACTTTCTATATTTCCACTTCTGATCTGTCATTGTTATTTCGGACCCTTATAAAAAAAGTATTGTGACACATCATCCCCTGAGTTCCAATGTGTTCTATGTGCCAGTAGAACTCAAGAGACGACATGATGGTGTACCTACTAAATACCGAGGACAGTTTTTGACAATGGCTCGGCCTTTATGGCTCCATTGCTTTTGCGGCCTCGTGCAATTCGGCCCCAATAATTTTTTGTGTGCTATTCGGCCTCATTTTGTGCCGAAAAGTGCAGCTTTCGAGGCTGAATGGCGTTAAAAACAAATTACTTTACTTGAACGTTTTTTGACAATTATTTCTTTATTTTTTCATGTCCAGTGATTATTTTCAGTTATTTTTTTTTCTATTTTTATATATGCATTCAATGATTCAAAGCACCAATTGGTGTTTTCCAGTAAATACATGTATCTGCAAAATAATTTTATAGTTTCAAGTGATCCGATCGTAGTGCCCAATACTGCTCATATTTTTCAATGTTTATATAGTAATTGGTTTCCAGTTAATAATGATAAAGTACATCAGTGCTATCCATTTAGAATTCATCTTCCAGGCTGCAAGAAATTGTTTTCTGAACAGTCTATTAGATAAACTGTTTTCCAAACAATATGTGTATTCTTTGCAATTTCAATCACTTGCTTGTTTGAAATTCAACAGATGTTGAGATTGTTTGGAAAGCAATTCATCCTTAAGATTGCAAAAAAAACCCAATTGACTGCACTTTGTCAAGGAAGTTAATCTGTCAAATTGTCACACTATCAAATTATTATAAGCTCATAAGGATGTTCACACCTCTTTGTAGTGAAATGTATCATCTGTGAAAATGTAGGTATGTGCACTTGAAGTTTTTTTACATGTCGATTCCATATCAAAAATATACTAAAAAATGAAACATGAAAATGTCCATGAGAGAACCTGAAAAAGTCCAAACTCCCCATGGCCGAAAAGTGCCGAACCCTCAGGCCGAAAAGCAGTGATCCAGTCTATATACCATATTTATTCAAATAAATCAACGGTTCACATATATGCTTCAAGAGACTAATTTATATGTCACATTCCTTTCTTACAAGGGTGCGAAATAACAGTGTCGGAGTCTGTAATTCCAGATGTTTCATACAGCAAGTTTTAGTGACGGCGATTCCATTCCTCCGTTTGCGCCACCCTATATCTTTTGTTAGTTAATAAACAAAATACATTCTGGTGTCGAGTATTGGTAAAATAAATCTGATTCCGTATCATTTTTATGTCATTCTGGTGTCATTGCAGTGTTTAGCCTCAGGAGGACCCGATTTTCACTTATGAAGTTATGTGTACAGTATTACTATTACTATTAAGCAAAATTCTTACCGTTCACTTCAGTCGGTCGATTTCCAGCACCATAATTTATAACGCTGGAACCATGAAAAAGTCCAAACGTTACATTCCCAGTGAATTTTCGTCCATCAGAGGCATTTTGATTAGAATTCGGGTTTATTGGATTGGATTTGATCCAGTGTTCCGTCGAAAATGACGCCACAATAAAGGCCACAGCGATTCCACTGAGGATAAACGTACAAACAACAAAACGCTTTTTTCTCTTTTCCATTTCACAAAGATCAATGTCGTTTTCAAAAGACGTTTGTGTTTGTCTTTGTAGCTAAATTACATTTTGTTATGGTGGCATTTACCGTTATCACACCTGGTTGTCGTCACACCCAATTTACCTGAAAGAAAATGTCATTTCAACTATGATAACAGAGTTCTGAGTGCAAGTGTGACAATTGCTCAATGTGGGCGGAGTTTTAATCATTATACTTTGCATACTCCCATCGCGAATTGAACAAAACTATATGCGCGTCTGCGAATGGTTGGGTTACAAGAACATAAATGTTTCTTCTTGCCAACGATGAACGAGCTTTTAGCAGACAACTCGCCATACCGAGGACGAGCTTTTTGCAGACAACTCGCCATACCAAATGGGATTTAAAAAAAAATACCAGAAAAAGCAGCCAAAAAGGGAGAAATATAAAAAAAATGCACTGGATAAGAATTAATGTCTTTTTGTAATGTCAAATGCGACAAATTTCATACACTTTCTTTAAATCTTGATTTACTTTAAAAATACAACAATGGCGTCGCCGACTAAAGATTAAAAAAATCGTATCTCGGCGATACAAAACCCTTTTATCTGAATTCACTTAAATTCAAATTTCATTGTATAGTTGTAAAACGTTTTGTGTAGGACATTTAAATCATGTTATGAAGGTTATTCACTTTCAAGCATGGTAATTTACATATCACCCCGCGGCCCACGGGAACCCAGGGAAGTGAAGTAGTGCTTGTTTACTGCGGTAAACAAGCTCTTTTTCACTCGTAAAATTGGACCCAATTACTAATGCTTGGGGTGCGAGCCCTCTAAAATAGGCAACATGAGCATAAACAATTGACTGACCTTGACTTTATCTCCATGTTGTGGCCATGATTAGCCAATGTGCAAAAGTATGTGACCTTAAGCACCAATAAATAAATAAATAAATAATTTACATACCAGTATTTAAGTTTTGACTGGTGAAAATATATCTGAAGGTTACTTACTTTCAGAAATTGTGTTAATAATTTTGTATTGTGTTTTCCATTATATGAATCTTGAAGTTATTTTGCAAGATGAACACTCACAATTTGGTTTCTATCGATAGCGGACTTAACGACAGTTGCAGGACTCAAAATGTTGAAGACTCGGGTGCCTGCAGAGCAGGTACAAGTGTTGTTTCTCCTGAAGAATCACGCCCGTTTCAGCCTGCCCAGATGATAGGTGTGAGGGATAAAATGCTGGAAATTGAATATCGGACAAATCTTTCATCCAATGCCATACTTGCAAGAAACAGAAAATCTCTTGAAGCTGCACAAATCCAGTATGAATTAGAAACGATTGCTCGAAAACAAGATCGTTTAATAGAATTGCTTGAAGCCATAGAAATCATCCAAATGCTGGGAGACAGGGGACAGAGGTTATTAATAACAGAAAACGCGAATATTCGTGAGAAAGTTACCAGTGTTATGACATCACAAATTGACGTGGAGATGGAATTAGTGCAGACCAAACTCGCAAAAGTTAATGAGAGATTGACAAGCATGATGATGCCAGAAATTGACGGTCTTCCATCGCCGAATACTAGAACTTTACAAGATGTTTGCGATGTCTTATGGCACTCAAAGACTCTCCAGCGCACTTAACAAAGCACTGAGATTACTAGTACACAATCTATGACGGAATCTTTCGTCACCCCTACCCAGCCAACTGACAAGCAACCTTTTTAACGAGAGAAGATAAACAATCTCACTCCGGTTCTTCCTGCATCACATTCACCCTCAAGTGTAATGACGTCATCGGTACAATTGAATTATTCAACAACTGAGCTCAAATATCAGAAACGTCAATACACCTCGCCATTAATAGGTATGCGGTCATTTACTGCATCTGTTGTTGGTAATGAAGTTGCCAGTGAGCTTGTGTGTGAATTTACAGAAGACAAATGAAAGTTGGCCTATCATAAAAGAAATGCGTTGGGCCAACAATTGTAAAGACAGTGATCACTACTGTTATAAAAATAAGCCCCAGATACAACCCACACTCCTGGTTCTTTAGACCATAAACTACACATAACCAGAAAAGCCCCCCAGGTAAAAATGAATTGAGCAGGACGTCTCCAAATGTTCCTACTGATGAAACTGGGAAAGAGGATTGTCAGCAACCTGTCTGTATGTGTTTGTCTTGGTGGTAGTATGGAACACACCTCAGAATGGATACCAGCAATGCATGGTGTTTTAACAGAATTAATATACAGGAAAAAATTGATGAGTTTGATGACAGGTTTTCACTCAAGATACAGATAAAGGTTTTGCTGGCTATTTAAGGCTACGTGAGTCGAGACTCAAAGTGAATGTGTGGAACCATTGTTGAGAATACCCCGACATGTAAAAAAAAAAAATAATAATGAGGTTTTTCACTTTTCTGATGGATGGTATTATTTCAGCCTTTATTTTAGCTTAAACGATATTTATTTCCAGTTCTCAAATATATACAATTATAGCAGTTATAGTAAGTGTGGATCCAACAGCAAGCTGCAAGCTTGTACAAGGTTGTTTCCACCAGTGGAACACTTGAACATAATCCAGTGGGGAAGACAGGTCAACGGAACCGACAGGGGGTATTGTCATTTCAGTTGTCAAAAGTTAGCTTAATTATTCATACTTTTCTTCCAGGCGTTTGTGTTGATATATGTATTGTTTTAGTGTTGTATAGATGTGATTTGTAATAAAAGATAGTTATATTAGTGTTTAGTTTAGTTTCTCTGTCGGATCTAAGTGGCGTGTTCCCTATCTTCGCGCGGGTCATTTTCGGTGTTTTGTTTTGTTTACGTTTTCGACAGCTTTTTCAAAATTTAAGTTTCTCATTTTAATTTTGGCGATGGTTGCTATGGACGGTAAGTGTTTCTTGACGCGGGAGGTTCAGACTAGCAGTGTAGAGACGGTTAGTATAGGTGTACAGGTGGGGGCAGTGGTTGAGAGCAGCACGGGGCGGGGGGGGGGGGGGGGGGGGGATGCTAGTGAGTTATCAACGGACGGCCAGCGGTCGGATGTGTGTAAGCACTGTGATATGGTGTATGTGGATGGGCGTGGGCTGGGGGAGTTTGGGATGTGCGCTATCTGCGTAGAGTTAATGCAGCTGTTAGAGGCATATGTAAAGTTTGAGGAAGAGGTGCAGGAGGTCAGAGAGAAAATGGGGAAGGCAGGAAAGTCTGGTGTTACCCCAGTTAGGGTGGCAATCGATGGGGGTTGGAAGATGGTGGGTAGTAGGAAACGGACTTTTGACGTGGATAGTGGGTCTTTTGGGAATAGGAAAGTGCGTCGGGTTGAGGGTAGGGGAGAAGTAGAGGCTAGAGTGTCAAATCCCAAGGCTAGTAGTGTGAATCGGGAGGCCAAAAGGCATATTCGTTTAGAATCGGATAGTGAGGGAGATAGCGATGACCATGTGGCGTCTGTCAGGGCAGAAGTCAGAGGGAAGGTTAGGAAGGTGGTAAACGAGGACAAGGAGGCTTGTAGTGGGAGTGGGCAAAACGTGGAGTGCAGTGTCCAAAATAGATTCAGTGTGTTAGGTAATTTTGAGACTTCTGAGGAGCAGGTGGGGTCTGAAGAGGTGGAGGTAGGCTTAGAGGTTAGTGTGGCGGAGTGCAAGACTGCGAGCCGATCCAGTGGGAACAGAGGTGGTAACAGGGGTAGTAGGACAGGAAAGAGGCAGCTGGTGGTTGCAGGGAGTAGTATAGTGCGGGGGTTAGATAGGGTGGTATGTGTGCCCGACAGTGTCAACAGGACCAATTTGTGCTTTCCGCGGGTTAGAGTGGAGGACCTAAGGGACAGAGTGGGTGGATTAATAAAGGGGTCAGGCCCAGACCCAGTGGTTGTTGTACATGTGGGGACCAACAACATCAGGGAGAGAAAATCAGTTCAGCTTATTGAGACTTACAAGGACTTAATAACTCAACTGAATGCCAAGAATGCACAGGTAGTGGTTTCGGGGCTCTCCCAGTACTAAGTGGTGGGGGAGAGCGTAATTCGCGGATCATTGGGGCCAATGAGGAATTGGGGGAGTATTGTACGGAACCTGGGATACCCTTTATAGACAATTGGGGATCATTTTGGGACAGAAAGGACCTATATGGAAGGAATGGTTTCCATCTTAGCCCAAGGGGTACAGAGGTTTTAGGAAGAAATATGTTGCAGGTGGTGGAGCCTTTTTTGGTATAGGGAGGGGAGGGGGAACAATGAAGGAAGGAATGAACACATGAAATGTATTACGAACCATAGTTGTAAAAAATGGGATAAGGGGGATAAGGAAATGGGATCAAAAATCCACTTCAATAGGAATAGCATCCCAAGGAAAGCACAGGTACAGAAAATAGGATATACAAACATTCAGGGACTAGATAATAATGGGACCAGTAGGCGGTAGCCAATGAATCTTGATACCATGAAAGTGGGTTATAGCAACATCCAGGGTCTCCACCGGAAATTAAGTGAAATTGGTACATTGATCGAGGCAGAGGAGTTTGACGTCATGGGCTTAAGCGAAACGTGACACGCGGAACGGGTAAACCAAGTAAGGGGGTGCGTGTGGATAGGTGTAGGACGAACGGAAGGCCAGTAAAAAGGGGGAGGGGTAGGCATGTACATTAAAGAGGATTTAAAACCGTCGCTGATCACAGACCTGGAAGACATCAGCACCTCAGCTGATGTATCGAAAGAAATTGGATGGGTAAGGATCAATCTGAGAAACACAAGTATTGCCCTTGGGGTTGTGTACTGTGCGGTGGCGGGAAGCAAACCCGAGTGGAATCACTCGATATACTCTACACTAAGGGCCAATATCACAGAGCTACAAAACAAGGGGCTCAGTATAATTCTGATGGGTGACTTTAATGGCCACATAGGTGATACGGAAGAAGGCATAGAGGATGGGGACAAGAAAGTCAACAGAAATGGAAGGAAACTGTTGAACTTCACAAACGAGCTCGGTCTGAAGCTTCTGAACAGGGACGCGAGGTGTAAGGGGAAATGGACCTGGGAAAGGAACGACAGAAAATCAATAATCGACTACATTCTCACAGATATTAATTTATGGAGGGAGGTGATAGGGGTAGAAGTGGATGATGAGGGTAAAATGGAGGTGGATAGTGATCACAACTTGATATTACAATGACGATCAGGGACAAAAATCTAGTAAAAAGCAAAGGAAGCTTTAAGGAGATTTGGCAACTCAAAAAGGATGCTGACTGGGCGAAGTTCAATGAAAAACTGAAACCAAAGCTTGCAACCGTACCCAAGGGGGCAATGCCCAGAAGATGGCCGACGCCATAGTTTCGAGCCTAATGGAGACTGGGAAGGAAAGTGTAGGAAAGATCTGGGTGCCAACACGCGAACTTGGGAACAGAGTGAATGAAGAACTGAAAAGTGCCATAAAGGGAAGAAAAGCTAAATGTGCTGCATACAGGAGAAGTAGAAAACTTAAGGAGGCGGAAAGCAATGAGGCCACATTAGCAAAGGAAGAATACCAACAAGTACGAAATAAAGAACGACAAGGGGTCGAGTTCGAACGTATTTTGGAAATGGGTGAATAAACGTAACAAAGGAAGCAACCCACAGAGTATTAAAGTAGATGGCAGAGTTACAGACGACCAAGATCAAGTCGCATCAGAACTAGTCAAGCAAAGGAAGCTTTAAGGAGATTTGGGAACTCAAAAAGTGTGCTGGCTGGGCGAAGTTCAATGAAAAACTGAAACCAAGGCTTGCAACCGTACCCAGGGGGGGGGGGGGGCAGTGTCCAGACGATGTCCGACGCCATAGTTGCGAGCCTAGTGGAGGCAGGGAAGGAAAGTGAAGGAAAGATCAGGGTGCCAACACGGGAACTTGGGTACAGAGTAAATGAAGAAATGAAAAGGGCCATAAAGCATAAAGGGAAGAAAAGCTAAATCTGCTGCATACAGGAGAAGTAGAAAACCTTAAGGGGGCGGAAAGCAACGAGGCCACAGTAGCAAAAGAAGAATACCAACAAGCACGAAATAAAGTAAATAAGATTAAAGACGATAATCGGAGAGTGCGAAATAGCAGTCTTATTAGGACGATAAGAACGACGGGGGAGGGGGGGGGGGATGAGTTCGAACGTATTTTGGAAATTGGCGAATAAGCGTAACAAAGGAAGTAACCCACAGAGTATTAAAGTAGATGGCAGAGTTACAGACGAGCAATATCAAATCGCATCAGAACTAGTCAAGCACTGGGAAAAGGTAAACGATAAGCGATGGGGCATGGGGAGCTCACCTGAGTGTCCGGATCAGGTCGAGGAAAACCTATCGAACTTCGTGTGCAGCGAAATTAAATCGGAGGTGGTGCGAAATGTGATCTCAAAATTAAGGGATGGAAAAGCGGGAGGAGCGGATGAAATTCCAAACGAGTTTATTAAAAAAGGGGGAGAGGAATTCGTGGAAAGCCTAACTGCCCTATTCAATCTAGCCGTAGAAAATCAAGAGGTCCCAAATGAGTGGAGAGGAAGCAAAGTGACATTTATTCACAAAAAGGGGGAAAAAGACGTGTTGGATAACTATCGAGGGATCTCTGTCAGTAGCAACATTGGAAAAGTTTTCTGTAAAGTCCTGTACGGGAGACTAGAGGAGGTGATTGAAGAGAAGGGCTTTTTGGGAGAAATCCAGAATGGCTTCAGGAAGGGAAGGCGAGTTACTGACCATCTTTTCACGCTATCCCAAATGATAGAATCCGCGAAAGCAAAAAAGAAAAGGCTGTTTATGGCCTTTTTGGATGTCAAAAAGTCATACGATAGGGTATGGGGGGAGGGTATGTGGCGCAAGCTGGATGCTCTGGGCTTAGGAGGCGAGTTTGTTGGAATTATGAAGGCATTATATAAAGACGTAGAGAGTGAACTTAGCCTGAGAAACATTACAACAAAACGTGTGCCTATGGAGATAGGCCTAAAACAGGGGTGTATCCTTTCGCCAATCCTGTTTGCATTGTACATCAAAGATTTAGGAGATGAACTCCTGCATAGCGAGGAGGGGGATAGCAGTTGGGGACTTGAAGATCCCAGAGCTATTTTTGCAGACGAGATGGTGCTAGTGTTAGAAAGCGAAGAGGGGATAACGAAAATGCTGGGAATTGTTGGGAAATATGGGAGCAAATGGAGACGCGAACTTAATGAAAGCAAGAGCAAAGTTATACCTGTGGGCCATAAAGTGGACCCCGCTCGAAGGTGGAGAGTGGGTGAGTTCTGCATTCCGGAATATAGCAGCAAACTTTTCATTGTAGGGGAGACAGGTGATTACGAGTATCTGGGGTAAATATAAACATTACAGGAAGAGGCATCTACCGAAACCACACAAATAAATTGATTCTGAAGGGGAAGCGAATCCTTAACCAAATGAAACTTATAGGGAGAAACAGTTTCAATGAGGTTTTCGTGGGGAAAACCATTTGGGAAATGGTGGGTCTGCCAAGTATAACATATGATACGGAAGTGGTACCCCTAAATCAGACGGCCGTAAAGAGCTTGGAAATCCTGCAGAACGATGCGGGCCGATGGATAACGGGGTCGAGTAATGCCGCAGCGCTAGAAGCAATTAGGAGTGAGCTTGGGTGGATGAGGATCAAGGACAGGATAGACCTGTTGAAACTCGGTTATCTTAATTATTTGGTAAATCTTACCGACAGCCGATGGTGTAAAGTAATGTTTCTGAGAATTTTCAACTCCAATATCAAGACGGGGTGGATGGTCCAAGTGAGGGAGCTAGTAGAGAACTACTCATTGGAGATTTCAGACCTGGACGTTGGGGCAAACCAGGGTAAAAAAAATCGTCAGAGAAAGGGTCATGGAGGATTGTAACCGTAATTGGCGAGAGGGGGTCAAATCAAAGAGGTCTTCGGGTGGCCTGCGTGATAAAGAGAAGCCAGGGTTTGAAGAGTACCCTGATGGCACCTTTGGGGGTCACTGTTGTTCAAGATGAGGTCGCGATCCCTGGAGCTGAGGGGTGAAAATTGGGAAAGACAGTGAAAGGGAGTGCCAGATGTGTAATATTTGGGCATGGTGGAGAAACTGGGACACTTTCTTCTAGAATTCCCAAAGTACCATCCTAAAAGAATAAGATTCACTGGGAGTATAATGGGGAAGTGGGATGGGAGAATGAGGGACATGTGGTTAGGGGAGACTCAAAGGAGAGGGTCAATATGCCAATCGGAGAGATTGGGAAGAATGGGGCAAGGAATGTCATCAAGCAGTTCGTCTCTGAGTGTTGGGAGGAGAGGAGAAGCATGGGAATAGGGAGGCAGTTGGGAGTACAGGGGTAACCAAGGCCTTCTCGTCCGAGAACCGCGACAAATCAGCGGCTGGCCAAAGTGTTATTATTATTACAATCAAGATTACCGTCCAAACCCTAGAATGATTAATTATTCATTACACTTTCAAGTTATATGTTGTTAACTAAATAATGAAGATAAGAAGAAAATGGGAAGAAATGGTAGAAAAAAGTTTTTGGTCAAATGGGTATTAATAACCGCATGCTGCCGAACCACCTCCATTCCGCACTTTGTTTGAATTGAGGTATCTGGATAAGTGTCGGTTTTTACGATAGTTTATCTTAGGTAAGTAACTTTCATTAATGTTTATCAAGAAGTATTGACTGTTGACTCAGGACAGAAACATAAAAATAAGAATGTCAGAATGAGACAATAGTATTCAAATAGGCACGTATATTTTACACAGGATAGAAATGCCACGAATTTCAAAAATATAAATCTGCTTTTCTACCATTTGCAGTGACAGCCAAGAACCATAATCCAACCAACACAGGTATAAAGGTCACATGGTATTACTCCCACCGGTCAGGTAGAGTTAGGTATTCCGTGATAGACCAAAGACTAACAGACATTTGTATGTAAAGTATTAAGAATGGAGTGGTTCAGCAAACCAGCTAGTATTTTACCGGATAACTACATCATGTGGAGAGCGAATTGCAACCAAACCACCTGCAGAGTGGAACTATCATCCAATGTATCACTTCAAGTTCTGTACATTTCCCCAAGAAGCACAAGCGATGCTCCGACCGGAGCCTTGCCTGTTTTTACTATGCATTACAACAGATTTGCAATCATTGTTTGGACGGAATTTCCACTCCATTTATTTTGAGGTGAACAATGAGGTTATTCGCTTCATTGTGAAATTGTTCCCATCCATTTGAGTCTTCACATTTCTTAGTCTATTTTGTGAGAACGTAGCTATTTATCAGTTTTGTATGCATGTGTTCTTTTGCACTTTAGACTGCTATTCGGTTTGTTAAATATTGCAGCGTTTTGCACTTCATTTGAAGCACAGCTTTAGGCTCACTCTACTTTCATTTAAAACATTGCTTGAAGTTGATTGTCAATGTTTATCACCAAACAACTCAACTACAATATGGCTGGTGTCTTGGTATTTTGTCGGTTTCTAGACAACTCGTACCCACGGCAACTCGTACCAGTCAAGTCGTACCCAAAATTGGACGACTCGTACCCATTTTCGGCTGGACAACTCGTACCCACAATTGGACAACTCGAACCCAAGGTTGGACAACTCGTACCTTTGGCTGGTCAACTTGTACTTGGTGTTTAATTGTATGGGCGAAGGCAGTTAATGGCCTAAGAACTATAGAAGTAGGGTTTTTGCTTTTGTTTGATCCGTTTAAGGTGCTATAATAGTAATGGAAATCAGTTTACTTCGAAATTCCTTCGTCAGATGTTCCATGAATATGAATGAAATATACACAAATTTTACGTCTAAATGACGGCTGTGATACACAGAACAGGAAACATATATTCATTGATCGCACTTTGTTGATAGCAGGCACCAGTGGTTCCTGGAAGTCTGCAATCGTATTCATACGAGAACTGGGGTGAATGACCCCCCCCCCCAACCCCGACACCCGGTTTCTGCGCTTCAGTATTGGGAAATAGAGTACTGGAAAAAACTAAAAGGCCTTGCATCTAGGACTAAGCTCTGCAAATTATCAGGGTGAAAACCATAGCCTTCGTCGCATTAACTCTTGCCTTTCCTGACCGGAGTGGCGCCTCACCAGTGATGTAACTTTGCCACACGAAAAATAATCTAAAGGTGGAGAGTGGCATTATTATTTTTCGTGTGGCAAAGTTACATCACTGGTGAGGCGCCACTCCAGTCAGGCGAAAGGATTTCATTGTAAATTGAGAGTCCAGCCGGATTTTGTACTTGAAGTGTAGCACATTTACCCGCTCGGAAGTAAAACGGCAAACAAGGACCAGTAATAGACTGAATCAAGAAGATCACAAATGATGTTCATTTAAAAACAAGAGATTCACTCGGAAGTGACTATGCCCCCCGTACGTGGCAATGACCTTGATCTGTGACCTTCACCTCCATCAAACAAAAAAAAAAATTGTAAAAAGTTTAATATTTGTACTTTGGTTCGTTTCTGAGTTATGGCTGAGACACGAATATTGATGATTTTCAGTGTGACCTTGAAATGTGACCTTGACCTTGAAGGTACGAACCCGGCTATGGTGTGTGACACATCCTCCCATGGTCCTTTATAATTGTGTGAAGTCTGATGACTGTGGCCCTAACAGTTTTCGAGTTATTGGCTCGGGCACACACACACGGACACACACACACGGACACACACACACACTTCAATCACTATATGCCACCCGACTTGAGTCGGGGGGGGGGGGGGGCATAAAAATCTAAGTAAAAAGCTCTAATACATCTCTCCCTATGAGTCCACCAGCTCGCATCAAACAATTTCTGTCGGAAATTCAATAGTCAACACCGACACACCTGAAAACTCGACAGTCATTTAATTTAGACTTGCCCGGCAGTGACAGGTGTGAGATCATGAAGAATTATTTTCTATCATCTATTACCTTATAGTCGATTGGGGTTTAATTTTCTTCCAATTATCTGTGCATATTATTATCGCCAATTAAATTAATCTTCCAGCTGGGAAGTGTGTTTTTCTAACAATTTTCTTCCATGACAATCATGAAAATTGAATAATAATTAGCATTTTTTTTGTAAGGTTTGCAATTAGACTATAAATCTCCCCCCCCCCCCCCCTCTCTCTCTCTCTCTCTCTCTCTTTATAGACACCTGACTCTCGTGCCTCGACCGATCGAAACAAAAACTGGCACAGGTCTATCTAGATGTAATTTGACCAGGAAAGGGACTTCTGATGGGCCCAAATCGTGTCCGACATCGCGTTAATCCTTGAACCAATGAAGGTGTGGGGTAGGGTGGGGGAATGAGCCCCGATCGCATCTGATTTTGCGTTAACCCCTCAACACGTGAAATGCTGGGTATGACTACCAGCACAACAAAATATTACGTAGAAAAGCCCTCAGACGTTTAACGAAGAGCCAAAGATTACCCGATTTTTTTGGGTGGGGATGGGGGTGGGGGCGGGGTCGTCTCCCGTATCTACACCACTGTATTAATATATAATTTAAATATTTCCTGTCTCCATCGAACTGCTCTCTTGATGAAATGTTCATACCTGTGAAATTGACTTTCGGCGAAGTCTTTTCAGACTGTTCTGCTGAGATAAATGCTAAAAATGGAAAGTTTTTGCCTTTATGCACACCCATTGAAAGCAGACACACATCTTTTCAAGTCCTTCAGCTAATATTCGCCTTCGCCATATACGATTAAAGACCAGGTACATGTTGACCAACTGTGGGTACGAGTTGTCCAACCTTGGGTACGAGTTGTCCAACTGTGGGTACGAGTTGTCCAGCTGAAAATGGGTACGAGTCGTCCAATTTTGGGTACGACTTGACTGGTACGAGTTGCCGTGGGTACGAGTTGTCCTGATACTATTTTGTCCACCAGCTGTCATGCAATTGGCGTTTTGGTGACAAACAGATAAATCTGAGATCTGTGTACTAAATCTCTGAGGGAGAGGGTAGGAATGCTTATTGAAGAAATTGAAAAAGAGGAAGTGAGGGACACTATTAAGCAGTTTATATCTGAATGCTGGGAGGAGAGGAGGGGAAGAGGGGGTGGGGTGCAGGGGGAATGATGGCCTTCTCTTATGAGGACCGCGACAAATCAGCGGCTGGCCAAAGAGTTATTATTATCCACGTAAAACTTAAAAGTCTTTCCATTGTTTGACGAAAAACTGAACGTATCAGAAACTATTTTGTGAATTATAATACAGGTTCACTTTTGTCACTTTGGCTATATAAGATTCCAGATCCATGTTACAAAGGAAGTGGTGTTTCCAGTCACCCGTGGGGGTAAGCAACTGCTGGATCGAACACGAACAAAAAACAAAGCGGAAAGAGCATTTCAAATGGCTGCTTTGAAATAGCTTAAAATCATTATGGCAGGAACTAGTCATCGTGTGTATTGGCGTATTAGATATATAACAGAAAATTGTCTCTATTCCACGACGTACTTTGAGTCTATGTGGTTTATCTGTAGTTGAAGTAGCCTAATTTCGCAGTAGTGCAGAGGGATAAGGAATTGAGGGGTCATACTAAAAAAATACCCTGGGTCTGGGACTTAGAAACGCCCGGAAATAAAATGATAAAAACTTTGGTACATTTTATATAGTATTGAATATTTCACTATTTAGGTAAAGCTGAAGAATAGGGGGACTCTGCAATATATTCTTTAGTCTTTGTAAGACTGTGACCTGGGGCCCTCCTGGCTCTCACAGTCTTTGAGCAACTGAGTATCTGTGCACATGCGTAGTACAATTTGTTTATCTTTGAAACATGATGTTTTTTAACGTGGTGATGTCGGATATTTTTCAACATTTCTTGAATTTGATGCTGTGTTTGCGTTAAATAATGATGCAGACATGTAAATAAATTATATTTGGGCTGAGTACAACAAGTAGAATGTTGATTATGTGATTTTTGTCTTCAATATGAAGCGTGAACTGAGTCGACGCAATGCGGCCAGTTTCTTTCAGTTTTAGTCAGATGAAATTTGAATGGGTTGCTCAAAGACTGTGAGGGCCAGGATAGAGGGCTCCGGGTCACAGTCTTAAAAAGACTATATATTCTTAAGCCAAGGTGCTATGTAAGTAATGGAATTTTGTTTATTTTGAAATTCCCACCTCTGATATTCCTTAAGGGGTCGTCGAACGTAACTTTGGGAATTTTTTGGTAAATTTTCACAATGCCCTAAAAACGAATTAAAGCGGTGAATAACGACATATTATATACCAAAATAATGACAAAAGTATACAAAACCCGAAATTGACCCACTTTTTGGGAATTTAAAAAAAATTTTTTTGCTTTTGATGACAAAGAAATTGCCAGCCGCATAAGTAACCATCAGGGTTAACAAGGAATAGATCGGCAATTCGAATATCTGTGTTGTGAATAAAAGACCCCACACTCCATACTCGGTGAAAGCATATTTATCAATTTATCACCAACGTGGCGAGAATGTTCAGGGGAAAATGGATGACCACAAACGCTTCATTCTGTTTGTCCAACACGTTGTTGTGATCACATGCGTTTTTGGGTGAAGTTGTGAAATGATTTCATTTCCCACGATCTGAAATCTTCAAATATTTCACTGCTGTTTTTGAATCTGGCAGGCGATGTAATGTACAACTCATGATACATTCACAGGAAAATATTCAACTGACAACTGACAATGTGATAATTGCGAGATTCAGCCCATAGTAGCGGTGTTCAGATCACAAACCGTACAATTTGACGCAAGTGTCAGCAAGGGATTATTACGCCACCAATTCAGACTACTATTATTTGTTTGGTATCGATGATCAGAACATAAAAGTGGAAAATTATATTTGAAAACAAAAATATATTCACATCAACATACATTACAGTTGTCACAATTGTATACTTACGAAAAAATAATATTACTGTCGCCGAACTATATTAGTGACGTAAAAAAGGCTTGATGAAGTCTGCTATGAAAAAGAAGACCAATGTCAAGGAGAATTATCAGAAAGGTGTTTTCCTGTTCTTCAGATACTGAGAAATGTCGTACCATCGTAAATTTAAACATCTCCCTCACACCACCGCATTGTGTATAAGACGGATCGACATCGATTTTGAGCGCTGTTAGCACCAAAAGGTTGCGAAAATCTGTGTGTTGACACTCGGTGGACAAAAAAAGACAAATTCCGCTAGGTGAACAAAAATTCACACAGATTACTGAAATGAGACCACAACATGTCATAAGTGTTTAGATAAATGAATTTAATAATAACCAACACAATTCCGACATTGTTCTGGCCAGTAACCCTCCACCTATAAAATTAGTATTGGTAAGCAGATCAGTTATTAATGTTCTTAAATCTAATGAGAAAACAACAGTCAAGCTTCCCCAAACGTCAACTACGGAAGGCCGATAGTTCCAAAACAAATGAAGCATACCAAATCATGTACATAAATGAATTGGAAACCAGGATGTCTAACTAAGTGTAGCCGATTGGAGAAAGTATTCAGCATGCAGGGCAGGTCATTTTTAGCCCACCGAAGGGAGCTTAACTTATCACTTGCCCTCCGTCGTCCGTTGTGAACTTTACATTATCGACTACTCCTCCCAAACTACTGGATCAAATAGAACCAAATTTGGTGTGCATGTTCCCCATCATATGTCAATTCAAACTTTTACAAATAAACTTGCTACATCCACAGGGGCACCACAAGGGGCATAACTCTGATAGCACCCATGAATTTCTTTCCAAAATTCAAAAAAATCTTTTTCAGATCCACCTGGCAGAATTCTTTCCTATTTGGTATACATCATCTCTAGGGGGGCAGATTGAAGTTTGTTCAAATTGGCCCCCCTGGATTCATATTTGGGCTCACTATAGAAGCCCAAATTTGAACTTAGTGCATTTCAGGCAAATTTCTTAAAAAATTTTCTTCTCCAGATCCAGCAGGCAGAATCTTTTGATATTTGGTATGCAACATTGTGGGGTGAATCTGATTCAAGTTTGTACAAATCGGCCCCCTGGGTTCATATTTGGGCTCAGTATAGGAGCCCGAATTCAAACTTAGTGCATTTCAGGCAAATTTCTTCAAAAATCTTCTTCTCAAGATCCAGCAGGCAGAATCTTTTGATATTTGGTATGCAACATTGTTGGGTGGATCTGATTCAAGTTTGGTCAAATCGGCCCTCTGGATTCACATTTGGGCTCAGTATAGAAGCCTGAATTTTAACTTAGTGCATTTCAGGCAAATTTCTTAAAAAATCTTCTTCTCCAGATCCAGTAGGCAGAATCTTTTGATATTCGGTATGCAACATTGTGGGGTGGATCTGATTCAAGTTTGTTCAAATCGCCCCCCTGGAGTCATATTTGGGCTCACTAGAGAAGCTTGATTTCAAACTTAGTGCATTTCAGGCAAATTTCTTAAAAAATCTTCTTCTCCAGATCCAGCTGGCAGAATCTTTTGTTATTTGGTATGCAACATCGTGGGGTGGATCTGATTCAAGTTTGTTCAAATCAGCCCCCTGGATTCATATTTGGGCTCACTATAGAAGCTCGAATTCGAACTTAGTGCATTTCAGGCAAATTTCTTAAAAAATCTTCTCCAGATCCAGCAGGCAGAATTTTTTGATATTTGGTATGCAACATTGTGGGGTATATCTGATTCAAGTTTGTTCAAATCGGCCCCCTGGATTCATATTTGGGCTCACTATAGAAGCTTGAATTCAAACTTAGTGCATTTCAGGCAAATTTCTTAAAAAATCTTCTTCTCCAGATCCAGCAGGCAGAATCTTTTGTTATTTGGTATGCAACATAGTGGGGTGGATCTGATTCAAGTTTGTTCAAATCAGCCCCCTGGATTCATATTTGGGCTCACTATAGAAGCTCGAATTCGAACTTAGTGCATTTCAGGCAAATTTTTAAAAAATCTTCTTCTCCAGATCCAGCAGGCAGAATCTTTTGATATTTGGTATGCAACATTGTGGGGTATATCTGATTCAAGTTTGTTCAAATCGGCCCCCTGGGTTCATATTTGGGCTCAGTATAGGAGCCCAAATTTGAACCTAGTGCATTTCAGGCAAATTTCTTTATAAATCTTCTTCAGATCCAGCAGGCAGAATCTTTTGATATTGGATATGCAGGATGCTTAGGGGGTGAGATTCAAGTTTGTTCAAGCCAAGTCCCTGGGTTCATATTTGGGCTCACTGTGGTAGCCTGAATTATAACTTAGTTCAAAATGAGGAATTTTCTTTAAAAATCTTCTTCTTCAGATCCAGCAGTTTGAATGTTTTGATATTAGGTATGCAGCATCCTTAGAGGGGTGAGATTCAAGTTTGTATAAGCCATGTCCATAGGTCCATATTTGGGCTCACTATGGGAGCCCGAATGATAACTTAGTTCAAAATGAGGAATTTTCGTTAAAAATCGTTTCATTTTCAGATCTAGCAGTCAGAATGTTTTGATATTTGGTATGCAGTATCCTTGGGGGGGGGGGGGGGGGGGGGTGGGGGGGGGGGGGAGATTCAAGTTTGTTCAAGCCATGTCCCTAGGTCCATATTTGGGCTCACTATGAGAGCCTCAATGATAAATTAGATCAAAATGAGGAATTTTCTTTAAAAATCTTCTTCTTTAGATCTAGCAGTCAGAATGTTTTAATATTTGGTATGCAGCATCCTTAGGTGGGTGAGATTCAAGTTTGTTCAAGCCATGTCCCTAGGTCCATATTTGGGCTCACTGTGGGAACTTGAATTGTAACTTAGTTCGAAATGAGGAATTTTCTTAAAAAATCTTCTTCTTCAGATCCAGCAGTTGGAATGTTTTGATATGTGGTGTGTAGCATCCTTAGGGGGGGGGGGGGGTAGATTCAAGTTTGTTAAAGCCAAGTCCCTGGGTCCATATTTGGGCCCCGGTTGGAGCCCAAATTATAACTTAGTCAATATGAGGGATTTTTCTTTAAAAATCTTCTTCAGATTTAGCAGTCGAAATGTTTTGATATTTGGCATGCAGCATCCTTAGGGGGTGAGATTCAAGTTTGTTCAAGCAAAGTCCCTGGGTTCATATTTGGGCTCACTGTGGGAGCCCGAATGATAACTTAGTTCAAAATGAGGAATTTTCTTTAAAAATCTTCTTCTTCAGATCCAGCAGATGAATGCGTTTGATATTTGGTATGCAGCATCCTTAGGGGGGTAAGATTCAAGTTTGTTCAAGCCATATCCCTAGTTCCATAAAATTTGTCTCTCATGACTTCATTCCTTTGTAGTGTTGATGAACCATGTCTAACTGAATGTGACCCCAAATACTTCTTTGAACCACTTTGGCCGGTGAGCAATTAAGGCACCTTGGGGCCTCTTGTTTGTTGTTTTGGCCACACTTGAACATTCAAATGACACTCTTGGCAGCTGCAACCCCAGAAATGGGCACATATAACACTAAATGAGGAAGTTTGGCAGTTCACCCTTTTTTGGTGTATCAATCTCATCGTATGTTACCTATTTGGTACAGATCTCATGCAAAATGGCACAGGATTGTGAGGGGTATGGTCACAGCAGACTCACAAAAGCCATATTGGACATTCTTCATTTTTCATTGATGCACTCTCTCATGACTCCATACTTATTCTTCTGAACTGTGTGGATTTGACCCTTGGTGAACTTCATAAAAGCTGAACAAACACAAGAAAAATGGCAGCCCTTTTAAAATGTAGGCATCCTAAATTACAACTTGTCTTGTGATCTGTTCCTTGCAAGAATGATAAAAAGATTTCTCCAAGTCTGAACTAGAAGGATTGCAGAATTTAACTATTCAACAAATTTAAGGTATTTTATTGTCTAAAATCTGGTCGGTTACTTATGCCATAGCAGACTTTCAGGTGGTGCTATCTACCATGTGGCAGCAGTTCCATGGAAAATTTCAGTTTCCACATGTTTTATGTTTCATTCCAAGCATTTTGGTATATAATTTATTGGGGTTATTCATTTTGGGTCTTTTTTAGACTTGGAAGAAAATTACATGAAATTTGACCAAAGTTAGGTTGGACGTCCCCTTAAATTCAAATTCAATATACACAAATAATATTAATACATCAAAATGAAGGTTAGGGGGTATAGAACACGTAAAATATATGAAATTAACTCACTGAGTTGACAGCAGGCACCACTGGTTCCTGAAAGTCTGCTGGTGCCACCGTATTCTTACCAGAACTGATAATACAATAATATTTCGTGAGAACAACTTGTGGCCTGATGTGCTTCACATGTCCAAGAACAAAACTAGGCATTCAAAACACTTTAGGATACAGCGATAGAACTACATTTGGGAAAAGGACAACACTGTCTGCATTTTTTATTGAAAATGGATTCCATGTTCGACAGACATGCGCAAATCACTTGATACCACAAATTTCCATCAAAAAACAAAATTGTAATTCTAAGACATTTCACCAGGTGTCATGATATCTTACATAGAATATCCTGAATATGGCAACTGTACAGTCTCTATATCATAAAGCATGCTGTATTAAGGCGATCTTTTGCATTATTTGATTTTAGATGGCTTTGTTTTTTCCGTCTGATGACTTTTACCAGAAATTGAAAGTAAGAATATATGTAAACAAAGTTGTCACCTTTGGAATTGACCCCCATGCAGCTCTGTCGCTGTGTTTTGAAGGACTTTGATGCCCAAGCTTTGTTCTTGAATATGTGAAGCACATTTGGCCGCAAGCTGTTCTTGTGAAATATTATTTCATCATCTGTTCTGGCACGAATGAAATAATATTTCACAAGAACAGCTTGTGGCCAATTGTGCTTCACAAATCCATGAACAAAGCTGGGGCATCGAAATTCTTCAAAACCCAGCTACAGAGCTGCATGGTGGTCAGTTCCAAAACTGTTTGTTTTATTTACATTGTAAATCACTTTCGATTTCTAGTCAACGTCATCGGATGGAAAAAGCATAGATATACAACGCCTTCTAAAATCAAATAATAGGAAAGATTGCCTTAATACAGCTTACTATTATTATATAGAGACTGCATGATTGTCATATTCTATGCAAAGTATCATGACACATATTGAAATTACTTAGAGTTACGATTTTGTTTTTCGATGGACATTCATGGTATTGAGTGATTTGCACATGTCCATCGAACATGGAATCCATCTTCAATAAAAACTGCAGACAGCGTTGTCCTTTTCCTGGGTGCAGTCATATTGCTGCCCGCTTAAGTGTTTTGAATGCCTAGCTTTGTTCTTGGATATGTGAAGCACATTTGGCCACAAGTTGCTCACGGGAAATATTATTGTATTATCAGGTCTGGTACGAATATGGTAGCAGACTTGCAGGAACCAGTGATGCCTGCTGTTGACTCTATGAGTTGTTTACATATGTGTTTCGTGTTCTATACATCTCACCCTTCATTTTGATGTATAATTAGTATATTTAATTCGAATTTAAGGAATATCAGAGGTCGGAATTTCAAAATAAACAAAATTCTGTTAATTATATAGCACCTTAAGGTGCTATATAGGTAACAGAATTTTGTTCTGTTTGAATTTTGTTTCTGTTTTTGAAGAATTTTGATTCCCTAGCTTTGTTCTTGGATATGTGAAGCACATTTGGTCACAAATTCTTCTCAGGAAATATTATTTTATCAGTTCTGGTGCGAATACGGTAGTAGCAAACTTCCAGGAACCAGTGGTGCCTGCTGTCAACTCAATGAGTTGATCACATATGTGTTTCGTGTTCTATACATCTCAACCTTCATTTTGATGTATAATTTGTGTATATTTAATTTGAATTTAAGGAATATCAGAGGTTGAAATTTTAAAATAAACGAAATTCTATTACTTATACAGCACCTTAAAAATACCTCATCTCCTGAACTTTTTAGCTCACCTGACTGAAAGTCAGGGTGATCTGTTGTGATCACTCATCATCCGGTGTCCTTGAACATAGTGTTTGCATCTTCTCCTCCAAAACTGCTGAACCAATTTAAGTGAAATTTGAGACGATTGCTATGACATCGCATTTTGATTTTGTTCAAATCAAGTTGCCCAGCCCCTCGGTAGGGCAATGCCCAAAAAGTGTGCCTAAAACTTAAAAAATCTTCTTCTCATGAACCAGGAGTAGGAGAGACTTGATATTTGGTGTGCAGCTTCCTTTTGAGGTGCAGACTCAGATTTGTTCAAGAGAAGTGGGGCTATATTTGCCATCATTATGGGAGGGGCAAGAATTTTCACCCCGCCCAAAATTTCTATTTTCCAAACTGTGAGGATGATTTGAACCAAATTTAATATGAGGGCTTATTGGGTCATAGGTACTTAATTTATGTCAAAACAAATATTTTTATACTGTACCAATGACCCAGACATAGCTGGTGCTAACTCTTAAAATATAGGGCCAAACACAAATTTTGCCCCCCAATCCCCCAAATTTGCATCTAAAACCAAAGAAAACATGTCCTGAATGGCCCTCCACACTTCACCTCTACTGCGCATGCGCAGTGTCAAGGACGTTCCAAAATTGGCGCCATTAATCATTCTAAGTTTGGCCCTTCATCAGTTAACATCTGACTGATCTTTGTGCTTGTAAATCTCAGTTTAAATGATGCCAGACACATAAATATTAGTGAAGTGGTGATTCTGAGGAGGATAGAGAAGGTGGAGAGGAAAAATGTGTGACAGAATATTATCAGGGCTGTAACTTAAAATTTTTTAATGAAATTATGTTAAGTTACCTATTTTCGAGGCAGCAGCCATTTTGTTGTCATTCTGGTTATTTAGTTACACTGATTTTTCAGTGTTTTCCTCTCTCCCTTTCCTTTAAGTCCCCTCTTGCTATTCTCCCATGCTTTTGTCATAGTTTCTGCAATTATTATTACTAAAATTTCTTGGGAGTTTTAGCTGAATAACAGAATGAATTCTGTTCTTTTCCCCATGTTTACGTCTTCACCTACGGGTGGTTAGGCGTTGTGTTCTGCATCTACCATCTGATGTTCTGCAGTTTCTTCCCTGGAAGTCTCTGTTTTGCATCAGATAGTGTATTTTTGGTAACTGATTCCGGGCCTGGGTGCCTGGAGTATTATTTTAGTGTTTTTACACTCATTGTTTACATTTACAACAGCCCTCTGTGTGAGGGGGGATTTCTTGAAAATAATATCTTGATGTTATTTTAATCATAACTAGATACATTATTATTGTTCGTAAGTGTTGAATAAATTGTTTAAAATATTTTTAAAATTTTTGTCCACACTTAGGCTTGGGATCCATTGGGGCTCAACGTTACTTTTCAGAAACTTGGGCTGTTCTGAAAAAATATTTTTTCAAAATATTTTGATTTCAATTATTTTTTCTATATTAATGGATCATATTATTATTATTATGTATTTTGATTGCCAGGGGTTGGTGCGAGTACCAGGACTTTGTTTTCTTTTCACATTGAAAGGATTTTGATCAATTGTAATAAGAGGAAGTCTTCCTCAGACTTTTATAATCATTCTATATGGGGTCAGTGTACTCGCATTAACTCCTGTTCTGTATCGTATGATTTCGATGACAACATGGGAAGCGTATGTCACGGTATGTTAGGGGGGAATTGGACACTCCGGTCCTTTCCCCGCAGGGTCACTCTACTTTATCAATTTCTATTTGAGATGATCAAGATTAGGGTGATGTATCTGTGATGTCTTCCAACAGTGTGCCTCCGTCATCACAATTAATGAAGGGCTAGCGGAAAGTGCTCATGTAAATACGCCAATTGCCTAAGAGGACCCTAGTAGGTTCGACGGCCTTTGACGTCCGCTAGCTCGCCCGGTGTAGCATCCATTCATCAAATGGTTCGGCAGCCGGGTTCGTTCGTTGCGGTCTAGAAGGAGTTTTGGGGTGATGCGAGCACTATAAATCAACCAAATGCACACCCAGTGACGGCGGATTAGAGGGAGAACGGAGGAAGCCATTTTAGTCCGGTTCATAGCTCGTTCTGGTCCATCCGGACGACGAGCGAGAGAGGCCCCTCTCTCGTACAGCAACATCTGGCCCCAGATGTTGTGGTACAAAATGTTTCGCATTCGGAGCATACGTCCGTCGCTCGGGACGCTCCGACATATAGGCAGTCCGGAGTAGACTGTCAATAAGGCTTCCTCATTCTCATGGTAGCGCACACGACCGCTCTTGGCTACGTGACCTCGGATATCCAGTCAGCTTCGCCAGTCAGAGAATCATCGGCGACCAGGTCACACCATCCGGTAGCCAGGGACACGAGGCCTGCAGACTCCGGACGTTCGCATAGGAAAGTGTGCGGGAGTCAACGTACACGGAGCTTCCGGCGGCAATGCATCGTAAGACTGCTACTGCACAGGCCTCGGGAACGGACGTGCTTTCCTAAATAGCACAGCTTATCGCAGCATCCCAGCATCAACTGAATCTGTCGCATATTTTTTATCCGACGATGCTGGGTCGGGACGCTCCGCGGAAGCGGGTACGGACGTCCGAAAATTTCATCCGGTCCGACGGGATACCGAAAGGGATTCGGAGGATTTCGAGCTTTCCCTTTTGGAACAACATATGCTGTTGTGTATGTCATCTGACTTGATCTTCTACAGCTTCTTTCGTCGGACCAGAATGCTGCGATGCCGGATAAGAAACTGATAGCGTCGGTGGACTTAGAAATTTTTGGTTCGGTTCAGGGACATCGTCCCTCAGTTCCGACATAGTCCAATAATGTCTCACAAACTTTCGAATTATTGAACGACGCTATATATATATTATTATTATATGCTTGCTATTACCAAGCATTTCGGGTTTCTTGTTCGCAAAGTTACAGAGATGTCTTTCAAAAGTGTGCCTCTGTCGTCATAGTTAATGAAGAGCTAGCGGCAATAAGTGCTCATGGAATATGTCTATCGCCTAAGAGGTCCCTTGTAGGATCGACGGAGTGACATTCGCTAGCTCACCCGGTGTAGCGTACATTCATTGAATGCTTCGGCTGCCGGGTTCGTCCGTTGCGGTCTAGGAGATTTGGGTGATGCGATCACTATAATTACTTTAGTACTCACCCAGTGACGGCGGATTGAGGACAGATCGGAGGAAGCCTGTTAGTCCGGTTCCTGGCTTGTCCAGGTCCGTCCGGGCTGTGAGCGAGAGAGGTCCCTCTCTCGTCCAACAACATAGGGGACCGCATGTTGTGGTTCAGTTATTTTACATTCGGAGGATATGTCTGTCGGTCGGGATGCTCCGTTATATTGACAGTCCGAGAGACTGTCGATAATGCTTCCTCATCCTCACAGCAGGGCACAAGACCGCACATTGGCTACGTGACCTCGAGTATCCGATCAGTTTCGTCATTCAGTGATTCCACGGCGAATAGGTCACGCCATCCGGTAGCCAAGGGACACGAGGCCTATACACTCCGTTCGCTCGCATATTAGTAGTATGCACGGGGTAACGATCACGGAGCTTCCAGCGGCAATGCATTGTAGGTCCGCTTCTCCACAGGCCTCAGTGACGGACGCGCTATCCGAGTTAGCACAGTTTTTTCGCAGCATCCCAGCAATCGACAGTTTCTTATTCGAATCAGGAATTATCTGACGGCGCTGGGTCGGTGCGGTCCGCGGTTGCATCAGGTACGGACGACCGAACGTTTTATAGGGTCCGACAGGATGGCGAAAGGGATTCGAAAGATTTCGAGTTTTCCCTTTCGTAACATCAGAAGCTGCCATTCATATCTTCTGGCAGTATCTTCCAGTGATTGTTATTTCGGACTACATTGCTGCGATGTTGGATAAGAGACTTATAGCGTCATTGGACACGGAATTTTGGATCGGTTCAGGGACATTGTCCTTGACTTACCGACACAGTCCAATAATGTCATTAGAACATGTGTATTATTTATCGACGCTATATATGCATATAAGCCTGCTACCAAGCATGATAGTTTAGTTTCTTGTCCGCAATGCTCATTTCTGCCTTTTTATCATTTATACGAATAATTTATTTTGGCAGAGCAGGGCATACCGAGAGTTCATATGCGTCTAGACGGCGTGGTTAAAGACTGGAAATATTCTTTTTCGCCGTCTATGTCTTTTCCAACCACAATGTTGGAAACGACAATGATGTCTAGTAGACTTAACTTAGACGCTTTATCGTACGTAATCCATCTTACTGAGACGTTATCATTACGTCTTCAAGAAAAGAATTACGGGATATTATCCTCAATGTGATTTCTTTTGAGGGCAGTAGTTTGTTCACGTATAACTCTGCCCTTCAGTGGCTGATTGGAGTTGGTTAGACGTGACGCAGCCCTAGCTACATCCACGCGCGTGGATAGTAAGGTGAAGAACTCTCTCAGAGTCGCTTCGTTCTTGGAGAAGCTTCTCTTCGACGGCAACTTTTCAGCAATCCATGAATTGCTCGATTTACACGTTCTCTTGTCTATCTAGTGTTGCAAGAGATTCAGACTGGGGCAAACATTCGGTGGTTGACTCAGAGAGTGCCACTGCAGTTGCCGGATCCGAGTGTTATAATTATGACGGTTGCCAGTCAAACAGGTTGGGATATAATATTGATCCCAACGGATTCGAAGTGCCAGGGTCTTTGGGTTCCGCAGCCTCTAAGCAAGCACTTATCTTCCGCGGAATAATGTTTTTTGGGCTTGCTTTATGTCATTGGATGAACATTATTCAGAAATGCATGTCCAAATCCTGTCCGTTAATTCGACAGTAGTGGCGTATCTCCGGAACCAGGGAGGCACTCATTCGTTTCCGTTATTCAATTTAATGGAAAGAATCCTTCTGTTTGTTATAGTACACCAAGTTCTGTTTCGGTCCGTCATATTCCGGGTCGTCTGATTGTTTTACCGGACTCCCGTTCACTTATGGGTCGCTTGTTGCCGTCAGAATGGACTCTCAACAAACAAGTATTCAATCAGATTTGCTATCTATGGGAGCGCCCAATGATGATTTATTTACGACACAGCTTGCTAATCAATTGCAGACGTATGTGTTTGCTTGTCCGGATCTCTGAGCTAATGTTGTTAACGCTCTATTGATCTAATAGGACGGAATGATAGGATATGCGTATCCTCCGGCGCTGTTGTTTCAGCAGGTATTGCTAAGATAAACAACCACAATACATTTCTGTTGATAGCATCTCTGTCTTCACAGAGACCGTGGGTAAATTTACTCTGATGTCTACTGTGGGACTTAACGCGAAATCTTCCTCAATGAGAGGATCTTTTTTCGCGGGGTAAAATCGTGTCATCTTTATCACAACCCGCAAGGTCGCAACCTTCACGTGTTCCGTTGTGTGGTCCTTATTGCATTGTAAGCATTGTACTGGACGAGCTTTGGACGCGATTTCTTACTATAGGAGATCCTCTTCTTCACTATTCTATGCGGCTAAAGTGGAGGCTCTTCCGTTGTTGGTGTAGGGATCACTATGTTCATATTGTTGATCCCTCCATACTACTCATTGCAACTTTTTAGTATACTTGTTTGACAAGATCTACTGCAGCCTGTTATTATTAAGGTTATAGGTTTATGTTACCTCATACCTATGCACTCTATGATAGTTTACAATTGAGTCTTATGTCTCTTTTTCTAAGTCAGTTAGTAACTTTTCGATAAATAGACTTAGAATCATTAGATTAAATTCCTATATGGAATTTAACTTCGGTTCTTATTTAGCTAAGTAATCATTTGAGCCTCTGGAAACAGTACTTTTCAAATTCTGTCCTTTTAGACAGTAATTCTGTTAGCTTCTCTTTTACTGAAGAGTCAGTGAGTTTCATGCACTATCGGTGGATGATTTTCACTTTCGTAGTTTCGGAATCACTACTTCCTTTACTATTTAGGTTGGATTTTTGCATAAGAGTTAGGCTCCTAATATCCGGATCCTATTGTTATTAAGGTCCTTCCGTCTTCGTACGGGCATAGGCCTTTACTCTGTCCGGTTAGAGTTTATGTATTTATAAACAGATATCTGTTTATTACTACGGGCGTAAACTTCTAATGTCTTTGATGCCTATTAGAAGGACGTTACGCTCCATTCTATTGCTAATGGATTCAATTAACTATCGATACTGCTTATGGTATATCTTTGACTCAGCAGTTGTGTTTGAGATTTCGGCTCATGAAGTAAGAGTTCTTCTACATCTTGGGCTTACATTAATAGTGTCGCTATTATAGATTTTTGAAGGCTGCTCATTGCGCTCAGCCATCCACATTCATGAATTTTTTATCTCAGAAATATTGAGTCCATTTCTGGAGGCCTCTATTGTTAGGTATATTATCTACTGCTCAGAATGTCATTCACTTAACAGTTGCTACTATAGCTAGGTAGGCTGTCTGTTTCGGCAGTGACTCCGTTCTGCTGCCCTCTTCGCTCTGGGCTATTTGACCCAGGGCAAGAAAAAGGGGGGGGGGGGGGGAGGGTGTTCCCTTGGGTCACCTGTTTTACTATGAAAACAAGGGGATACCTCCTCCGGAGTTAGTAATTCTGAGCTGTTATTGGGATGGTTGTTTAGTGAGAAGTTTATGTTTTAAAAATTCATTCAAGTCTTAGTTTTTAAAGTATAGCTTTTGATTATAGCACGTGTCAACGGACATGATTATGCAATCCTCAGACACTTTTAAGGAGTATAAAGAGTCTCTATTCTCTAGACCTACTTTATTTATTGGCTTACTTTAAAAATTATTAGTATAAGGATTATACTAGATATTAATAGAGTACATGGATGTATGATGCTCAATTTTGGAAGGTGTTGTATCTTTCTAATTTATCATAAATAAGAAAGATACATGTAAGGCCTAATACTTCTTTTTCCCTAGAGGGGATGACTCTATTTTATATTATTGAGCGTATTCCATCTTGCTCTATGTCCTTGGCCCTCCAGCCTTTTTACTATTCAGCTATGTCTGGGTCATTGGTACAGTATAAAAATGTTAAAAAATTTATAGTAATTTATATATTTTTTATACTTACCAATGACCCAGACGGGGATGGCCCTCCCAGGAGTTGGGAACTCTTACCTCCCCGCTGAGTACATAGCGCTTACCAGACACTGGTTATTAGAATGATTAATGGCGCCAATTTCGGAACGTCCTTGACACTGCGCATGCGCAGTAGAGGTGAAGTGTGGAGGGCCATTCAGGACATGTTTTCTTTGGTTTTAGATGCAAATTTTGGGGATTGGGGGGCAAAATTTGTGTTTGGCCCTATATTTTAAGAGTTAGCACCAGCTATGTCTGGGTCATTGGTAAGTATAAAAAATATATAAATTACTATAAATTTTTTAACTTTTCTGTCACCCCATGGGAACCGCAGGAGCTAAAAATAGAAAAAAAATTAAAACGCCTATATCTCCAAAACTACATGGCACTGAGAATTCTTATTTGGTGTGAAGCTTCTTTAGCACCAACAGAATGTAATGGTCTAAAAAAAATTGCTATCGGTTTTATCATAGGGTACTTTTTCTGGACTTTGAAAAAATGCTGAGTCAGCATTTTTTAACACTGTAGGTAATGGGGAAAACATTTAAGACTCTTCTTCTCCCAAACCACTGCACCAAAAGCTTTCAAATTTCACATATGACATCTTTGGAAGATTGTTTCACATGTTTATTGAATTCATATCCGTGGGTCCATATTTGGGCTCTCTATGAGAGCCCAAATGTTTAAATTAGTGCATTTTGTGGAATATTCTTTAAACATCTTCTTCCTCAGATCCACCAATCAGAATCCTTTGACATTTGGCATGCAGCATCCTTAGGGGGGGTGAGATTCAAGTTTGTTCAAGCCAAGTCCCTGGGTTCATATTTGTGCTCACTGTGGGTGGTACTGAAATGGTTAACCGGATAAACGGTTTGAAACCGGTTACCTGCCCAACCGATTAACAAAAAATGTCAACCGGTTATCCGAAATATCGATAGTGATCGTCATTCCACAGTTAAAACGTAGTAAATCTGCCGCTTCTTCTTTGAGATAGATTACACCTCGAAGCAGCGCTATATATACTGAGAAATAATCGACTTTAGCGTTCAAGACTTCGTTAATGATCGGCAATTTCCATGAGTTCTGAGTAACCGCAGAAACTATTCCATAGTATGTATACAAACGAACGTTGTAGAGTACTCGACAACTTTCGTTTGCATACACACTACGGAATAGTTTCTGAGAATACTGCTTTCCAATTCCTATAGTTTTGATCCCATATTCGGTGAATTAATGGCTACGGTTAACCGGATATTATCCGGTTATAGCTCTCGGATAGTCGGTTGTGAAAATGAGCCAACCGTTTCAGCCCTAACTGTGGGAGCCCGAATTATAACTTAGTTCAAAATTAGGAATTTTCCTTAAAAATCTTCTTCAGATCCAGCAGCTGTCGGAATGTTTAGATATTTGGTATACAGTATCTTTAGAGGGGGGGGGGGGGGGGATTCAAGTTTGTTCAAGCCAAGTTCCTGGGTTCATATTTGGGATCCACAGGGAACCCAAATTATAGCTTAGTTCAACATGAGTTATATTCTTCAAACATCTTCTTCACATCCACCAGTCAGATTCTTTTGATATTTGGTATACTGTATCCTTAGGGAGGTGAGATATAAATTTGTTAAAGCCAAATCCCTGGGTTTAAATTTGGGCTTCCTGTGGGAGCCCGAATTGTACCAAAATTTCTATTTTCCGAACCGAGTGACCGTTTTGAATCAAATTGGGTATGAGGGCTTAATGGGTCATAAGTACCTAGTTTATGCCAAAATTTTTTTCCAGTCGCCCCATGGGAACCACAGGAGCTAAAAATAGAAACAATTTAAAATGCTTATATCTCTCAAAACCAATCGGCACTGAGAATTTTTCTTTTCTGAGAAACTTCCTTAGGAACAGCAGAAAGGAATGGTCCAAAAAAAAATTTGTTCTATCAGGTTTATCACAGGGTACTTTTCCAGGACTTTGGAAAAAATGCTGAGTCATCATTTTTTAACACTGTGAGTAATGAGAAAAACATTAAAGAATGTTCTCCCATACCACTGCTCCAAAGTCTTTCATATTTCACATATAACATCAGGCCTGGTCTTTTGAGGAGAGCTATAGCTCCCGCCCTCCATGGCTCCCGCAAAATCAATTTAAGGAGAGCCATAATTGCTCTCCTTAAGAGCTGTAATAGCTCTCTTTAAACCTTCAATTCCCTTATTAATAACAGACTCAAGTATAGAATAGCTCTCTTGGCACAGATTTAGGGGAGCCCCTAGATTTTTCAAAAGTCCATGTCTGTAACATCTTTGGAAGATTCATTCACATGTCTGTTGAAATCAAATCCCTGGGTCCATATTTGGGCTCTCTATGGGAGCCCAAATGTTCAGATTAGTGCAATATGAGGAATATTCTTTAAAAATCTTCTTCCTCTGATCCACCAATCAGAATCTTTTGATATTTGGTATGCAGCATCCTATGGGGGGAGAGATTCAAGTATGTTGAAGCCAAGTCCCTGGGTTCATATTTGGGTTCCCTGTGGGAGCACGAATTATAACTTAGTTCATTATGAGGAATATTCTTTAAAAATCTTTTTTTTTCAGATCACCAGTCAGAATCTTTTGATATTTGGTATAAGCTTTTCTTAGGAGGAGCAGATGCAACTTGTTTAAATCAATTCCCTGGGTTGATATTCAGACTACCATGTCTGGTGAGCACCCTCAGGTCCTCTGGGGCCTCTTGCTTGTTTTCTTTTCATTTTCACAACAGTACTCTCCAGCATATTTTTGATAAATTTAGTAACAACAAGAAAATATAGCAAAGCTCTGCAAAAACATGATGATCCACTGCTAAGAAAATTTGGCGCTCTTTAAGGTGCTATATAAGTAAGAGAAATTTGTTTACTTTGAGGTCAATTCCACGATAACGGTCGTACATTTCAGAATCAAAATTCAATCTTAAAAGCCAATCAGAAGGAAAAAACAAGTATATTTCCAGTTTCTCCCTCTGAATTGATAGTACAATGGGTGACAACAATTGTTCTTCAGTGGGCAGCCCATCTTGAAAGTCCGGTAATGGATGTACTAAATTTGGATAAGACTTTCTGGGTTACCACAATCAAAGAAAATACTCTGTGAATTTTTAGATGGCTGAAATATGTCTTGTCTTCCATCATTGAGCAAAATGATTATAATACATTCTCAAATAACTCATGAGATAGTTTTTAACTCAAATTAGAATCAAGATGTGCTAAAATCCAGTAACGGATGTACCAATGTTTTGGTAACGGACATACCCTTGTGAAATAGAATTGAACTAGATGTGGCCTATCTCAAGTTGGGACTAAGGATACTCCCCCCCCCCCCCCCCCCCCACAGTAGAGCTTGGACTTAGTGCAATAACTTTGGAAGGGTTAATCTAATCATGTGAAAATATCAGATGCACAACAGGTTCCTATGGTAGTTACTATTTGTGCTAAGTTTCAAAAGAATCTGTTGGAAAACGTCTGAAAAAATCTCTGACAAAATTGTGTTTTCAGACAATACAAATTCTAAGTCCAAAGTGGCATAACTCCAAAAGGGTTCTTTAATTTGATCATTGTCAAAATTGCAGATGCACAGGTTCCCAGTGTGTTGGACATTTACTCCAAGTTTCAAGAAAATAGGTTGATAACTTGCTGAGAAAAACTCAGGAGACAGTTGCAAGTATGTGACCTTAAACATCAATAAATAAATAAAGAAATGTGATTTGGACCATTCTTCAAGATTTCAAAATAAATAACGCTGCTTAAATTGTTAAGATGGTCCATCCAAAAATAAGTCAACTTCAGTTTGAATATAAAGAATTCACATGCCTTATGTTGAAGTCGTTCGATAAATAAAATTGAGAATATAATCATAATCTGGAAACAAAAATTTGGATCATTTCCTAAATCGAGAAGGCCTATAACTCTTAACATTTGTTAGAGTGAACCCTACATTCAACTAACTCCTGAGTCCTGAAGCTTTATCAGTTCCCAGAATGAAAGCCACATTCCAACAAGAGCTGGGTGCATACACTTGCATTTCCCCACCATTGCAAACTGCCTTATAGGCTTGTACTGACATTCAATTACTAGAACTGTGACAAACCTTCCACATTTATATATACAAGATGAATGCAGCTTTTCAATAGAAATAAATAACATGCCCCTGATAAAACAAAAGACTAGAAGCAAATTCGATTTCAGAAAAAATGTACAAACATGAACACATGTAATCCTGTATAACCCCTGACATTCTCAAAAGTAATTCTGCTTATGGGGACGCAATGACGTCGTGGTTACTGGTTCTCGTCCGATCACCGAAGTTAGGCAATGCCAAGTCAGGTTAGTCCTTGGATGGGTGACCATCTGAGCGATCGATTTGGACTCCCGCGTTGTGTCCTTGGGAAAGACACTTAACCCTGATTGTCCACATGGGGGCACTGTGACGCCATGCACTAAGGCATACTTACAGTACTGCATGTCAATGATGCACATGTCTTCAACCAATCTAACCCTGCCTGTGCTGCAACACAGAGTTATGATGTTGGGTAGCTGGCAGCTGCTCGTGGTTCTCTCTGGGTACTCCAGCTTCCCCCACCCGTAAAAACTGTCACTGACTCGATGTGACCCTGGCTGTTAAAGTGTTGTTAAAGCTTAATAAATAAATAAATAATTCTGCTCATGAGTGGAATATGGGTAAAAATAACCCTAATAACTATGGATAATATGACCAGACTCTAATTTAAATGACTACTCCGTGATAAATTTTCATCCATGTCAAATTCACTGGACTGTGACAAACCTCCCACATTTATATATTCAAGAAAGCAGCTTTTTTAGTACAAATGAATAAAACTACCCTCATTAAAACAATAGACTGGAAGCATGATCATTCTCTCAATGAATGTATTGTTGCATGCAATTTAGTACAAGTCACAACTTCTTATACTTCTTATTGCAGCTTATGAAAATAAAATGGGTGAAAACACCCCTACCAAAAATATGGTCTGGATGAATAGAATCTCGTTTGAAAGCCCTCCTAGCGATGAACATCCATGCCAAATTTCTTTGAGATCCAAAACTTCATTACTGAGTTACACAGTGACGCATGGGAAAGACGCACGATCGCTCTCGCGCACCATCGCTCACACAAAAATTGTCCAAGGTGCATGAATAATCGCTCACATCTATTCTTGGGTGTGTTTTCATCCTTTTGAGTTGCGTCAACAGAAACATTCAATTAAGTTTCGATGTTGGGAAATTTTTAAGAGTCCCTCACGATTTGAAGCATTTAAAGTACAATTCCAAACAATTTCCTTTCCGTCTTTATGAACATGACACACAGTAGTTCACTTATACATCCACACACCACACATCAACAGTAAAAGTGTTGTACATTGTGAACTCGCCCAGAACTTAATTATTCCCGCCACAAAACGAACACGCATGTTCAGATAAAAAAAAATGGTGGCCATTCTGAGATCTGAGAAACATTTTAATACTTCCATATTTTTTTTTATCAAAGCCATGCGGAATGTTGCCCCGTTCCTTGTTTTCTTTTTTCACGGGACACCTGCCGCTCGAATTCACCAGTGACACAAATTAATGTGCTCGATTTAGAATTTACGCATCCATTTTCCACAATTTTAATAATCTGCCATTTAAAATCCAGATCAAATTTTAGCTGGTTACATATATTTTCTTCATCAAAATTCCCATCTGTGTTCAGTTGTATTCACACATTCGTTTCGAAGGACACTTGTCAGTAAAAATTAAACATTGAAATCAACAACACTCAATCAAATTCACTCTCCTCACAGTTTTCACTCTCGCAAATTTTGAGGTGAGCGATTTTCCACTCGCCTCCATTTTGCTCCCATTCGTCACTGCAAGTGGCAGTGTTTTTAACTGTTTTTACTGTTTTCTCTCCATTCTTTACTGATTTTGCATCATAGACATTGCAATAATACCAGCGGTTGAAATTAACAGATATCTGGTTGAAATTCAGTTATGCCCGACAGTTAGCCTGATACAAAAATGGGCCAACGGTTTCAGCACTAAAAACCATGTGAAGCCAAACACACGAAACTGTATCAATGGTATCATTGAAAAACAATAACAAAATCGCTTTTTATCACTGAAACTGACAAAGAGGGGAAAATATCTTTTCTAAAATGGAAGATATGTTCTTGTAATTTTAAAGCACTCTGTACAGAACCAAGAAGAAGTGTGTTCGCATTTTGTTTATCATCAGGGTTTACAGACATTTCGTCCCATTCAATTAAATACCGTTTCCTGAATGTGATGTTTAGCACTTGGATGTTTCGCCCCTCCTGAATTTTAAAACTTTAAAGTAAAAACTGAAATAATTATTTCATTGTCGTACAGTTATGATTGTTTTTCTTTGTTATCTTTTTCACTTGCAAGTAATGTTGTACACACTGATTTAAGTCATCATTGTTTCAATTCATCAGACAGATTAAATTAAGTATTCAAGGGTTCAAAGGACACAAATGAAAAAACACAGATAAGGCCTAAAAAAATAAAAAATCTGTATTTTTATACTGTACCAATGACCTAGACTTAGCTGGTGCTAACTCCAACAAAACCAGGGCCAAACACAAATTTTGCCCCCCAATCCCCAAAATTTGCATCCAAAACAAAAAGAAATCATGTCCTAAAGGACCTCCATACTACGCCTCTACTGCGCATGCGCAGTGACGCAGTCGTCCCGAAATTGGCGCCAATTATCATTCTCTGTTTGGCCCTTCATCAGTCAACATCTCACTGATCTTTGTGCTTGTAAATCTCAGTTTAAAGGATGCCAGACACGTAATTTTTGGAGAAAATGTGATTCTAAGGAGGATAGAAGGAGGAGAGGAAAAAGAAGTGGCAAAAAATTATCAGGGCTGTACTTAAAATTTTTTGATGAAATTATGTTAAGTTGCCTATTTTCGAGGCATGGGCCTCTTGTTGTCATTCTTGCTAATTGTTGCACTGCTTATTCAGTGTTTCCTCTCCCTTAGCCTTCTAAAGTCCCCCCTGGCAATTCTCCCATGCTTTTGGCATATTTTTGAGAAATTTCATTTCTAAAATTTCCTGGGAGAGTTGCTTGGTTACAGAATGTTTTCTGTTATTTTCCCCATAGTTACGTTTTCACCCATGGGTGTATAACGTTTGTGTTCTGCATCTTCCATCTGATGTTCTACAGATTCTCCCCTGGGAGTCTCTGTTTTGCATCAGATAGAGTGTAATTGATGACTGATTCCGGGCCAGTTTTTTCAGTGCCTGGAGTCATGTTTTCTAGTGTGTTTACACTGTTTGTTTTCATTGGCAACAGCCTTTTTTGAGGGGGGCTGTTTGCCTTTGTGGTAGTTTATCTCATTATAAGATACATTTATATTATCCGAAAGTGTCTCATTAATTATTTTATATAAATTTAAAATTTTTGACCACACTTTGCCATCGGATCCATCGGGGCTCAAAGTTACTTTTCAGCAACTTGGGCTTCGCTGAAAAAATATTTTTTCAAAATTATTTTGTTTTGCAATTGTTTTTTCATTTATTAATGGATCATGTTATTATGTATCTTTGTGTCAGGGGTTTTTGCGAGTAACTAGGACTTATTGTTGTTCTTTCACAATGAAGGGACATTGTTCAAATTGTAATAGGAAGAAATCTTCCTCTGACTTTCATGATCATTGTATTAATTGTAGTCAGTGTTCTCGCATTAATCCCTGTCCTATATGTGAACATTGGGATGAGAAACATTGGAAACGTGTGTCACGATATGTTGTTTCTGGAGAAAGAGCGATGCCGGCTCTTTCTCCACAAGGTCACTCTACTCTCTCAGTTTCTATTTCAGAGGAACCAGAACAGGGTGATGTTTCCATGTTATCTTCTTCAAGTGTGCGTCCGTCGTCACAAATGAATTCAGAGCTAGCGGCAAAAGTGCTCATGGAGATTAGACAAATGTCGTCCGCTAGCTCGCCCGGTGTAGCGTCCATTCACCGAATGGTTCGGCAGCCGGGTTCGTCCGATGCGGTCCAAGAGGAAATTTTGGGTGATGCGAGCACTATAAACATAATAGATGCACACCCAGTGACGGCGGATAATAAGCGAGAACGGAGGAAGCCTTTTAGTCCGATTCCTAGCTCGTCCAGGTCCAGCCGGGCCGCGAGCGAGAGAGGTCCCTCTCTCGTACAACAACATCTGGGACCAGATGTTGTGGTACAAAATGTGTCTTTAGCGGAGCATACGTCCGTCGCTCGGGACGCTCCGTTGTATAAGCAGTCCGCAGAGACTGTTAAGGCTTCCTCTTCTCGTCAGCGCACACGACTGCACCTTGGCTGCGTGACCGCCGATATTTTACCAGCTTCGCCGATGAAGGATTCTTCGGCGACCAGGTCACACCATCCGGCAGCCAGGGATTCGAGACCGATGGACTCCGGACGTTCGCATAGGAAAAGTATGCGGGAGCCATCTGATGCGGAGCTGCCCTCGGCGAAGCAGCGAAAGACTGCGCCTCCGCAGGTCTCGACGTCGGACATTCTTGTGCAGATAGCACAGCTTATCGCAGCATCCCAGCAGCCGACAGAAACGGTGTCGGATCGAGAATTATCCGACGGCGCTGGGTCGGTACGCTCCGCCGAAGCATCGGGGGCGGACGACCGGGAACATCGGGAGGTCCGACCGGATGGTGAAAGGGATACGGATGACTTGGAGCTATCCCTTTCGGAACAACATAAAGCTGCCGTGGACTTCATCCGGCACTTTCTCCCTCAAGTTGTTCCGTCGGGCCAGACTGCTGCGCTTCCGGACAAGAGAATTATAGCGTCATTGGACTCTGAATTTTTTGAGCGGTTCAGGGACATCGCTCCCGAGTTTCCGTCGCAGTCCAATAATGTTGCAAGAACATTTGAATTATTGAACGACGCTATATTTAAACTTGCTTCCAGATCGGGGAAAGCAGGTTTCTTGTCCGCTAATACTCTCAACCTGCCTTTCATTAATGCAAGGAATAAATTCGATACGGCAGGACAGGGTATACCGAGAGTTCCTCTGCGTATGGACGACGAGGCGGAAGACTTAGAGCTATCATTACCGTCGTCAGCTTCTATTCCAACCGCGGTGTTGGAAACAGCTATTGCGTCTAACAGAGCCAATTTAGATGCCTTATCTTACGCAGATCACCTTACTAAGGCGTTATCACTGCGCCTTCAAGGGGAAGAGTTTCAGGATATACAATCCTCTTTAAGACTTCTTTCAAGGGCAGTAGCTTATTCCACGTGTAACTCCGCCCTTTCAGTGGCAAATCTGGAGTTGGTTAGACGTGACGCAGCCCTAGCTACATCCACACTAGTGGATTCTAAGGTGAAGAACTCTCTTAGAGTCGCTTCGGTCTCAGGAGAACTTCTCTTTGACGGCAAGCTTTCCGCTATTTATGATAAAATTAAAAAGAAAGCTAATGATTCTCTGTTGTTCAGATCGGCTCCTAAAAAGTCGGATACAGCAGACACGAATAAGACAGGCACTTCTGGGTCTAATGCGCCCAAGAGAGGTTCCTATAGAGGTTCCGGTGCGTCCTCTTGGTCTTATTCGAGAGACCGTCAGGATAGCGACTCTCGTTCGGGACGTCCTTCAGGCCGGGACAATCGGTCGGACGCCCCGAGGTCGACGAGGCGAGGTGCGGGTCATGGAAGACGTGGTTTCTCCTACCGCAGGCCTCGCAGGTCCAGGAGGTGATGGCTTAAACCTCTATCGCGTTCCGGTTGGCGGAAGGTTGTCGAGTTTTTCACAAGAGTGGGCGTCGATTACGGACGACCCTTGGGTGAGAGGAGTGACTTCGGAAGGTCTAAAGATATCCTTCAAACGAAAGCCTCCATTAACTCGAAGTCCAAAGTGGACTCATCTTCCGTCAAATCCACAGAAAAGAGACGCTCTGTTATCAGAGGTGCAGTCTCTTTTAATGAAGAACGCGGTAGAGGTCGTAGAAAACCAGGAATCTCTGGGATTCTACAGCCATCTGTTTCTGGTTCCGAAACCAGACGGCTCGTTCCGTCCAGTCATAGATTTGAGCTGGATAAACAAGCTGATCGTCGCTCCGAAGTTTTATATGGAGACGATTCGATCGGTCAGAGCGAGTATTCGGGTGAACGATTATGCAACGAGCATAGATCTCAAAGATGCGTACTTTCACGTCATGGTACATCCGACATTCCGAAAGTATCTACGCTTCGCAGTCCTAGGAGTGGTGTATCAATTCCGGGCGATGTGCTTCGGATTGAATCTAGCACCCTGGGCTTTCACTCGGGTAATGAACTCGGTAATGATCTACTTCCGAGCTCATTCGTCTGCGGTAACGTCGGCCTACCTGGACGACATTCTTCAGAGGTACGGCAACGAGTTAACGCTTCAGAACGATGTTCAGAATCTTCTTCTATTGCTCCGACGTCTCGGTTTTATAGTAAACGAGGAGAAGTCGGATCTGGTGCCGTCCAAGTCATTCACTCATCTGGGAATGAGCTTCGAGACGCACAACAATCTCGTTCGTCTGCCGTTAACCAGAGCGAAATTAGTCAGTTGTTACGCTCGCTATTGTCTGCACGCAGACAAAATCACGGCGAGAGAATTTATGAGACTGTTAGGTCTGTGCGGAGCCGCCGCGGATCTCATTCCGATGGGGCGGCTACGCACACGTCCTCTTCAAATTTTCCTGACTCAGAATTGGAGTGTGAAAATTCATTCGCTCGATGTAGACGTTCTCTTGTCAGATCAAGTGAAACAAGAGATTCAGACTTGGGCAAACATTCAGTGGTTAACTCAAGGAGTTCCGCTGCAGTTGCCGGATCCGAGTTTTACCGTTATGACGGATGCCAGTCAAACAGGTTGGGGTGCATCATTAATCCCAACGGATTCGAGATGCCAGGGTCTTTGGGATCCGCAATTCCTGTGCAAGCACATAAACATCAAGGAAATGATGTCAATTTGGCTTGCGTTACGTCACTGGATGGACATTATTCACGATGCTCATGTCCAAATCCTATCCGACAATACGACAGTAGTGGCGTATATACGGAATCAGGGAGGCACTCATTCAGTTCCTTTGTTCAATCTAACAGAAAGAATCCTTCTGTTTGCATTAGAACATCACGTTCTTCTTTCGGTCCGTCACATACCGGGTCGTCTGAATGTGCTAGCAGACTCCCTTTCACGAAAGGGTCGCTTGTTGCCGTCGGAGTGGACTCTCAACAAACAAGTATTCAATCAGATTTGCTACCAATGGGAACGGCCAATGATAGACTTATTTGCGACACATCTCAACAATCAGTTGCAGACGTATGTGTCTCCGTGTCCGGATCCAAGAGCATTTGCAGTAGACGCTCTGTCGATCCCTTGGGACGGAATGATAGGATATGCGTATCCTCCAGCGCCGTTAATTCAACAAGTATTGCTAAAGATAAAACAATCTCAATGCAAGATTCTGTTGGTAGCATCTCTGTCGCCACAGAGACCATGGATAAATCTATTCAGGTGTCTGTTGAGGGACCTACCGCGGAAGCTTCCTCCACGAGAGGATCTTCTTTCGCAGGGGAAATCGCGCCAACTCCATCACAACCTGCAAGGTCTCAACCTTCACGTTTTTCCGTTGTGCGGTCCTTCTTGCATGGCAAGCACTTTACAGGACGAGCAGTGGACGTGATTTCTAACTGTAGGAGGACCTCCTCTTCGCTAAACTATGCGGCTAAGTGGAAGGTTTTTCGTCGTTGGTGTAGGGATCATTCTGTAGATATATTTGATCCCTCTATACCAGACATTGCAAACTTTCTAGTATACTTGTTTGACGAAATCAAACTGCAGCCTGTTACTATAAAGGGTTATAGATCTATGTTATCTGATACCTATGCACATCATGATAGTTTACAAATTGGATCTAATGTCTCTTTATCGAAGTTGGTTAGAAACTTTTCGATAAATAGACCCAGAACTCTTAGATTAATTCCTAAGTGGAATTTAGCTTGGGTTCTCCTTAAATTGAAGGAAAAGCCATTTGAACCTCTTGGGACAGTAGATTTCAAATTCTTATCTTATAAGACAGCTTTTCTCTTAGCTTTCTCTTCTGCCAGAAGAGTCAGTGAGCTTCATGCACTATCGGTGGATGATTCTCATTATCGTAGTGTTGGGAACACTATCACCTTCACTACTAATGTGGGTTTTTTAGCTAAGATTCAGGCTCCTAATAAATATCCGGAACCTATTGTTATTAAGGCTCTTCCGTCTTCAGACGGGCGTAGGCCTTTACTCTGTCCTGTTAGAGCACTACGTATCTATAAACAGAGATCTCAGTTTATCAGAAAGGGACGGAAACGTTTCTTTCTGTCTTTGATGCCTAATAGAAAGGACATTTCAGTCCATTCTATTGCTAGATGGATTCAGTTAACTATCCGTACTGCTTATGAAGATTTATCTTCTTCTCAGCAGTCTGTGCTTAAGATTTCTGCTCATGAAGTAAGAGCTCTTTCTACTTCCTGGGCTTATGCTAATAGTGTTGCTATTACAGATTTAATGAAGGCTGCTTATTGGTCTCAGCCATCCACATTTACGAATTTTTATCTCAGAAATATTGAGTCCATTTCTGGAGACCTGCATTGTTTAGGTCCGTTATCTGTTGCTCAGAATGTCGTCCACTAAACAGTTGCAACTATAGTTATGCAGGCTTTCTGTTCCGGCAGTGACTCCGTCCGGCTGCCCTCTTCGCTCTGGGCTATTTGACCCAGGGCAAGGGGAAGGGGGGGGGGGGTGGGCGGGTGTTCCCTTAGGTCACCTGCTTTATAGTGAAAAGCAAGGGAATGCCTCCTCCAAGTCAGTATTTCTGAGTCACTTCCGGGATGGTTTTAAAGTGTAATATTAATGTTTAAATTCATTCATGTCTTATTTTTAAAGTGTAGCTCGGTGTGAAGCATTTGTATATGTCAAGTGTCAAACGGGCTTTAATATACAATACTCGGACACTTTTAAATGATTATAAAGAGTCTCAATTCTCTGGACTACTTTATTTATTGGCTTGCTTTAAAAATAATTAGTATAAGGGTTATACTGGATGTTAATAGAGAACATGAATGTTATTGTGCTCAATTATTAAGGGTAGTGTATCTTTCTAATTTAATATTAAATAAGAAAGATACATGTAAAGCCTAATACTCCTTTTCTCCTTAAGGGGTTACCTCTTTACTATATAGTTGAGCTTATTGGATTTTCCTCTATGTCCTAGGCCCTCCAGCCTGTTTACTATTCAGCTAAGTCTGGGTCATTGGTACAGTATAAAAATGTTAAAAAATTTATAGTAATTTATATATTTTTTATACTTACCAATGACCCAGACGGGGATGGCCCTCCCTGGAGTTGGGAACTCTTGCCTCCCCGCTGAGTACATAGCGCTGACCAGGCACTGCCAGTAAGAATGATAATTGGCGCCAATTTCGGGACGACTGCGTCACTGCGCATGCGCAGTAGAGGCGTAGTATGGAGGTCCTTTAGGACATGATTTCTTTTTGTTTTGGATGCAAATTTTGGGGATTGGGGGGCAAAATTTGTGTTTGGCCCTGGTTTTGTTGGAGTTAGCACCAGCTAAGTCTGGGTCATTGGTAAGTATAAAAAATATATAAATTACTATAAATTTTTTAACTTCTCAGGCCCTCCCGCATGGTCCTTTAGGCTGCCGCATACTCTCTTTTTATAACCAATTTAAGCTTAAAAAAAAGTAAAAATTAAATGGTTTATGTCTGATATTTTACCCAAGTTAAAAAATTTGATGAATTTGTCTCTTGAGTGCAAGAAGGCTTTGCAATGCTTTAGCATTGCAAAGCCTTCTTGCACTCAAGGGATGAAATACTCCACCACCCATGCTATTCTGTAGATTATGAGGCCTAAAACTTGAACCAAGAACATGAACTTTTGATGGCAAAGAAGTAATTACTAAAATAAAAAATAAAATAAAAAAACGCCCGCCTGCGTGCAATTTTACAAATAATGGCCTGAGAAACAGAAGATCTACTTTGTGTGGCCTAACCTGTTTCACTTATTTATTTTTTATTTCATAAAATGTTTTCTCCCTCTCATCAGTAACAATCCACTGCATATTGTTGATCCTTCTTAAACATTTGCAGGTCTTAAACTAGAAATCAGGAAAGGATCATAAGAAATCAGTACTCCAAACATGACCGGAAAGATTGTAATTTAATTTTTTGGTTTGGGATGTGCCAAACCAAAAAATTAAAATACTGTCTTTCAGGCCATGTTTGGACTTAGGAAATGGGTACAGAATCAGTAAAAATAAAAATAGGTTCCCCGATAGCTTGTGCTGAAACTCCAAAGCAGGTTCCGTGGTGTTCCCAGACATCAAATACATGGAAACCTGAAAACAGGTTCTGTGAATTTCTGAAATCTGCATGCCTGAAGTCTGCTACCATATTTGTACCAGAACTGATAATAAAATAATATTTCCGAACAACTTGTGGCCATATGTGCTTCAGATATCCAATAACAAAGCTAGGCATTCAAAACAGTTTAGGATGCAGTGATAGAATTGCATTTTGGAAAAGGACAACACTGTCTGCAATTTTTATTGAAGATGGATTTCATGTTCGACGGACATGTACAAATCACTCAATACCACGAATTTCCATTGAAAAACAAAATCGTTATTCTAGGAAATTTCACCAGGTCCCGTGGTACCTTGTAAAGAATATGGCAACTGGGCAGTCTATATAATAATAGTATGCTGTATTAAGACAATCTTTTCCATTGTTTGATTTTAGATGGCATTGTATATCGATGCCTTTTCCGTCTGTTGACCTTAACCTCAAATCGAAATGACCCTACACTGTAAATAAAGCAGACAGTTTTAGAATTTCCCCCCACGCTGCTCTGTCGCAGCGTTTTGAAGAATTTTGATGTTCTAGCTTTATTCTTGGATATATGAAAAAGGCCTTTAAATTCATTTATTTTGGGCACACTCTTTTGCCCTAATTTGCACATTAAGACCAGAAATAACAGCCTTATCATGTTAGGTTTTATTGCCATGCCTTTCTTTGCATTTCTATGGCCATATTATGATGAAAGTTGTTCTCAAATGTAGAATAGGCAGAGGGAATTTATTTATTTTTCTTGATGTCTTCACACCTTTTCTAATTTGGGCACACCTGTGAACGGTGTGAAATTAGGGTATCTAAAGGCCTGTCTGAAGCACATTTGGCCACAAGTTGTTTGCCTGAAATATTATTTTATTATCAGTGGATTCAGTTCTGATATGAATATGGTAGCAGACTTTCAGAAACAACTGGTGCTTGCTGTCAGTATATAGTGGGATTCATGGGATGTGCTTAAGTTGGTCCATTGTTACCAATTTGCCCTTTGCTAGGCAGTTGGGATGGTTAGTGGGGATTCATGTGATATTATTGTTGACTCTCCAGCTTGGATACCCAATGTCATATGGATAAAATATCAATAACTGTGTATTAGATTGCTGTTGCAAGGGAGTCACTGTGGTTGTTAGAAGAATTAATTTATGAGATATCACAAACCTATCTGTTTGAATTACCAGTGTATTGTGAGTCCATGAACCAAATTTGGTTAAAACCAACACAATAGGTTGCTCAGTCACATTGGTTAGTTATGAGATGTTATGTCATGGCATCGATGATCTGCCTGTTTATTACACAATATAGTATCAGCTAAAAAAGCCAAATTTCTTGAAAACTGACCTTATAGTTTGTTGCTAGGAACTAACACTGGTTGCTATAGAAGTCACACGACATAGTCAGTTCCCTAATAGAACAAACTTCAAAAGTATTATAGGTCCATATATCTTATGTAGTCAAAATTGGCACAGTACATTCCCTGTTGATAGGGAGTCATATCAGTTGGTACGAAAGTCACGTGACATGGTTTCCCATTGATGTTTTATTCAGCCAATATCAAATTTGACTTTTGATCCCCGTCCAGGATAATCCGCATTGTGTCCTTGGGCAAGGCACTTTATCCCAGTTTCCTACATGGGGGCACGATGACGCCGTGTACTATGGCATACTGCACATAGATGGTGTACATGTCTTCAACCGTTGTAACCCTGCTTGAGCGCAGCTTGAACAGAGTTAGATTGTTGAGGAGCTGACAGTTGCTTGTCGTTGCTCGGTGGTTCTGGGTACTCCGGCTTCCTCCACCCGTAAAACTGTCACGTCACGATTAGCCATTGTGCATAAGTATGTGACCTTAAACACCAATAAATAAATAAATAAATCAAATTTGACTAAAATTGACCCACTAGTTTGTCATTGCTAGGGAACGACGTTGGTTGCTATGGGAGTCATATGACACAGGCAATTGCCCAATAGGACAAATTCCTAATGCATTATGAGTTTGCATACCAAATTTGGTAAAAGTTGGGTCTTGTTATCGAAGCACTGCTGTTGGTTACTATGGAAGTCAATTTCCCAATGTATTATGGATTCAAAAACCCCAGTTGGTTAAAATTGGCCCAGTACTTTTCCTACTGCTAGCGAGTTGCGTTGGTTGCTATGAGAATCATGTGACCTTGTCAGTACCCTAATAGGCTGAATTCCAAATGCATTATGGGTCCATATACCAAATTTGGTCAAAATCGGCCCAGTACTTTGCATGTTGCTAAGGAGTTGCTTTGGTTGCTGTGGTTGTCACATTACATGGTTAATGTCCAAATAGGTTGATCTACCAATAGATACCAATAGATTATGAGTTCATATACCAAATTAGGTTAAAATTGGACCAGTAGTTTGCCTGTTGCAAGGGAAATGCGTCGGTTGTTATGGAAGTCACATGACCACATCACTGCCTTAATAGACCAATTTTTCATATACTAAAATCTGCCCAGTACCTTCCCTGTTGCTTGGGGGATGCATTGGTTGCTATGCATCTTATTTGACATGGTCATTGGCCCAATAGGTCAATTTCCCAGTGTATAATGGGTTCATATGCCAAATTTGGTTAAAATCTGCCCAATACTTTCCCCATTGCTAGGGAGTCATGTCGGTTGCTATGAGAATCATGTGACCTTGTCAGTGCCCTTATAGGTCGAATTCCAAATGCATTATGGGTCCATGTACCAAATTTGATCAAAATCAGCCCAGTACCTTCCATGTTGCAATGGAGTCGATTGGTTGCTCTGGATGTCATGTTACATGGTTAATGGCCAAATAGGTCAGTCTACCAATCTATTATGGGTTCATATACCAAATTTAGTTAAAATTGGAGCAGTAGTTTGCCCATTTCAAGGGAGACATGTCAGTGGCTATGGAAGTCATGTGACCACAAAATTGGACCAGTAGTTTGCCCATTGCTATGGAGTTGCGATACTTCCTGTATCTGAAAATACTATTTTTTGCCGGATGTGAAAACATTCTGTAATATTGGTGGTTTTTGCTTACACACTTCGACTGTACATAATTAGTAGTACTTTATGTAAATGCAACATTAGTATTTGATGGTAAATAACATATAATATTAGGAGTCAGCTAACTCTAACCCTTCCCTTTACTGACCCTAACTCTACCCACCCCTAACCCTAAGCTAATCCTAACCCAGTTGATGGAAGTGATAATATATCAGAAATAATCTCTACTTTATATACACATGACATTAGTATTAGGTTGGATAAATGTAGAGTAGGGTTAGGGCATTCTGGGGTGGGGGTTAGTGAAGGGGTGTTAGAGTTAAGTGGTTAGGGTTAGTTTGGGGTTAGGATTAGCTTAGGGTTAGGGGTGGGTAGAGTTAGGGTCAGTAAAGGGTAGGGTTAGAGTTAGCTGACCCCCCCCCCCCCAAAAAAAAAAAAAATTCCCCCCCCCCCCCCAAAAAAAAAAAAACGGCTCGGGCTAGAGGCCGTATTTATGAACTGATCTTTACAAAACTTCTTGGGTACCTTTGTTATCACCGTGGGACGAGAACAAGTGTTTTTGGGTGCGGTCCAAAATTCAAGATGGCCACCAGCAGCCATTTTGTAAATACTAAGTTAGTGCAATCAGTTTTTTGTACAAAAAGTCGGCATGAAAGTTCTGATTCAAATAAATTTTTGTCTGAATGTTTAGTAACATGGAATACATCATATATAATATGGGTTTTTTTCTCATGCAGAAATACTGCAAAATAGATGAACTTTGATTTTTTCAGTGCTACTTACACACAGTACACATGTCAATACGGCTTGGGCTAGGGGCTGCATTTAGGAACCAATCTTCACGATACTTCTTGCGTACCTTTGTTATCACCTTGGGACGACAACGAGTCTTTCTGTGTGTGGTCCAAAATTCAAGATGGCTGCCGGTAGCCATTTTGTACCGATATTAAGTCCAATCAGTTTTCTGTACACAACTTCTATACGGTTCAGGCTAGAGGCTGTATTTATGAACCGATCTTTACGAAACCTCTTGGGTACCTTTGTTATCACCTTGGGATGAGAACAAGTGTTTTTGGGTGCGGTCTGAAATTCAAGATGGCTGCCAATGGCCATTTTGTACCAAAATTAGGTGCAATCAGTTTTTTGTACAGAACTTCTTTTTGAAGGTTCTGATTTGAATAAATTTTTGAATGAATGTTTAGTAACATGGAATACATCTCATATAATACAGGTTTTTTTCTCATGCAGAAATTATGCAAATTAGATGAACTTTGATTTATTCAGTGCTGCTTATACACAGTAAGTGTACATGTCAATACGGCTTGGGCTAGATGCTGTATTTATGAACAAAACTTCTTGGGTACCTTTGTTATCAACTTGGGACGAGAATGAGTGTTTTTGGGTGTGGTCCGAAATTCAAGATGGCTGCCAGCGGCCATTTTGTACCAAAATTAGGTACAATCAGTTTTTTAGCTCACCGAAGGGAGCTTAACTTATCACTTGCCGTCTGTCGCCGTCCGTCATCGTCGACCGTCGTCATGAACATTTTTCAAACGACTTCTCCTCTGAAACCACTGGTCTGATTTTCATGAACTTTCATGTGAATGTTCATTACTATATGGCAATTCAGGTTTGTTCAAATGAAATGGCCACGTCCCTTGGGGGTTCTGTAAGGAGCATAACTCTGATAGCACCGTATGAATTATAGAAAAATTATTAAAAAATCTTCTCCAGAACCAGTGGGCAGAATCTTTTGATACTTGGTATGCAGCATCTTGGTATGGGTCTGGTTCAAGTTTGTTCAAATCGGCCCCCTGAATTCATATTTGGGCTCACTATAGAAGCCCAAATTCGAACTTAGTGCATTTCAGGCAAATTTCTTAAAAAATCTTCTTCTCCAGATCCAGCAGGCAGAATCTTTTGATATTTGGTATGCAACATTGTGGGATGGATCTGATTCAAGTTTGTTCAAATCAGCCCCCTGGATTAACATTTGGGCTCAGTATAGAAACCCGAATTCGAACTTAGTGCATTTCAGGCAAATTTCTGAAAAAATCTTCTCCAGGTCCAGCAGGCATAATCTTTTGATATTTGGTATGCAACATTGTGGGGTGGATCTGATTCAAGTTTGTTCAAATCGGTCCCCTGGATTCATATTTGAGCTCAGTATAGAAGCCCGAATTCGAACTTAGTGCATTTCAGGCAAATTTCTTAAAAAATCTTTTTCTCAAAATCCAGCAGGCAGAATCTTCTGATATTTGGTATGCAACATTGTGGGGTGGGTCTGATTTAAGTTTGTTCAAATCGGCCCCCTGGATTCATATTTGGGCTCACTATAAAAGCTTGAATTCTAACTTAGTGCATTTCAGGCAAATTTCTTAAAAAATCTTTGTCTCCAGATCCAGCAGGCAGAATCTTTTGATATTTGGTATGCAACATTATGGGGTGGATCTGATTCAAGTTTGTTCAAATCGGCTCCCTGGATTCATATTTGGGCTCAGTATGGGATTTCATGCATTTCAGGCAAATTTCTTTAAAAATCTTCTGCTCAAGATCCAGCAGACAGAATCTTTTGATATTGGGTATGCAGCATGCTTGGGGGGGGGGGGGGGGGGGGGGGGGGGGGGGGGGGGGAGATTCAAGTTTGTTCAAGCCAAGTCCCTGGGTTCATATTTGGGCTCACTGTGGTAGCCCGAATTATAACGTTCAAAATGAGGAATTTTCTTTAAAAATCTTCTTCAGATCCAGCAGTCAGAATGTTTTGATATTTGGTATGCAGCATCCTTAGGGGGTGATATTCAAGTTTGTTCAAGCCATGTCCCTAGGTCCATATTTGGGCTCACTGTGGGAGCTTGAATTGTAACTTAGTTCGAAATGAGGAATTTTCTTGAAAAATCTTCTTCTTCAGATCCAGCAGTCGGAATGTTTTGATATGTGGTGTGTAGCATTCTTAGGGGGGTGAGATTCAGTTTTGTTAAAGCCAAGTCTCTGGGTCCATATTTGGGCTCCCTGTGGGAGTCCGAATTATAACTTAGTCAATATGAGGAATTTTTAGCTCACCGAAGGGAGCTCAACTTATCACTTGCCGTCCGTCGTCCGTCGTGGTGAACATTTTTCAAACAACTTCTCCTCTGAAACCACTGGTCCGATTTTCACGAAACTTCATATGGATGTTTATTACTATATGGCAATTCATGTTTGTTCAAATGAAATGGCCACGTCCAGGCATAACTCTGATAGCACCGTATGAATTATAGAAAAAATTATTAAAGAATCTTCTTCTACAGAACCAGTGGGCAGAATCTTTTGATACTTGGTATGCAGCATCTTGGTATGGGTCTCATTCAAGTTTGTTCAAATCGAGTCCCTCAACCAATATTGGGGCTCACTATGGGGGCGTGAATTTTTACTTAATGCAATTTAAGAAAAATTCTTTAAAAATCTTCTTCTCCAGAACCAATGGGCAGAATCTTTTGATATTTGGTATTTAGCATCTTGGTATGGGTCTGATTCAAGTTTGTTCAAATCGAGTCCTTTGATCAATATTGGGGCTCCCTATAGGGACATGAATTTGTCCTTAGTGCAATTTAAGGAAAAATCTTCTTCTCCAGAACCAGTGGGCAGAATCTTTAGAAATTTGGTATACAGCATCTTGGTATGGGTCTGATTCAAGTTTGTTCAAATGGAGTCCCTTGATCAATTTTGGGGCTCACTATGGGGACCTGAATTTTTACTACTGCAATTTAAGAAAAAAAATTTTAAAATCTTCTTCTCCAGAACCAATGGGCAGGATCTTTTGATATTTGGTATACAGCATCTTGGTATGGGTCTGATTCAAGTTTGTTCAAATTGAGTCCCTCGATCAATATTGGGGCTCACTAAAGGGGTGTGAATTTTTACTTAGTACAATTTAAGAAAATTTCTTTAAAAATCTTCTTTTCTGGAACTGATGGGCAGAATCTTTTGATATTTCATATACAGCATCTTGGTATGGATCTGATTCAAGTTTGTTCAAATTGAATCCCCCGTTCAATATTGGGGATCACTTTGGGGGTGTGAATTTTTACTTAGTGCAATTTAAGGAAAAAATCTTTAACAATCTTCTTCACCAGAACGAATGGGCAGAATCTTTAGATATTTGGTATGCAGCAGCTTGGTATGGGTTGGATTCACATTTGTTCAATTTGAGTCTTTTGATCAATATTATTAATTCAAGGAAAATTCTTTAAAAATTTTCTTCAGAACCATCATGCAAAATCTTTTGATATTTGTTCAGTAGCATTGTCCCATTCAGTCCTGTTGAATTTTTAGCTCCACAGAGAGTATAGATTTACTCTGTAGAACCTTCAGAATAGCTTTTGATAAAACTTGTGTCTTAACAGTATGGAACATTCGGTGAGCGCCTAAGGCCCCCTGGGGCCTCTTGTTGTACAGAACTTCTATATGAAGGTTCTGATTTGAATAAATTTTTGAATGAATGTTTAGTAACATGGAATACATCACATATAATACAGGGTTTTTTTCTCGTGCAGAAATTATGCAAATTAGATGAACTTTGATTTATTCAAGGCTACTTATACACAGTAAGTGCACATGTCAATACGGCTTGGGCTGGAGGCTGTATTTATGAACTGATCTTCACGAAACTTCTTGGGTACCTTTGTTATCACCTTGGGACAGAAACGAGTGTTTTGGGGTGCCTTTGTTATCACTGTGCTATGAGAACAAATATTTTTGGGTTCAGTCTGACCCACTCTGGGACTCAAAAAGGGAGATAATTAAAAATCTTTTCCAAAAACACCAGAAAAAATATTGTTTCTTGATTCAGCATCCCTAGGATGTGTATATTCAAATGTGTTGAAGCCAAGTTCCTGTGTTAATATTTGTTGTTGTTTGGGGAGGGTAAACATTATTAGCACAACCCGATTTTCTATTTACAATGAGAAAAATAAAACCTCCTCACTCATACCTATATTTTAAGAAGGACTGGACAAATATTTATTGATTGGTATGAATCAACCTTTGAAGGGTTTGAATCAAACAGGCGAAAACAATTGCTAACATTTGGCTTATGGTGCGCCATACAAGGATCCCCATTGTAACATTAACCCCATGAAGATTTATTTTCTAGTTTAGCTTCTAACTATCGCCCACCTTTACAATACTTTACCTATACATTTGTTACAGGCTACGGTCAGCAATTATGTACAGACTGTAACAATCCTTTATATGTACCTTTGTTATCAGGTCATTACCTAGATGTGTGTCATTGCTGTGCCACATACTATACATGTACATGTCTTAACAAGTTGAGCTACAGTGTCATTGACACTTTCATTCTATCCTAAAACACCTTATTTGTTATTTCTAACCTAAACCTGCATGTGTAACTGTAAGTTCAATAAATCAAGGCACAGCAGCATAAAATGTTAACAAATTTTCTTTTTGACAATCAGGGTTTGTCAATGTTTGCCCCAACTTCTGAAAAGTGAACCAGTGTTGGATATTGGCCGATGATCGATTGTATACCAATGAATCATCTTATCACTAGGAAAACCAATAATTGCCAATGAGATGGAGAAAGCATCTGAATTTAGGGGTAATAACAGGTTCATCGTTAACTCTTAAAGGACTGTCCCCCTTACATGAGATACCACAGGATGCCCTGTTGGGTTTATTCTAGTTTAACTAATTAAATGTTACCTTTTGTTAATCTGATGACCTATAATGCTTTATTGAAGTTAAAATGAAACCTCATTACATGTGGCTAACAATTGCCATTGATTAACTGGTAAGGTGCTGGAAGCCCATATTTGGGCTTTATTCTGAAGTGCAGGTATCACAACTTGAAGGCGCATATTCAGTAGATGTGCTTTGCATTATCTTTGAAGTGATATTCTTTAGTCTGTGAGGGTTTGCCTTCTTACAATTTATGGGATTGTGCCCATAGGCACTCTCCCATAAATTGTAACAAGGCAAAGACGTTTACAAAATTTGATGGCCAAAAATAATTTAGCACTCTACCAGTAAAGGAGTGACCAATTAAAGTTTGTTCAAACACTGTTTCTAACACCTTAGTGATACAATCACTGGGTTTGAGTGTGTTTCATGAAAATTGGTTATTATACCCCACGCAACGAAGTTGCAGGGGTATAATGTTTTTGACTGGTCTGTCCGTCAGTCAGTCCTACTTGTTTTCCGGACTTTTTTTCTACATGCTTCCAGATATTGAGCTGATTTTTGGTATGTGAGTCTAACATGGTGGCCTACAGATCAAGTTTGCATTTTTTTTCGCTCCACTGATTTTTACCGAAATTACAGCCCTTGGACTCTGAAAAATTCATCAAAATTCCAGTTTTTCGGACTTTTTTTCTACACGCTTCCAGATTTTGAGCTGATTTTTGGTATGTGAGTCTAACATGGTGGCCTACAGATCAAGTTTGCTTTTTTTTCCGCTCCACTCATTTTTACCGAAATTATGGCCCTTGGACTCTGAAAAATTCATCAAAATTACAGTTTTCCGGACTTTTTTTCTACACGCTCCCAGATATTGAGCTGATTTTTGGTATGTTAGTCTAACATAGTGGCCTACAGATCAAGTTTGCATTTTGTTCCGCTCCACTGATTTTTACCGAAATTACGGCCCTTGAACTTTGAAAAGTTCATCAAAATTACAGTTTTCTGGACTTTTTTTCTACACGCTTCCAGATATTGGGCTGTTTTTGGGTATGTTAGTCTAACATGGTGGCCTACAGATCAAGTTTGCATTTTGTTCCGCTCTACTGATTTTTACCGAAATTACGGCCCTTGAACTTTGAAAAGTTCATCAAAATTACAGTTTTGCAGACTTTTTTCCTACATGCTTCCAGATATTGAGCTGATTTTTGGTGTGTTAGTCTAACATGGTGGCCTACAGAACAAGTTTGCATTTTGTTCCGCTCCACTGATTTTTACCGAAATTACGACCCTTGGACTCTGAAAAATGCATTAAAATTACAGTTTTCCGGACTTTTTTTGTACACTCTTCCAGATATTGAGCTGATGTTTGGTATGTTAGTCTGACATGGTGGCCTACAGATCAAGTTTGCATTTTGTTCTGCTCCATTGATTTTTACCGAAATTACGGCCCTTGAACATTGAAAAGTTCATCAAAATTACAGTTTTCCAGACTTTTTTCCTACACGCTTCCAGATATTGAGCTGATTTTTGATATGTTAGTCTAACATGGTGGCCTACAGAACAAATTTGGGTTTTGTTGCACTCCAGAGATTTTTACCAAAATTACGGCCCCATAGACTTTGAAAAGTTCATCAAAATTACAGTTTTCCGGGCTTTTTCTCTGCTTGAATTCTTTCAATACCATTGAAACTACAGAACACTGTTTTCTGCAATATTCCTAGAATCTATGTTTATTTTTAAAAAATGATTAGAGGTTGAAATATTGGGGCGCGTGGGGTATGTGAGCATGCTTACTAAGGTTCTATATCTTTTTCTGCCTTTATGGTCACCAGCTGATGATTTCATTGTACTCCATGTGATAAAATATATTTTTTTGTTTTTTTTCACCATAGTTAGTGCACTGCTGCAATGGCTTTTCTTCACAAGTGAAAGTGAATTTTTTGGTGCCAAAATTTCAGCCAACAGACATTTTTTGGAACCAAATCAAAATTTATAGTGCAATTGGCTAAAATGGCACCTGGCAGCATGAACACTACTTGTTTGCCCAAAAGGATGATTTTGAAGGTAATGATTCATATATGTTTTCTAGGATTTAAAAAACATGGGCCTTTGGAAGTGTGGACTGTCAGAGAGAAATTATCACTTGGGTGTTCCGTGATGAGAAATGGAGATCAGAATTGGTAAGATTTGATACGTATGTCATATGTCAGTCCATGATTTCATTCATCCACCCTTTACCAAATGTTGTGAGCATGTTTACTGATAACATGAATAATTCTGTTAGATTTAACTTTTTGCATGCTGCTGCCGGATATTCTTGCCCAGGACAGTATTTCTGTTGCTGCTGAAAAAAATAGAATATGGGCATATTTAATCAAATTTTACCCCTGTGAGTTGTATAGAGTTTTTCACCAATGATTCTCGGAGTTGAATTTAGATAAGTTTTTCTTCAAATCTAGTCATGGCTGCTGCACAGATTTTAACTTCAAACAATATTGGGAATATTCTTTAAAAAAACTTGTCTGTTCCAGAACCACTAGTCAGAATCTTTTGATTTTGGGTTGTTATACCCCCTATGTTATATCAAGATTGATATGTCCTTAGTTGATAATTCTACACAATTGATAATTTTCTGAAGTATATTTTGGCTGGTCTGACTCTTTGCACTAAGTGACCTTTGAGTGTATCTACATGTATCAACAAGTTTACAGCTGGTTACACAGAATCTATTTTTAGATCACTGTACATATACCTCTTGATTGTTTGATTGTTTAAGTAGGTCATCCTTGTTTACATCAATTAAGACAGAATCAATCACCAAGAAACTAACTGAAAACAGAACTTTGGAGAAATTTCATCTTCTAGGACATTCTATATGAGAACTAAAAATATATTTGTCAACAGAATTCAAAAACTCTTTTCAGATTGACTCATTTGAGATAGACCTTCTGTTCATAACAGAGCAGTTGTTTTACATTGGAGATTATTAGCTCACCGAAGGGAGCTTAACTTATCACTTGCCATCTGTTGTCGTCTGTCATCGTCGTTGTGAACATTTTTCAAACGACTTCTCCTCTGAAACCACTGGTCCGATTTTCACGAAACTTCATGTGGATGTTCATTACTATATGGCAATTCATGTTTGTTCAAATGAAATGGCCGCGTCCCTTGGTGGCTATGTATGGGGCATTACTCTGATAGCACCATATGAATTATAGAAATATTATTACAAAATTTTCTTCTCCAGAACCAGTGGGCAGAATCTTTAGCATACTTGGTATGCAGCATCTTGATATTGGTCTGATTCAAGTTTGTTCAAATCGGCCCCCTGGATTCATATTTGGGCTCACTATAGAAGCCCAAATTCGAACTCAGTGCATTTCAGGCAAATTTCTTAAAAAATCTTCTTCTCCAGATCCAGCAGGCAGAATCTTTTGATATTTTGGTATGCAACATTGTGTGTGTGTGTGTGGGGGGGGGGGGGGGGGGGGGAGTGGGGGGGGGGAGGGGGGGGGGCTCTGATTCAAGTTTGTTCAAATCGGCTCCCTGGATTCACATTTGGGCACAGTATAGAAGCCCGAATTCGAACTTCGTGCATTTCAGGCAAATTTCTTAAAAAATCTTCTCCAGATCCAACAGGCAGAATCTTTTTGATATTTGGTATGCAACATTGTGGGGTGGATCTGATTCAAGTTTGTTCAAATCGGCCCCCTGGATTCATATTTGGGCTCAGTATAGAAGCCCGAATTCGAACTTAGTGCATTTCAGGCAAATTTCTTTAAAAATCTTCTTCTCAAGATCCAGCAGGCAGAATCTTTTGATATTTGGTATGCAACATTGTGGGGTGGATCTGATTCAAGTTTGTTCAAATCGGCCCTCTGGGTTCATATTTGGGTCAGTATAGGAGCCCAATTTGAACTTAGTGCACTACAGGCAAATATCTTTAAAAATCTTCTCAAGGTCCAGCAGGCGGAATCTTTTGATATTGGGTATGCAGCATGCTTAGTGGGGGTGGGGGGGGGGGGGGTGGGGGGGAGATTCAAGTTTGTTCAAGGCAAGTCCCTGGTTTCATATTAGGGCTCACTGTGGTAGCCCGAATTATAACTTAGTTCAAAACGAGGAATTTTCGTTAAAAATCTTCTTCTACAGATCCAGCAGTCGGAATGTTTTGATATTTGTTATGCAGCATCCTTATGGGGGTGAGATTCAAGTTTGTTCAAGCCATGTCCCCAGGTCCATATTTGGGCTCCCTGTGGGAGTGCGAATGATAACTTACTTCAAAATGAGGAATTTTCTTGAAAAATCTTCTTCTTCAGATCCAGCAGTTGGAATGTTTTGATATTTGGTATGCAGCATCCTTAGGGGGTGAGATTCAGGTTTGTTCAAGCCATGTCCCTAGGTCCATATTTGGGCTCACTGTGGGAGCTTGAATTGTAACTTAGTTCGAAATGAGGAATTTTCTTAAAAAATCTTCTTCAGATTCAGCAGTCGGAATGTTTTGATATGTGGTATGTAGCATCCTTAGTGGGGTGAGATTCAAGTTTGTTAAAGCCAAGTCCCTGGATCCATATTTTCGGCCCGAATTATAACTTAATCAATATGAGGAATTTTTAGCTCACCGAAGGAAGCTCAACTTATCACTTGCCGTCCGTCGTCGTGAACATTTTTCAAACGACTTCTCCTCTGAAACCACTGGTCCGATTTTCATGAAACTTCATGTGGATGTTCATTACTATATGGCAATTCTTGTTTGTTCAAATGAAGTGGCCACGTCCCTTGGGGGCTCTGTATGGGGCATAACTCTGATAGCACCGTATGAATTATAGAAAAATTATTAAAAAATCTTCTTTTCCAGAACCAGTGGGCAGAATCTTTTGATACTTGGTATGCAGCATCTTGGTATGGGTTTCATTCAAGTTTGTTCAAATTGAGTCCCTCAACCAATATTGGGACTTACTATGGGGGCATGAATTTTTACTTTGTGCAATTTAAGAAACATTCTTTAAAAATCTTCTTATCCAGAACCAATGGGCAGAATCTATTGATATTTGGTATTTAGCATCTTGGTATGGGTCTGATTCAAGTTTGTTCAAATCGAGTCCCTTGATCAATATTGGGGCTCCCTATAGGGGCATGAATTTTTCCTTAGTGCAATTTAACTAAAAATCTTCTTCTCCAGAACCAGTGTGCAGAATCTTTTGATATTTGGTATACAGCATCTTGATATGGGTCTGATTCAAGTTTGTTCAAATGGAGTCCCTTGATCAATTTTGGGGCTCACTATGGGGACCTGAATTTTTACTTAGTGCAATTTAAGAAAATTTTTTTTAAAATCTTCTTCACCAGAACCAGTGGGCAGGATCTTTTGATATTTGGTATACAGCATCTTGGTATGGGTCTGATTCAAGTTTATTCAAATTGAATCCCCCGTTCAATATTGGGGATCACTATGGGGGTGTGAATTTTTACTTAGTCCAATTTAAGAAAAAATCTTTAACAATCTTCTTCACCAGAACCAGTGGGCAGAATCTTTAAATATTTGATATGCATCATCTTGGTATGGGTTGATTCACGTTTGTTCAAATTGAGTCTTTTGATCAATATTGGGGTTCACTATGGGGGCGTCAATGTTTACGTTGTGCAATTCAAGGAAAATTCTTTAAAAATCTCTTAAGAACCATCGTGCAGAATCTTTTGATATTTGATCAGCAGCATTGTCCCATTCAGTCCTGTTGATGTTTTAGTTCCACAGAGAGTATAGATTTACTCTGTAGAACCTTAAGAATAGCTTTTGATAAAATTTGTGTCTCAACAGTATGGAACATTCGGTGAGTGCCTAAGGCCCCCTGGGGCCTCTTGTTATTGTTGCAGGACAGTGCTTTATTTTAGAAGCAGTGCTTTTTGTGAATTTGGAAAAGTGATTCCAAAAGAGAATTTTGAAGAGAATTTATTCGTCTTGTAAAAGAGAATTTATACAAGCTGTGAAACAGAATATATTTTTGTGAAAAGCCAGGATTCTACTGGATTATTTTGAAATTACCAGCGGCGCTAATACTTATTAGATTTTAACTCTATTTGAATTTTGCTGAGCATTTTATTATATTTTATTGGAGGCTGCTGAAATTTCTAAGTGAACATTTCATTATAAATCTAGGGGATACTGTTTCTGAAGACACATTCTTGAACTTAATACTGTCAGTTGGAAAATTTCTTCACAAGATTCTTCACCACTGGATTATGTCGGAACTGTTTTTAGGTCCAGTTCAGTAATTGATAAGTACCACTGTTTTTATTTTCTGTGAACCAATTAGTGTAAAAGATCTTTGTATCATTTTTTGATATTAGTTTTTAGCTCACCGACGGGAGCTTAACTTATCACTTGCCGTCTGTCGTCATCGGGCGTCCGGCGTGAACTTTACATTATCGTCATCTCCTCACAAACTACTTGACCAAATTGAACCAAATTTTGTGTGCATGTTCCTTATCATATGTCAATTCAAATTTATACAAACAAACTTGCCTTGCCCACAGGGGGCACCAGAAGGGGCATAACTCTGATGGCACTCATAAATGTTTTCAAAAATTAAAAAAAATCTTCTTCTTCAGATCCACCAGTCAGAATCATTTCATATTTGTTATACAACATCTTTTTTTTTTTTTTTGGGGGGGGGGGGGGGGGGGGGGGGGCAGGGGCAGATTCAAGTTTGTTCAAATCAAATCCCTGGGTTAAGATTTGGGCTCTCTATTGGAGCCCAAAGTTTAACTTGGTGCAATTTGAGGAAATTTCTTTAAAAATCTTCTTCTTCAGATCCACCAGTCAGAATCCTTTCATGTTTGGTATACAACATCTGTAGGGGGGTCAGATTCAAGTTTGTTTAAATCCAGTCCCTGAGTTAATAATTGGGCTCCCTGTAGGAGCCCAAATTTTAACTTACTGAAATATGAGGAAATTTTTTTAAAAAATCTTCTTCTTTAGATCCAACAGTCAAAATGCTTTCATATTTGCTATACAACATCTCTAGGGGGGTTAGATTCAAGTTTGTTCAAATTGGATCCTGAGTTAGTATTTGGGCTCTCTATTCCAAAGTTTAACTTGGTGCAATTTGAGGAAATGTCTTTAAAAATCTGCTTCTTCAGATCGACCGCTTAGAATCTTTTCATGTTCGGTATACAACATCTATAGGGGGGCGGGCAGATTCAATTTGTTCAAATCAAGTTGCTGGGTTTATATTTGAGCTCCCTATGGGAGCCGAAATTTTAACTTTGTGCAATGCGTGGAATATTCTTTAAAAATCTTCTGCTTCAGATTCACCTGTCAGAATCCTCTCTTATTTGGTATACATCATCTCTAGAGGGGGCCAGGTTTGTTCAAATCGAGTTTCTCGGTTAATATTTGGGTTCCCTATGGGAGCCTGAATTTTAACTTGGTGCAGTATGAGAAAATTTCTTAAAAATCTTTTTCTTCAGATCCACCAGTCAGAATCCTTTAACATTTGGTATACATCATCTCTAGGAGGGGTAAGATTCATGTTTGTTCAGACTGGGTCCCTGGGTTGAAAATTTTGAGTCTGGTTCGGACTTAGAAAATGTTTACCAAAATCTGAGAAAAAAGTTTGTTTCGGATTTTTTTTGTTCAATTTTGAGACGAAAACCCCCCCAAATTTTTAGCCTGAAAATTTTGGGTTCAATTCCGACTCCGAAATTTTGGACCAAAATTCAGAATTTTTTAAAAGATTTTTATACGTTTTTTGTTCAATTTTGAGACAAAAAAAAAATTTCAGCCTGAAAATTTTGGGTCCCATTCAGACTTGGAAATTTTGGACGAAAATTTGGAAAAAAAAAATTGTTTTTCATGCGTTTTGTTCAATTTTGAGATGGAAAAAAAAAATTTATAGCCTGAAATTTTGGGACCTGTTCCGACTTGTTTTTAAAATCTTCTTCTTCAGACCATGTAGTCAGAATGCTTTCATATTTGGTATACAACATCTCTAGGAGGGTTAGATTCAAGTTTGTTTAATCCTAGTCCATGAGTTGGACTTCTTTTTTAGATCCACCAGTCAGAATTATTTCATATTTGTTATACAACATCTTTTAGGGGGGGGGGGGGGGGGGGGGGAGATTCAAGTTTGTTCAAATCAAATCCCTGGGTTAAGATTTGGGCTCTCTATTGGAGCCGAAATTTTAACTTGGTACAATATAAGAAAATTTCTTTAAAAATCTTCTTCAGATCCACCAGTCAGAATGCTTTCATATTTGGTATACAACATCTCTTGGAGGATAAGACTCAAGTTTGTTTAAACCTGGTCGCGGGGTTATTAATTTGGCCTACCTATGGGAGTCTGAATTTTAACTAAGTGCAATATGAGGGAATTTCTTTTAAAATCTTCTTCTTCAGATCCACCGATCAGAATCCTTTCATATTTGGTATACAACATCTCTAGGTAGGTCAGATTCAAGTTTGTTCAAATCGGTACCCTGGGTTAATATTTTAGCTCCCTATTTGAGCCCAAAGTTTAACTTAGTGCAATGTGAGGTGATTTCTTTAAAAACCTTCTTCATATCCACCAGTCAGAATTCTTTCCTATTTGGTATATGACATCTCAAGGGGGATCAGATTCAAGTTTGTTCAATTTGAGTCCTTGGCTTAATATTTGGGCTCTATGTGCAGGGGTGGGGTGGGGGGGCATGTTACATTCAGGTTTGTTCAAATCCATTCCTCAGTGTTTTTCCATAAAATTTGCCTCTCATGACTTCATTCCTTTGTAGTGTTAATGAACCATGTCTAACTGAATGTGACCCCAAATACTTCTTTGAACCACTTTGGCCGGTGAGCGATTAAGGCCCCTTGGGGCCTCTTGTTTTAAATTAAATTTCAGAATAGTTAAATTCGTAGTTATTGTTGCTGATTCTCAGATTTCTTTCTGTTACCAATATCATTATTATTTCCACACCGTAGCATGGGCATACCACATCCTTAGGGTGGGGTCAGTTTGAAATTTGTTCAAATGAAGTCCCTAGGTCAATATTTGTACTCCCCATTGCCCCAGTTTTAGCTTAGTGCAAAATAGGAATATACTTTAAAATCTTCTCCAGAACCATCATTCAAAATCTTTTGATATTTGGTATACAACACCCTAAGGGGTCGAGGAGTGCTCATATACAAGTTGTTTGTTCAAATCAAGTCAAATCAAGTCCCTGGATTCATATTTGGGCTCTGCATGGGCACCCAAATTTTAACTTAGTATAATATGATGAATGATCTTTAAAAATCTCCTTCTTCAGATTCACTGTTCAGAGTCTATTAATATTGGGGATACAGCATCCTATGGGGTGGAGGGGGAGGGGGGAGTCAAATTCAAGTTTGTTCATGTTAAGTCCCTAGGTTGATATTTGGGCTTCCTAGTTTTGCATTACTGGAAATCTAGTTAATATTTCTGTGGTAGCATCTTAATACTAGAAAAACTCATCTGACATGGGCAACAGAGTTATAAATAATTGCATGATTTCATTCATCTGTAGTGTTAACTAGCCATAGTTGGTAAAAAATCCTTCTTTAACCAACTTCATCACATGAACACCTCTGACTTAGGGCTGTTGCGACTATCAGTTTTTGTAGTTGACTAATTGCCACCATTAATCAACACTTAGTCGATTCATAGTCATTTCCCATAAATTCAACAAACAATCTCTAATATACTTACAAAACAAATTTAAACTGACAATGCTTGAATATGTACTCCTCTCTATTGAGATAAAATGAAAATACCAAATTATCTCCAATTGGTCTGAAGAAAATGTTTCATTTCTATAACTAATTTCCAGAAATTACAAACATAAATCCCCTTGCATTCCTTCACAAATTACAACTTAGTAATACAAATGAATTCACCATTGTGAGTCTTGTGACAATTTTCTCACTTTCGCGGTTCAGATTGTTTCAGTGGGGTCATTCGAGTGTATAAAACTGAGGATTGTATTTACTCTGCAGTCTGCAGTGACTTCCGAAACCACGAATTATTCAAAGGTGCACCGTTTGAATGATACTCTTGAGTACTGATTAACAGCGTGCTGGTTGATACTATTGATACTACACAGAACAGAGATAGATCAAACGGCAAGCCTCAGTGTTTTTAAAATTATGCCGTTGAAGAATCATGCCAAAAACAATAGGATATTACAGGTAACTATGGTAAGACATTTCAAAGGTTAATAATCTAACTGTTCATTCACCTCATTTCACAGTGTAATTTAACCCTTTACCTAACGTAACAGTCAAAACCAGCCAGCGCTATTCTCAAAAATCGCCAATTAATTTTCATTATTTTTTTCATTTTTTGTCTCAAAAACATAGGTTATGACCCCTCGTTGGAACGAGCTCGTCGAGCTCATTCCAACGAGGGGTCATAACCAGGGACCAGCCTAGGAGGAAATTTTAGGGAGACTCCATGTCTCCCTCCAGAAAAAATAGGGAGACTGCAGAGTCATGTAGGGAGACTTCATAGGCAAGTGGGAAAAATTAAGAATATTCATGTACCACCCCCGCCGCCCCTTCATATTTTCAATTTGTGGTCCTCCATTAATGTCCCAATAATCCAGGTCCAGTTGTCTATGAGGCATCTATGCCAGGTTAAAAAATCACAAAGTAATGACTGAAAATCCCCCACTGCTACCCTCTCCTTCATGACCCCCTCCCCTCTTCTTCATGCCAATCCCCCCGCACCCTCCTGTGGTTGCCTTTCACCAAAGTCTACTGAGCTAATAATTTCCTAAGTCTGAAAGTGTGAACAGGACCAGATGTAAGAAGGTTGCTTGGGAGGTACTTTGTTAGTAAAGAAACAAAATACATTCTGGGGTCGAGTATTTTGTAAAAGAAATGTCATTCCGCATCATTTTTATGGCATTCTGGTGTCATTCCGCGTCATTTCGTGTCATTCCGTTGTTTAGGAGGACCCTTTTTCAAGATCGTCCACATGCACTCTTGTGTCCTGTACAAAGCTTTTCTTGTCATCACTAAAGCTTTTTTCATGTGTTTCAGTTCCATTCGTGTTTTTGTGGGAATAGACGGCCCAACAGTTAACAGTCGTCATCAAAACGAAATAAAAATACTGTGTTATAAAATACATCCGTCATGTATACATTTTCGGCATCCTAAGCGACGTAACCTACTTTCAAACTGAGTTATTTTGTTGAGTCGCGTAAGTCACCTATTTTCGTTTCGACATTTGAAGCTCCGACTGAAACGCAACAAAATAGAAATAAAAAAATCCGCCAAAAGAGACAATGGACAATTGATTGTCGTGTGATTTCATTAAATGGACGTTTATTTGACGAATTAAAATGCCCATTTATCACACTCGAGCACATTCGATTTTTGAAAATAATCCTTTTCATGCAAAGCTCGCATCACTCAGTTCAGCCTTTCCTCATTTTGGCCAATTTTTAGAGGGCGACTTGTAATCGCCCCGACTATTTTTCTAGGCGACTTTGAGCTTAGAAGGGCGACATAATCGCCCTAGTCGCCCTCACGGCTGGTCCCTGGTCATAACCTATGTTTTTGAGACAAAAAATGAAAAAAAATTAGTTATTCAAGAATTTTTTTTGCAAGTGTCGTCTGCTTTTCATGTTAGGTAAAGGGTTAAGGGGTCATTCAACATAACTTTGGACATTTTGAAAAACATTTCCACAATGCCCTAAATACAAATTAAAGCGGTGAATAACAACATATTATATACCAAAATAATGAAAAAAGTACACAAAACCTGAATTTATCCACGTTTTCAAAATTTAATAAATTTTTTTTGTTTTTGATGACAGAAATGGCAAATTGCCAGCCTCATAAGTAACCGACAGGATTAACAAGGAATAGATCGGTAATTCGAATGTCTGAATTGTAAATAAAAGACTCCGCACTCCATACTCGGAGAAAGCATATTTATCATTTCACCACCAACATGGTGAGAATGCTCAGAGGAAAATGGATGACCACAAACAAGACATTTTGATCAGATGACATTGCTTGTTATGATCACGTGATTTTTGGCCCAAGTTGGGAAACTATTTGATTTCCTAAGATCTGAAATCTTCAAATATTTCACTGCTGTTTTCAAATCTGAAAGGCGATGTAATGTTCAACACACGATACATTCATAGGAAAATATTCAACTGACAATGTGATAATTGTGAGTTATGGTCCTCAGTAGCGCTGTTGAGTTCAGAAACTGTACAGTGTGACCCAATTGTCAGCAAGGGGTTAATATGCCACTGATTCGAACTCCTATTATTTGGTTATTGTCGATGATCAAAACATAAAGGTGGAAAATTATATTTGAAAACAAAAATATATTCTCATCAACATACATTGCAATCCTCATAATTGTACATTTATTAAAAAATAATTTTACTGTCACCGAACTATATTTGTGACAAAAAGAAGGCTTGGTAAAGTCTGCTAGGCAAAAAGAAGACCAATGTTAAGGAGAAATTTCAGAAAGATTTTTTCCTGTTCACCAAATATAGCGAAATGTTGTACCATCATAAATTTAAATGTCTTCCTTGCACTACCGCATTGTGTGTAAGATGGATCAATGTCGATTTTGATCGCTATTGGCACGAAAAGGTTATGAAAATCTATTTGTGTTGACAGTCTGTGGACAGAAATAGAAAGAAGCCAGCTGGCAGACAAAAATCCCACGAATTACCGAAATGAGACTACAACGTCTCTTAAGTTTTTAGATAAATGAATTTAATAACCAACACATTTCCGATATTATTCAGCCCGGTAACCCACTGTCTATAAAATTAGTATTGGTAAGCAGATCGGTTATTAATGTTCTTAAATCTCATGAGAAAGCAACAGTCAAGCCTCCCCAAACAGCAACTACAGAAGGGCGATAGTTTCAAAACAAATGAAGCATACCAAACCATGTACACAAATGAATTAAAAGCCATGTTTTCTAACTTAATGAAGTCGATTGATGTAAGTATTCTGCATGCAGGGCAGGTAATATTTTGTTGTTTTGGCCACACTTGAGCATTCAAATGGCTCGCTTGGCAGCTGTCATTGCTTATGCAACCCCAGAAATGGACACAGTTAATACCAAATGAGGAGGTTTGGCAGTTTTCCCTTTTTTGGTGTATCTATCTCATTTTCTTTACCAATTTGACACAGATCTCATGCAAAATGGCATAGAATTGTGGGGGTATGGTCACAGCAGACTGACAAAAGCCACATTGGACATTCTTCATTTTACATTGATGCACTCTCTCATGACTCCGTACTTGTTCTTGTGAACTGTGTGGATTTGACCCTTGGTGAACTTCATAAAAGGTAAACAAACACAAGAAAAATGGCAGCCCCTTTGAAATTTAGACATCCTAAATTACAATTAGTCTTGTGATCTGTTCCTTGCAAGAATGAGAAAAAGATTTCTCCGAATCTACTAGAAGGATTGCAGAATTTAACTATTCAGTAAATTTAAGGTATCTTATTGTATAAAATCTGATCGGTTACTTATGCCATAGCAGACTTTCAGGCAGTGCTTTCTGTCAAATGGTAACGGTTCCATGGCAAATATTAGTTTCCACAAAATCTATGTTTCATTCTTAAAAAATTGATATATAATTTAATGGGGTTACTCCTTTCTGACCTTCTCTGGATTTTGAAGAAAATTACCTGAAATTTGACCAAAGTTAGGTTGGACGTCCCCTTAAACCTGTCTTGTTCCACTTCAAGTGTTTCAAATTCGCTGTATCAGTTTTTCTCTTGGATGAATGTGGTGAAGTTGACAGAAATTTTTTGAGATTTAACAAGAGTTTTTTTTCACCAGTTGCAGGCCTGATTATTTTAGGTGAGTCATTTCTCCCATTTTATACGTCTCCTGAAAAACTAAATTAAGCACAGACGTAATTGCTTACATAAAAGCAAATAGCTCGCCTCCACTTTTTTTAAATATCAGATTTCCCATTAAAAGAAGTCAATATGGCTCCCCTGGTGCGATTTATGGAGGACTGTTGTGGTTCCCCCATGATTTTCAAATGATCAGGCTTGCAATTGTCAATACCTCATTCAAACTACATAGTTAAAATTGTTCAAGTTTAGTGTGCTATGGCCAGTTTTTGTTCTCTTGGGATTGTACTTTATTCATAGTTCATCCATTAATCTTTCTTGAAGAAATCAACAATTTTGAATGGGTTTCAAAGAATTTTTACTCTTCTTCACATGTCCATGCAAGTTGTTGCCCATTCTGTATTTAATTTGATAATGTGAATATGGTAGATTATTGGTGAATACTGACATGTAACACAACTTGCAGACAACATATCAATTTTTTTTTACCACTTAAGGGCCTTGCAGAAGTGTCCCGAATCTCCACCAGCCCATATATATCCAGTGGCTTAGCAGTGATTTCCAGTCAAGTCTTGATTGCCTGTTGTAGCAGAAAAGACTTTACTTGAAACCCTTGCATAGGTAATTTGTCTATTGTCAGCAGGTTTTCCTCCTGTTGACATATGAAGGGTACCTGTTGGAAGCTCATAAAAGGCAGATATAGGCCTTTAAGGATTTAATACAATGCAAAAATCAGTTTTTTGTATAGAACTTCTGTATGAAAGTTCTGATTTGAATAAAGTTTTGTATAAATGTTTAGTACCATGGGATACATCACATATAATACGGGTTTTTTTCTCGTGCGTAAATTATGCAAATTAGACTGACTTTGATTTATTTAGTGTTACTTTCAGAGCTGTAAGTGCCAAGCTGCTATGGCTCGGGCTAGAGGGCGTATTTATGAACCAATCTTTACGAAACTTCTTGGGTACCTTTGTTATGACCGTGGGATGAGAACGTGTGTTTTTGGGTGCAGTCCGAAATTCAAGATGGCTGCCAGCAGCCATTTTGTACCGACGATGCAGAAATCTGTTTTTTGTACAGAACTTCCATATGAAAACTCTGATTTGAATAATTTTTTGTATGAATGTTTAGTACCATGAGATACATTACATATCATACAGGTTTTTTCTCGTGCTTAAATTATGCAAATTAGACTAACTTTGATTTATTTAGTGTTACTTTCAGAACTGTCAGTGCAAATGCCAATATGGCTCGGGCTAGAGGTCGCATTTATGAACCGATCTTTACGAATCTTCTTGGCTACCTTTGTTATCACCGTGGGACGAGAACGAGTGTTTTTGGGTCCGGTCTGAAATTCAAGATGGCCGCTGGCAGCCATTTTGTTCAAAATTAAGTGCAATCAGATTTTTGCGCAGAACTTCCACATGAAAGCTCTGATTTGAATAACTTTTTGTATGAATGTTTAGTACCATGGGATACATCACATATAATATGGGTTTTTTTCTCGTACAGAAATTATGCAAATTAGATGAACTTTGATTTTTTCGGTTCCACTTACACACAGTAAGTACACATGTCAATATGACTCGGGATAGAGGCTGTATATATCAACCGATCTTCACGAAACTTCTTGGGTACCTCTGTTATCACCTTGGAATGAGAACGAGTGTTTCTGAGTGCGGTCCAAAATTCAAGATGGCTGCCAGTGGCCATTTTGTACCGAAATTACGTCTAATCAGTTTTTTGTACACAACTTCTATACGGCTCAGGCTAGAGGCCGTATTTATGAACCGATCTTTACGAAACTTCTTGGGTACCTTTGTTATCACCGTGAGATGAGAACGAGTGTTTTGGGGTGTGGTCCGATATTCAAGATGGCCACCAGCAGCCATTTTGTACCAAAATTAGTGCAATCAGTCTTTTGTACAGAACTTCTGTATGAAAGTTCTGATTTGAATAAATTTTTGTATGAATGTTTAGTAAAATGGAATACATTACATATAGTATGGGTTTTTTTCTCGTGCTGAAATTATGCAAATTAGATGAATTTTAATTTATTCAGTGCTACTTATACACTGTAAGTGCACATGTCAATACGGCTCGGGCTAGAGGCTGTATTTATGAACCGATCTTCACGAAACTTCTTGGGTACCCTTGTTATCACCTTGGGACGAGAATGAATGTTTCTGAGTGCGGTCCAAAATTCAAGATGGCTGCCAGTAGCCATTTTGTACCAAGATTAGGTCCAATCAGTTTTTTGTAACAACTTCTATACAGCTCTTATTTATGAACTGATCTTCACGAAACTTCTTGGGTACCTTTGTTTTCACCTTGGGACAGGAATGTGTGTTTTGGGGTGCCTTTGTTATCACTGTGCTATGAGAACAAATATTTTGGGGTTCAGTCAGACCCACTCTGGGACTCAAAGATTTCTTTTCTAGTTTAGCATCTGACTGTCACCCACCTTTACAATACTTTACCTATACATTTGTTACAGGCTACGGCCAGTATTTATGTACAGACCGTTACAATACTTTATATGTACCTTTGTTATCTGGTCATTACCTAGATGTTTGTCATTGCTGTGTCAAATACTATACATGTACATGTCTTGACAAGTTGAGCTACAGTGTCATTGACACTTTCATTCACTCTCAAAATAGCTTATGACTCCTCATTGAATTGAGCTCATCACACCTAATCCATTGAAATAGACTATCTCTAAAAACAAGAATTTGAAAAATAAAACTTGTATGCCGATTTTAGTGAATAGAAGTGGTTGAGTTTTACCATTACTTTCTCTGTGGTTGAGAATTTTTTTTACGTAGATACTTGTTTAAGAAGTCTTTTTCTCTTCTCTGTAGGGTATCTGTAAGCAGAGCTGTAAAACTTAATGCAGAACCACATCGACCTCCTGACTGGTATTCTCAGAAAGTAAGTAATAGTTTTAGTTAATATTCTAAATATTTACAGGATTCATTGTGGTTTTTAATGCCTTGAAAGTCTGAATTGGAAAGTGGATTTTCAAGGCCCTAAGAATTAATGCTTCAGAAAATTTAATTTCTGTCACACAGCATTCAATTCTGTGCAACAGAAATTCAAATTTTTAAGCAGTCCTAAAGCTAAGGACTTTGCGAACTAAAATCTGCTTCATTGTATTATCAGATATTTTATATGACTGGTAAATTTATCTCTTTCTATTTATGATAAAATACAGTCCTTTTTTAAAAAAAACCCTGATATTTATGTATCTTAACCCTTGACCCAATGAATCGCCCACATCCGCCCACATCTGCCCACATCTGCCCATGTAATATGCAAATGCAGCAGCTGAAAAGATATTATTTTTCGAAATATTTCAACAAAACCATATCATGTGACCTCTCTTTGGAACGAGCTCATTGAGCTCGTTCCAACGAGGGGTCACATGATATAGTTTTGTTGAAATGTTTTGAAAAAATTAAAAAAATGATATTTAAAATAATAAATTTTGAAATCGGCTGCATTAGGTAAAGGGTTAATCATAACTTTACTCAAAGCTATATGACAAATCAATATTTAAGGGTTTGAATATTCATAACTTAAAAGTGTTTGGAAATGATGCATTGCACTGTAGGGTGCATATTACTAAGGTCGATGGTTCAATTTTGGCTGGCAATAACTGCAGTGTGTCCTTGTGCAAGACAATTGTCCATATGGGGGGGAGGTGGGGGGGGTGGGGAGGGGGAGAAGGGGGGGGGGGGTGCTTGGTGGCATTGTGTATTGAGGTGAGCTCTTGTCAAACAAGATATAATTGGCTAAATTCAAAGTTAAATAGGAGAAAAACAGACTTGAGAAAATTCTGTTGCACCACCAGAGTGTTAGGGGTTGATCATGCTGTTGATCACAACTTTATTCATCAACAACTATCAGTGGCTTAAATCAAGTGTGCTATTTCTTTTATAACTACGTGGCAGCATTGATGATGGTGTTCTGAATATCACTGAATACCATAAGGCTGTAAGGCCTAAACAAAATTAAAAATCTGTTTCTCAGGCCTTCCCACTTGGTCCTTTTGGCTGCCGCATGCTCTCTTTTTATAACCAGTGTAAACTTAAAAAAAAATAAAAATTAATAAAAATTAAATGGCTTATGTCTGATATTTTACCTCAGTTAAAAAAATTGATAAATTTGTCCCTTGAGTGCAAGAAGGCTTTGCAATGCTTTAGCATTGCAAAGCCTTCTTGCTCTCAAGGGATGAGATACACCACCACCCATGCTATTCTGTAGATTATGGGGACTAAAACATGAAGAACATGAACTTTTGATGGCAAAGAAATAATTACAGAACTAAAAAATAAAATAAAAAACTGGTCAACCACATGCAATTTTCCTAATATAGCCTGAGAAACAGAAGTTTTACTTTGTGTGGCCTAAAATATTTTTTTGTGTTCTATGGCCTTTGGACTGGGTCGCATAGTATTAATAGGAGTGATACAATTTGGGGATTCATTTTTAAAACTATAATCAATTGTTTTTATAATATCTAATGCATTGTAATAAATGACACTGTCATTTGACGAGTTAGTTAGAAAATGAACCAAGCAGTGACAGATTAGTTAACCCTTTACCTAACATGAAAAGCAGACGACACTTGCAAACAAAATTCTTGAATAACTGATTTTTTGTCTCAAAAACATAGGTTATGATCCCTCTTTGGAACGAGCTCGACAAGCTCGTTCCAAAGTGGGGTCATAACCTATGTTTTTGAGACAAAAAATGAAAATTACTTGACAATTTTTGAGAATAGCACATGCCGGTTTTGGCCATTACGTGTGGTAAAGGGTTAATGAATCGGTTCATTTCTGAAAGCATGTGAACTTACTTTTACCAGGGTTACTTTGCACATTATGCTTTGCTTTCTATTTTCAGAACTGTGCCTTACAGTATGGTGATATGTTGGAGAAAGTTGAAACACACAAGTATGTTGTATTAATGTATGCATCAACATAACATAGAGTATGTTTCCATATGCCATTCCAGAATACTTGTGGATACTAGTGTTATTCTGGGCACATGCAGACAAGTCAGATTATTAATTTGGGCATTTTATTTGCTGTTTGCTATCATTCCGAATAATTCTGAGTAAGCCTGGGAATCCACCTTGTGAGGATGTTTAACTATTTATGTAATAAATGCCTATTATTATTGACATGTGCAGTTTAATGTTACTAACTTTAGGGTATCGTATTTTCTCAGTGAAATGACATATCCAGCATGGATAACATTTGCTTGCATGTGAAATCCGATAACTTGGAGTGATAAATAAAATAATTTTTAATAAATACCCAAACAGTTTGTGTATCTTTCCCAGATCACAAGAGACAAATTGGCGGAAAAGGTGTCAGAGTTGGGACTTGAGTTTCATTAAAAATGAACGTTCAAAATACAATTGCAACTGTTCTTGTTGTTAATGATAAGCTGAGATGCATGCTTTCCTCATTTCAGTCATGGTGTAAGGTGTAAATATCGACTGATCAGTGTGGAAAAATGTTGTGGGTGGCTCACTTGAAAATGTTTCAGTACAATCAGTGGCAGCAAGCATCCTCATTGGGAGTTGCATCAAATTCAGAAAAAAGTGTTTTCTGTCATTCCTTTATTTTTTTCTTCCGGTATTTTGCATTATTTCATGACCTGGAGACAGGTTATTTGGTAGATTGTAATGAATATGTCAAACAAAAAGGAAAATAGTGTCTAAATCACTTATTTATTACATCCTTATTTTCCACTGTTTGAAACTTCTCAAACTACATCATTCTGTTTTATACAGAGATGCAATTAATCATTTCCTTAAGAATCATCTTCTATATCTGTACTGCTCATGTCACACTGCTCAATGTATTCCTGAATGGCTGACTGAAATGTACTGTAGTGTGGGTCCAAATAAATTACAAATAAAGAGACAGCTTTAATGTTGTTTGTTAAGCAGTTTTTCAAAAATCTTGTCAATACTTAACCCTTTACCAAATGAATCAACCACATCCACCCACGTTATATACAAATTCAGCAGCTAAAAAATATTATTTTTTCAAAACATTACAACAAAACCATATCGTGTGCCCCTTGAGGGGGTCACATGATATGTTTTAGTTGGAATTTTTTGAAAAATTTCAAAAAATGATAATTAAAATAATAAATTTTGATATCATCTGCGTTGGGTAAAGGGTTAATCTCAAATAAGTTATAAGTTTAAAAGTTGACTCTTTTATTTCCAAAACATGAGTTATGTCTCATCAGAATGACCTGAGTGCTACTGATCTTATCATTTGAGAAAAATGAATAAATTAAGAAACATATGGTTTATTATTAATGTCTTATCCCCTACAAATCTCTGAAAATTTCCTTGAATTTACACATCACAGGCAAGGTGTTTATATACCATACTCTGTCAGGTGAAGTCTACACAGTGCCAACAGTAGAGTAATTTTCCCTTTGTTGAAATTGAAATGAACAAGTACGATTTCTATCATTTATAAATCCTTGCAGTTGCTGATTCTACATATAAAAGGTGCCAAGTTGTTTTGTTCTTTTTTTTACACTAAATGGGAAGCGCAGTGGCTCAGTGGTAGACTGTTGGACTTCTGTGCTAGAGGTCCCGAGTTCGATCCCCGTCTGGGATGACCCGCATTGTGACCTTGGGCAAGGCACTTTATCCCGGTTGTTTACATGGGGGCACGATGATGCCATGTACTAAGGCGTACTGCACGTCGATGGTGCACATGTCTTCAACCGCTGTAACCCTGCTTGAGCGAAGCTTGAACAAAGTTAGAATGTTAAAGAGCTGACAGTTGCTCGTCGATGCTCGGTGGTTCTCTCCGGGTACTCCTGCTTCCTCCACCAGTAAAACTGTCACTGTCATGATTAGCCATTGTGCATAAGTATGTGACCTTAAACACCAATAATAATAATAATATTTACACTAAATTGTGTCAGACTAAATCATTTTGTACCCTCACAAATAGGGTAATTTATCAACTAAGTTGAATTAAGAATTCTACTTGTGGGGATTTAAAACTATTCAAAAGTTATGAACTACCCTTTCTCCCTTGAACATCTCTAAAATAGGTAACAAGTATAGAAGAAACAACAACAAAATTAAAAGGATTGTAAAACATACTTTTTACAAGAAGAATTAGTAGTAGGTATTTTATATCATTTCAAATCAGCATTTCATAAGAAATGCCCCTCAGTGTGTGATTGCTGGTTGCTTCCAGCTATTCTCATTTTTAGCTCAACTTTGGCGCAAATTTGAGCTTATGCCATGACCAGTCGTCTGTCGTCTATCTGTCCGTCTATCTGTCCGTCTGTCTGTCTGTCTGTCTGTCTGTCTGTCTGTCTGTCTGTCTGTCTGTCTGTCTGTCTGTCTGTCTGTCTGTCTGTCTGTCTGTCTGTCTGTCTGTCTGTCTGTCTGTCTGTCTGTCTGTCTGTCTGTCTGTCTGTCTGTCTGTCTGTCTGTCTGTCTGTCTGTCTGTCTGTCTGTCTGTCTGTCTGTCTGTCTGTCTGTCTGTCTGTCTGTCTGTCTGTCTGTCTGTCTGTCTGTCTGTCTGTCTGTCTGTCTGTCTGTCTGTCTGTCTGTCTGTCTGTCTGTCTGTCTGTCTGTCTGTCTGTCTGTCTGTCTGTCTGTCTGTCTGTCTGTCTGTCTGTCTGTCTGTCTGTCTGTCTGTCTGTCTGTCTGTCTGTCTGTCTGTCTGTCTGTCTGTCTGTCTGTCTGTCTGTCTGTCTGTCTGTCTGTCTGTCTGTCTGTCTGTCTGTCTGTCTGTCTGTCTGTCTGTCTGTCTGTCTGTCTGTCTGTCTGTCTGTCTGTCTGTCTGTCTGTCTGTCTGTCTGTCTGTCTGTCTGTCTGTCTGTCTGTCTGTCTGTCTGTCCATCCATCCATCAACAATTCAATATGGCTCGGGCTAGAGGCCGTATTTATGAACCGATCTTTACAAAACTTCTTGGGTACCTTTGTTATGACCGTGGGACGAATAGGAGTGTTTTGGGGTCCGATCCGAAATTCAAGTTGGCCGCTGGCAGCCATTTTGTACAAAATTAGGTGCAGTCAGATTTTTGCGCAGAACATCCATATGAAAGCGCTGATTTGAATAATTTTTTGTATGAATGTTTAGTACCATGGGATACATCACATATAATACAGGTTTTTTTCTCATGCGAAAATTATGCAAATTAGACTAACTTTGATATATTTAGTGTTACTTTCAGCATTGTAAGTGAAAATGCCAATGCGGCTCAGGCTAGAGGCCGTATTTATGAACCGATCCTTACAAAACTTCTTGGGTACCTTTGGTATCACCGTGGGACAAGAACGAGTGTTTTGGGGTCTGGTCCGAAATTCAAGACGGCCGATGGCATCCATTTTGTACAAAATTAGGTGCAATCAGATTTTTACACAGAACTTTTCTCATGCAGAAATTATGCAAATTAGATGAACTTTGATGTATTCATTGCTACTTATACACTGTAAGTGCACATGTCAATACGGCTCGGGCTAGAGGCTGTATTTATCAACCGATCTTTCAAAAACTGCTTGGGTACCTTTGTTATCACCTTGGGACGAGAACGAGTCTTTCTGAGTGCAGTCCAAAATTCAAGATGGCTGCCAGTGGCCATTTTGTACCAAAATTAGGTCCAATCAGTTTTTTGTCATAACTTCTATACAGCTCGTATTTATGAACTGATCTTCACAAAACTTCTTAGGTACCTTTGTTTTCACCTTGGGACAGGAACGAGTGTGTTTTGGGGTGCCTTTGTTATCACTGTGCTATGAGAACAAATATTTTGGGGTTCAGTCAGACCCACTCTGGGACTCAAAGATTTCTTTTCTAGTTTAGCATCTGACTGTCACCCACCTTTACAATACTTTACCTATACATTTGTTACAGGCTACGGTCAGTATTTATGTACAGACCGTTACAATACTTTATATGTACATTTGTTATCAGGTCATTACCTAGATGTTTGTCATTGCTCTGTCACATACTATACATTTACATGTCTTTACAAGTTGAGCTACAGTGTCTTTGACACTTTCATTATAATATAAGGCGATAACTTTTGCTAGTTAGCTTGTCACTACCAAGCTGGAACTGTGTCAATTCTATTTGACATAACTCAAAAAATACTTTATAGATTTTGAGAGAAACCACAGTCATAAAATAAAAAAAGTCACTTTTATTTCTAGGGGAGGTTGCATGGTTTCTAACCCTACTCTAGGCCCAGTGACCTTTGATATGTGTTTCTCTGACACCCAAATTTCTTTCTGGCACTCAGATATACTGGTCGTAAACTGTAGGGCAGGTTTGGCTGATTTGTCAGGTGCACTGTTAACCCTTTAAATAGAAGATGACCCTTGCAAAAAATATTCTTCAACAACTAAAAATTTTCATTTTTTCATCTCAAAAACAGCATATGACCCCTCCTTTGGAACGAGTTAAGTAAGCTTATTCCAAAGATGGGTCATAAGTTATATTTTTATGCAAAAAATTTAAAAAATAATTAAATTTGACTGGCAACTTTTGTGAATAGTTCTGTCCAGATATGACCATTCCATTCATTAAAGAATTAACCAACTTCAGCTTTTCAGCTGCTTTGAATAAAATGTAATCATTGTAATTGTGAGAGAACACTATAACATACCAATCTGAGATATTTTTCTGGATTCATACATAATTTGCGTCTTCATCATCTGATTCACATCATCATTATGAGAAATGATGTTGAATAAATAATGTCTTTTTTTTTAAAATATATTACAAGGCGGAAAAGAGGCGATAAAGAAATTAGTGGAGTGGAAACCCCTACTGAACAAATTGTTAGAAAGTTGACTATAGAGAGAATAGAAGAAATCCGAAAGATGATACAGGAAGAACAAATAAGATATAAGTATGTTTTGTAAAGAATTAATTACTTAACAGAATACAAGACTGATCTCTATACAACTGGTTTGCTGGAATGTAAGCTAAAAATGTCACAACTCAATCTCTCCTCTCAAGCTGACATTGGGTCAATTAATGTGGTAACTCATTCCATTGGGCTTAGAAAAAGTTAAAAGTTTCTCCTGCCATCAGGATGGTCCTTTTGGCTACCGATGCTCTCTTTTTATAACCAATGCAAACTTAAAAAATTTAAAATTAAATGGTTTATTCTGATATTTTACCAAAGTTAATAAAATTGATAAATTTGTCCCTTGAGTGCAATAAGGCTTTGCAATGCTTTAGCATTGCAAAGCCTTCTTGCACTCAAAAAGCGAAATACACCACCACCCATGCTATTTTGTAGATTAAATAAAATAAATAAAAAAACAACCAAAAACATGATCTTTTGATGGCAAAGAAATATTTACAAAAATAAAAAATAAAATAAAAAAAACTCCCGCCCAAGTGCAATTTTACAAAAAATGGCCTGAGATACGGAAAATCTACTTTGTGGGGCCTTTGTGATGTTTTATGATGTGGAAGCTGTTATGCTATGACTGCAGTCCTCGTGTAACAGCTTTCACATCCATCAAACAAAAGCCTTGTATGAAAACTAGTAACGAGGTGTCAACTTGCCAATAACAGTGGTTATTTTTGTCAGTAATACCTTAAACTGAGGAAATTTAATTTGCATTGTCATGAAAAATGTGTATATTATAAACACATTTGCTGTTCACGGACAGAGAAAAGATTTTTGTTGAGAACAGTCAAGATGGTTGAAGCAGAGACACTTTTCTGTTTGTGGCCGCTGAATGTTCCAACAAAAATCCAGTTGAATCAAGATTGGAAGAGTATAATGAATGTGAAAAAAATAAGTTGTATTGCTTGAAAAATTCTACAGATATACAGAGCTATGTACAAATTTGTTAAAATAAAGCCCATTGGTTCATTTTTGGGCTCAATACAGGAGCCTGAATTTTTAACATAGGGCAATATGGGGATTATTCTTTAAAATCTTCTTCTTCAGAACCACCAGTCAGAATCTTTTAATGTTTGGTATACATCATTTTTATGAGGGTTAGATTCAAGATTGTTCAAACCAAGTCCCTAGGTTAATATTTGGGCTTCCTACGGAAGCCCAACTTTTAACTTTGCTCAATATGGGGGATAATTTTTTAAAATCTTCTTCTTCAGATCCACCATTCAGAATGCTTTCATATTTGGTATGCAACATCTCTAGGGGGGTCAGATTCAAGTTTGTTCAAATCAGATCCCTAGGTATATATTTGGGCTCGCTATGGTAGCCCAAATTTTTACTTAGTGCGATATGAGTTAATTTCTTTAAAAATCTTCTTCTTCAGATCCACCCATCGGAATGCTTTCATATTTGGTATACAACATCTCTAGGGGGTCAGTTTCAAGTTTATTCCATTTGAGTGCCTGGGTTAATATTTGGGCTCCATATGGGAACCTGAAATTTAACTTGCTATGGTAGCCCAAATTTTTTATATGAGGGAATTTCTTCAAAAACCTTTTTCAGATCCACTAGTCAGAATGCTTTCATATTTGGTATACAACATCTCTGGGGGGAGGGGGGGGGGGGGGGGGGGCAGATTCAAGTTTGTTCAAATCGGATCCATAGGTTCATATTTGGGCTTGCTATGGTAGCCTGAATTTTTACTTATTGCAATATGAAGAAATTTCTTTAAAATTTCTCTTCTTCAGATCCAACACTCAGAATGCTTTCATATTTGGTACACAACATCTCTACGGAAGTCAGATTCAACTGTGTTCAAATCGAGAGCCTGGGTTAATATTTGGGCTCCCTATGGGAACCAGAATTGGTCATGTTGCTGAAGAATTACAAATTTTGTATTCAGTACCCTCTAGAGGTGTGTAACTAAGATTAATCCACATAGGTTGTATCAAGGGGCTTCATAGGGGAGCTGTACATTTTACATTATGATCAACTGAAGGAAAGGCATGATGCCCGGATTATTTTTGTCACTCCTGAGGGACTCGAGGACTGACAGTGTATCCTGTGGAGATGGATTGCTTAATGTAGACTCATTCTTGGACTCTGTTTACATTGTGTTCTGTTCAAGATGAGCGCTTCAGGCCCCATGGGGCCTCTTGTTTTTATCATTTAGTTAACGTTTTACTAACTGTAAGATGAAGCCAGCAATACCAGAGTTGACTGAATGACTAACAAAATTTTTTTTTTTTTTCCCACTTTCTAACCATTGCTTATCCTCATTATTGAAATGAAATTTGAGAGCTCATTCCGCTATGAACTTTAGTTAACCTCTGCACACTGATGTCAAAGTTCCAAAATTTCAAGTTTCAAATTTTTCCTATAATGCAACTAGGAACTTAACCAATTCAATTTTGTTTGACAGAGCTCAATGAACCCTCCCTCTCAAACAAGATTGAATTGGTTAAATTGGGTGGTGTCTGACAGAAAAAATATTTTTTAGGGTTTTTCAAATTTTTTCCTAGACGATCAGAGAGGCTTATGTGGTAATATAACTAAATGACTTTTAATGATCAACAAAATGGAGTATTTAGATGCCCAGAAGTATGTGTTACTTATATATTTACTGCTGCTGGTTACCAATGAATGACCCTTTTCTTGACTTGATTGGTGGATGACACCAACCTATGCCGCTGTCATCCAAGCAATATGAGAGGACGTTAAAAAAAAAGATATTTCCCTGCATTCATTAGCTTAACTTGACAAAGTCAAAATAAGCTATTGCCATCACGCATGCAGAAGTCTGTTAGTCTGTGAATCTGTTAGTCTGTGAGTCTGTTCACATTTTCCTTTCGCACAGGCTACACCATGTAGTTCTTGTTCAATCATCACAAAATTTCATATGCAGGTTTGAGGTCATGTCAAGATGAGAACATCCCCTTTTGGTTGCAGTCGGTCAACCGTGATGGCTGCCCAAGCCCAAAACCCCAAAACCTTTAGCACAGTCTACAGGTCGTATTTATGAAGGGATTTCATAGTAACTTGGTAGAATGACTCTGTATAATATCTAGATGAGAACGTCCTCTTTTGGTCATGATCTGTTAACCGTGATGGCTCTCCAAGCCCGAAACCCAAAAGCTTTCAGCACAGTCTACAGATCATACTTAATATGGACGGATTTCATTGTAACTTGGTTGGATGACTCTGTATGATGTCTAGATGAGAACTTCACCATTTGGTCACAATCTGTCAGCTGTGATGGCTACAGTGGCCCGAAAACCCTTAGCACAGACCACAGATCATATTTATGAAGGGATTTCATCTAACTTGATAGGATGACTCTAGATAATGTCCAGATGAGAATGTCCCCTTTTGGTCGCGATCATTCAGCCATGATGGCTGCCTGAGCCCAAAAACCTTTAGCACAGTCTACAGGTCGTATCTATGAAGGGATTTCATGATAACTTGGTTGGATGACTCTGTATAATATCTAGATGAGAATGTCCCATTTTGGTCATGATCTGTCAACCATGATGGCTGCCCACGCCCAAAACCCCAAAACTTTTAGCACAATCTACAGGTCATATTTAATACGGAGGGGTTTCATTGTAACTTGGTAGGATGACTCTGTATGATGTCTAGACGAGGACGTCCCCTTTTGTTTGCGTTCGGTCAACCACGATCGCTACACAGTCCCGAAGTCCAAAAACCTTTAGCACAGTCTACAGGCCGTATTTATGAAAGGATTTCATTGTAACTTGATAGGATGACTCGTTTTGGAATAATTTCACTGTAACTTGGTAACTTTGGTTGACATACATTAACTATGAGGGCCAAATACATTAACTGTGAGGGCCACATTAACCCACCCCTCAATTCTTCAGTACAGTCTACACCTCAAATTATTTTTATTGAAAACAGAGCATACAGGGAACAGAAATGAACGTATTCCCAATTATCACAATTTTTGTCTTATTTTATAATCCTGTCATAAACATTGAACATTATCCTTTTCATCAAATACAACACACAGTCAGGTTAAGCTTCACTTTCTTCGACACTTTCATTTTTGTAATAAAGTCAAATGAGAAAATAAAAACTATACTCTTAAATGTAGAATTAGAAAAATAAAGCATCTGAGGGACGGGTGGGGTTGCAGGGGCATGAAAAAGACCCCTCGACCCTGGGAATGAGTTAAGCCTGGGAGTTTACAACATAAAGTGGCCCTTCAGAGATGATCAAGGGCCTTTGGTCATACTAACAGCCCTCATCTTCCTTTCAGGCTGGTCACTTGACTCAGGCGATTGTTCGCATCAGCCAAGCTGCTACTGAACTGAATCATGGAATGTGACTCTGCTTCGTTTGATTCAAAACAAGGATTTTAAAAAATAAGGTGAAATATTATTTCCAGTGCTTTGATTAGCCCAAAAAATGAGATCACTCGCACAGTCACAATTGCACAGTCCTCAGTTATTCATGTCTTGATAATCATGATGATTCATGACATTACTATCACTGAATTTACCAGGACTGTTGGTGCAGTGAATCTGTACTAATAAGGTCTTTGATGGCACAGGAGACTTGTAGTGAATGTTTTATGACATATTTAATAATTTTCTAGCTTAACCCTTCAACACTGGTGTATTTTCCATGCTAGTTAAATGGCAGTCCATATCCATTATTTGGAGGTAGAGCATTTAATATTTTCAATGTGCAGCCTTCAGGCTGCACGTTGAAAAGATTAATTGATCTACCACACATGTTCACTTAGTAGCCATCCTACTTAATGAAATTATGATGTATCATGTTCCTGGACCGGAAAAACGGCCTCTCGTGTTGAAAGAGTTAAATAACAAGAAATTAGAGTGAAAAGCATGAAATTTGCTACCTGCCCATAAACTTCTAAAATCAAATGTTTTATTGTAAAATTTCAGTGCAAATATTCCAATATTTGGAATGTAACCTGAAAATATGAAATACAGTCAGTGATAAAGCGTTAATACAGTGTTGTCAAATTTCCTGTTGAGAGAACAGGAAGTGGATAAGATTAGAGTTTATCATTAAAAATTTATTTACTGATGAAAAAGCACCCATTGTATAGAGTTATAATCAACTTTTGGTGGTGTTTGTGTGATGTGTGTTTAAAATGCTGGAAATTTTTTTTTTTTGTCACAAAGGGAGGTGGTGGGCATTCAGAGGGGTACAAATTTTTTTCAGCCTCGTGTCTGCCGTTTCTTTTTCAGACCCCCTTACCCAGACCACACAATCTCTTGCCACTGAAATAAGCATAATTTTGGCACATTCGACCAAACTTCTCTCGTGCAAATTGAAATGACCTTTTGATCAACATTTCTTCAGATAAGTTCAGATGAATCTTTTATCAGATCTAGTCATGGCTGCTTCACAGCAGCCATGGCAAGATTTTATGAAAAGATCTTTTGAAAATACTCAGGGCTAAGAGTTGAATCATCTGCAGGTGTGTACATGTCAGGGTTTCCGCTAGACCGGCTGCGGGTCCGTCGACCGGACCCATTCCCCCCACCGATCATACTATGATCAGTCAGAAAAGCTGGTGGTTAAAATATCGAGTACAGTGCTGTATCATAACGACACCCAGGATCCTTTGTTTTCATGTAATATAGGCATAATTATGTTGTATACTATGCCTACTATTACTGGCGACAACCTGATACTTTATAACCCCCAGACGAGAGGGGGAAACAAAGTTCAAATCCTAAATGTTGCCTATAAAATTTCGGACTCAAATTGTCGTGTATGGTCCCAAATCGCTGGCTTTTATTTCGAGCGATAAATGATGTAATTGCATGTGCATGACATCACACGTCTGCATCATGGTTCTTTTCGAATATTTCGTTCTCTCTGCATTTCCAATTATTTACGTTGGCACGTATCGGGTTGTATAAAAAAAATTGAGGTCAAGCATCGCAGTCACTGTCAGTATTCATGGATTTTGTGTTGCTTTGGGTTTATATTTTTAGGAAACCTCCAACCAGATGTAGTATTGTGTGTCCCGTGGGAATTTAGAGAATTGTAGGAGGAAAAAATACATATTTTCCACTTCAATTATTCAGCATTTTAGAGACCAGAATGCTCCCAGAGGCCACCAGAGAGCACCTAAAAAAAAAATTTTTAGAAAGAAAATCATTAAAAATTAAGCCTAAAAAAGATAAAAATCTGATTCTCAAGCCTTCCAAGTGGTCATTTTGGCTGCCGCACGCTCTCTTTTATTTCCACTTTAAACTTAAAAGAAATTAAAAATTAATTGATCAGGTAAATTCTCCAAGTTAGTAAAATAGATAAAATACACCATTTCCTATGTTATTGTGAAGATTATGAGGGCTAAAACATGAAACACACCAAAAGTATATGAACCTATATGAGGGTAAATAAACAGTAATTACAAAATTTAAAAAATGAACTAAAAACCTCCTGACTGCATGAATTTAAAAAAAATGGCTTGAAAAAGAGAAAATTTATTGAAAATATTGAGCCCTTTCCAGCAGTGTGTCACATAACATCCTTATTTCAGAATGGCGATTTTCATGAATAGTCCTTTCTGGATATGACCATTTTGTGAGGCAAAGGGTTATTCGCATGACAGTTTGGTGGTCACGGTTGATCAATCATGACCAAAATAGGAGAATCTCATCTAGATATCAAACCAAGTTATCCTATCAAGTTACAATGAAAACCCTTCATAAAAACAAACATATCCTGGATAAAAAGTAGCATACATATCCTGGATATGCAACTTCACCATGGATCATGCAAATAGGTGTCTATGTGGGAATCCTGAAAATTACATACTTGGTCACTGTGGTAAACAATTTTGGTTTTACAGGTATAAAAAGACCTTGTAACTAGGGTCCTGCAAAGCTTCGAAATTCGATTCGATTTGAAATAGTCCCCAAGATTCGATTTGATTCGATTCCAGTCATGCCAATTCAAAAATTTTCAAATTGTTGAGATATTCTCTTCTTCTATCATCAGGAAGATAGAAGAAGAGTTCAAGTAGGTTCCGCTTCCAAAATTACATTGATTCCATGCTGGAATATTCCTCTTTTTAGCTTAACTTGACAAAGTGAAGATAAGCTATTGCCATCACGCATGCGGAAGTCTGTGAGTCTGGTCACATTTTCTTTGGCACAGGCTACATCCCGTAGTTCTTGTCTGATCATCACGGAATTGTATATGCAGGTTTGGGGTCATGCCTAGATGAGAACGTCCCCTTTTTGTTGCAATGTGTCGACCGTGACAGCTACGAGAGCCCGAAACCCTAAAACCTTTAGCACAGTCTACAGGTTGTATTTATGGAGAGATTTCATTGTAACTTGGTATGATGACTCTGTATAATGTCTAGATGAGAACGTGTGCTTTTGGTCGCGATCAGTCAACCGTGATGGCTGCGAGAACCCAAAAACCTTTAGTGCAGTCTACAGGTTGTCGTATTTATGAAGGGATTTCATTGTAACTTGGAGGGATAACTTCATATAATGTCTAGATGAGAACGTCCCCTTTTGGTCGTGATCGGTCAACTGTGACAGCTGTGAGAGCCCAAAACCTGAAAACCTTTAGCTCAGTCTACAGGTCGTATTTAGGAAGGGATTTCATTGTAACTTGGTAGGATGACGACATGTAATGTCTAGATGGGAACGTCCCCTTTTGGTCAGAATAGGTCAACCATGACAGCTGCACAGACACATGACCTGGATTTGTTTATAACAGTCTACAGTTCATATTTATGAAGCAATTTCATTGTAACTTGGAAGGATAACTCGGTATGATGTCTAGATGAGACTGTTGTATTTTGGTCACGATTGGTCAGCTGTTTGCACTGCCTGGTCACCTGACCTAGATTCCTTTAGCACTGCTTACAGTTTTTATGAAGGGATTTCATTGTAACTTTGTAGGATAACTTGGTATGATATCTAGATGAGACTCTCATATTTTGGTCATGATCGGTCAACCGTGACTGCCGAACTGTCACATGAACTAGATTCCTTTAGAAAAGTCTACAAGTAAAATTTATGAAGGGATTTCATTGTAACTTGGTAGGATGACTCATTTTGGAATGATTTTACAGTAATATGGTAACTTTGGTTGACATGCATTAACTGTTAAGACCACATCAAACCAGGTCTTAATACTTTAGTACAGTCTACACTCAAATTATTCTTATTGAAAACATATCTTTCAAGGAACATAACAGAAATTAACATATTCTCAATTATCACAATTCTTTTCTTATTTCATAATCCTTTCATAAACATTGCAACATTATCCTTTTCATCAAACACTACACACAGTCAAGTTAAGCTACAGTGTTATTGACACTTTCATTTTTAGCTCAACTTTGACAGTCAAATTTTTAGCTCAATTTTGACATAGTCAAATTTGAGGTTATGCCATAACCCGTTGTCTGTCTGTCTGTCCGTCCGTCCATCCGTCCGTCCGTCCGTCTGTCCGTCCATCCGTCCATCCATCCGTCCGTCCGTCTGTCCGTCCGTCCGTCCTTCAACAATTCAATATGGCTCAGGCTAGAGGCCGTATTGATGAATCGATCTTTGTTCTTACTGTGAGATGAGAACGAGTGTTTTTGGGTGCGGTCCGAAATTCAAGATGGCCTCCAGCAGCATTTTGTTCCTAAGTTAGTGCAATTAGTTTTTTGTACAGAACTTTTGTATGAAAGTTCTGATTTGAATAAATTTTTGTCTGAATGTTTAGTAACTTGGAAAACATTTCATATAATACAGGATTTTTTCTTATGCAGAAATTCGGCAAATTAGATGAACTTTGATTTATTCAGTGCTACTTTTACACAGTAAGTGCACATGTCAATACGGCTAGGGCTAGGGGCTGTATTTGTGAATTAATCTTCACGAAACTTCTTGGGTACCTTTGTTATCACCGTGGGACGACAACGAGTGTTTTGGGGCGCGATCCGAAATTCAAGACGGCCACCAGCAGCATTTTGTTCCTGAGTTAGTGCAATCAGTTTTTTGTACAGAACTTCTGTATGAAAGTTCTGATTTGAATAAATTTTTGTCTGAATGTTTAGTAACATGGAATACATCACATATAACACAGGTTTTTTTCTCTCGTGCGGAAATTATGCAAATTAGATGAACTTTGATTTGTTCGGTGCTGCTTATACACAGTAAGTACACATGTCAATACGGCTCGGGCTAGGGGCTGTATTTATGAACCGATCTTCATAAAACTTCTTGGGTACCTTTGTTATCACCTTGGGACGAGAACGAGTGTTTTGGGGTGCGGTCCAAAATTCAAGATGGCTGCTGACGGCCATTTTGTACTGAAATTAGGTATCATCAGTTTTTTGTACAGAACTTCTATATGAAAGTTCTGATTTGAATAAAGTTTTGAATGAATGTTTAGTAACATGAAATAAATCACATATAATACAAGTTTTTTTCTCGTGCAGAAATTATGGAAATTAGATGAACTTTGATTTATTCAATGCTACTTGTACACAGTTAGTGCACATGTCAATACGGTGAGGGCTAGAGGCTGTATTTATGAACAGGTTTTCATGAAACTTCTTGGGTACCTTTGTTATCCCCTTGGGACAGGAACGATTGTTTTTGGGTGCGGTCCAAAATTCAAGATCGCTGCCGACAGCCATTTTATACTGAAATTAGGTGCAATCAGTTTTTTGTACAGAACCCTATGACTACGTTTGTTATCATCATGGGATGGTAATGAGTGCGTTGGGGCTCGGCCAAAAATTAAAAATGCCTGTTGGCAGTCATATTTACAGGAATTCTGTGTATTACATTTTTTGTACAGAACCTGTAAAGAAGATTTTTTATGTGAGTAATGTTTGCTATAAATTTATTGGGTGCCTTTGTTATCATTGTGCTATGAGAACAAATATTTTTGGGTTCAGTCAGACCCACTCTGGGACACAAAAAGGGAGATAATTAAAAATCTTTTCCAAAAACACCAGACAAAATAATGTTTCTTGAATTCAGCATCCCTGGGATGCGTATATTCAAATGTGTTGAAGCCAAGTTCCTGTGTTAATATTTGTTGTTGTTTGGGGAGGGTAAACATTATTAGCACAACCTGATTTTGTATTTACAATGAGAAAAATAAAACCTCCTCACCCGTGGGAACCCTATGAGCTAAGGATAAAAAATTCAAATACCTATATTTTAAGAAGGACTGGACAAATATTTATTAGTTAGTATGACTCAACCTTAGAAGGGTTTGAATCAAACAGGCGAAAACAATTGCTAACATTTGGCTTATGGACGCCATACAAGGATCCCCATTGTAACATTAACCCCATGAAGATTTCTTTTCTAGTTTAGCATCTAACTATCGCCCACCTTTACAATACTTTACCTATACATTTGTTACAGGCTATGGTCAGTATTTATGTGCAGACCGTTACAATACTTTATATGTACCTTTTATCAGATCATTACCTAGATATGCATCAGTGCTGTGTCACATACTTTTCATGTACATGTCTTACACAAGTTGAGCTACAGTGTCATTGACATTTTCATTCTTGATTTGGACAGTGGAGACTGACAATATTACGGTTGTAAGAAGGTGCAATATCCACAACTTGAAAAGTGGTGAGATTCAATTCAAAATTTGATTTGATTCAAATGATGCCTGATTTGATTCAAGATTCGATTTGACCCCAAATTTGAGATTTACAGGACCTTACTTGTAACAGTGGAGATCGAAAGGGATGTTTGCAGTCCCTAGGCTTCAGAAAGCTCCAAAAATGTTCTTCTTGAGTTGATACTCATGTTGTGGTCATGATAAGCCATTGTGCAAAATAATGTGACCTTAAACACCATTAATTAATAAATAAACGTTCTTCATTTCAGAGAAGAGAAAGAGAATTTTGAACCATATGTATTTTCACCATAACTTCAATACAGAGGAGTCCTGTTAATTGAATTACCACTCTGCCATTAAAAACTATTCAAATAACATTAGTATTCAATTAAACAGGGATTTTGTCACTTTCCTCTATTATAAAGATAAACTGAGGAGTTCTACTATAATATCTTGTTTGACATAGCTTATGGCACTTTGTCAAACAAGATTTAATAGATTAAATGCCTGTATTGGATGTACTGAGGCCAAAAAACGTCTCTCAACAAGGAAAATTACGTGACAGTCCAGGTAATTTCTCAACGTAGGAGTTTACTCTTTTACCTGTATCAGGCCAGAAAATAAGCAGTCGGACATTTGCAAAATGAGGTCCTCAGAAGGTGAATTTGATAATGCTATTCCATACAGTGGGCCAATTTATCCCTGGGTACCTCTTTCTGTTTAGTTTTGATACCCTGATTCAGAATGAGGTTCCCAGAGGGTAAATTTAGTGATGCTAACCTGCTGTGCAGGGTAGCATCACTAAATTCACCCTCTGGGGACCTCATTTTGCAGATTACAGTCTGCTTATTTTCTGGCTTGACCTGTATGCAATTAACAGGTCAAATTTGTACAGAAGGTATGTTTAAAACAATTAACAGGGTTCATTTAAGGGATATCCTGTTAACTGGGCTCTACAGTACCACTAGAGGTTTAGGGGAACCCATAAATTTTGCCATTTCTTTTTTTCTGTTGCACATAATCATACTGAAATCTTTCTTGGGTGGGAAATTCTTCAAACACAAAAATGGATCCTTTTATGTGATTGATTTCTCATCAGTTCATTGATATAGACAGCGACAATTCTTCTAATTGATATATCACAAATATTATTGTGGAGGTGGAGATGAAAAATCCCTGTCCTTATTGTCGCTCAGTTTTGCAGTCAATCAAAACCCATATTTCTCCATTGGGGCCCCATCTTTGCATTCTTATTGAGAATTTGCAGGAATGGTCTGGGGTGGGATGGAGGGGGGCAGGGGGTGTAAATAGTTGTTGAGACCTCAATGCATACTGTGCTTATATGTCTTGGAGGTACCTAGGCCATCACTGTCCTGTAACTAATGCCTGTGGTGCAAGCTTTCTAGAGAGGGTAGGCATGTATAAGCTAAAAGTTTGTTCCTGCGTTATGGTCACAATATAGGTTCTGAAAGTGACCTTAAACCTCAATACAAAGTGAACAAAAAGTAAACCTAAATCAGTGTTGGCTCAAAAATATTTAAACTGGGGACTCTGTATGTAGTCTTGAAATATCATGGGTTTTTGTAATTTCAAAAAGAAAAAAAAATTGAATTTACTGGTTTCTTTTGTTTCGATGTCAGCTCCTCAAAAGGTACAAGAAGAACTCTTATTAAGTTTGAAATTGTAAGTTAAGTTTATTGTCTCCATATTCAAATAGAAACAAATTGAGATCCATTTTTACAGTAGTAACCTTCTGTGGGCATATTGATGTAAATTAAATAATTTTGATACCACAGCACCCATTTATTTATCTTCAGATGTCTATTGAATATTATTGTAGAACCAATGGACCTGGGACTAACACCAAATGAATCAAAACTCAATTGAGATTCCAAGTATAGTTCAAAGTTGACGAGGTCACCCAGAAGTCATTGAGTGCCTTTTTCAAATTGCTGGAAATCACATTTCATAACCTAATGCATTCACAAGATTCATACATGTATTTCTACACTCCAAAATGTGGGTGGGGCCAAAAAGTTTGAAGTAATACCTGAATATCTAAAAACAGTATCTCTTTCTTTATTTACTTACTTATTTTAGAAAGTTGAAGAAAGACATCGAGTTGGTAAAAACTGGTCAGTTAGATGACACCCTGAAGAGTTTGTGGGAAGAAATTGAAAGGTAAGAGATAGTCTGAACTCTGTTTGTAAAAATGATCCAGATTATTTTACCATCCTCTTGATATAACAGAACAGCATATGAACTTTCAAAGTTCCATTGCAAAGCCCTTCTGAGCTACTTTGCTCTGTATATCCGAACACCAGGCCTTCAAATATTCTCTATACTTAGGCCATACAAAGTTGATTGTCTGTTTCTCAGGCCATTTTTTCCAAAAAAAGCATGCGGGCGGGTGATTTTTTTTTTTTCTTTTTATTCACTCCCCGAGAGGTTGTTTGTGGTAATTTGACCCCCACACAAACGCCTGGTGGACCACGCAAAATTTCGCAAATATATTGGTTATTCACCATAGGGGTGTTGGGTCGTAAATGAAGTGGGGTTTGAATGTTTGTTTTTTCAGTGAAACGTGAAAATTATAACACAGGACGAAAGTCACGAAACGCCTCATGGGTGAAACGTCTCGGGTTGAAATGTCTCTGGGACAAATCAAATGTCGAAGTGCCAGTTTTCAGAGATTTATTTTTTTACCAAAAAAAAAAAAAAAAATCCTTTCACAACCTGCCTAATAAAATCTTGAATCACAATTTTTCCCCATTGTATTCAAAATTATCACAACCCATTTGAACGGGCAGTTCATCCATAAATCATATTTTTATTAAATCTGAAAATGAAATACAAAACGAATGTTTGCGTGTTTTTATTAACCAATCCGACCGCACATACCTGCCTATATGCGATTTATTTTCAACTATGACTGTTACTTTTATATCAAGCAATGGTTACTATTAGTTATCCAATTATCCTGCATCTCAAATGTATTTATTTAAATTAACTGGGAAACTCGTAACGGTTTCAAATAACAGTACACAAATTCCCAATGACGGCCATTTACTATACAAATGTTACTAAAAATAAATGCCAGGAGACTTTGTTCCATTCAACATAGCACCTGACTTTGCAGACTTTCTGAGGGTTGGTGCGAATCAAACGTGGTGTGAATCGACCATTCCCCTTTTTGACTGTTTGTTGTCAGACTGAAAGACACCTTCCTTCTTGCTGTCATTTACAGAATAAAACACTTTCTGTCGTGAATATTGCTAAAACCCACCCACTTTATTAAGGTATGATGTAGAAAAAGCTTGAAGTGTGTTAATTTAAAAATTTGCGAACGCATTGATATCGATTTACCGAAATGAGTACAATATCTCAAATTTTTTTTGAAGTTTTTTTTGGTGTCATAAAAAGGTTGCATGCGCACCAAAAATGACCATGTGCGCGGGCCTGAGAAACAGAGGTTCTTTTTTTATGGCCTTAATACTCATATGTTTTTTATAACTGATATGCTTATGTCCATAATCTTCTAATTGCACAAAGTCATTCAATTTCTGGTAAAGACAGAGGAACCTGTTTAATTGGATATTTTATAATTGAATAACTGATAAATTGCATATACTTCACAAATACAGAACTAATATATCTTCAGTACAAATTTGAACTGTTAATAGGCTATAGAGTAAACCCTTGTTTATTGAATAAAAAATCCTTTAATATGTAGAAGAATCACTCTGGTAATCACTGAAATCCTCATGTTTATAGGCCTATTTGGCCTCACTACATCCTGTATAGGCATTCAATCTATTTATCTTGTTGGACAGAGCTCCTTGAGCTCTGTCAAACAAGATATAATAGAATAAATACCCTGTTTAACACTAGAAAACAGGGAAATGATCAAATTCTTGTTAAATTAATACGCTTGTAGTTGAATATTTTTCACTAACTAAGTGGCTATTCATTTAACAGGGATCCATTGTTCTGAGTCTCCTGACAGATTTTAGTGACTTTACAACTTGATAATTTCATGAGATTACAGATGCAATACTTGAATTACTATATCCAAACCTTATATATGAAGAATAGCTCTGTAATATTTCCTTACCATCCAGTTTCTTCCCACAATTTACATTTTATTTATTTATTTATTAAGGTTTAACGACACTTTAACAGCCAAGATCATATCGTGTCGGTGACAATTTTATGGATGGAGGAAGCTGGAGAGAACCATTGAGCAATGAAGAGCAGCTGCCAGCTCCCTAACATCATAACTCCACTCACCACGTCGATGGTGCGCATGTCTTCAACCTAACACTGACTTATATGGATTTTAAGCACAATGACTAACCGTGCTCGGTGTTGCTTAACTTTGGTGATCTTACGAGAACCGGTTATCGGCTTATCGCAATGCCACCGCACCCCCCCCCCCCCCTCCCATAATTTAAAGCTGCCCCTCAATGATCCAGTACAGTGTTTCTGGTGCACCGCTGCATCACGGGTTGAATTGCATTCAGTAATATCTCAAATTGTATTTATTTTAGACTTATGCATTGCAGTGAATTTTTTAAAATATTAGGAACTTGCTGAAATGCCAGACTGTTGAACGTCGATTGTGACTGCATTGTTTCCTTCATGTTGTGAGTTTGGACCTGGGCAGATCTAGAGGGATGTGCACCTGACTCCACCCCCCCCCCCCCCCTTTTTTTATCTCAATTTTTTCTCACCAACACCGAGACCAGTGGACATGGTGTTGTCTACAGTAATACCTGTATATCCACTACTGGAGGTAGTGGATGTCTATGTATGATGGCAAATAATACTGTACCTCATACATAGAGCTATAGCTTCTGCATGGGTCCCCATATTGGCTTCCATTTTTCAAAATATGAAGGTGTCTCCATACATTTGCAGGGATATTTTACTGAAAATGAAAAACATTGTGGTAATTTGCAGGGAAGTCACCATTCTGACCTTCCATTTTCAAACACCCCATTCTACCCTAAGGAGGCTAGAATACCCCTTTCATCCTCAGCCCCATTTTGCCTCTAGGCACACTGGGCAATTCATGACCTATGACTTATATGTGACACCCCCAAACTCACAATATATGTTGAGCGCCTTTCGCTGGCAGCCACAAAAATTTGCTCCTGATTTTTCTGAAGTTTTGAAAAATATTACTGTGACTATAGCATAAATTTTTAGTTTGGATTATCATAGAAACCTTACTGGATCAGATGATGTTTAAATTTATGTGTTTTATTAACCTAACACTGACTTATATGGATTTTAAGCACAAATACTTTGTAAAAAGAAACTGCATTTCTGACTGTGTATTTATTCATACATGATGGATTTTCTTCACACCTTAATCTGCCTTTTGTTAGCGCACTTGAACGAAGCTCAAGGGGAGCTTTGCTAATCACTTTCCATCCGTCGTTGTCCGTAGTCTGTCCATCCGGCGTCCAGCATTAACTTTACATTATCGACTTCTTCTAATAAACTACTGGACCAAATTCAACAAAATTTGCTGTGCCTGTACCTTATCATATGTCAATGGAAGTTTGTTCAAATCAAGTTGACCCACCCCTTGGTTGGGCCATGCCCAAAAGGTGAGCCTAAATCTTGAAAAATCTTCTTCTCATGAACCAGCAGTAGCAGAGACTTGATATTAGATGTGCAGCTTCCTTTTGGGGTGTAGACTAGGATTTGTTCAAGAGAAGTTCTAGGGGAGATATTTGCCATCGTTATGGGAGGTGCAAGAATTTTTGCCCCTCCCAAAATTTCTGTTTTCCAAACTGAGAGGCAGATTTGGACCAAATTTTATATGAGGGCTTATTGGGTCATAAGTACTTAATTTATGCCCAAATTTTTTTTTCCCATCGCCCCATGGGAACCGCAGGAGCTAAAAACAGAAAAAAATTAAAACGCCCATATTTCCAAAACTACACGGCACTGAGAATTCTTGTTTGTTGTGAAGCTTTCTTTGGACCAACAGAATGGAATGGTAAAAAAAAATTGCTATCGGTTTTATCATGAGGTACTTTTCTGGGACTTTGAAAAAGTGCTGAGTCAGCATTTTTTAACACTGTGAGTAATGGGGAAAAACATTTAAGACTACTTTTCTCCCAGTTTGAAAGATTTATTAGTAAGAGCAAAAACTACATTTCCGGTGAAACAACCAGGAGTCTCAGGAAAAATCACATATGAACCTGACGCATGCACAGACAAGAACTGCCCCATTTGTTTGATCATGGACATGAGGAAATACTTCAAAAGCACACACACTAAAATGAGATACCCCTTCAAAGGGAAATCGAATTGCCGACAAAAAAATGTGATTTACAAGATCACTTGCACACGCTGCCACAAACAATATGTTGGCAAAACAAAACGAGAATTCAGAATACGTATAAAGGAACATATATACGACATCAAGAAGAAACTCGACAAACCAGTATCCAACCATTACAACTTACCCATCCACACACAACAGGACTTTACTGTCTGCATTATTCAAACCCTACAGGGGATTCCAGATATCGAACGTAACACACGCTTCAGAAAACAAAGAGAAAAACACTGGATTTACACTCTACAAACACTGCTACCACTCGGTCTCAATAGTCTTGACTAGGGTGACCTCTCATTTTACTTTTCTCTCAAACCACTGCTCCAAAAGCTTTCATGTTTCACATATAACATCTTTGGAAGATTGTTTCACAGGTTATTGAAATCAATTCCCTGGGTCCATATTTGGGCTCTCTATGGAAGCCCAAATGTTTAAATTAGTGCAGTATTAGGAATGTTCTTTAAAAATCTTCTTCAGATCTACCAATAAGAATCTTTTGATATTTGGTATGCTGCATCCTTAGTGGGGTGAGATTCAAGTTTGTTCAAGCCAAGTCCCTGGGTTCATATTTAGGCTGAAAATTTGGGGTCTCGTTCCGGACTTAGAAATATTTTTATACTGTACCAATGACCCAGACTTAGCTGGTGCTAACTCTAAAAAATCTAGGGCCAAACACAAATTTTGCCCCCCAATCCCCAAAATTTGCATCTAAAACCAAAAGAAATCATGTCCTAAAGGACCTCCATACTTTGCCCCCACTGCGCATGCGCAGTGTCAAGGACGTTCCGAAATTGGCGCCAATCATCATTCTTTGTTTGACCCTTCATCAGTTAACATCTCACTGATCTTTGTGCTTGTAAATCTCAGTTTAAATGATGCCAGACACATAAATATTGGAGAAATGGTGATTCTAAGGAGGATAGAGAAGGAGGAGAGGAAAAAGGAGTGACAGAAAATAATCAGGGCTGTAACTTAAAATTTTGTTATAAAATTATGTTAAGTTGCCTATTTTCGAGGCATGGGCCTGTTGTTGTCATTCTTACTTTGAAGTTGCACTGCTTATTCAGTGTTTCCTCTCTCCTTATCCTGTAAGTCCCCCCTTGCTATTCTCCCATTCTTTTGGCATATTTTTGAGTAAGATTACTCCTAAAATTTCTTGGGAGAATTAGCTTGGTTACAGAATGAATTCTGTTATTTTCCCCATGTTTATGTTTTCACCCATGGGTGTTTAGACGTTGTGTTCTGCATCTACCATCTGATGTTCTGCAGATTCTTCTCTGGAAGTCTCTGTTTTGCATCAGATAGTGTGTAATTTTGATAACTGATTTCGGGCCAGTATTGTCAGTGCCTGGAGTCATGTTTTCTGGTGTTTATACACTTCTTGTTTACATTGGCAACAGTCTCTTTTGAGGGGGACTTTTTGCCTTTGGAGTAGTTTATCTCACTACAAGATACATTATTATTATCCGTAAGTGTTGCAATAATTATTTAAAATAATTTTAAAATTTTTGACCACACTTACCCTTGGGATCCATTGGGGCTCAACGTTACTTTTCAGAAACTTGGGCTTCGCTGAAAAAATATTTTTCAAAAATTATTTTGAATTTCATTTGCTTTTTTCAATATTAATGGATCATGTTATTATGTATCTTTGTGTTTAGGGGTTTGTGCGAGTACTAGGACTTGTTGTTTTTTCACAATGAAAGGACATTATTCAAATTGTAATAGGAAGAAATCTTCCTCTGACTTTCATGATCATTGTATTAATTGTAGTCAGTGTTCAATATGTGAATATTGGGATGACAAACATTGGAAACGTGTGTCACGGTATGTTGTTAGTGGAGAAGGGGCTATACCGGTCCTTTCTCCGCAGGGTCACTCTAGTCTATCAGTTTCTATTTCAGAGGAACAAGAACAGGGTGATGTTTCCATGTTATCTTCCAAGAGTGCGCTTCCGTCGTCACAATTGAATGAAGAGTTAGCGGCAAAAGTGCTTATGGAGATACGACAGTTGCCTAAGAGGTCCCTAGTAGGATCTACGGCGCTGTCGTCCGCTAGCTCGCCCGGAGTAGCGTCCATTCATCGAATGGTTCGGCAGCCGGGTTCGTCCGTTGCAGTCCAGGAGGAAATGTTGGGTGATGCGAGCACTATAAATATACTAGGTGCACACCCAGTGACGGCGGATGTTAGGAGAGATCGGAGGAAGCCTTCTAGTCCGGTTCCTAGCTCGTCCAGGTCCAGCCGGGCCGCGAGCGAGAGAGGCCCCTCTCTCGTACAACAACATCAGGGACCTGATGTTGTGGTACAAAATGTGTCGCAAGCGGAGCACACGTCCATCGCTCGGGACGCTCCGTTGTTTAGGCAGTCCGCAGAGACTGTGCAGGCTTCCTCATCCTCTCACCAGCGCACACGACCGCACCTTGGCTACGTGCCCACGGAGATTCTACCAGCTTCGCCGATAAAGGATTCTTCGGCGACCAGGTCACGCCATCCGGTAGCCAGGGACACGAGGCCGGTAGACTCCGGACGTTCGCATAGGAAGAGTATGCGGGAGTCAGTTGATGCGGAGCTTCCCGCGGCGAAGCAGCGAAAGACCGCCACTCCGCAGGCCTCGATGACGGACGTGCTTGCTCAGATAGCACAAATTATCGCAGCATCCCAGCAGCCGACAGAATCGGTGTCGGATCGGGAATTATCCGACGGCGCTGGGTCGGTACGCTCCGCTGAAGCATCGGGTGCGGACGACCGGGAGCATCGTGAGGTCCGACCGGATGGTGAAAGGGATATGGATGACTTGGAGCTATCCCTTTCGGAACAACATAAAGCTGCTGTGGATATTATCCGGCACTTCCTTCCTCACGTTGTTCCGTCGGGCCAGACTGCTGCAGTTCCAGATAAGAGAATAATAGCGTCATTGGACACGGAATTCTTTGAGCGGTTCAGAGACATTGTCCCTGAGTTTCCGTCTCAGTCCAATAATGTCACAAGAACATTTCAATTATTGAACGACGCTATATTCAAGCTTGCTTCCAAAACAGGCAAAGCTGGTTTCTTGTCCTCCAATGCTCTTAACCTGCCTTTCATTAATGCAAGGAATAAATTCGATACGGCAGGTCAGGGTATTCCGAGAGTTCCTCTGCGTCTTGACGACAAGGCGGAAGACTTAGAATTGTCGTTACCGCCGTCTATGTCCGTTCCAACCGCGGTGTTGGATACGACAATCACGTCTAACAGGGCCAGTTTAGATGCTTTATCTTATGCAGACCACCTTACAAAGGCGTTATCAAAGCGTCTTCAAGGGAAAGAATTCCAGGATATACAATCCTCATTAAGACTTCTTTCAAGGGCAGTGGCTTATTCCACGTATAACTCCGCCCTTTCAGTGGCAAACCTGGAGTTGGTTAGACGTGAACTCTCTCAGAGTCGCTTCGGTCTCCGGAGAACTTCTATTCGACGGCAAGCTTTCTGCAATCTACGATAAAATTACGAAGAAAGCTTCAGATTCTCTGTTGTTTTAATCCGCTTCCAAAAAGTCGGATACGACAGAGAAGAATAAGACAGGCACTTCTGGGTCTAATGCGCCCAAGAAAGGTTCCTATAGAGGTTCCGGTGCGTCCTCTTGGTCCTCTTGGTCTTATTCAGGAGACCATCAAGGCAGCGACTCTCGTGCGGGACGTCCTTCGGGCCGGGACAATCGGTCGGACGCCCCGAGGTCGACAGGACGAGGTGCGGGTCGTGGAGGACGTGGTTTCTCCTCCCGCAGGCCTCGCAGGTTCAGGAAGTGATGGCTTCAACCTCTATCGCGTTCCGGTTGGCAGAAGGTTCGAGTTTTTCAGAAGAGTGGGCGTCGATTACGGACGACCCTTGGGTGAGAGGGGTGATTTCGGAAGGTCTAAGAATATCCTTCAGACGAAAGCCTCCGTTAACTCGAAGTCCAAAATGGACTCAACTTCCGTCAAATCCGCAGAAAAGAGAAGCTCTCTTTTCGGAGGTGCAGTCTCTTTTAATGAAGAACGCGGTAGAGGTCGTAGAAGACCAGGAAACACCGGGATTCTACAGCCATCTGTTTCTGGTTCCCAAACCAGACGGCTCGTTCCGTCCAGTCGTAGATTTGAGCTGGATAAACAAGCTGATCGTCGCTCCGAAATTTTATATGGAGACGATTCGGTCAGTCAGAGCGAGTATTCGGGTGAATGATTATGCTACAAGCATAGATCTCAAGGATGCGTACTTTCATGTCATGGTACATCCGACATTCAGAAAATATCTACGCTTCGCAGTCCTAGGAGTTGTGTATCAATTCCGGACGATGTGCTTCAGATTGAACCTAGCACCCTGGGCTTTCACTCGGGTAATGAACTCAATAATGATGTATTTCCGAGCTCATTTGTCTGCGGTAACGTCGGCCTACCTGGACGACATTCTTCAGAGGTACGTTAATGAGTTAACGCTTCAGAACGATGTGCAGAATCTGCTTCTATTGCTCCGATGTCTCAGTTTTGGTATAAACAAGGAGAAGTCGGATCTGGTGCCGTCCAATGGGAATGAGCTTCGAGACGCACAACAATCTCGTTCGTCTGCCGTTAACCAGAGCGAAATTAGTCAGTTGTTACGCTCTCTATTGTCTTCATGCAGACAAAGTCACAGCGAGGGAGTTTATGAAATTGATAGGTTTGTGCAGAGCCGCCGTGGATCTCATTCCGATGGGGCGGTTGCGCACTCGTCCTCTCCAAATTTTCTTAACTCAGAATTGGAGTGTGAAGATTCATTCGCTCGACATAGATGTTCTCTTGTCAGATCAAGTGAAACAAGAGATTCAGACTTGGGCAAACATTCAGTGGTTAACTCAGGGAGTTCCGCTGCAGTTGCCGGATCCGAGTTTTACCATTATGACGGATGCCAGTCAAACAGGTTGGGGTGCAACATTGATCCCAACGGATTCGAGATGCCAGGGTCCTTGGGATCCACAGTTCCTAACCAAGCACATAAACATCAAGGAAATGATGTCAATTTGGCTTGCGTTACGTCATTGGATGGACATTATTCACAAAGCTCATGTCCAAATTCTGTCCGACAATACGACAGTAGTGGCGTATATACGGAACCAGGGAGGCACTCATTCTGTTCCGTTATTCAATCTAACGGAGAGAATCCTTCTGTTTGCTCTAGAACATCAGGTTCTACTTTCGGTTCGTCAAATACCGGGTCGTCTGAATGTACTAGCAGACTCCCTTTTACGGAAGGGTCGCTTGTTGCCGTCGGAGTGGACTCTCAACGAACAAGTATTCAATCAGATTTGCTACCAGTGGAAACGGCCAATGATAGACACATCTCAACAATCAGTTGCAGACGTATGTGTCACCGTGCCCGGATCCAAGAGCATTTGCAGTAGACGCTCTATCGATCTCATGGGACGGAATGATAGGATATGCATATCCTCCAGCGCCGTTGATTCAGCAAATATTGCTAAAGATAAAACAATCTCAGTGCAAGATTCTGTTGGTAGCATCTCTGTCTCCACAGAGACCGTGGATAAATCTACTCAGGTGTCTGTTGTGGGGCCTACCGCGAAAGCTTCCTCCACGGGAGGATCTTCTTTCGCAGGGGAAACTGCGTCGACTTCATCACAACCCGCAAGGTCTCAACCTTCACGTTTTCCCGTTGTGCGGTCCTTCTTGCATGGCAAGCACTTTACAGGACGAGCAGTGGACGCGATTTCTAACTGTAGGAGGACCTCCTCTTCGCTAAATTATGCGGCTAAGTGGAAGGTTTTTTGCCGTTGGTGTAGGGATCATTCTGTTGATATTTTTGATCCCTCCATACCAGACATTGCAAAGTTTCTAGTATACTTGTTTGACGAAATCAAACTGCAGCCTGTTACTATTAAGGGTTATAGGTCTATGTTATCTGATACCTATGCACATCACGATAGTTTACAAATTGGATCTAATGTCTCTTTATCTAAGTTAGTTAGAAACTTCTCGATAAATAGACCCAGAACTCTTAGGTTAATTCCTAAGTGGAATTTAGCCTGGGTTCTTCTTAAACTTAAGGAAAAGCCATTTGAGCCTCTTGGGACAGTAGATTTCAAATTCTTGTCGTTTAAGACAGCTTTTCTCTTAGCTTTCTCTTCTGCTAGAAGAGTCAGTGAGCTTCATGCACTATCGGTGGACGATTCTCACTATCGTAGTGTCGGGAACACTATCACCTTCACCACTAATGTTGGATTTTTAGCTAAGAATCAGGCTCCTAATAAATATCCGGAACCTATTGTTATTAAGGCTCTTCCGTCTTCAGACGGGCGTAGGCCTTTACTCTGTCCTGTTAGAGCTTTACGTATTTATAAACAGAGATCTCAGTTTATTAGAAAGGGACGAAAACGTTTCCTTCTGTCTCTGATGCCTAATAGAAAGGACATTTCGGTCCATTCTATTGCTAGATGGATTCAATTAACTATCCGTACTGCTTATGAAAGTTTATCTTCTTCCAAGCAGTCTGTGCTTAAGATTTCGGCTCATGAAGTAAGAGCTCTTTCTACATCTTGGCCTTATGCTAATAGTGTGGCTATTACAGATTTAATGAAGGCTGCTTATTGGTCTCAGCCATCCACATTCACGAATTTTTATCTCAGAAATATTGAGTCCATTTCTGGAGACCTGCATTGTTTAGGTCCGTTATCTGTTGCTCAGAATGTCGTCCACTAAACAGTTGCAACTATAGTTATGCAGGCTTTCTGTTCCGGCAGTGACTCCGTCCTGCTGCCCTCTTCGCTCTGGGCTATTTGACCCAGGGCAAGGGGAAGGGGGGGGGGGGAGGGTGTTCCCTTAGGTCACCTGCTTTATAGTGAAAAGCAAGGGAATTCCTCCTCCGGTGTCAGTAATTCTGAGTCGTTTCCGGGATGGTTTTAAAGTGTAATATTAATGTTAAAAATTCATTCATGTTATATTTTTAAAGTGTAGCTCGGTGTGAAGCATTTGTATATGTCAAGTGTCAAACGGGCGTTAATATACAATCCTCGGACACTTTTAATGAATATAAAGAGTCTCAATTCTCTGGACTAACTTTATTTATTGGCTTACTTTAAAAATAATTAGTATAATGGGTTATACTGGATGTTAATAGAGAACATGAATGTTATTGTGCTCAATTATGAAGGGTATTGTATCTTTCTAATTTATAATAAAATAAGAAAGATACATGTAAAGCCTAATACTCCTTTTCTCCTTGAGGGGTTCACGCTATATTATATAGTTGAGCTTATTGGATTTTCCTCTATGTCCTAGGCCCTCCAGCCTTTTTACTATTCAGCTAAGTCTGGGTCATTGGTACAGTATAAAAATGTTAAAAAATTTATAGTAATTTATATATTTTTTATACTTACCAATGACCCAGAGGGGGGATGGCCCTCCCAGGAGTTGGGAACTCTTAACTCCCCGCTGAGTACATAGCGCTGACCAGGCACTGCCAGTAAGAATGGTGATTGGCGCCAATTTCAGAACGTCCTTGACACTGCGCATGCGCAGTGGGGGCAAAGTATGGAGGTCCTTTAGGACATGATTTCTTTTGGTTTTAGATGCAAATTTGGGGGATTGGGGGGCAAAATTTGTGTTTGGCCCTAGATTTTTTAGAGTTAGCACCAGCTAAGTCTGGGTCATTGGTAAGTATAAAAAATATATAAATTACTATAAATTTTTTAACTTTTGACCAAAATCCGAAAATTTTTGTTGTTGTTTTTTTATGCGTTTTGGTCAATTTTAAGACAAAAAATTTTTTTTTTTACACTGAAAATTTGAGGGCTGGGTGGGACTTGGAAAATTTTTGACCAAAATCCAGAAATTAGTTTTTTGTTTTTTTTTGCGATTTGGTCAATTTTAAGACCATTTTTTTTTTTTTTACACTGAAAATTTGGGGGCCGGGTGGGACTTGGAAAATTTTGGACCAAAATCCAGAATTTTTTTTTTTTTTTTCTTATGTGTTTCGGTCAATTTTAAGACAAAAACAATTTTTTTTTTTTTTTTACACTGAAAATTTGGTGGCCGGGTTTGACCAAAATCCAGAAATTAGTTTTTTTGGTTTTTTATGCGTTTTGGTCAATTTTAAGAAGAAAAAAAAATGTTAGTCTGAAAATATTTTGTTTGGGACTTCGAAAATTTCCGAACAAAAATAAAAAATGATCTGTTTTTTATGCGTTTATTTCAATTTTGGGACGTAAAAGTGCAGGAACTGAAAATAGAAGGAAGATCCTGTGTATTGTGTGGGCACAACTGCTTCATCTAGTTGGTATATGCTTTTCTTAGGAGGGGCATATGCAGCTTATTCAAGTCAAGTCCCTGGTTTGATATTTAGACTACCATGTCAGGTGAGCGCCCTCAGGCCCCCTGGGGCCTCTTGTTCCTATTCATCTTGGTACAGACAGCAACTAAGAAGTACTCACTGCCTCAGTCTTTTTCTCATAAATCACTGTTTGTACTGCGGGCCACTGATTTCATTGCAGACAGCTCATCTATTAAAGTGTCTTGGATGACTTCACTATTGACACCTTCACTACCAGACAGCTCAACTGTTAAAGTGTTTTGGATGACAGCACTGTTAACACCTTCATTACCAACAATGCCAATAGTGTACAGCAAATATGATTTGCTCCAAATGGGGTCTTCTACTTTAGTCCCCTATAGGTTAGATAGTTTAGACACCAAAACATGGAAACAGATTGGAATGTGTGGTATAGCTCCCTTCTCTCCAACTCACCATGGTAAAAAAGTGGGTGCCAAAAGGCACATACCAGTTGTTAACAACATGCCCGGTATTTTTCCACAGAGAAGTAAAACAGGTAAAAATTGGAATAACCTCATCAAAATTCCGACCAATAAAGTTTTAAATAACAATCAGTCCACTAATCATGTTAATTCTAACAGACCCAGACATGAACCCACATCCTTTTGTTTAGGAACAATTAATGCACAGTCCATGAGAGAAAAGACTGACGTCATTATTGATTTTGTTCTGGATCAGGATATGGACTGTCTTGCAATTACAGAGACCTGGTTACATCAAGACGATGATGATGTGGTCAGCAACTTAACACCCAAAGGGTACCTGTTCAAGCATGTACCCCGGGTATCTAGGGGAGGTGGAGTGGGCCTTCTGTACAAAGAGAACCTCAAGGTCACCCCCAAAACATTAAAAATAGGATTTTCGACATTTGAACACATGGACATCCTCATATGTGCTGATGGAAAGTCTTATTTTCGACTTTTAATAGTCTACAGGCTGCTTCCTAGCAAGAAAAGATGTGTAACTAGTAGCATGTTTTTTGAAGAATTTGATCCTTTTCTCTATAAATATTGTTCTGAGACCGACCAGGTTGTGATAGTTGGGAATTTAAAGTTTCATTTCGATAAGAAGACCAACCCAGATCTTCTTGTTTCTCTGGGCCTGAAACAACATGAGAATGAACCTACCCATAAACTAGGTCACACACTTGATCCTGTTATTTCCCTGAACACCGATGACATTATTTCATCAGCTAGAATCCATGACTTATCCTTGTCAGACCACTTTCTTGTTTTATGTACTTTTTCTAAGCCAGCTGTACAAAAAAGAACTGTCTCCTTTAGAAAACTTAGGGATCTTGACATTAATAATTTTATGCAATGTATCACTAAATGTCTGAGGAAACATCCAGGCCATGATTTAAACTCTATGGTAGAATCATATAATGTTGATCTGAGGATGGTACTTATTGAAATGCCCCCCCCCCCCCCCCCCCCCCATTTCATCCAAAACCTTTACTGTCAAGGCAATCCGCCCCTTGATCAATGATGAAATACGGTCAGCTAAGTGTGTGTGCCATCAACTCGAATGGAAATGGCTTAAGACTAAGTTGACCATTCACTGTGAGATGTTTAAATTACAATGTAGAAAAGTAAAAAATCTGATCAGCCATTCAAAAAGGCAATTTTTATGTGAGAAAATTTCTATCTGTGGATCTGACCAGAAACAGCTCTTCAAGATCCTGAAGTCAGTGTAAGCCAGAGAAACTCTCAGCTTCTCTGATCAGCTTTCCAAAACAGAAATCGCTTAATAAGTTTTTAGAGTTTTTTATCATAAAGATCCAAAACATCAGAGAGTTTGTAGACAAGATTGACACAGAAAATATGCAACCTGTATGACCTGTACAAACTGTCAATCCATCCTCGAAACTAGCCCAGTTTCACACGGTTTCAGAAAGCATGGTTCAAAAAATAATAATGTCTTCACCATCGAAAAGTTGTGATTTGGATCCGACACCAACTTCACTTCTTAAAACATCTTTCTCTGTCCTTATTGGCAGCATCACTGAAATTGTTAATGAGTTGGTGAGATCTTGTCATCTACCGCCCAGTCTAAAAACGGCTCTTGTAACCCCACTTCTTAAAAAAGCATCCTTGGATCCCACAATACTGAAAAATTATCGTCTGGTCTCGAATCTTCCTTTTATCTCGAAGATCATAGAAAAAGTCATCGCAGAACAGCACATCTGGATGATAACTGTTTACTTGACCCTAAACAATCTTCATATAGACCTGGTCATTCAACTGAATCTGCCCTTTTCTCAGTTCAAAATGATGTCTATAGACAACAAAAATGGTGTTGTGTTGGTGCTACTTGATCTTTCAGCTGCATTCGACACAATTGACCACAAAATTCTCTATGACAGACTTTTCCAGCTTGGAATAGAGGGATCAGCATTAGATTGGTTTTGATCCTATGTGAGCAACAGAACTCATTGTGTTACTGTTGATGGCGATAGATCAGAGATAGCTTCCCTTGAATTCGGGGTCCCCCAGGGTTCTGTTCTCGGCCCCGTCTTATTCACCCTTTACATGCAGCCTCTAGGTGCCATTATTTGCTCACATGGTATCGAGTACATTTTCTATGCTGATGACTCACAATTATATGTTGAATTTAACCCTACCGATTCTGAAGATACAGCCATACAATTTATGCGTCTTGAAAACTATTGAGGATGTGAGAAATTTCATGCTCCAAAACAAACTTAAATTGAATGATGAAAAAACTGAACTGATAGTTTTCTCTTCAAGATACAAACCTGCACCAGACACTCTGCCACAGCTCAAAGTTGGCGATACAGCGATCAATCTGTCAATTCAGGTTCGAAATCTAGGTGTCTATTTTGACAAGCACCTATCTATGGCTGCTCACTTTACTAAAATATGCCAACAGTTGGTACCTCCAAAACTTGGTCACTCTCAAACTATTTTGACGAAGAGGGCAGCAGAGTGTCTGGTACATGCATTTATCACAGCAGGCCTAGATTATTGCAACTCCCTGTTGCATGGGCTTCCCAACAAGCAGATACAAAGGTTGCAACAAATACAGAACACAGCTGCCTGTATTGTCTCATTGACGAACCGGCACCAGGATATAACTCCAGTGTTGACAGATCTACACTGGCTTCCTATTTCTGCAAGGATTGAGTTCAAGGTCTTGCTCTTTGCATACAAGGCCTGCTGCTGTGATCTGGCGCCAGCTTATATTAGCGACCTGGTGGTTCCATATGAGCCTAAACGCTCGTTAAGATCCTCTGCACACAAGTTGCTTGAGGAAACTACCTGCAACTTAGTCTCATATGGTGGCCGCTCCTTTACCTACAGTGCACCTAGGCTTTTTAATGGGCTACCCGTTTCAGTGCGTTATACATCTCCGAGTGCTTTCAAATCTGTGCTGAAAACCTATCTTTTTGATAAATCATACTCAGGATAATTCTGAGTAGCATCGTATGAATGTACAGTCCATAGGCGTTGCCACATGTCATAAATGTCTTTGTAAAGTGCCATGGAACTTTTTATCATTGTGATATGCGCGCTATATAAATATTCATTATTATTATTATTACTAATCCTGGATTCGCCACCAGGGGAGGGGAGGGGCATGTAAACATAAACACTCGATGATGAGAAACCCAAATCTCACTAAATTCACTAAGGTGTGATCAAAGATGATTGAAATCCATCCTATCTTATTCCTTGAACAAACTATTTCACAGTTTGATAGCCATATCACAAAAATGTTTAAACTCGTAACCAAGAAAGGGAGAGAAAGAGAGAGGGGGGCCACTTGCATTTACATGCATATATTAGTTAGTGTTCAACCGATGATCGGAACCGGCCACCACAATCGGCTGATTGTGGGCAATTGACAACGGCAATGGCTCCTGGAATATCGGTACAACCAATTGTTGCCAAGCATTTTGTGATGATTCATTAACTGCATTTTATTATCTTCTGCAATTGTTAATGTCAATGATACCATTCAATAAAGTTGAGAAACAACCACAATGTGTATTCTTAATCTCTCTTGGTGCCCCTTTACGGGATATACAAGTTAAACAACATGTAAGGCTTACAATTGAGTGTACTTGTGGCAATAGCCAGTTCATACCGGAAAAGTGAAGGTTGCACTCCATTGACTCAGGTCGCAGTAAAATTACCAGTCGCTCACAATTGGGCAGTAAACTTGGCTCTGAGAGCCATGTTTACAGTAGAGCTGGGCAGTTTATTGTTTTTTCGGTTCGGTTCATTTTTTTTTTCAAAACCGAAACCGACCGCTGCCTTGACAAAAAACCGAGACTTTCGGTTTCAACAAATTTCCCAGAATTGGTTATGTTTATGACCACTCAATCACTTGCTTTCCGCACACCAAAGGCTTAACTGTCGGCAAAGGTGAATGATGTGCCATTTATTTATACTTACTTCGAGAGGACTGACAACAAATTCCCCCCCCTTCCCCCCCCCCAATAGTGGTAGCAAATTTCTTGTATCTTAAACGATATCTACAGAACCACCACCAGAAGGAATATGAAAAACTAAAAAGTCTTACGTAAAATTCGACACGCAATTCAAGAATCGTTAAGTACATTTAATGAACCGGGCACAGCCCCAGGCTCACTCATATTCGACCAAATAGGTATTGCAAGTTACCTGACAATATATGGTGTAAAAGTAATATAAATTACCTTTGACCCAAAATCATCTGCGTATGGCATGTAGTAAATTAGATTGGAGGTAAACATAAAATTTATTGAGTTTTAAAACCTCAAAAGTTCACATGGGAAAAATGACGAGTAGATTATGTTAACTGACTGCTGGCACGTTCTCTGAAGTCACATGCTCAGAGATAATGCTGCACATTGGCAGTTCTGTTTTTTTGTCAACAATAAAATTGTTAAATTAAAATGGATGGCAGGTAGATGGCAGGTCACAATTGAAATTTTTTTTTTAAACTTATTGGGAATTGTTTGTATACTATTTGAACTTACTTTAAGGAATCGCTTAGTACTGCAGGTCTGTCAGGTATACATGCTGCATTCCCAATGCGAAGTTGTTATAATCAACACTTGTTTTTCCATGACCATGTGTATTTTGTGAACACAACAAATCATAAGATGCAATATTGCAAACTTTCTTTCAAATCCCATTATGCAGTCGTCTCCTTCAAAAATATCAATCGCCAATGTCGACTGAGATGAAATCAACGCAGGGATCAGCCAAGAGGGCAAAGTAAAGTTGGTAATATCTTTGCCTTGGCACCGCTCACTTTGCCCAGTTTCTATGTTGTTTGGGCAAAATCAAAGTAAAAAATGAACCTCTACAGTCAAAATTAGGAGAGATATTGTGAAAGCATTGGAGTGAGTGAGTTACCAATAAAAGTGATTCATATATCACGACTTACTTCAATAATAGTTATCAAAATCACAAGAAATATGATTTGGGTTCCTTTTATTCCACTGTCATTTGAAGCAGGAACCATTAAGAAACACGGGGCAGTTTTCAAGCGATGTAATAATTACTGAAATAAGCACAACAATTGCATATTATCCACCAAAACCAAGGTGAGAGCTTAATGACTCCATAAAAAATAAGGAAATGTTGATTTTTGCTAAAATGAGCTTTTCTTGTAAATTTATGCATCTTGACAAGGCACCAAATCTCACTGACAGAACAAGGCAGGTCCCACCAGTGGTGGATCCATGGTTTGAAATCCTGGTGGATCATGCTGGTGAAGAGTTTGGGGGGAGGGGGAATCTCTGGACTGAGGGTACTGTACTTGTACTGAGGGCAGGAAATCAAAAAGAATCTTTTCAAATTTTGGGATGGGAGGAGTAAGTGGGATTTTGGGTGGGGGGGGGGGGAGCTGGTCTCCCTAGATACCTCATGGCTCCACCACTGTAGCCCACTACAGTAGCCCACCACAATATGTCTATTAGCTGAGAAGAGTGGTGAACACTGAGTAACTCGGATGACTCAACACACTGGATGAGCCTCATGACTTGATGACAAATACAAACGAATTTTATGTCTACATTACCCTCTAAAATGTGGATTTCTACAATATATTTTGAAAAACCGAAACCGAACTGAAAACCGAGTTTTTGTACAAAACCGAAACCGAACAGAAATGCAAATTTCAAAACCGCCAAGCCCTTGTTTACCGCCCAACTGTGCGCGACTGGTAATTTTACTGCGACCCCAGTCAGTGAAGTTTAACACTGTGAAAAATGTTCAGTTTAATGTAGTTCTTTCCAGCCTTGACTTGTCTAGTAGAGCATGTTAATACAATTCAGAACCGGCATCAGAATCGGCCAATTGTGAGATCAAATAACCGGTAATCGGTCAGCGACCATTTTGGGTAATTGGTTGAACTCTAGTATTAGTTACATGTATTTTTAGCACACCCGAGCAAAGCTGAAGGAGAGATTTAGTGTTCACTTTCCATCTGTACGTCCATCCCTCTGTCCAACTGGCCCTCCATCCATCCAGACATCTGTCCATCCAGCCATTTTTCCAGCCATCCAGCAATCCATCCATGAATTTTACAGTTTCGACTTCTCCTCAAAAATTAATTGACCAAATTTAATCAATCAATTGTGATAATCATGTTCCTTATCATATGTCAATTCAAGTTTGTTCAAATAAAGTTGATACACCCACAGAAAGTTGCCCCCCCCCCCCATGATAGTACCCCTGATTAATTAAAACAAAATCTCCAGAACCATTAATCAAAATCTTTTGATATTTAGTATACCTCACCGTTAGGCAAGTCAGAGTCAAGTGCGTTCAAATCAAGAATTCTAGGTTTATATCTGGGCTCCCTATTGAAGCCCAAAGTATAAAAATCTTTAAAAATCTTTTTCAGATCCACCAGTCAGAATCATTTAACATTTGGTATACAACATCCTCAGTGGGGTCAGATGCAAGTTTGCTCACATCAAGTCTCTATGTTTATATTTGGGTTCACTTTGGAAGCCCATATTTTAGTATAGTGCAATATAATAAATAGTCTTTTAAAAATCTTCTTCTGATCCACCAGTCAGATTCTTTTGATATTTAGTATACAACACCCTAGAGGTCCGATTCAAGTTTGTTCAAATCAAGTCCATGGGTTCATATTTGGGCTTCACATTATGGATCACTATTGGAATCCAAATTTTAACTTAGTGCAGTATGAGGAATATTCTTTACAAACATCGTCTTGTTCACATCCACCTGTTAGAATCATTTGATATGTGGTATACCATATCCATAGAGGATAGGGGATTCAAATCAACTCCCTGTGCCCATATTTGGCCTTCTTTTGTGAGCATGAGGTTTAACTTAGTGCAGTGTGGGGAATATTCTTTAAAAATCGTATTCACAGCCACCAGTCAGAATCTTTTGATATTTGGTACAGTGGAGCCCACTTAATTGGATATCTCTTAACTGAATAATCCTGTTAATAGAATATAATTTCCCAACACAAACCCATTTAAAATACCTACAGTACAAATTTAACCTGTTAATTGAATATATGTTATAGAGTAAACTCCTGTTAATTGAATAAAAAATCTTGTAACCTGTTGAGAAATTACCCTGACACTTCCCAGTTTTCCGTTGTTTATTGATCTGATCTGTTTGGCCTCAGTACATTAATACAGGCATTTAAACTATTATATCTTGTTTGACAGAGCTCAAGGAGCTCTGTCAAAGAGGATATAATAGAATAAATGCTAAGTTTATCTCTAGAATATAGGAAAGTGACACAATCTCTGTTAATTGAATACTCCTGTTAAATGAATAATTTTCATTGGCAAAGTACCTGTTCAATTAACAGGGTTCCACTGTTTCAGTTTATTTGGGGTCCAAATTCAAGCTTGCCAGGGTTCATGCATGGGCTCTGTTGTGTTAACTAGCCATTGATACTGAATGTTACCTTTAATCCTTCTTCAGTCCTTAAGGACCTAGAGATTTTTAAAAAATTTTGCCACACGTTTGACATTCTACAACTTGTGGCATTGCAGTTGTTTTTAGGCAAGTCGTAGCTGCCTATATAGGCAGCAAAGACTTGCCTAAAAACAACTGCCAAGATACTTAAACTGTAACCCATGATTCAAGCCCAAGACTGCTTGTTGGGGCACCTGTTCTGTTGCAGTAAACAGGATCATAGTCGGAATTAGGCCCTTAAGGGTTAAACAACTTTCTCAGGTGATTAATTAAAATTTGGCCCTCTCGTTCATGTATATTGCGTGCTAGAATTTTTTGAAGTCATTGGGTAAAGATCTAAAGAGTAGACAGTTTTGATAATATGTTAAAAAGACATTTGAAAATAATCTTGTATTATTTACATTATTCTGAATTTTATATGTAGGCAGAAAATCTTGGGGATATTTCTTTATTTCATATTCTTTTATTCGCATATCAGCTCTCAGAAGCAGAAAGTATCAGTGGAAGTTACAGAAAAACAAAAGCCCACAGAGAATGTTCAACTCAGTAAGTACTGTATAAACTTATGGCCCAAATGAAATGAGAATTTGTAGGTTGAATCACGTTTTTGCTGTTCAAAGAAGTGACGATGTGCGTAGACAAGCCTACAAACAATATTTTGTTATTGCATGTCATTGTGACATGTATCAATAGTTTTATGTCTGTCATCCCAAACTTCGTACTTGTCAGGGATTGAGACCCAATAATGTAGTTCACTAATAGTATGACATTAGCGTTATATATATCTGTGCATTTGTATAAAGTAACAATATTCTAGTTAGAGAGTTCTCACAGGGCCTTGGATTCAAAGAACATCATTGAATTTGACCGTTCAAGGCCTTGAAACTCCTTGAATACCCCGATGTTCCTGAAATAAAAATTCTGATGAAGCAAATAATCATAACTATATAGTTTTATATGCCAGTATTTGCGAAGGTGTAGTACTAACTAGGTACATGTACTCACTCCGGTCATTACTCCCTCTCCCCACCAGGGTGGGGATCAAACTGTGGACCTTTCGGTTTGACATTCAATGCCATAACCACTGATCCACCATGCTCCCATTATACCTGTTATACCTTTCTGGAAAAGAAAATCATGTCTAATAAATAATTTATAATTGCAACAAGAGGCCTACATTACAAAGCACTGCTAATGCCCCTGGCTGCAAAATATTTATCTAAATCAAAAGAGTGAAAAAGACCCATAACTCTGGAAAAAATGTGTCGAAGAAACTCATGCTATAAAGGGATTGTGCCCCCATGATGCTCGATCACAATATCAAATAGCATTCAAATTGTAGTAGCAGTGGCTAAAAAGAAAAATGTTGGATGGACAGAGGTCTCCACTAGATACCCCTTCAACTTCTCAAGTCGTGGGCATAATAATTCTTACATAAAGTTTTTAATGTCAGGACATCGTTGATAACATCTGAAATGAATAACAATACATTGCAGTCTGTTAGAGAATCTTCATGCATTGATCAATATTCGATGAATGAAAAGTTTCAGTGTGCTGAAGGCGCACAGGGACAATGTGAGATTTGAAATCCCTTGTGACCCGAATAACTTTCTTTGCTTATGAATCCATGAGAGTCGGAAGCAAGGGCCGGTAATCTTATTTGGTTTGAATGTGCGCACTGCCAGTAGGGTTTTATATGATCAATATTCATAGTGTAGTTGACATATTAATAGTTTGACAGTCGACTTGGAAAAATAGTTTATTAGCTGGTAAGAGTGATTAATTATAATTTTAACATTCTCTAAATTCTGTTGTGACTGTGATTAAAGATTAGTTGGGTTTTAAGCTTGTGGTCAGATAAACTGATTGGGATGACAATAGAAGAAGCCATTTTTAATGTATATACAGATTATGATCATAATGTGCATGTCCTGTGGTTTGTATCAGATTCAAGGTGGTGTCCAGAGTGGGATCTTAACGAGTCGGCTTTGCCGGCGAGTTGTAATCCCATTTTTGGACACCACCAAGAATCTGATACAAATCACAGGACATGCACATTATCATGATAATTCATTTATCTAACAATTCTGTCACATAAACAGGTTAAATCTTAAATTATTAATACAGTTTTTGGACATAATGTTGGGCGAGTAAAAGTTTAAAAAAAAATTTATGGAATTATTGTTGTGCACTCTACCAAACAATGAGTAACGCTGTCACCACAATTTTCAAAGTTCTGTTGTCAAATTATTCACTCTCAGTGTCACTTCCCATGATGATACGCTTGAATTTTTGAGTGTGTAATATTGAATTGTGTAGTTTCTTTTTATTGTGTGTGTGGGGAGGGAGGAGGGGGGGGGGGGTGACATTGGCTCTTAATAGTTTGGTTGCTAATTGTAAGGAATTTTGTTTCCTTTTGTTAGCGATCAGCTGAGTCGATCACTGAATGTGATAGAATGTTTTCATGCACCTGTAGTGATAGCCCGTCGCATTCCCAGAAATGAGTCGTCTATATGATACGGAATCAGAATGAGTCGTCGATACGGAATCGGAACACATTATGTGATATGTACCGTTTCTCATGGTTTTCAGGCCAAAATCTATATGATTGTTAGATAAAATAATAGTATTGCACCTGACAGCTGAGCAAAACTTATATTGATGGGAAAAGTAATATGTAAACACTAAAACATATGTCAGTCACAAGTAGGCTGCAGTTCTGTGTACATTTTGATCTTAAGTTGCATTTATCAACAGAATGTAGTGCATATATGCTGAGCTGTTTGTAACAAGTTTTCTAGGTATCAAAAACATGTACACCCCCCCCTCTAAAAAAAAAAATGTTCTCTCTCCAAGATAGACCTGTCTTGTTTTTCTTTACTGATGTTACATTCTTAATACTGATTCTTGGAATGCTTCTTCAGAGTAGTTTATGTAAGAAATATGTCCACTTGTACTATTGCATCTAAATTTGTTCACCCTTTCACAAAAAGCATATCTTTCACTCAGTTTTTAATGGAAGCTTTACAGGGGAGCATGTACTTACTGCTTTGTTCATCTGTCTGGTCATCCATTTTTATGTTCTTTCCTTTTCCAGTCCATAAAAAAGGATTAAACAGGCAGATCTTGTTCATACTTTAAACAATGCTCGTTCATGACTCCAGGGTGTGTCATGACATTGACCAAAGGTCATAATGCCAAGGTCAAGGTCACAGACAGTTTTTCCTAAATTTGTCTGGTCCATAAAAATGATTCAATGGATAGAACTTATTCAAACTTCACACAATGCTTACTCATGACTCCATGGTATTTCATGACCTTACCTAATGTGTGAAAATAGCACTTAGTATGTCATTTTGTTCCCCCAGAACCCTGGGAATTGAAGCAATGCTTGTTTACTGTGAGAAACAAGCTTTATTTTACTGGTTAATTAGGACCCAGTCACCAATGCCTGGGATGGAAGTTCTCTAAATTCGGAAAGTGGGTATAAATGATCAGCTGGTCTTTCCTTTATATCCATATTGTGGTCATGATTTGCCATTGTACAGTAATATGTGACCTTAAACACCAATAAATAACAATAAATAAATGCCACTTTTTTGTTATTCAATTTTTCTATTCAGATAGAGATAAAAAGATATATATCAGTGTGAATCTAAATATAACAATTGTTTTAACCAGCAAACAGTTTTGTTAAAATTTGTACAGTAATTAGTCTAATGTGTACTGCGCAAACTAAATAAATGTCATTTTGTAAAATGTCTGGAAAACTGTGATGCAGAACTTCAGCCTTTGAATCAGTCAGCGGGGTCAGATTATATCTCTTTTGCAGCTTGATTGAATTTGAAAGCACATTGGAGCCCACTTAATTGGTTATCTCTTAATTGAAAAACCCTGTTAATTGAATATAACTTCCAAACACAAAACTACCACACCTTCAGCACAAATTTGTCCTGTTAATTGCACACAGGTTATAGAGTAAATTCTTATTAATCAAATAAAAAATCTGGTGATCTATCAAAGAAATACTCTTAACAACTTCTGAATTCCCCTTGTTTATAGGCCAACATGGCCTTAGTATATCAAATATAGACATTTAATATATTACATCTTGTTGGACAGAACTCCATGAGCTCTGTCAAACAAAGATATAACAGAATAACTGCTCACATTATCACAAGAATACAGGAAAGTGACCTGATCCCTCTTACTTGAATGCTCCTTTAATTTAATAATATACACTGATGAAGTAGCTTTTCAGGGTTCCACTATTTTATAAATGCTAATGGAATGATCTTTCTTTTTAACCCTTTACCCAAAACACAGTATCAAAATTTATTATTTTAATGATTGTTTTTCAAACAATTTCAACAAAACCATGTCATGTGACCCCTCATTGAAACAAGCTCTACGAAAAATATTTTGTTTAACCACTGACTTTGTAAATTGGATGGGCGGATGTGGTTAATTTGTTAGGTAAAGGGTGCAGTAGGTTATTTATTTATCGATAGTAGTATTTTGTTATTGATATTGCCACTACAATCCAGGCATGTAACTTAGTCTCTGTCTCTTTATGTCTGTTAGAGTTAGTCCATGAGTCCATGACCATCTCTGTACATCACAAAAACAATTAAGGCTTGTCATTTCTCTAGTATGTGGCTTAGGGTTACGAAACTTGACATACATATACATGTCAGGTGAGAGGAAGTGGCTCAGACTATAATTAGGTAGGATGAACTACATTTTAGGAAATAGGATAGGTCATGCTGACTGGCAGACGACACCCAGATTCTTCAGTATCAGTAACTTTGTTTAGTAATATTTTTATACTGTTACCAATGGCCCAGACTTAGCTGGTGCTAACTCTAAAATATTCAGGGCCAAACACAAATTTTGCCCCCCAAATCCCCAAAATTTGCATCCAAAATCAAAAAACTGAGGGACGTTCGCATAAGAGGATTATGTTGGACACACTGCCCCAGGAGCTTCCAGCGGCTAAATATCAGAGAACCGCAGCTCCACAGGCCTCCGTGACGGACTTGCTGTCGCAAATAGCACAGCTCATCGCAGCATCCCAGCAACCTCCGGAACATTCTACAACAGTTTCTGATCAGGAACTGTCGGATGAAGCTGGGTCGGTTTGCTCCTCTGCTCGGTCAGACAGGGACGACCGAGATTCTCATCTGATCCAGTCGGATGGTGAAAGGGAATTTACGGAGCTGGATTTTTCTCTTTTGGAACAACATAAGGTGGCAATGGAGTTTATCCATCAACACCTCCCAGACGTTGTTCCTTCGGATCAGATTGTTGTAACCAAAGATAAGAGACTGATAGCGTCATTGGATTCTGACTTTTTTGGCCGGGTTAAGGAAGATGTTCCTGATTATCCGGTGCAGTCCAGCAATGTCCCTCGGATGTTTGACTTGCTTAATGGCGCTATATTCAATTTAGCCTCAGGTTCTAATCCTCATGTGCTCTGAATCTGCCGTTTATTAATAGTAGAAATAAATTTACAATGACAGGTCAGAGCATCTCCAGAGTTCCTCTGCATTTTGACGATCAGGCTGAGGACTTAGATTTGTCTCTTCCTGCATCCTTTTCTATTCACTCTAGTACTATGGAGACAAAGATTTCTTCTAATAGAGCAAACCTAGACGCCTTGTCATACGCAGATCACCTTACTAGAGCGTTAGCACAACGTCCCCGTGGGAAAGAATTCGAGGACATACGTACCTCTTAAAGAGTTCTTTCTAGGGCTATAGCTCATTCCACGTATAACTCTGCCTTATCAGTGGCTAATTTAGAGTTGATTAGACGTGATGCAGCCCTGGCTTCATCCACTATGGTGGTTTCTAAGGTGAAAAACTCTCTTCGAGTCGCTCCGGTTTTCGGTGACCTTCTCTTTGATGGTAAGCTTTCTTTAATCTATGATCAGATTACTAAGAAAGCTTTGGATACTCAGCTTCTAAAGTCTGTTTCTAAAAAATCTGACTCAGCAGAAAAGAGTAAAGCAGGAGCTTCGACTTCAAGTTCGTCCAAGGGAAGCTCCTCCAAAGGATATAAGAAGTCCTCAAGTTCTTACTCTAGAGACCGTCAAAGTAGTGACTCAGGTAGGGGATGAAGTTCTGGCCGAGACAACAGGTCAGATGTCCCAAGGTCGGCAGGTCGAGGCGCTGCACGGGGAGGATGTTTCTCTTCCCGTAGGCCTTGCACATCCAGGAGGTAATGTCAGGACCTCTATTGCAGTCCTGTGGTGCAGAAGGCTGACAAAGTTTTTGACGAATTGGTTGTCAATTACAGACGACCAATGGGTAAGAGGGATTATCTTCGATGGCCTAAGGCTATCTTTCCGAGAAAAACCTCCATTAACACGAAGTTTGCGCTTGTCTCAGCTTCCGTCAAATCTTCAAAAAAGAGATTTTCTTCTATCAGAGGTGCAATCTCTTTTGGAGAAGAATGCAATAGAGGTCGTGGAAAACCAGGAATTCCTGGGTTTTTCCAGTCACCTGTTCTTGGTACCGAAGCCAGACAGCTCATTCCATCCAGTTGTAGATTTGAGCTGGATAAACAAACTGATCGTGGCTCCAAAGTTCTATATGGAGACCATTCGATCAGTAAGGGCGAGCATTCGGGTGGACGATTATGCATCAAGCATAGATCTAAAGGATGCGTACTTTCATGTCATGGTAAATCCGGCATTCAGAAAGTACCTATGGTTCGCTGTCCTAGGGGTCATTTATCAGTTCCGAGTGATGTGATTTGGACTCAATCTAGCACCCTGGACATTCACTAGAATAATGAACTCGGTAATGGCATATTTCCGAGCTCATTCGTCTGTGGTAACGTCGGCTTATTTGGACGACATTCTTTAGAGATACGGCAACAAAACGGTTCTTCAGAATGATGTTCAGAGTCTGCTTCAATTGCTCCGACGTCTCGGTTTCATTGTAAACGAAAAGAAGTTGGATCTAGCTCCGTCCAAGTCGTTCATTCACTTGGGATTGAGCTTCGAGACTCACAACAATCTGGTAGGTCTTCCGTTACCCAGAGCAAAGTTAGTCAGTTGTTATGCTTGCTTTTGTCTACACTCAGACGTAGTAACAGCGAGAGAGTTCATGCGACTGATGGGATTGTGCGGAGCGGCAGCGGATCTCATTCCACTCCAGATATTTTTCACTCAAATTTGGAGTGTGAAGATTCACTCACTCGAAACAAATATTGTTTTATCGGACCAAGTAAAACAAAGGATTCAGATTTGGGCAGACATTCATTGGTTGACTCAAGGAGTTCCGCTGCAACTGCCGGATAGGGCTTTTACAGTTATGACGGATGCGAGTCAGACAGGTTGGGGCACGACACTGAACCCAACAGACTCGAAGTGCCAGGGTCTTTAGGACCCTGTGTTCCTGAACAAGCATATAAACATCAAAGAAATGATGTCAATATGGCTAGCGTTACGTTATTGGATGAACATTATTCAAAGTTCGCATGTTCAAATATTGTCGGACAATTCGATTGTCGAGAAGCGTACATTCGGAACCAGGGAGGCACTCATTCGATTCTGTTATTCGATCTAACAGAAAGAATTCTTCTGTATGTTTTGGAACATCGTGTCGTCTGTCGGTCCGTCATATACCGGATCGTCTGAACGTTCTGGCAGACTCACTCTCTCGGAAAGGTTGCATGTTGCCGTCGGAATGGACTCTCAACAAGCGAGTATTCAATCAGATTTGCTACCAATGGGATCGACCAATGATAGACTTGTTTGCGACACACATCAACAATCAGTTGCAGACGTATGTGTCACCATGCCCAGATCCTCGAGCATATGCAGGAGACACTCTCTCAATTTCTTGGGACAGAATGATAGGTTATGCATATCCTCCAACTCCGTTGATTCAACAGACCTCGCATCTCTGTCGTCTCAGAAACCATGGTTAAATCTACTCAGGTGTCTGTTATGGGATGTTCCTCGGAAGCTTCCTCTACGGGAGGACCTTCTCATTCAGGGGAAATCTCGCACACTGCATCACAACCCGCAAGGTCTCAACCTTCACGTATTTCCGTTATGCTGTCCTTCTTGCACGGGAAGTGCTTTACAGGACAAGTAGTGGATGCAATTTCTAACTGTAGGAGGGCCTCCTCTTCGCTAAACTATGCGGCGAAGTGGAAGGTTTTCTCTCATTGGTGTAGGGATCATTCGATTGATGTTTTTGATCCTTCCATTCCAGACATTGCCAATTTTCTGGTCTACTTGTTTGACGATCTCAAATTGCAGCCAGTTACTATTAAGGGTTATAGGTCTATGCTATTGGACACTTATGCTCATCATGATAGCTTAGAAATTGGATCTAATATTTCTTTATTTAAGTTAGTAAAAAACTTTTCGATAAATAGGCCTAGAACTCTTAGGTTAATTCCTAAATGGAATTTAGCTTGGGTTCTGTTGAAGCTCAAGGAAGCTCCTTGTGAACCCTTGAACACTGTAGACTTCAAATTCTTGTCATATAAAACAGCTTTTCTCTTAGCCTTTGCTTCAGCAAGAAGAGTCAGTGAGCTTTATGCTTTGTCTATTGATGATTCTCATTATCGTAGTATTGGTAATACTATTACTTTAACTACAATGTGGGATTTTTGGCTAAGAATCAGGCTCCTAATAAATATCCTGAGCCTATTATCATTAAGGCTTTTTTGTCCTCAGAGGGTTGTAGACCTTTGCTGTGTCCAGTTAGAGCTATGCATATTTATAAACGCAGATCAGAGTTTATCAGAAATGGACGAAAACGCTTCTTTCTGTCTTTAATTCCCAATAGAAGGGACATTTCGGTTCATTCTATTGCTAGATGGATTCAGTTAGCTATTCGTACTGCTTATGAGAGTTTATCTTCCAATCAGCAGTCAGTGCTTAAGATTTCCGTGCATGAAGTTAGAGTGCTGTCTACATCTTGGGCTTGTTCTAACAGCATTGCTAGTACGGATCTTATGAGGGCTGCTTACTAGACACAGCCTTCTACCTTCACTAACTTTTACCTTAGAAATATAGAGTCTATTTCTGGCGACCTTAGATGTTTAGGTCCGTTATCTGTTGCTCAGAATGTCATCCACTAAACAGTTACAGCTATAGTTATCTAGGTCTTTCTGTTCCAGCAGTGACTCTGTCCTGCTGCCCTCTTCGTTCTGTGGTGATTTGACCTAGAGCAAGGGGAAGGGGGGGGGGAGGAGGGGAGGATGGTGTTCCCTATATCACCGGCTTTACAGTGAAACGCAAGGGAATATCTCCTCCTGAGTCAGTAATTCCGAGTCGGTGCTGGGATGGTTTTAAAGTGTAAAGCTAATGGCTATCTCATTTATGTAATATTTTTTAAAGTGTAGCTCGGTGTGAAGCATTTGTATATGTCACGTGTCATACAAGCACTAATATACAATCCTCGGACACTTTTAAATGAGTATAAAGAGTCTCATTCTCTGGACTATCTTTATTTATTGGCTTTCCTTTAAGGAATTAGTATAATGGGTTATACTGGATATTAATAGAGATCATTGATGTTATTATGCTCAATTATTGATTGGTATTGTGTCCTTCTTGTTTTTAATAAATAAGAAAGACATATGTAAAACCTTTCTCTCCTTTTCTCCTCGAGGGGATATTCCTTTATGCATAATTGAGCCTATTGAATTTTCCTTTATGTCCTAGGCCCTCCAGCCTTTTTTCTATTCAGCTAAGTCTGGGCCATTGGTTACAGTATAAAAATATGAAAAAATTTAAAGTAATTTATATATTTTTTATACTTACCAATGGCTCAGATGGGGATGGCCCTCCCAGGAGTTCGGAACTCATACCTCCCCACTGATTATAACATTTAGCAGGCACTAATTGTAAGAATGAGGCTTGGTGCCAATTTCGGTACTTCCTTGACAAAGGAAGACCATATAGGACATCAGTTTTTTTTATTTTGGATGCAAATTTTGGGGATTTGGGGGGCAAAATTTGTGTTTGGCCCTGAATATTTTAGAGTTAGCACCAGCTAAGTCTGGGCCATTGGTAAGTATAAAAAATATATAAATTACTTTAAATTCTTTCATTTTTCTGACATGTTAAGTTTTTCTTATTATACCACCACTCTCAAAGAGATTGGGGGGTATGCTGGATTACATCTGTCTATCTGTCCATTTGCACACAGCCCATCCCTCAAATTGACACTGGTAGGGTTATGCCTGCATCTCTAGTGCAATCACTTGTATTATTACATGAAATTGTTAATGTAACACTTTATTTTCTTAATTAACTGCTTGGTAAAGTTATGGATGACACTTTATCTTGAAAAAATAGCACAACATTCTCAGATCAATGCATACCTCAAAGTTAACTCCTGAGTCACAAAAATTTTAGAGTCATAAACAGTAACTTATTACAATCCATGTGTTAGATAATTGTTGATTTTTTTCATTTCAGTGTCATTAGAAGTGAAGACAGAAATTGATTCTGACACTGAGAGTTCCACAAGAGATTCGATGTCAGATAGCATTAATGTTGAGACAGTAAGTTTACTGATACATGTACAGACACTTTGAATTTAAAATGTTTCAGGTCTGTGCGAATCAAGTGAATGATCATTGTGCCTATTGCTTACCTACATTAGCTGACCTTAGAGAAATAAGTTTACTCAAAATACCTGAGATCATGGTGGCTCATCCTTTAGATTATTATTGGACCAAAAGGTCAATAGTTTGATCCTCACCCATGCCACCTGCACTGTGTCCTTGGGGAATAAACTTAATAGGAACTGCCCATCTGAGGGTACGATGGCGCTGTGTACTAAGGCCTACTGCATGTTGATGGTGCACTTGCTTCAACCACTGCTAACTCTGCCTGTGCTGGGTTAGTAAATTGGAGGGTCTGACAGTTGATTGCCACTGCTCACTTGTTCTCTCTGGTTACTATAACTTTCTCCACCTGTAAAACTGTCTGATTCGGAAATTTTTTTTTCGATTCTTTTCAAAATCGAGTTCCTAGATGAATTAGAGTGGTTTTATGTGAAAACGTTTTACCCTGTCATTCCCTCCATTCCTTGTGGTGGGGGGGGGGGGGAGGGGGTGGGGGAGGAGAACAGTCAGATGTCACAAAATGTTTGGCTGCAAAATATATTTTGAAAGATTTAGAGTGATTTTATGCAACCCCCCCCCCCCCCCAAAAAAAAAAATAAATACCCCTATGACCACCAACCCCAACCCTTGGAAGTTTGGCAGTGCTAGCCTACAGCTGATAGAATTGGAAGCAGTCAGGAAGACCCAGGAATTGGAAGCAGTCAGGAAGACCCAGGATAATAATCCTCTGACATGGATACTAGAGTTATGAATAATTTCATGACTTCATTCCTCTGCCGTGTTGATGAACCATGACTAGCTGAATGTGATCCAAAATAGTTCTTTGAACCAACTTTGTCAGGTGAGCGATTAAGGCCCCTTGGGGCCTCTTGTTTATTTTAGTTTTTATTTTTCTAATTATTTCTTTGCCATCAAAAGTTCATGTTCTTGGTTTGTTTTATGTTTTAGGCCTCATAATCAACAGAATAGCATGGATGGTGGTGTATTTCATTCCTTGAGTGCAAGAAGGCATTGTAATGCTAAAGCATTGCAAAACCTTGTCATTCTCAAGGGACACATTTATCAAACTTTAGGCCACACAAAGTAGATCTTCTGTTTCTCAGGCCATTATTTGAGAAATTGCATGCGGGTGAGCGTTTTTTTAGTTTATTTTTTATTTCAGTAATTACTTCTTTGCCATCAAAAGTTCATGTTCTTGGTTTGTTTTTGGCCTCATAATCTATAGAATAGCATGGGTGGTGGTGTATTTCATCCCTTGAGTGCAAGAAGACTTTGCAATGCTAAAGAATTGCAAAGCCTTCTTGCACTCAAGGGACAAATTCATAAATTTTTTTAACTTGGGTAAAATATCAGACATAAACCATTTAATTTCAATTTTTTTAAAGTTTAAATTGGTTACAAAAAGAGAGCATGCGGCAGCCAAAAGGACCATGCGGGAGGACCTGAGAAACAGATTTTTTATTTTTTTAGGCCTTATCAACTTGGGTAAAATATCAGGCATAAACCATTTAATTTTTTATTAAAGTTTGCATTGGTTATAAAAAGACAGCATGCGGCAGCCAAAAGGACCCTGGGGGTTTCTTTGTTTTACCCTCCTACTGATAAAATAATTTATAAATATCAGACATCAGAAATAAACATGAATTTGCCGCAGGTAATGTAGTACTGTAGGGTGTGAAATGAAAGGTATGACTTTTACTTTCAGATTGATGAAAAGTTGGCTCATCCTGGTATGTTGAGTTTGAAACTTGACTCACTACAGCCTCCAGCAAATCCTGATCCTCAACAAGTGAAACCTACACCTCCTCCCTCTCCATTGTTAACAACACTGCTGCAAAGTAAACAAAAGTCTTTTCTTGGTCTACAGCAAGTAAAATCAGTAAGTATGGTGTTAGCTGTTCATATTTTTCTGGAGTTTTCATAAATCTTCTGGTACTGTGGAACAGACATGTCAAGCTGATGAATTATGAAATAGTGAGATGTCAGAGCAAAAAATAGTTGAGAGTTAAATTTTTAAATGGTTTAAAGAGTAAAATGTATTGACCTTAAAAGTGAGATTCTGTTAAAAATCCCAATTCTAGGCTCATTTAACAAAAATTTATTCTGAAAAATGGTAGGTCTCCCTCTAAAATAATAAGACTTAACATTTCTGCAGTGGAGACCACTTAATTGGTTATCTATTAATTGAATAAACCTGTTAATTGAATATAACTTACAAACACAAAACCATATACCATATCTTCAGTGCAAATTTGAACTTACCCTACTAGTGCTGAACTGGTTAGTAAATTTTGTAACCGGTAACCGTTTGCTATTATTCTAATAATTACTGATAAACCGCTACATTAACATCAAAGTAAACTTGAAGCATGGTGTCATCTTATTTCTGCTGTAAACAAGTGACTTCACTGTATGCGGCAAATTCAGAATTTCAAATTACAATACCCCTGCCCTCATTCATTTAACACCCATTCTTTCTGGCATAATATGGCATATTAAGTAATTCTTATCCTATCCTCATGATATGTTAACTCGATAATACATCTGGTATAAATGTAAACTAATACTAATTTGGCAAAGTCCAAGTTGAATATTTTTTTACCTATAAAAAGTCTATATAAATTACCGAACAGCTGTACTGGTGTTCTCATTGCTTATTCATAACCGTTTTCAGTCAGATATTTAAGTGATTTTACAGAATTAAATAAACTTACAAATATATAAAATGTGTTGTTTTTTATTCAATCACAATGGTAAGTATCAAAACAATATAAATTTTACCTTGATATATCCAGCTTAATATGTACATTTTAGGATTTCCCCATGTCAGAAATTGACGGCATGTTACTGTCCAGTGTCCAATCAGACAATGAGGATTTAAATTATTCAACATGTGACTGAAAAACGTGGTTTGATTAGCTGAATTCCTTCTCTACAATCATTCACAGGAAATGAAATGAAATCTTTTACTGTTGGATTGGGCAGTGCAGGCTTCAGGAAACATTTATACTTACACTGCCTCATATTACATGTGTAACTCCATGACAGAACCTGCCTATTTATAATTAACAGGCTTTTGAAACACCATTTGCAATGAAACTGATAAAAACTAGAAGCCACTGTGTTTTGACAATGTTGGCACTCACAAATGTGACTTGCAAAACAAAACAATACAGCTTATGTTATGAATATGTAATCAGGATACTCTAGTTGAATATCTGTGACCTCATTATAAAAACAAAAACTCAACGGCTGCAGTCAACGCCAGTCATACAATTCAGTTGGCTGAATATTGATTAAACATACAATAACTGCGCTTCAGTTGTTGATGATTTTCATGGGATTCATAAAAAATGCACATCACAAACAACATTGGGTATGCTTTGAAACACTTTTATTTGAATACTTTTCTTTCTTACTAACTCACTTGCCATGCTTTGGAGTTCGAAAGGTTTTTTGAATATATTTCATTCAAACTTACCACATTTCTTGGGGATGGGCTACATGTAAATGCAGGTTCAACTGCAGCCTCATAAAATCGTTTCCCAGTAAAGTTGGGGACTGGGGTTACTGGCAAGAATGGGCTTACTGACGGGTCAGTAAGGTAATAAAAACATTAACCCTTATTAAAGGAGTCATCTGAAAACAACCAACACGAACACATGGCATGTTTGGTAGGGATTCAAACAATTAGTCGACATCGACTTTCATGGAACTGACTGTTGACGCCGAAATCCACAGTCGACTAATCACTGCTTGTAGTATTGAAAGAGTAAATTGTTCCATCACGGGAAAAAGTAGATTAAAATTCAGCCTAAAATTTGTTTAAAGCTTCGCACACCAAACACAATGTGCAAATGGGATATTAAAACAAAGCTTGTGCACCTATGTGGATACGCTTCCGTGCATTTTCGTGCGATTTGTGACCCAGACAACATCACAGGCAAATGCCAACTCTCAGTCATTGAAATGTAACGCACGTGTTTTGAGTAGAATTCAGGTGGTTAAATCAACCAACATAACTCCAGGGCATTAAATTCATAGCTATCAATAAATGTTGTGAAATCATTGATGACTTCAAAGAATGTCTAAACAATACAACGATACATGCAACACAATTTTAAATTCCAAGTTATCCAACGACAGTAACGTCTGTCTGATTTCACTTTGTTGAATGCATGCGGGTTTGAAATTGACACAGTCTCGTTAAGCTAAATGGCCTGGAATTAGAATCACTCTTTCTTTTCACTGCTCCATTTCAAGAAATTTGTTAACAGTTAAAAACCAACTGCTAATCTCAATAACCTCAAGAATGTAAGTTTCAGCATTTTGGAGGTAAATGTGAATGTAACTTCGGTCCCAGAAGAGTCGACCTCGGATGATTCGGACCCGGGAAGAGTTGGACCTGATTCTTTTTTGAGGAAGACTCTGCCTCCACGGAGACTGAATCTTCTCACCTTTGATGTTGATTCTTCGTGGGGAAAAATCATTTTAATAACCAGTTATCACCCAAGCGAATTGTCCCCCCCCCCCAACTCCCCTGCCCGACCCTCTACCCCAAATTTTAACATGGACGAATCTCCAGACGTTATGGACAACTCACTCCGAATACTCATTGGCCAAACCGTACCCCGATATTTTACCCAAACCAATCTCCGATATTTTACCCAAACCGTCCCCTGAGGGGCCAACCCAAACCGTCTCCCAAGTTTTTTTTCCTATAATATCGGGGGCGGTTTGGGTGAAATATCGGGGTACGGTTCGACCGAAGGACGGTTTGGGTCAGATATCAAATTTACCTTTCTTTGAGTGGGGGACGGTTTGGGTAAAATATCGGGGGATGGTTTGGGCAAAAAATCCAGCGGACGGTTTGGCTGGGGGACAGTTTGGGTGGCTTCGCTCACTCCAGATGGCAGAAACGCACATACATGCATCATCCCTTATTAATTTTATATTACACCTGTGCGAGATAAAGGCGAAGTTTATATCACACACCCTTTATCGCAAACAGGTATAAGACAAATATCAACATCATTTCATTGTGGTCCGAGCAATGTAGGAGCTGAATTAAGCCTGTACTCCTTGCAGGGTACCAGTTGATATTCGCAATGTCCCAGCTATATCTGACTGGCAGTTGACTGGGAATACAGAAATATAGAATCCGTTGTTAGGATTTACTTTCGAAAATTTCAGTTCACTGCTGGTTTCATTTCCCAGGGCTTATTCATATTAAACACGACATAAATAGCTTTTAATTTAGAACACCGGTTACTGTGGATAGAGTGAACTTTTGTATACCGCTGACATGTGAGAATCACTTGGAGACTGTTACAGAAAATAACTCACCCCAGTAACATGATGTTATTCGATTTTTTTGTGACGAACACCAAGATCTTCAATTGTTTAAATACCTATACCTCGGATGGAAGCACATAAGAGTTTACGATGGCCTTTGTGTTTATATGCACACAGGAATTCGTGAGTTCTGATGTGCTAGATGCCGATTGTTGAGTGGAATTGCGGGCCGGAAAAATACACTTGATTTTCTGTACATCCAATGATTAACTTTAAAATTAAAATTTACGGGGACAGGAAAGCCTCGTCTAGTCGACATGACTTTGTGGTACCAACTAGCTGACCTTGGAACTACAGAGTCGTTTGAACCCTAATGTTCGGACTCCAAATACATGCAAATGGTTAACCGGTAACAAAAATCGTAACCGGTAACAGCAATAACCAAACCATAACCAATTAACCGATTAATCGTTTCAGTGCTATACCCTGGCAGTTACCAAATTCCCCTTATTAAAAGAGCTATTTGACTTCAGTACATCCAATACACATATTTACTCCATTTGGGAATTAATGGAAAATAAAACTATTTTTAGTATTTTATGTCCATAGCAATGGTTACCTTAATTTCAAATCCTATTTTCTTCATGAAAGAATGTATTTATCCACTAATACCACTGATACAGACATGCTGGCACTCTATAGAATTCAGATGAAATGCTTTATTGAGAACTCTCCACACACCCCAAAATTAAGCCAAAGTAAAAAAACAAAACTAGTCCTGTTCAGAACTCCACACACAGCATCTGACCATGCACAGAGCCAAGTGTCCTTGATTCTCACCAATAACCATTCTTTTGTTTAACCCTCTTGTAAACAGTTCGAGTGTGTACCTGCCTTTCAAAATTTCAATGTTTTGATGGCTTCAAACATTGGATCAAGGAGAAAAGACCTGCAATAACAACATCAATATGATGAGGAAGGGTGGCAGATGAATATGAATTCGTTCAATCCTGTGCTTTATAAATTTTCTTTATAAATTATAATCATGTGGCTGAAATCAGCATCTCTGAGATACCTTTGCTGATTGGAGCATAGTGTCACTTAGTTTCTTTGGTGGTCACTTACTCATGTAAATCTTTTCTGAGATGTATGAGGTTAGTATATATAATTAAATGTGTCTACAGAAAAATTTATTTATATCTATATTTAAGAAAAAAAATCATGGAATTGGGTTTCTTGTTTTCTAATTTCATTCATCTGAAATTTGATAAATATAATTTTTTTTTATTCATTGCTCAGATCTGTTGGCATTCCTGGTGGATGCTCTCCCCATGGCCTCGAGCAGAGTAGTTGGCCTTCCCTTCTACTCTCTCAATTTAATAGGTGCTCCAAAAAATCAAACAGTCAACCTGCAGAATTATTTTGGTGGCCCCTTTGTCTTCTCTGAGCAATAACTACAGGCAACAGCAATCCGGCGGTTCTGAACCTTCACATCTTTCTGTTGTCAGGTCCTTCCTTAGATGTAAAGAATCTTTCTATTAGAAGACCTAGGTCATTAAGGCTAATTCCTGAATGAAATCTTGCTTGGGTTCTTTTGCAGTTCCAAGATTCTCCTTTTGATCCTTTACATTCAGTTGAGTTTAAATATCTGACATTCAAGACAGTATTCTTGCTTGTCTTTACTACAGCAAGAAAAGTTAGCGAACTCCACTCTCTCTCTATTGAGGATTCTCATTATGATAGTATGGGTAATCTCATTACTCTTACTGCACAAGTAGGTTTCCTGGCAAACAATCAGACACAGATAAACTACCTACTCCTATTATCAGCTTACCGACTGTAAATAGTCCTAGATCTTTTCTATGTCCTGTAGGGGCACAAAGAGTATATGTTAAACTGTCCAGTTTCATTGGGAAAGGTAGGAAGAGACTTTTCCTTTCTCTCCTACCAGGCAGGAAAGATATTTCAGTACGTTCTATTTCTAAATGGATTCAGTCTACTATCCATATTGCATACAATAGCTTATCTGATGTGGATAGTTGGTTGAACAGGACTTCAGCTCATGAGGTTAGAGCTCCCTGTCTTCCTCCTGGGCATATGCAAATTCTGCTGCTTTATCAGACCTAATGAAGGCTGCTTACTAGATGCAGCCTTTGATATTCACACCATTTTACCTGAGAAACTCAGTAGCAGGGGACCAGAGATCTCTAGGTCCTTTGTCTGCTGCTCAGAATGCTATTTAATAAATCTCAAGCTTTCGTAATGCGACCCTTGACCTATGTGGCCTACTTCTCTGCTTTGTAATGTATCTTTCACAAAACAGGGGTGGGGAGAACTTGTTTACAGCACATTAGGTTTATAGTGAAAAGCTTGCGAGCCTCTCTCTTGGAAAATTGGTGGACCACAATCAATGCCAATGTTTGGTTGGTGTTTGTATATTTGTAATATATTTTTAGCTCGTCTTCACAAAGTCAAGCTGAGCTAATCTCACCGCTGTCCCTTCGTCATCCGTCTTCCACTGTCCGTCAACACCATGTTTTGGTCTTCTCCTCCAAAACCACTGGGCTAATTCAAGTGAAAGTTTGTGTGAGTGATAGTCCCGAAAGGGCATTGCAATTTTGTTCAACTCATCATGCCCAGCTCCCTAGGGAGGGAGTGGGGGAAAAATGCTACAAAATATTTTAAAAATCTTCTTCTCATGAACCAGTGTGTACAATGACTTGATATTTGTTATGGAGCTTCCTTTTGAGGTGTAGAGTCAAATTTGCTCAAACGAAGTTCGTGAAGCAATATTTGGCTTTGTAATGGGAGGGGTAAGATTTTTGGCCCCACCCAAAATTTATGTTTTCTGAACCTATGGTCCGGTTTGAACCAAATTTGGCATGTGGTATTATTGGGTCATAAGTACTTGACTCATGCAAAAAAAAATTTCCTGCATCCCTATGGGAACCCCCTCTGGAAGCTAAAAATAGAAATATTTTCAAACGCCCCATATTTCCCAAAACACACGGAACAGAGAGCTGTTATTTGGTATGAAGCATCCTTAGGACCAGTAGAATTGAATGGTAAAAAAAAATTGCCGTTGGTTATGTTAGGGTGTTCTGTAATGGGCATCGAAAAATGCAGAGTGTGCATATTTGCAAAAATTTTAAAAAATCTTTTCTCCAGAATCAATCATCAGAATCTTTTGATATTCGGTATACAGCATTCATAGGGAGGTCAGATACAAGTTTGATCAAATAAAGCCCATTGATTCATATTTGGGCTCAATACAGGAGCCCAAATTTTTAACTTAGGGTAATATGGGGAATATTCTTTAAAAATCTTCCTCTTCAGAACCACTAGTCAGAATCTTTTAATGTTTGGTATACATCATTGCTATGAGGGTCAGATTCAAGATTGTTCAAACCAAGTCCCTAGGTTAATATTTGGGCTTCCAACGGAAGCCCAAATTTTAACTTTGTTCAATGTGGGGGATCATTTTTTAAAATCTTCTTCAGATCCACCATTCAGAATGCTTTCATATTTGGTATACAACATCTCTAGGGGGATCAGATTCAAGTTTGTTCTAATCGGATCCCTAGGTATATATTTGGGCTCTATATTTGGGCTCTCTATGATAGCCCAAATTTTTACTTAGTGCAATATGAGGAAATTTCTTTAAAAATCTTCTTCTTCAGATCCACAAGTTGGAATGCTTTCATATTTTTATACCGTAACCAATGACCCAGACTTAGACTTAGCTGGTGCTAACCCAAAAATATCTAGGGCCAAACACAAATTTTTCCCCCCAATCCCCAAAATTTGCATGCAAAACTGAAAATTAGAAGTCCTATCTGACCCTCCATACATTTTACCCTCCGCATATGCGCAGACTCCAGGAAGTCACCGAATCTGGCACCAAATAAAGCATTCTTTGTTTGGCCCTTGTCATATAACAACAAACTGATATTTGTGCTTTTAAATCTTAATTAATAATGATTCCAGCCACAAATCAATGGTTAAATTGGTGGATCCAAGGACACAATTGGATGAAGGAAGGAAGAAACGGTGGTTTGATACGTTCAGGGCTGTAATTTTTTATTATTTAGTAAAATTAGTTCATGTTCCCTAATTTCGGGACATGAGCCTGACATTATCTCTGATTGATTATGATCTATCCACTGTTTATTTAGTATTCCTTCCCTGCCTTCCCTTGATCCCCCCAGTTAAGCTCCCAAGCTTTTTGGCTTGTTTTAGTAAGATTTTTTATAAAATTTATTGGGAGTTTAATGTTTATGCAGAAAATTATTCTGTACATCCCCAGGGTTACGTCCTCATCCTTAGGGTGTTCACGCGTTTTGGTCATGCATCTTACATCCAATGTATCATTTTTTCTTCTGAGGAAGATCTTGCTTTACATCGGATAGTTTTGTTTCTGTTACAGACATCGGGCCCTGTTGCCTGGGGTCTTGATTCCGGTGTTTTGTTTACATCTTTAGGTAGTTTCCTATTTTTATTTAGGAACAACAGTTGTAGGTAACATTAAATATTCTGATAGTGTGGTAGTTAATTTTACACAGTTTTTATACTTTTGTCCACACTTACGCTTTTTTAGGCTCATCGTTCCCTTTGGGAACTTGGGCTCTTATATTGGGAAAATATTTTCAAAAATTTTTATTTTATTTTTGAAAGAGTTTTTCTTTTGGATATATTTATTTCATTGATTATATTTAATGTTATCTTATATTATATGTAGATTTGGTGGTGGTACAATGACATATATTAGTTTTAGGTAAATATTTTTATGTAATAGTATGGCAAATAGAGGAAACATTTCCTTTATTTAATCGGTCGTTGTAATGAGTTTACTTGATGTACTACCACTAATTCTACTCCATGTATCAGATTTGATAATCTGAATGACGGGCGTCATGGTTTGTGTTAGGCGAGTTTACACTATCGGCCCTATCACGGCGAGGGGACTTCGTGGTCCTCTCGTCAAAAGGTCACTATAGTTTTTTAGTTTCTATTTACAGAGGAAGAGGAACATGATGTGGCTTCGAGATGCCGTCAAGGAGTGTGCTGTCATTGCAAATCAGTCAAGAGCTAGCGGCAAAAGTGCTCATGTATTAGACAAGGCCTAGATCCTTAGTAGGATTGATGACCTTGTCGCCAGCTAGCTCGACAGGCAGATCTAACTCGTATGTGAGGGACATGATGCCAGGTATGTCCGTAGTGGTGGAGAAGAGGAATAAGGGTGTAGCGAGCACTATAAACATACAAATATGCTCACCCTGCGATGTCGAGAAGGAGGAAGTAGACAAGTTCCGAGGTATGCTCATACGGATCTTCGTGATCGCAAGCAAGAGGGAGGTCCCTCTCTCTTATAACAACATCTGTGATTAGAGGTTGTTGGTAGGAACTTGGCAGTCAAGTTCTGAGGTATGCTCGTACAGGTCTTCCGTGATTGTGAGCAAGAGAGAGATCCCTCTCTCTTATAACAACATCTGCGATCAGAGGTTGTTGGTAGGAACTTGGCGGTCAAGTTCTGAGGTATGCTCGTACAGGTCTGTGATTGTGAGCAAGAGAGAAGTCCCTCTCTCTTATAACAACATCTGCGATCAGAGGTTGTTGGTGGGAACTTGTGTCGGTCAGACAAGTTTGGAGGTACGCTCGTCCAGGTCGTCCGTGATTGCGAGCAAGAGAGAGGTCCCTCTCTCTTATAACAACTCTGGGGCCAGATGTTGTTGGTAGGAACTTGGCGGTCAAGTTCTGAGGTATGCTTGTCCAGGTCTTTTGTGATTGCGAGCAAGAGAGAGGTCTCTCTCTCTCTTATAACAACATCTGCAGCCAGAGGTTGTTGGTAGGAACTTGGCGGTCAAGTTCTGAGGTATGTTCGTTCAGGTCGTCCGTGATTGCAAGCAAGAGAGAGGTCCCTCTCTCTTATAACAGCATCTGGGGACAGAGGTTGTTGGTACGAACTTATGTCAGTTGAAGCTTAGTCCATGGGATGCTCCTTCCATAGACTGCCGCGGCGGCCAGTCTTATAGCTTCCTCTATGTTCGAAAAGCACACACGACCGTGCAGGTCCTTTGTCGCTAGTTAGCTTGATCAGTGAAGTAGTTACTCAGGTCCCTGAGAACTATGACGCCGGGTGTAGACGATCCGAGCTAAAAAAAGAGAGATCATATAGGGTGAAGCAAATGATATGATATGCAATTATGCTTACCCAATGCCGACGGAAGGAGGCCGGCTAGTCTTATGGTTTCCTCTACATACTGATAAATTGATCTTTATATTGCACAGGACTATAAAACCCAATGAGTGGTGTCAGTTCCCTGTCGCCGCTGTAATGGTTAAGATTGGATACTTGGACAGTGACTCCGGATGTATCGCATATGCATTGTATTTAGAGCTAGTGGGAGAGTGCTCAATGATTTTAAAAAGACAAGGGCTAGGTTTCATGGAGGCTTACATCCCTTGTCTAAAACAGCTAGCTCATCCGGCAGATCTCACTCATATGTTGGTGATGGTATGTCCGTGGCGGTCGAGAGAGAATAGGGTGTAGCGAGCACTGTTGATCGAATCCATGCTCCCCAAGTGTTGATGGAAGGAAGAAGACGGCAAGTTCTGAGGTATGCATGAGCAAGAGGGAGCCCCTCTCTCTCTTTCAACAACATCGGGAGCCGGGTTTTGTTGGTAGGAACTTGCGTCAGTCTGTGCTTACGTACATAGCTATTGTCCGGTAAAGAGAAAAGAAGAGGAACAAGCACTCTAGACCGCACCTTGGCTAAGTGACTCAGGTTTCCCGGTCTTCATCATCAGAGGTCGCACCATCTAGTAGCCAAGGAGATGAAGCTTCATTCCTCGGGTCGTCCGCAGTAATAACTATATTGGACTCCTTGTCCTAGGAGCAACCGACGAAGAGGCTATTCGTGACTGCTGCTCCTCAGGCCTCTGTAACGGACTTGCTGTCGCAGTTACACAGCTAATCGCAGTATTCCTGCTAAGGCAGAAGCACTCAACGTCAATCTCAAAATCTTGAGCTGTTGCATAGTGCTTATTTGGTCCAGTCACCTGCTAGTTTAGATGCTGGTGACTGTGATTCTAACTGATTTGAACATATGATGGATAGGATAACTTTCCTTCCGGAACAACTCTTGGATGATATAGATATCATACATTATCATTTCCTTGATCTTGTTCCAGTGATTCAAAATGCTGTGAGCAATTATGAGAAACCGCTAGCATAGTTAGACGCTGACTTCATCCGGTTAAGAGCAGGGTAATAAGATCTCTTTCCGGTTAAGTCTACACGGGTGTCACAGATCTTCGATTCTGTATACGACACCATATTTATCTTTTGGCGGAAAAAGTAATTTGGTTTCTTATCTTCTTCCTCTGTATTTTTAATCGTTTGTGATGGTTCACATACTTTTAAAAACAACAGGGGAAGATGTTGAGAGTTCCTCAGCGTTGATTGAGCAGGCTAAGATCCTAGTTTTAGCCTTACCTTCACCATTTAGCTGTTAGCTCAGACGCAATTGAGAAGATAATTTCTTAGAGCGAATTTAGTCTAATGGTCTTATGTACTTAATTTTAAGTACTGTGACGCATTGTCTATATGGAAGGAATTTTGTGGTCGTTTGTACCTTTTTAAAATTCTTTCCAGACATAGTATTTGTTTCTCGGTTTTAACTAATGTTAAGCGAGAGTTATGCTGATGCAACGAAGCCTTGTGTCTTCATCTTTGCATTTGACTAGGTGGAAAACTTGCCATAGGTCGCTTTAGTCTTCCCACTCTAGTTTTTATGATAAGAATCAATTCTCATCTCTTTAAGCTGGGGTCTTATGTACCATCACCAGCAGAAAGAGTACGAGAGGCTGTCCTAGACTCAAATCGTCTATTAGGACTCATAGCAAATGTATAGGTATACCTAAGTCTTTGATGGTAACCTTTCATTATTGTAGGATTAAACTACAAGAAAGCATCTATTCTCGACTCTTTAAGTTGGGGTCTAATCGACTACAGCCAACAAAAGAGTAGGAGAGTTTGTCCTAGACTTAATTCACTTATAAGGCTCATAGCAAAGGTATAGGTATCTCTCCTATATATAATTCTTTGCAGCCAACAAAAGTCATTGAGTTATGGCACTTGGAAATATGGAAACGCTCCAAAATATCAGTATTTTTATACTGTACCAATGACCCAGACATAGCTGGTGCTAACTCTTAAAAATATAGGGCCAAACACAAATTTTGCCCCCCAATCCCCAAAATTTGCATCTAAAACCAAAGAAAACATGTCCTGAATGGCCCTCCACACTTCACCTCTACTGCGCATGTGCAGTGTCAAGGACGTCCCGAAATTGGCGCCATTAATCATTCTTTGTTTGGCCCTTCATCAGTTAACATCTGACTGATCTTTGTGCTTGTAAATCTCAGTTTAAATGATGCCAGACACATAAATATTAGAGAAATGGTGATTCTAAGGAGGATATAGAAGGAGGATAGGAAAAATGAGTGACAGAAAATTATCAGGGCTGTAACTTAAAATTTTTTAATGAAATTATGTTAAGTTACCTATTTTCGAGGCAACAGCCTGTTGTGGTCATTCTTGTTATCAAGTTACACTGCTTGTTCAGTGTTTTCCTCTCACCCTTTCCTTTAAGTCCCCTCTTGCTATTCTCCCATGCTTTTGGCATATTTTCTGTAATTTTATTACTAAAATTTCTTGGGAGTTTTAGCTGGATAACAGAATGAATTCTGTTCTTTTCCCCATGTTTACGTCTTCACCTATGGGTGGTTAGGCGTAGTGTTCTGCATCTACCATCTGATGTTCTGCAGTTTCTTCCCTGGAAGTCTCTGTTTTGCATCAGATAGTGTATTATTGGTAACTGATTTCGTGCCAGGGTGCCTGGAGTCTTGTTTAGTGTTTTTACACTTATTGTTTACATTTACAGCCCTCTGTGTGAGGGGGGATTTCTTGAAAATAATTTCTGGATGTTAATTTAATCATAACTAGATACATTATTATTGTTCGTAAGTGTTGCATAAATTGTTTAAAATATTTTTAGAATTTTTGTCCACACTTAGGCTTGGGATCCATTGGGGCTCAACGTTACTTTTCAGAAACTTGGGCTGTTCTGAAAAAATATTTTTTCAAAATTTTTTGATTTCAATTATTTTTTCTATGTTAATGGATCATATTATTATGTATTTTGATTGTCAGGGGTTGGTGCGAGTACTAGGACTTTGTTTTCTTTTCACAATGAAAGGATATTGTTCAATTGTAATAAGAGGAAATCTTCCTCTGACTTTCATAATCATTGTATATGTAGTCAGTGTACTCGCACTAACTCCTGTTCTGTATGTGTTAATTTCGATGACAACATGGGAAGGGTATGTCACAGTATGTTAGTGGGGAATTGGCCATTCCGGTCCTTTCCCCGCAGGGTCACTCTACTTTTTCAATCTCTATTTCAGACGATCAAGAATAGGGTGATGTATCCGTGATGTCTTCCAAAAAGTGTGCCTCCGTCGTCACAATTAATGAAGAGCTAGCGGAAAAGTGCTCATGTAAATACGTCAATTGCCTAAGAGGACCCTAGTAGGTTCGCCGTCCGCTAGCTCGCCCGGTGTAGCGTCCATTCATCGAATGGTTCGGCAGCCGGGTTCGTCCGTTGTGGTCTAGAAGGAGTTTTGGGGTGATGCGAGCACTATAAATCAACCAAATGCACACCCAGTGACGGCGGATTAGAGGGAGAACGGAGGAAGCCTTTTAGTCTGGTTCCTAGCTTGTCCAGGTCCATCCGGACTGCAAGCGAGAGAGGCCCCTCTCTCGTACAACAACGTCTGGCCCCAGATGTTGTGGTACAAAATGTTTCGCATTCGGAGCATACATCCGCCGCTCGGGACGCTCCGATATATAGTCAGTCCGGAGAGACAGTCAATAAGGTTTCCTCATTCTCATGGTAGCGCACATGACCGCTCTTGGCTACGTGACCTCGGATATCCAGTTAGCTTCGCCAATCAGAGAATCATCGGCGACCAGGTCACACCATCCGGTAGCCAGGGACACGAGGCCTGCAGACTCCGGACGTTCGCATAAGAAAGTGTGCGGGAGTCAACGTACACAGAGCTTCCGGCGGCAATGCATCGTAAGACCGCTACTGCACAGGCCTCGGTGACGGGTGTGCTATCCCAAATAGCACAGCTTATCGCAGCATCCCAGCAACGACAGAATCTGTCGCATCATGTATTATCCGACGACGCTGGGTCGGGACGCTCCGCGGAAGCAGGTACGGACGTCCGAAAATTTCATCCGGTCCGACGGGATGCCGAAAGGGATTCGGAGGATTTCGAGCTTTCCCTTTCGGAACAACATAAGCTGTTGTGTATGTCATCTGACTTTATCTTCTAGAGGTTCTTTCGTCGGACCAGAATGCTGCGATGCCGGATAAGAAACTGATAGCGTTGGTGGACACAGAATTTTTGGTTCGGTTCAGGGACATCGTCCCTCAGTTCCGACATAGTCCAATAATGTCACACAAACTTTCGAATTATTGAACGACGCTATATATATTATTATATGCTTGCTATTAACAAGCATGTCTGGTTTCTTGTTCGCAAAGTTACGGAGATGTCTTTCAAAAGTGTGCCTCTGTCGCCATAGTTAATGAAGAGCTAGCGGCAATAAGTGCTCATGGAATATGTCAATCGCCTAAGAGGTCCCCAGTAGGATCGACGGAGTTGACATTCACTAGCTCACCCGGTGTAGCGTCCATTCATCGAATGGTTCGGCAGCCGGGTTCGTCCGTTGTGGTCTAGGAAGGAGATTTGGGTGATGCGAGCACTATAATAAACTTTAGTCCACACCCAGTGACGACGGATTAGAGGAGAGATCGGAGGAAGCCTGTTAGTCCGGTTCCTAGCTTGTCCAGGTCCGTCCGGGCTGCGAGCGAGAGATTATTTAACGACGCTATATATAAGCTTGCTACCAAGCATGATAGTCTAGTTTCTTGTCCGCAATGCTCTATTCTGCCTTTTATCAATTGTAGGAAATAATTTATTTTGGCAGAACAGGGCATACCGAGAGATCATATGCGTCTAGACGGCGGGGTTGAAGACTGGGAATTATCTTTTTCGCCGTCTATGTCAATTCCAACCACGATGTTGGAAACGACAATGATGTCTAATAGACTTAACTTAGACGCTTTATCATACGTAGACCACCTTACTGAGGCGTTATCATTACGTCTTCAAGAGAAAATTCCAGGATATGATCCTCAATGTGATTTCTTTCAAGGGCAGTAGTTTTCCACGTATAACTCCGCCCTTCAGTGGCAACCTGGAGTTGGTTAGACGTCACGCAGCCCTAGCTACATCCACGCGCGTGGATAGTAAGGTGAAGAACTCTCTCAGAGTCGCTTCGGTCTCGGAGAAGCTTCTCTTCGATGGCAACTCTTCAGCAATCTATGAATTGCTCGATATACACGTTCTCTTGTCTATCAAGTGTAGCAAGAGATTCAGACTGGGGCAACATTCGGTGGTTGACTCAGAGAGTGCCACTGCAGTTGCCGGATCCGAGTTTTATGATTATGATGGATGCCAGTCAAACAGGTTGGGGTACAATATTGATCCCAACGGATTCGAAGTGCCAGGGTCTTTGGGTTCCGCAGTTTCTAGGCAAGCACTTATCTTCCAGGGAATAATGTTCTTTAGGCTTGCACTATGTCATTGGATGAACATTATTCAGAAACGCATGTCCAAATCCTGTCCGATAATATGACAGTAGTTGCGTATCTCCGGAACCAGGGAGGCACTCATTCGATTCCGTTATTCAATTTAACGGAAAGAATCCTTCTGTTTGTTATAATACATCAAGTTCTGCTTTGGTCCGTCATATTCCGGGTCGTCTGACTGTATTAGCAGACTCCCTTTCACGTAAGGGTCGCTTGTTGCCGTCAGAATGGACTCTCAACAAACAAGTATTCAATCAGATTTGCTATCAATGGGAACGCCCAATGATAATTTATTTGCGACACTACTCACTATTCATTTGCAGACGTATGTGTTTGCATGTCCGGATCCCTGAGCTTATGTTGTTAACACTCTATTGATCGAATAGGACGGAATGATAGGATATGCGTATCCTCCAGCGCTGTTGACTCAGCAAGTATTGCTAAGATAAACATCCATAATACAATTCTGTTGATAGCATCTCTGTCTTCGCAGAGACCGTGGGTAAAATTACTCAGGTGTCTACTGTGGGACTTACCGCGAAAACTTCCTCCATGAGAGGATCTTCTTTCGCTGGGGAGATCGTGTCAACTTCATCACAACCCGCAAGGTCTCAACCTTCACGTATTCCATTGTGTGGTCCTTCTTGCATGGCAAGCATTGTACAGGACGAGCTTTGCACGCGATTTCTTACTGTAGGAGAACCTCTTCTTCGCTATTCTATGCGGCTAAAGTGGAGGCTCTTCCGTCGTTGGTGTAGGGATCATTATGTTGATATTTTTGACCCCTTCATACTAGACATTGCAACTTTCTAGTATACTTGTTTGACAAGATCTACTGCAGCCTGTTACTATTAAGGTTATAGGTCTATGTTATCTCATACCTGTGCACTCTATGATAGTTTACAATTGAGTCTTATGTCTCTTTATCTAAGTCAGTTAGAAACTTTTCGATAAATAGACCTAGAATCATTAGATTAAATTCCTATACGGAATTTAGCTTCGGTTCTTATTTAGCTAAGTAATCATTTGAGCCTCTGGAAACAGTAGTTTTCAAATTCTGACCTTTTAAGACAGTAATTCTGTTAGTCTTCTCTTTTACTGAGGAGTCAGTGAGCTTCATGCACTATCGGTGGACGATTCTCACTTTTGTAGTGACGGAAACACTACTTCCTTTACTACTTAGGTTGGATTTTTGGTTAAGAATCAGGCTCCTAATAATATCCGGAACCTATTGTTATTAAGGTCCTTCCGTCTTCGTACGGGCATAGGCCTTTACTCTGTCCGGTTAGAGTTTACGTATTTATAAACAGATATCAGTTTATTAGTACGGACGTAAGCTTCTTCTATCTTTTATGCGTAATAGAAGGACATTACGCTCCATTCTATTGCTAATGGATTCAATTAACTATCGGCACTGCTTATGGTATATCATTGACTCAGCAGTTTGTGCTTGAGATTTTGGCTCATGAAGTAGGAGCTCTTTCTACATCTTGGGCTTACACTAATAGTGTCGCTATTATAGATTTTTGAAGGCTGTTCATTGCGCTCAGCCATCCACATTCATGAATTTTTATCTCAGAATATTGAGTCCATTTATGGAGGCCTCCATTGTTAGGTCTATTATCTACTGCTCAGAATGTCATTCACTTAACAGTTGCTACTATAGCTAGGTAGGCTTTCTGTTCCGGCAGTGAGTCCATCCTGCTGCCCTCCTCTCTCTGGGCTATTTTACCCAGGGCAAGAAAAAGGGGGTGGGGGGAGGGTGTTCCCTTGGGTCACCTGTTTTATTATGAAAACAAGGGGATACCTCCTCCGGAGTTAGTAATTCTGAGATGTTACTGGGATGACTTTTAAGTGAGAAATTTATGTTTTAAAAATTCATTCAGGTCATAGTTTTTAAAGTATAGCCTTCGAATATATCACGTGTCAAACGGGCATTATTATACAATCCTCAGACACTTTTAAGGAGTATAAAGAGTCTCTATTCTCTAGACTTTATTTATTGGCTTACTTTAAAAATTATTAGTATAAGGATTATGCTGGATATTAATAGAGTACATGGATGTTATGATGCTCAATTTTGGAAGGTGTTGTGTCTTTCTAATTTATCATAAATAAGAAAGATACATGTAAGGCCTAATACTCCTTTTCCCCTAGAGGGGATGACTCTATTTTATATAATTGAGCGTATTTCAACTTGCTCTATGTCCTAGGCCCTCCAGCCTTTTTACTATTCAGCTAAGTCTGGGTCATTGGTACAGTATAAAAATGTTAAAAAATTTATAGTAATTTATATATTTTTTATACTTACCAATGACCCAGACGGGGATGGCCCTCCCAGGAGTTGGGAACTCATACCTCCCCGCTGAGTACATAGCGCTTACCAGGCACTGGTTATAAGAATGATTAATGGCGCCAATTTCGGGACGTCCTTGACACTGCGCATGCGCAGTAGAGGTGAAGTGTGGAGGGCCATTCAGGACATGTTTTCTTTGGTTTTAGATGCAAATTTGGGGGATTGGGGGGCAAAATTTGTGTTTGGCCCTATATTTTTAAGAGTTAGCACCAGCTAAGTCTGAGTCATTGGTAAGCATAAAAAATATATAAATTACTATAAATTTTTTAACTTTCCGAACTGAGAGGCAGATTTGGACCAAATTTGAGGTGAGGGCTTATTGGGTCACAAGTACTTAATTTATGCAAACATTTTTTTTCTTGTCGCCCCATGGGAACTGCAGAAGCTAAAATAGAAAAAAATTAAAATGCCATTATCTCCAAAACTACACGGCACAGAGAATTCTTATTTGGCGTGAAGCTTCCTTAGGACCAACAGAATGGAATGATCACAAAAAATTGCTATCGGTTTTATCATGGGGTACTTTTCTGGGACTTTGAAAAAGTGCTGAGTCAGCATTTTTTAACACTGTGGGTAATGGGGAAAACATATAAGACTACTTTTCTCCCAAACCACTGCTCCAAAAGCTTTCAAATTTCATATATAACATCTTTGGAAGATTGCTTCACATGTTTATTGAAATCAATTCCATGGGTCCATATTTGGGCTCTCTGTGGGAGCCCAAATGTTTAAATTAGTGCAGTATGAGGAATGTTTTTTAAAAAATCTTCTTCAGATCTACCAATAAGAATCTTTTGATATTTGGTATGCAGCATCCTTAGGGGGGTGAGATTCAAGTTTGTTCAAGCCAAGTCCCTGGGTTCATATTTAGGCTGAAAATTTGGGGTCCCGTTGCGGACTTAGAAATTTTGGACCAAAATCTGGAAATTTTTTGTTTGTTTTTTTTATGTGTTTCGGTCAATTTTAAGACAAAAAAAATTTATTTTTTTTACACTGAAAATTTGGTCTCCGGGTGGGACTTCGAAAATTTTGGACCAAAATCCGGAATTTTTTTTTTTTGTTTTTTTATGTGTTTCGGTCAATTTTAAGACAATTTTTTTTTTTTTTTTACACTGAAAATTTGAGTTCCGGGTGGGACTTAGAAAATTTTGGACCCAAATCCGGAATTTTTTTTGTTTTGCTTTTTATGTGTTTCGGTCAATTTTAAGACAAAAAACAATTTTTTTTTTTACACTGGAAATTTAGGACCAAAATCTGTAATTTTTTTTTTGTTTGTTTTTTATTTGTTTCGGTCAATTTTAAGACTATTTTTTTTTTTTTATACTGAAAATTTGGGGTCCGTGTGGAACTTAGAAAATATTGGACCAAAATCCAGAATTTTTTTGTTTATTTTTTATGCGTTTCGGTCAATTTTAAGACAAAAACAATTTTTTTTTTTTTACACTGAAAATTTGAGGTCCAGGTGGGACTTGGAAAATTTTGGACCAAAATCAGAAATTAGTTTTTTGGTTTTTTATGCGTTTCGGTCAATTTTAAGACAAAATTTTTTTTTTTTTTACACTGAAAATTTGATTTCCGGGTGGGACTTAGAAAATTTTAGACCAAAATCCGAAATTTTTTGTTTGTTTTTTATGCATTTCGGTCAATTTTAGGACAAAAAAAAATTTTTTTTTACACTGAAAATTTGGTGGGACCGGAAATTAGTTTTTTTTGTTTTTTATGCGTTTTGATCAATTTTAAGAAGAAAAAAAATTTTAGGCTGAAAATATTTTGTTTGGGATTTCGAAAATTTCCAAACAAAAATTAAAAAAAAATCTGTTTTTTATGCGTTTATCTCAATTTTGGGACGCAAAAGTGCAGGAACTGAAAATAGAAGGAAAAATCCTGTGTATTGTGTGGGCACAACTGCTTCATCTAGTTGGTATATGCTTTTCTTAGGAGGGGCGTTTGCAGCTTATTCAAATTAAGTCCCTGGTTTGATATTTAGACTACCATGTCAAGTGAGCGCCCTCAGGCCCCCTGGGGCCTCTTGTAACTTAGTGCAATATGAGGGAATTTCTTTAAAAATCTTTCATATTTGGTATACAACATCTCTAGGGGGAGTCAGATTCAGATTTGTTCAAATTGAGAGCCTGGGTTGATATTTGGGTTCCCAAAGGGACCCCAAATTTTAACTTAAGGGAATTTTTTTAGAAATTCTCTTCAGGTTCACCAGTCAGAATACTTTAATATTTGGTATGCAACATCTCTAGGTGGGTCAGATTCTTGGTTCTTTTAATCGGGACCGTGGGTTAATATTTGGGTTCCCTATGGGAGCCCGAATTTGAACTTATTGCAATATGAGGAAATTTTTTAAGAAATCTTCTTCTTCAGGTCCACCAGTCAGAATGCTTTCATATTTGGTATACAAAATCTCTAGGGGGATCAGATTCAGGTTTGTTCAAATGGAGTGCCTGGGTTAATATTTGGACTCTCAAGGAGAGCCGAAATTTTAACTTTTTGCAATACGAGGAATAATCTTTCAAAATCATTCTCAGATCCACCAGTCAGAATCTTTTGATGTTTGGTATATAGCTTCCTTAGGGAGGTCAGATCTAAGTGTTCAAATCATGTCCCTGGATTAATATTTGGACTCCCTATTGGAGCCAGAATTTTAACATAGAACAATATGAGGAATAATCTTTACAAATTTGCCTTTTGAGATACAATCAGAATCCTTTGAGGGTGCAGATTCAATTAGTGCAATACAGTCCCTGGGTTGATATTTGTGTTCCCTATTGGGAGGGGGGGTGGGATTTTAACATAGAGCAAAATTGGTAATATTCTCAAAAGCTTTTTCTCCAGAACCACCAGTCAGAATCTTGTGATATTTGGTACAGAACATCCTTCAAGTTTGTTCAAGTCAAATCCCTAGGTTGATATTTGGATGACCTAGTTTTCCATTATTGTAAATCTGGGCATTATTTCTGTGGTACATCCCAATACTAGAAAAAACAATCATCTGGCATGGACATAAGTAATAAATAAAAAACTTCATTCCTCTGTTGTTTTACTTGCCATAGATTGTAATTAAATCCTTCTTTAAACAACTTAGTTCAGGTGAGCACCTCAGGCCCCATGGGGCCTCTTGTTCATTAGCTTGACTGAGGGAAAATAACAAACATGATCAAGTAAGCATAAAATCAAGGGGAGGCGAAGAACAATGGGGAATTCCAATAACAAGAATGCTGCAAGCTGTGAATCCATGTAAAAAGGAAGTTTCACAAATGTATGCTATGCCAAGAAAGTGAGAATAGTAGCATGTTTTTCTCTCCCACTGGAACAAATTATGGACATTGGTCATTTGGTGGATTCATCTTCACTCGGTTATGTGAATATTATACCAAGCTAGAAGCCTGATATCATGTACCAAGAACAGCTATTCTGTGATGTGGTAGTTAAGGCACTTTTTATGTCAAAAGAATGGAAATTATCACTGACCTGATGTAGTATTCTTTCGGTAAAGGGTTAATTGGAGAAACTCCTTGAATAGTCTGGGATATTTTGGGCCGATCAGTTTTGTCTCAGCACAGGATTCCCTTTGTCAACAGAGAAGTTCTTTAATTTTGACTCCTTCCTTGAAAAGTGCTTGAATTTTGTTGCTATCCTTGAAAAGTACGTGATTTTACAAACCCGCCTTGAAAAGTACTTGAATTCAGTTTACTTATAACCTCTGAGACAAGAAGTTTCATTATGAAGAAAATCTCTTTGATTTCTATATCATATCTTGCGTGGAACAAGGCACCGTGGGCACCTTGTTGTACTCAGGGATGATATATATCTAGCTAGACGTGTTTTACAGTAATTGAGTCTGTGAAGTTGAAATTCTTTGCATTGTTCGTGGTGTACGTTCATATGAAAATTGTAATAGTCCTTGAAAATTGTGGTCAGAGTCTTTGAAAAGTGTAAAAATAGTGCTTGAATTTGATATTCTGGTATTGGTAGGAAGTCTGCTAGCACTAAAACACTTGAAGTCTTTGTAAATTATGTTATGCTATACTGCTCATCAGGAAATACCCATGTTCATGATGGAGTTTTAACTGTAATTGACAACAAGATAGAATTAATTTCATACTGATCCATTTTATAGTGTTTGTTTATGAAAAATATTTATAATAACAGGAAGCTGAACACGAAGCATTGATGGCACAAGTAACAAGCACAACTACCAGCGAAATAATTCCGGAACCAGTAAGCATTATCAGCACTCCTTCAACCACAGTAAAGACAAGCTCATCGACTGTCCTGACACCATCCACAGGTGAGTCTTCTGCCCATTGGTGTGATTCTCTTCTTGGTGTGTACAACTAAATTTTTATAAGATTTACCACTGTTCTGTATACAATAGAATCCTGCTGATTGAATATCCAAGTTATCAGCAAACATCACAAACCTGGAACCATCACTGATACAATTCTATTGGTATTTTGTTCTGGTATCTGTCCATTTCCCAAGCATTATTAGCTCAACTTTGAAGTAAGTCAAATTTGAGGTTATGCCATGGCCCATCGACCATCGTCTGTCCGTCAACAATTCAGTACGGCTCGGGCTAGAGGCCATATTTATGAACCGATTTTACAAAACTTTTTGAGTACCTTTGTTATCACCATGGGAGGAGAACGAGTGTTTTTGAGTCTGAAATTCAAAATGGCCACCAGCAGCCATTTTGTACCTTAGTTAGTGCAACCAGTTTTCTGTACAGAACTTCTGTATGAAAATTCTGATTCGAATAAATTTTTGTCTGAATTTTTAGTAACATGGAATACATCACATATAATACAGGGTTTTTTCTCGCGCAGAAATTCTGCAAATTAGATGAAAAACTTCTTGGGTACCTTTGTTATCACCTTGGGACAGGAATGAGTGTTTTTGGGTGCCTTTGTTATCATTGTGCTATGAGAACAAATATTTTGGGGTTCAGTCAGACCAGGGACCAGCCTAGGGGGGAATTTTAGGGAGACTTCAAGTCTCCCTCCAGAACAAATAGGGAGACTGCAGTGTCATGTAGGGAGACTTCATAGGCAAGTGGGGAAAATTAAGAATATTCATGTACCACCCCCGCCGCCCCTTCATATTTATCCCCGCATTTTAAAAAATGCGGGGATATTGTCATGATCTCCGTCCGTACGTCCATGGACGTACGTACGTCCATACGTCCGTACATCCGTACGTCCGTACATCCGTACTTCCGTACGTCCGGTTTTGTAATTCGAAATGCTGTAACTTTCTACAGTTGTTCGATAGGGTCTGTGCAACCCAAAAATACAACTTTTAAATTTTTGTGCCACCAGGTGGCTTCTGTGGAGCCACTTAAAAAATGCGTTATTTTTTCACTTTTTTGCTGAATACTCCCAACCTATGTAATTCGGAGTTCTAAAATTACACTAGGGTGTTGCTAAATGATCTGTAGATATGTAGGAAGGTTTCGGATTTTTCGGGTGCACGTGGCTGTGCCACCGTAGCCACTTTTGTGTTTTCTTAGACCGTTTCCGGCAAAAGGCTCGTAGGATATGTAATTCGAAATGCTAAATCTATGCTCAGATGTTGAAGTAAGGTCTATAGATGCGCACAGAGGTTTCGGATTTTTCGGGTGCCACGTGGCTGTGCCACCGTAGCCACTTTTGTGTTTTCTTGAACCGTTTCCGGCGAAAGGCTCATAGGCTATGTAATTTGAAATGCTAAAACCATGCTCATATGTTGCAGTAGGGTCTATAGATGCACACAAAGGTTTCGGATTTTTTGGGTGCCACGTGACTGTGCCACCGTAGCCACTTTCGTGTTTCCTTAGATCCTTTTCTTAGACTGTTTCCGGCGAAAGGCTCCTAGGTATGTAATTCGAAACGCTAAAACCATGCTCAAATATTGCAGTAGGGTCTGTAGATGCGCACAAAGGTTTCGGATTTTTCAGGTGCCACGTGGCTGTGCCACCATTGCCACTTTCGTGTTTTCTTAGATCGTTTCCGGCGAAAGGCTCCTAGGGTATGTAATTCGAAACGCTAAAACCATGCTCAAATGTTGCAGTGGGGTCTGTAGATGCGCACGAAGGTTTCGGATTTTTCAGCTGCCAAGTGGCTGCGCTACCGTTGCCACTTTCGTGTTTTCTTAGACTGTTTCCTGCGAAAAGCTCCTAGAGTAGGTATGTAATTCGAAATGCTAAAAGCATGCTCAGATGTTGCAGTAGGGTCTGTAGATGCGCATGAAGGTTTCAGATTTTTTGGGTGCCAAGTGGCTGTGCCACCGTTGCCACTTTCGTGTTTTCTTAGACCGTTTCTGGCAAAAGGCTCGTAGGGTATGTAATTCGAAACACTAAAACCATGCTCAAATGTTGCAGTGGGATCTGTAGATGTGCACGAAGGTTTCAGATTTTTCAGCTGCCACGTGGCTGCGCCACCATTGCCACTTTCGTGTTTTCTTTGACCGTTTCCAGCGAAAGGCTCCTAGGGTATGTAATTCGAAATGCTAAAAGCATGCTCAGATGTTGCAGTAGGGTCTGTAGATGCACATGAAGGTTTCGTATTTTTGGGGTGCCATGTGGCTGTGCCACCGTAGCCACTTTCGTGTTTTCTTAGACCGTTTCCGGCGAAAGGCTCCCAGGGTATGTAATTCGAAATCCTAAAACCATGCTCAAATGTTGCAGTAGGGTATGTAGATGCGCACGAAGGTTTCGGATTTTTTGGGGTACCACGTGGCTGTGCCACCATTGCCACTTTCGTGTTTTCTTTGACCGTTTCCAGCGAAAGGCTCCTAGGGTATGTAATTCGAAATGCTAAAAGCATGCTCAGATGTTGCAGTAGGGTCTGTAGATGCGCATGAAGGTTTCGTATTTTTGGGGTGCCATGTGGCTGTGCCACCGTTGCCACTTTCGTGTTTTCTTAGACCGTTTCCGGCGAAAGTCTCCTAGGGTATGTAATTCGAAATGCTAAAACCATGCTCAAATGTTGCAGTAGGGTCTGTAGATGCGCACGAAGGTTTCAGATTTTTCAGCGGCCATGTGGCTGTGCCACTGTTTCCACTTTCATGTTTTCTTAGACCGTTTCCGGCGAAAGCCTCCTAGAGTATGTAATTTGAAATGCTAAAAGCATGCTCAGATGTTGCAGTAGGGTCTGTAGATGCACACGAAGGTTTCAGATTTTTTGGGTGCCACGAGACCGTACCACCGTTGCCACTTTCGTGTTTTCTTAGACCGTTTCCGGCGAAAGGCTCCTAGGGTATGTAATACGAAATGCTAAAACCATGCTCAAATGTTGCAGTGGGGTCTGTAGATGCGCATGAAGGTTACGGATTTCTGGGGTGCCACGTGGCTGTGCCACCGTTGCCACTTTCGTGTTTTCTTAGACCGTTTCCAGCGAAAGGCTCCTAGGGTACGTAATTCGAAACGCTAAAACCATGCTCAAATGTTGCAGTAGGGTCTGTAGATGCGCACGAAGGTTTTGGATTTTTGGGGTGCCACGTGGCTGTACCACCGTTGCCACTTTCGTGTTTTCTTAGACCGTTTTCTAGAGTATGTAATTCGAAATGCTAAAAGTAGTGTCTGTAGATGCCCACGAAGGTTTCAGATTTTTTGAGTGCCATGTGGCTGTGCAACTGTTGCCACTTTCGTGTTTTCTTAAACCGTTTCCAGTGAAAGGCTCCTAGGGTATGTAATTCGAAATGCTAAAACCATGCTCAAATGTTGCAGTAGGGTCTGTAGATGTGCACGAAGGTTTCGGATTTTTCAGCTGCCATGTGGTTGTGCCACCATTGCCACTTTCGTGTTTTCTTAGACCCTTTCCGGTGAAAGGCTCCTAGGGTATGTAATTCGAAACGCTAAAACCATGCTCAAATGTTGCAATGGGGACTGTAGATGTGCACAAAGGTTTTGGATTTTTTCAGCTGCCAAGTGGCTGTGCCACCGTTGCCACTTTCACGTTTTCTTAGACCGTTTCCGGCAAAAGGCTCCTAGGGTATGTAATTCAAAATGCTAAAACCATGCTTAAATGTTGCAATGGGGTTTGTAGATGCACTGGAAGGTTTCGGATTTTTCAGGTGCCATGTGGCTGTGCCACCATTGCCACTTTCGTGTTTTCTTAGACCATTTCCGTCGAAAGGCTCCTAGAGAATGTAATTCAAAATGCAAAAACCATGCTGAGATGTTGCAGTAGAGCCTGTAAATGCACAGGAAGGTTTTGGATTTTTTAGGTGCTACGTGGCTGTGTCACCGTTGCCACTTTTGTGTTTTCTTAGACCATTTCCGGCGAAAGGCTCCTAGGGTATGTAATTCGAAATGCTAAATGCATGCTCAAATGTTGCAATAGGGTCTGTAGATGCGTACAAAGGTTTCAGATTTTTCAGGTGCCACGTGGCGGTGCCACAGTTTTGCTTTCATGTTTTCGTAGACCGTTTCCGGCAAAAAGCTCCTCGAGTATGTAATTTGAAATGCTAAAACTATGCTCAAATGTTGCAGTATGGTCTGAAGATGTGCACGAAGGTTTCAGATTTTTGTGGTGCCACGTGGCTGTGCCACCGTTGCCACTTTCATGTTTTCTTAGACTGTTTCCGGCGAAAGGCTCCCAGGGTACATGTATGTAATTCGAAACGCTAAAGCCATGCTCAAATGTTGCAGTGAAGTCTGGAGGTGCGCACTAAGCTGTGTCACCTGTGCCACTCAATATGATTTTAGTGTGTCATATAATACATTTCATCTTTGTATCAAGCATTCATACAAAGTCAAGGATGCAAATGCGGGGATACACTATAGTGTGCTTTGCACACAAGTGACACCATCTAGTTTCAATTTGTGGTCCTCCATTAATGTCCAAATAATCCAGGTCCAGTTGTCTATGATGCGTCTGTGCCAGGTTAAAAAATCACAAAGTAATTATTGATTGAAAATCCCCCACTGCTACCATCTCCTTCATGACCCCTCCCCTCTTCTTCGTGCCAATCCCCCAGCACCCTCTACTAAGCTAATAATTTCCTAAGTCTGAAAGTGTGAACAGGACCAGATGTAAGAAGGTTGCTTGGGAGATACTTTGTTAGTTAATAAACAAAATAAATTCTGGGGTTGAGTAAAAGAAATGTCATTCCGCATCATTTTTATGGCATTCCGAGTCATTTTGTGTCATTTCGGTGTTTAGGAGGACCCTTTTTCAAGATCGTCCACATGCACACTTGTGTCCTGTACAAAGCTTTTCTTGTCATCACTAAAGCTTTTTTTCATGTGTTTCAATTCCATTCGTGTTTTTCTGGGAATAGACAGCCCAACAGTTAACAGTCGTCAGAAAAACAAAATGAAAATACTGTGTTATAAAATACGTCCGTTGTGTATACATTTTCGGCATCCTAAGCAACGTAACCTACTTTCAAACTGGGTTATTTTGTTGAGTCGCGTAAGTCACCTATTTTCGTTTCGACGCATGAAGCTCCGACTGAAACGCAACTGAATAGAAATAAAAAAATCCGCCAAAAGGGACAATGGACAATTGATTGTCGTGTGATTTCAAATAAATGGACGTTTATTTGACGAATTAAAATGCACATTTATCACACTCGAGCACATTCGATTTATGAAAATAATAGTTTTCATGTAAACCTCGCATCACTCAGTTCAGCCTTTCCTCATTTTGGCCAATTTTTAGAGGGCGACTTGTAATCGCCCCGACTATTTTTCTAGATGACTTTGGGCTTAGAAGGGCGACATAATCACCCTATTCGCCCTCACGGCTGATCCCTGAGTCAGACCCACTCTGGGACTCAAAGATTTCTTTTCTAGTTTAGCATCTAACTGTTGCCCACTTTTACAATACTTTACCTATACATTTGTTATAGGCTACGGTCAGCATTTATGTTCAGAGCGTTACAATACTTTATATGTACCTTTGTTATCAGGTCATTACCTAGATGTGTGTCATTGCTGTGTCACATACTATACATGTACATGTCTTACACAAGTTGAGCTAAAGTGTCATTGACACTTTCATTATGTATTGAGGCATACATTTAAAAATGACCATCCTCTTCGATGTGTTTAGTTTCAGCAGCAGTCATCTGATACCTTCAGAGAATTGGAATTTGAATGTTGCTATAACTGTTTTTGCAGTAAAAAGATAACAATAACTTGCACTTTTCTACCAGTATCTTTAATTGTTTTTGTAAGCACTTGTTATCAAAAACTCTCTTTGTCTAAGGGATTTATTCTGACATTATTATTAACAACATTTCATTGAAATTAGAATTTTCTTGTAATTTATATTTCCTTATATGCCTACTACACCAACACAACATGCCTTTTCTTATCCACTTCTCTTTTTTGAAAAAAATAATCATCTCGATGCAACCCAAGAATTTACCCTAGGAAGGCTATAAAATGAATTGGGCTGATCAGGAGTTTAAAGTGCATGGCACATTTTTCTGATGTCCACTATTCTGCTCAATCGGAGTACATCTGTGTTCTATTCCGGTTATTTTACACAAACATTTCCTTATTTTCTGCCATTTTGTCAGCTCTCTTAAAACATTATGGAACAATGTAACAATTTTCAAGGAAAGCCAAGTGAGAATTCAATTGGAAAGCATGGAAAACGGAGCAATGCCCATTCCAGTTAGGGTCATAAGCTATTTTTTTGAAGCTGAAAATCATAAAAAAGTTGTTGTTTAACCCTCTGCACTCTGATGTTAAAATATAAAAAATTCAGCCTGAAATACACAGAACGACACAAATTTCATCAAAACCATATCGTGTGACCCCTCATTCATTGAGCTCGTTCCAATGAGGGTTCACACAATATAGATTTTTATACTGTACCAATGACCCAGACATAGCTGGTGCTAACTCTTAAAATATAGGGCCAAACACAAATTTTGCCCCCCAATCCCCAAAATTTGCATCTAAAACTAAAGAAAACATGTCCTGAAAGGCCCTCCACACTTCGCCCCTACTGCGCATGCGCAGTGTCAAGGACGTTCCGAAATTGGCGCCATTAATCATTCTAAGTTTGGCCCTTCATCAGTTAACATCTGACTGATCTTTGTGCTTATAAATCTCAGTTTAAATGATGCCAGACACATAAATATTAGTGAAATGGTGATTCTAAGGAGGATAGAGAAGGAGGAGAGGAAAAGAATGTGTGTCAGAATATTATCAGGGCTGTAACTTAAAATTTTTTAATGAAATTATGTTAAGTTACCTATTTTCAAGGCAGCAGCCATTTTGTTGTCATTCTGATTATTTAGTTACACTGTTTTTTTAAGTGTTTTCCTCTCTCCCTGTCCTTTAAGTTCCCCCTTGCTATTCTCCCATGCTTTTGGCATAGTTTTTGTAATTATTATTACTAAATTTTCTTGGGAGTTTTAGCTGAATAACAGAATGAATTCTGTTCTTTCCCCATGTTTACGTCTTCACCTAGGGGTGGTTAGGCGTTGTGTTCTGCATCTACCATCTGATGTTCTGCAGTTTCTTCCCTGGAAGTCTCTGTTTTGCATCAGATAGTGTATTTTTGGTAACTGATTTCGGGCCTGGGTGCCTGGAGTCTTATTTTAGTGTTTTTACACTCATTGTTTACATTTTCAACAGCCCTCTGTGTGAGGGGGGATTTCTAAAAAATAATATCTTGATGTTATTTTAATCATAACTAGATACATTATTATTGTTCGTAAGTGTTGAATAAATTGTTTAAAATATTTTTAAAATTTTTGTCCACACTTAGGCTTGGGATCCATTGGGGCTCAACGTTACTTTTCAGAAACTTGGGCTGTTCTGAAAAAATATTTTTTTCAAAATATTTTGATTTCAATTATTTTTTCTATATCAATGGATCATATTATTATTATGTATTTTGATTGCCAGGGGTTAGTGCGAGTACCAGGACTTGTTTTCTTTTCACATTGAAAGGATATTGATCAATTGTTTTAAGAGGAAGTCTTCCTCTGACTTTATTATCATTCTATATGTGGTCAGTGTACTCGCATTAACTCCTGTTCTGTATCATATGATTTCGATGACAATATGGGAAGCGTATGTCACGGTATGTTGTTGGGGATTTGGACACTCCGGTCCTTTCCCCGCAGGGTCACTCTACTTTATCAATTTCTATTTCAGACGATCAAGATTAGGGTGATGTATCTGTGATGTCTTCCAACAGTGTGCCTCCGTCGTCACAATTAATGAAGGGCTAGCGGAAAAGTGCTCATGTAAATACGCCAATTGCCTAAGAGGACCCTAGTAGGTTCGACGGCCTTTGACGTCCGCTAGCTCGCCCGGTGTAGCGTCCATTCACCGAATGGTTCGGCAGCCGGGTTCGTCCGTTGCGGTCTAGAAGGAATTTTGGGGTGATGCGAGCACTATAAACTAACCTAATGCACACCCAGTGACGGCGGATCGGAGGGAGAACGCAGGAAGCCTTTTAGTCCGGTTCATAGCTCGTTCCGGTCCATCCGGACGGCAAGCGAGAGAGGCCCCTCTCTCGTTCAACAACATCTGGCCCCAGATGTTGTGGTACAAAATGTGTCGTAAGCGGAGCATACGTCCGTCGCTCGGGACGCTCCGTTGTATAGGCAGTCCGCTGAGACTGCTAAGGCTTCCTCTTCTCGTCAGCGCACACGACCGCACCTTGGCTGCGTGACCGCCGATATATTACCAGCTTCGCCGATCAAGGATTCTTCGGCGACCAGGTCACACCATCCGGTAGCCAGGGACACGAGGCCTGCAGACTCCGGACGTTCGCATAGGAAGTGTGCGGGAGTCAACGTACACGGAGCTTCCGGCGGCAATGCATCGTAAGACCGCTACTGCACAGGCCTCGGGAACGGACGTGCTTTCCTTAATAGCACAGTTTATCGCAGCATACCAGCATCAACTGAATCTGTCGCATATATTTTATCCGACGATGCTGGGTCGGGACGCTCCGCGGAAGCGGGTACGGACGTCCGAAAGTTTCATCCGGTCCGACGGGATACCAAAAGGGATTCGGAGGATTTCGAGCTTTCCCTTTTGGAACAACATATGCTGTTGTGTATGTCATCTGACTTGGTCTTCTCCAGCTTCTTTCGTCGGACCAGAATGCTGCGATGCCGGATAAGAAACTGATAGCGTCGGTGGACTTAGAAATTTTTGGTTCGGTTCAGGGACATCATCCCTCAGTTCCGACATAGTCCAATAATGTCACACAAACTTTTGAATTATTGAACGACGCTATATATATTATTATTTTATGCTTGCTAACCAAGCATTTCTGGTTTCTTGTTCGAAGAGTTATGGAGATGTCTTTCAAAAGTGTGCCTCTGTCGTCATAGTTAATGAAGAGTTAGCGGCAATAAGTGCTCATGGAATATGTCTATCGCCTACAGAGTGACATTCGCTAGCTCACCCGGTGTAGCGTACATTCATCGAATGGTTCGGCTGCCGGGTTCGTCCGTTGCGGTCTAGGAAGGAGATTTGGGTGATGCGAGCACTTTAATTACTTTAGTACTCACCCAGTGACGGCAGATTGAGGACAGATCGGAGGAAGCCTGTTAGTCCGGTTCCTGGCTGGTCCAGGTCCGTCCGGGCTGTGAGCGAGAGAGGTCCCTCTCTCGCCCAACAACATAGGGGACCGCATGTTGTGGTTCAGATATTTTACATTCGGAGCATATGTCCGTTGGTCGGGACGCTCCGTTATATTGACAGTCCGAGAGACTGTCTTTAATGCTTCCTCATCCTCACACGAGGGCACACGACCGCACATTGGCTACGTGACCTCGAGTATCCGATCAGTTTCGGCATTCAGTGATTCCACGGCGAATAGGTCGCGCCATCCGGTAGCCAAGGGACACGAGGCCTATACACTCCGTTCGCTCGCATATTGGTAGTATGCACGGGGTAGCGATCACGGAGCTTCCAGCGGCAATGCATCGTAAGACCGCTTCTCCTCAGGCCTCAGTGACGGACGTGCTATCCGAGTTAGCACAGTTGTTTCGCAGCATCCCAGCAATTGACAGTTTCTTGGTCGAATCAGGAATTATCCGACGGCGCTGGGTCGGTGCGGTCCGCGGTTGCATCAGGTACGGACGACCGAACGCTTTATAGGGTCCGACAGGATGGCGAAAGGGATTCGAAAGATTTCGAGTTTTCCCTTTAGTAGTATCGGAAGATGCCTTTCATATCTTTTGGCATTATCTTCCAGTGATTATTATTTCGGACTTCATTGCTGCGATCTTGGATAAGAGACTTATAGCGTCATTGGACTCGGATTTTTCGATCGGTTTGGGGACATTGTCCCTGACTTACCGACGTAGTCCAATATTGTCATTACAACATGTGTTTTATTTTTCGACGCTATATATATATATACAAGCCTGCTACTAAGCATGATAGTTTAGTTTCTTGTCCGCGTTGCTCATTTCTGCCATTTTATCATTTATACAAATAGTTTATTTTGGCAGAGCAGGGCATACCGAGAGTTCATATGCGTCTAGACGGTGTGATTAAAACTGCATATATTCTTTTTCGCCGTTTATGTCTTTTCCAATTTCAATGTTGGGAACGACATTATGTATAGTAGACTTAACTTAGACGCTTTATTATACGTAATCCGCCTTACTGAGGCGTTATCATTACGTCTTCAAGAAAAGATTTACGGGATATTATTCTCAATGTAATTTCTTTTGAGGGCAGTAGTTTGTTCACGTATAACTCCGCCCTTCAGTGGCTGATTGGAGTTAGTTAGACGTGACGCAGCCCTAGCTACATCCACTCGCGTGGATAGTAAGGTTAAGAACTCTCTCAGAGTCTCTTCGTTCTCGGAGGAGCTTCTCTTCGACGGCAACTTTTCGGCAATCCATGAATTGCTCGATTTACACGTTCTCTTGTCTATCTAGTGTTACAAGAGATTCAGACTGGGGCAAACATTCGGTGGTTGACTCAGAGAGTGCCGCCGCAGTTGCCGGACCCGAGTGTGGCTGTTATGACGGTTGCCAGTCATACAGATTGGGATATAATACTGATCCCTACGGATTCGAAGTGCCAGGGTCTTTGGGTTCCGCAGTCTTTTAGCAATCAGTTTTCTTCCGCGGAATAATGTTTTTTAGGCTTGCTTTATGTCATTGCATGAACATTATTCAGAAACGCATGCCCAAATTCCTGTCCTTTAATTCGACAGTAGTGGCGTATCTCCGGAACCAGGGAGGCACTCTTTCGTTTCCGTTATTCAATTTAATGGAAAGAATCCGTCTGTTGGTTATAGTACACCAAGTTCAGTTTTGGTCCGTCATATTCCGGGTCGTCTGATTGTTTTATCCGACTCCCGTTCTCTTACGGGCCGCTTGTTGCTGTCAGAATGGACTCTCAACAAACAAGTATTCAATCAGATTTGCTATCTATGGGAGCGCCCAATGATGATTTATTTATGACACAGCTTGCTAATCAATTGCAGACGTATGTGTTGGCTTGTCCAGATCTCTGAGCTAATATTCTTAACGCTCTATTGATCTATAGGACGGAATGATAGGATACGCGTATCCTCCGGCGCTGTTGTTTTAGCAGGTATTGCTAAGATAAACAACCACAATACATTTCTGTTGATAGCATCTCTATCTTCACAGAGATCATGAGTAATTTTCTCTCTTGTCTACTGTGGGTTTTAACGTGAAATCTTCCTCTATGTGAGGATCTTTTTCACTGGGTAAATCGTGTCATCTTTATCACAACCTGCAAGGTCGCAACCTTCATGTATTCCGTTGTGTGGTCCGTATTGCATTGTAAGCACTGTACTGGACGAGCTTTGGACGCGATTTCTTACTATAGAAGATCCTCTTCTTCGCTATTCTATGCGGCTAAAGTGGAGGCTCTTCCGTCGTGGTGTAGGGATCATTATGTTCATATTGTTGATCCCTCCATACTACTCATTGCTATTTTTTAGTATACTTGTTTCACAAGATCTACTGCAGCCTGTTATTATTTAGGTTATAGGTTTATGTTACCTCATACCTATGCACTCTACGATAGTTTACAATTGAGTCTTTTGTCTCTTTATCTAAGTCAGTTAGTAACTTTTTGATAAATAGACTTAGAATCTTTAGATTAAATTCCTATACGGATTTTAACTTCGGTTCTTATTTAGCTAAGTAATCATTTGAGCCTCTGGAAACAGTAGTTTTCAAATTCTGACCTTTTAGACAGTAATTCTGTTGGTTTCTCTTTTACTGTAGAGTCAGTGAGTTTCATGCACTATCGATGGATGATTTTCACTTTCATAGTTTCGGAATCAATACTTCCGTTACTATTTAGGTTGGATTGTTGCATAAGAGTTAGGCTCCTATTATCCGGAACCTATTATTTTAAGGTCCTTCCGTCTTCGTATGGGCATAGGCCTTTACTCTTTCCGGGTACAGTTTATGTATTTATAAACAGATTTCTGTTTATTACTCTGGGCGTAAGCTTCTTCTGTCTTTGATGTCTAGTAGAAGGACGTTACGCTCCATTTTATTGTTAATGGATTCTATTAACTATCGGTACTGCTTATAGTATATCATTGACTTAGCAGTTGTGCTTAAGATTTCGGCTCATGAAGTAAGAGTTCTTCTACTTCTTGGGCTTACATTAATAGTGTCGCTATTATAGATTTTTGAAGGCCGCTCATTGCGCTCAGCCATCCACATTCATGAATTTTATCTCAGAAATATCGAGTCCATTTCTGGAGGCCTCTATTGTTAGGTCTATTATCTACTGCTCAGAATGTCATTCACTTAACAGTTGCTACTATAGTTAGGTAGGCTGTCTGTTTCGGCAGTGTCTCCGTTCGGCTGCCCTCTTCGCTCTGGGCTATTTGACCCAGGGCAAGAAAAAGGGGGGGGGGGGGGGGGGGGGGAGGGTGTTCCCTTGGGTCACCTGTTTTACTATGAAAACAAGGGGATACCTCCTCCGGAGTTAGTAATTCTGAGCTGTTATTGGGATGGTTGTTTAGTGAGAAGTTTAGGTTTTTAAAATTCATTCAAGTCTTAGTTTTTAAAGTATAGCTTTTGAATATTGCATATGTCAACGGACATGATTATGCAATCCTCAGACACTTTTAGGAGTATAAGAGTCTCTATTCTCTAGACTTACTTTATTTATTGGCTTACTTTAAAAATTATTAGTATAAGGATTATATTGGATATTAATAGAGTACATGGATGTATGAAGCTCAATTTTGGAAGGTGTTGTATCTTTCTAATTTATCATAAATAAGAAAGATACATGTAAGGCCTATTACTTCTTTTCCCTACAGGGGATGACTCTATTTTATTTTATTGAGCGTATTCCATTTTGCTCTATGTCCTTGGCCCTCCAGCCTTTTTACTATTCAGCTATGTCTGGGTCATTGGTACAGTATAAAAATGTTAAAAAATTTATAGTAATTTATATATTTTTTATATTTACCAATGACCCAGACGGGGATGGCCCTCCCAGGAGTTGGGAACTCTTGCCTCCCCGCTGAGTACATAGCGCTTACCAGGCACTGGTTATTAGAATGATTAATGGCGCCAATTTCGGAACGTCCTTGACACTGCGCATGCGCAGTAGGGGCGAAGTGTGGAGGGCCTTTCAGGACATGTTTTCTTTAGTTTTAGATGCAAATTTTGGGGATTGGGGGGCAAAATTTGTGTTTGGCCCTATATTTTAAGAGTTAGCACCAGCTATGTCTGGGTCATTGGTAAGTATAAAAAATATATAAATTACTATAAATTTTTTAACTTTTGTTGCAATCTTTGGGGAAAATCTGATAAACTAATTTTGAAAATAATAAATTTTGATATTGTCTGCGTTGGGTAAAGGTTTTTCGAGCCGCATTATCAAGGCATGCTAATTCGTTCCGACTGTGATGCCTCGAGTCTCGATTGTGGTGCATGTGTTCATATATCTGAACAGTTTTCGATATACTGGTATACCGTGGTATTTTTTTGAATACCGATACCGATATTCAGTTTTGAATATCGTGCAGCCCTACCAGACTAGCTAATCCAAAAATTAATCCAGGGCCAAACACAAATTTTGCCCCCCAATCCCCCAAATTTGCATGCAAAACCGAAAAATTGAGGTCCTATGTGGTCCACCATACTTTTCAGATCTGCACATGCGCAGTATCCAGGAAGACACCGAAATTGGCACCAACCATCGTTCTTTGTTTGGCCCTAAAGTCAGCAACAATGAACTGACTTCTGTGCTTTTAAATCTCATTTTTGAGGATGCCAGACACAAATCAATGGTAAAATTGGTGGATCCAAGGACATAATTGGATGATGGAAATGAACAACGGTGGTTAGGAACATTCAGGGCTGTAACTTTATAATTTTTATCAAAATTATTTCATGTTTTCCAATTTCGGGACATGTGCCTGACGTCATCATTCTTGCTAATGATTTATCCACTGTTTGTTAAGTGTTCCTTCCCTATCCTTTCTTGAAGCCCTCCTGTTAAACTCCCAAGCTTTTTGGCTTATTTTTATTGACATTTGTTATTAAATTTCTTACGAGTTTAACATGTTTTACAGAATGTTTATTCTGTTTATTCCCATGGTTACGCCCTCACCCTAGGGGTGTTGGGTCGTTTGGGTCATGCATCTTCTATCTGATGTATCGTATTTTTATACTGTACCAATGACCCAGACATAGCTGGTGCTAACTCTTAAAATATAGGGCCAAACACAAATTTTGCCCCCCAATCCCCAAAATTTGCATCTAAAACCAAAGAAAACATGTCCTGAATGGCCCTTCACACTTCACCTCTACTGTGCATGCGCAGTGTCAAGGACGTTCCGAAATTGGCGCCATTAATCATTCTAAGTGTGGCCCTTCATCAGTTAACATCTGACTGATCTTTGTGCTTGTAAATCTCAGTTTAAATGATGCCAGACACATAAATATTAGTGAAATGGTGATTCTAAGGAGGATAGAGAAGGAGGAGAGGAAAAATGTGTGACAGAATATTATCAGGGCTGTAACTTAAAATTTTTTAATGAAATTATGTTAAGTTACCTATTTTCGTGGCAGCAGCCATTTTGCTGTCATTCTGGTTATTTAGTTACACTGATTTTTCAGTGTTTTCCTCTCTCCCTTTCCTTCAAGTCCCCTCTTGCTATTCTCCCATGCTTTTGGCATAGTTTCTGTAATTATTATTACTAAAATTTCTTGGGAGTTTTAGCTGAATAACAGAATGAATTCTGTTCTTTTCCCCATGTTTACGTCTTCACCTACGGGTGGTTAGGCGTTGTGTTCTGCATCTGCCATCTGATGTTCTGCAGTTTCTTCCCTGGAAGTCTCTGTTTTGCATCAGATAGTGTATTTTTGGTAACTGATTCAAGCCTGGGTGCCTGGAGTCTTATTTTAGTGTTTTTACACTCATTGTTTACATTTACAACAGCCCTCTGTGTGAGGGGGGGATTTCTTGAAAATAATATCTTGATGTTATTTTAATCATAACTAGATACATTATTATTGTTCGTAAGTATTGAATAAATTGTTTAAAATATTTTTAAAATTTTTGTCCACACTTAGGCTTGGGATCCATTGGGACTCAACGTTACTTTTCAGAAACTTGGGCTATTCTGAAAAAATATTTTTTCAAAATATTTTGATTTCAATTATTTTTTCTATATTAATGGATCATATTATTATTATGTATTTTGATTGCCAGGGGTTGGTGCGAGTACCAGGACTTTGTTTTCTTTTCACATTGAAAGGATTTTGATCAATTGTAATAAGAGGAAGTCTTCCTCTGACTTTTTTAATCATTCTATATGTGGTCAGTGTACTCGCATTAACTCCTGTTCTGTATCGTATGATTTTGATTACAACATGGGAAGCGTATGTCACGGTATGTTAGTGGGGAATTGGACACTCCGGTCCTTTCCCCGCAGGGTCACTCTACTTTATCAATTTCTATTTCAGACGATCAAGATTAGGGTGATATATCTGTGATGTCTTCCAACAGTGTGCCTCCGTCGTCACAATTAATGAAGGGCTAGCAGAAAAGTGCTCATGTAAATACGCCAATTGCCTAAGAGGACCCTAGTAGGTTCGACGGCCTTTGACGTCCGCCAGCTCGCCCGGTGTAGCGTCCATTCATCGAATGGTTCTGCAGCCGGGTTCGTCCGTTGCGGTCTAGAAGGAGTTTTGGGGTGATGCGAGCACTATAAATCAACCAAATGCACACCCAGTGACGGCGGATTAGAGGGAGAACGGAGGAAGCCTTTTAGTCCGGTTCATAGCTCGTTCTGGTCCATCCGGACGACGAGCGAGAGAGGCCCCTCTCTCGTACAACAACATCTGGCCCCAGATGTTGTGGTACAAAATGTTTCGCATTCGGAGCATACGTCCGTTGCTCGGGACGCTCCGACATATAGGCAGTCCGGAGTAGACTGTCAATAAGGCTTCCTCATTCTCATGGTAGCGCACACGACCACTCTTGGCTATGTGACCTCGGATATCCAGTCAGCTTCGCCAGTCAGAGAATCATCGGCGACCAGGTCACACCATCCGGTAGCCAGGGACACGAGGCCTGCAGACTCCGGACGTTCGCATAGGAAAGTGTGCGGGAGTCAACGTACACGGAGCTTCCGACGGCAATGCATCGTAAGACCGCTACTGCACAGGCCTCGGGAACGGACATGCTTTCCTAAATAGCACAGCTTATCGCAGCATCCCAGCATCAACTGAATCTGTCGCATATTTTTTATCCGACGATGCTGGGTCGGGACGCTCCGCGGAAGCGGGTACGGACGTCCGAAAATTTCATCCGGTCCGACGGGATACCGAAAGGGATTCGGAGGATTTCGAGCTTTCCCTTTCAGAACAACATATGCTGTTGTGCATGTCATCTGACTTGATCTTCTACAGCTTCTTTCGTCGGACCAGAATGCTGCGATGCCGGATAAGAAACTGATAGCGTCGGTGGACTTAGAAATTTTTGGTTCGGTTCAGGGACATCGTCCCTCAGTTCCGACATAGTCCAATAATGTCACACAAACTTTCGAATTATTGAACGACGCTATATATATATTATTATTATATGCTTGCTATTACCAAGCATTTCGGGTTTCTTGTTCGCAAAGTTACGGAGATGTCTTTCAAAAGTGTGCCTCTGTCGTCATAGTTAATGAAGAGCTAGAGGCAATAAGTGCTCATGGAATATGTCTAGCGCCTAAGAGGTCCCTTGTAGGATCGACGGAGTGACATTCGCTAGCTCACCCGGTGTAGCGTACATTCATTGAATGCTTCGGCTGCCGGGTTCGTCCGTTGTGGTCTAGGAAGGAGATTTGGGTGATGCGAGCACTATAATTACTTTAGTACTCACCCAGTGACGGCGGATTGAGGACAGATCGGAGGAAGCCTGTTAGTCCGGTTCCTGGCTTGTCCAGGTCCGTCCGGGCTGTGAGCGAGAGAGGTCCCTCTCTCGTCCAACAACATAGGGGACCGCATGTTGTGGTTCAGATATTTTACATTCGGAGCATATGTCTGTCGGTCGGGACGCTCCGTTATATTGACAGTCCGAGAGACTGTCGATAATGCTTCCTCATCCTCACAGCAGGGCACACGACCGCACATTGGCTACGTGACCTCGAGTATCCGATCAGTTTCGTCATTCAGTGATTCCACGGCGAATAGGTCACGCCATCCGGTAGCCAAGGGACACGAGGCCTATACACTCCGTTCGCTCGCATATTAGTAGTATGCACGGGGTAACGATCACGGAGCTTCCAGCGGCAATGCATTGTAGGACCGCTTCTCCACAGGCCTCAGTGACGGACGTGCAATCCGAGTTAGCACAGTTTTTTCGCAGCATCCCAGCAATCGACAGTTTCTTAGTCGAATCAGGAATTATCTAACGGCGCTGGGTCGGTGCGGTCCGCGGTTGCATCAGGTACGGACGACCGAACGCTTTATAGGGTCCGACAGGATGGCGAAAGGGATTCGAAAGATTTCGAGTTTTCCCTTTTGTAGCATCGGAAGCTGCCATTCATATCTTCTGGCATTATCTTCCAGTGATTGTTATTTCGGACTACATTGCTGTGATGTTGGATAAGAGACTTATAGCGTCATTGGACACGGAATTTTGGATCGGTTCAGGGACATTGTCCCTGACTTACCGACACAGTCCAATAATGTCATTAGAACATGTGTATTATTTATCGACGCTATATATGCATATAAGCCTGCTACCAAGCATGATAGTTTAGTTTCTTGTCCGCAATGCTCATTTCTGCCTTTTTTATCATTTATACAAATAATTTATTTTGGCAGAGCAGGGCATACCGAGAGTTCATATGCGTCTAGACGGCGTGGTTAAAGACTGGAAATATTCTTTTTCGCCGTCTATGTCTTTTCCAACCACAATGTTGGAAACGACAATGATGCCTATAGCGGGGGAGGAATTCGCTAGAATTGTGCACTTGGTGATACCTTCCTGAAATTTGGCATGATGTAAGGGTAGGCATCAGAGATTTCAAAATCGATCGGCTACAAGTTGGCACCATCCTCTAGCCACCACTAGCAGCGAAATCCAAAATGGCCGCCAAGCGGATCGAAAAAAAGCTATTTTCGCCGATCGCACAACTGAAGCTCCAAACCTAACACCATACATGTGCTGTAATTGATGTGAATGATGGAGTGAAGCCCTTGGAACAAGTTGGGGGGAAGATTAATGGATAATGGGATCAGAATTTCCGTCGATGTGTGCGTCTGTGTGTCTGACTGTCAGTATGATCGTCCGTCCGTAGATAAATTAGTGTTGAATGTTTCTCGGGAATGCAGTGGTCAAATGAACATGGTATGAGAGATTCCTGTCAACACATGAACAAGGGTACTCGATAGTATGCAGCAGTGGGGATACTTGGACATTTGATAATCCAATTAAAGTGACAGTCTATTCTCAACTTCCGGCATTTTCGATAGATTTATTTTCTAAGAAAATAAAACTATCAAATTTCTAGAGGAGTTCTGGTTCAATCTCAACACCATAGCGACACGTCTGCCAGCAAGGGCAGTGCTGGAATGAACTCGGGATGCATTAGTTCCCGTTGTTAATTATACAATGTTATCTTGCCAGTATAGAACATTGGCAAAATGGGACTAGAAGGGGTGAGTGTATGTTTGCAGTCATTCGAGGTACAGGAATATTTTTTGACTACAAGTAGTATTCTTCATTTTCGGCCAGTTAAGATGTGGTGTGTTCCAAGTCAGGATTAATGTTGCCGACACTTAATGCCCATCCCTCATGGTATGCTACTTTACCAGGGATATAGAGATATAGCCACCACTGGGAGCCAAAACATGACCTTTGATGTCGATGAGTGGTCGAAATGTTTTAGCGAATAACTTATCGAAATATGATCCGGTATGGCAATTTGATACCTTACGTTAGATTTATTAGATCAACTCAGGTATGGATTCATTGAGACATGAGTGCGCTACAAGATGAAGGATTTCCAAGTTGATTTGCTATGGAGTAGGAACTGACTAGTCACATGTGGCCTATGGCCAGAGAAAGACAAGGATACCATAGATGAACACACGGGTGAACGAAGGTATCAACTGTTGTACAGAGGCAAAATAGTTGGGGATATTGTATCATGCTATGCATGAATTAACACCGTCTTGTGCAGTAAATAACAGACTATTTTCCGAAATCTAAAACTGTATTCCTATACCCCGGACAATGTAGCAAGCCACATGGGATGAACATTTGTTAGCAAAATCAACTCAACTAGAAACATGACATGTGTTAACTGGCCGAAAATGGAAAAAAAAATACCAGAATAGGAGATGACTGGTCCTAACATGACAGTATACTACTCAATATTGTTACAACAGCCACCTTCACACTTACACAAAGGTGTGCACCTTAATCCAGCTTTCAAGCATTTGCAATTGCCCTTGCAGGCCTTGGCACAACTACAGTGGAGCATCAGTGCACATGCAGCACTTGCGTCTCCTAGGTGAGTCCAAAATGGGACCAGAATATTGAGACGTGGATTCCACTCCCATCCGTACTGTGATGGGTCTGGCACACATAAGTGTTTCTGCAGAGCACGATGCCAAATGAAAGATGACACAAGAATTACCCTTTTTACATGTTGATACAGAGCTGCTTTGGTGGGCGGGATGTTTTCCATAGACTTAAGGCCATGTGTGAACATATGCCGTCTCGCATCATTGACACGTGTACTGACACAACTGTTACTGTACATCTGTATGGTGAGTTTTTCGATATGCTGCATATGAGGGGAATCCTCTGAAAAGACTTGCGGATTCTCAGTCAATTCTATCATCATTTCAGTTGATGCGGGAAAATTCATCCATGCATTCCATCCTGTCTTCTTCCCAATGCCGAGCATGCTGGATGTTACATCACAACCTGTGAAGGCGTGGAAGAAAGTCAGGGCCTTACAGTAATCAGGTCCAAGTTGTGAAGCTATCTCATGAATTGGCATATCTTTATATGCCTTTCCAATTCCAAACCCAATCCACAGCTCACTGAGTCCAAGGTCACGGAATGTTGCGAAATGGTGCAAAGACAGAATGACGACATCAGAATCAACCGTGCGAAGAAAAGCTATTTTGTGACCTTGTGAGACTGCATGGTTGAGATGAAGCATCATGCGCGTGTCTGCTTCCTCGTGGTTCGATGGAGATATGTCACATAAGCTAACATCCTTATTGCATAGTACATATTCTCCTGATGTCGTTAACAACTGGTACTCGGATGTTGATGTTAATTTCAGCAGTTCAGCAGACAGGAACTTGAAAAATTCGTCTTTATTCTCACTAACTTTCAAGAATGCCTGCCAATTCTTCCCTTTAGGTAAAGGGACGTTCTCGGACACCCGTATCAACCTAACTGCTGTCTCACCGAGGCGTTTTGCTCGCGTCTGATTCTTCAAACTGCCTTCGGGGTAACAGTCATAGATCGCATCAACCCTTGTGGTGTTCGTGTTAATCAGAGATTCGATGTATGGCAATAATTGCAATCGAGCATATTCTCCAAACAGATCCGCTTTCTGTGGTTTGATTACATGGACTACAGCAGGCATATCCAAGATGACAACTGAAGCTTGTCTAGCTGCTGAATTCTTCCCTTGTGCAGGAATAGCTGGTAAACAATTGAGAATTTGAGATTTTGTCCCACTCCGTAGCTTACCTCTATCGGATAATGCTGGCGGATCACGTGCATTCTCGTGCATGAAAAACTCATCCATGTTTGAATCAGGCCGGGCTTGCAGTGAAACGAACATCTGGGTAACTATTGCGGCAGTTGCTTTACTTGACATGAGTTTGTCTCGGCCTTTGTCCAGGTTGGCTGGGGGTGGGTTAAGGAAGGTATATATATTTGCCTTGGGAATAACATCATTCAGGGGTACGGTGCATTCCACAAGCCTTTCCTTCAAGAAAGTGGAATATAAATGCTTGCCCCTTTCGGGTAATGACCGTAAACTCTTACTAACTTCGGGGTCCATATATTCACCAGTATCTAATGTCACCAGCTGACCACTAGTTTCATCATAAGGGTTGATAATGAGTCCCTGATTCACCAGATCGAGGAGAGATTTCAATTGATTCAGAAATTTTTTCTGCTCTGATACCGAACTTTCCGGGTGTTCCGTGTTATCTGATGATGTTGTGTGGAAACTTGCATATTCATACTCATCTATAACACGCAGAACTTCTGACCTTGAAAGCTCAATAACGACTTTCTCTTCAGCCTGGCCATAGAGACCTTTTGGACCACTGTCTTCTTTGAGTAGTTGGATACTATGTTCTTGGCTCTGATCTAAACCCATCATACTGAACTTCCTCTCACTACGCTGGACCACAAAATGGCCTTCCATGAATTTGTTGTGGATTGAAGGATGCCGCCTGGGTAGCTGAGACATGTCTCTCAGAAATACGGGGACCCACCGACAATAATTTGTATGTCCTAGGGCAAAAAAGTAACTGCACAACTCATCGATAGAACACAGTGTACCAGGCCAGTTACCGATTCGTTGGTTCCGAACGAATTGACAGCTTGTCAAGAGAAAGTTCCGAACGATTTCACCCCAATAGCGCGCAGTTGGAGATTGTGAAAGAATCCTCTGTTCCCACATTTCAAATGACTCATGGGGCCCAGTCTGCTGACAGTAAATCTCATAAGCATTCTTTCTGAGGATCTCAAGCCAAGCTAGAGTGAGAAGATATGCCTGTCGCGTCCTCTTGACATGTTTCCCACCAAGTAGGGATGATGCTACACCGGGTGTGAATATCTTTGCGAGGTGAAACATTCGCTCCCAACCAGAACCACCCATAAGCTTACCACCAGCTTCTTGGGTGCACATTTCAAGATGCAGGAATCCAATCATACACACCATTCGATCCTCACCTATCTCCTCTGGGAACAGCCATTGACATTTTTTCTGCCTGGCATACAATGGACAGTCACCTTCAATGACAGGTATCTGGCCGGGGTTTACGAAAGCAGTAGCTTCCCTGACCACATACATAGCATGCTTCTGCATACTGAGTGAGTCCGCTTTCTGCTCACTGAAAACAGGGAATACCCCAATAACTGCACGAGGTTTGACATTGTCTTGATCTTCATGTTTTGAAAAGAAGCCTGAAAAGGTCACAGGGACTTCATCAAGCTGCCAGCTGCCATCAACCTTCCCTTTATTGCTGATCTGTGACACATGAGACAACCAGTCATTCTCTCCCACGTTCAAATCTGCATATTCATTGGGCCGTACATTACATTCATCTGGAGATTCAAGCCTGATGTCCCCACCAAAGTCTTCAACGAAAGGAACAAATGCATAGTCGTCTGGGAGTTCAATTTGTGTGTCTTCTGGAACATCTAAACTCAGTGGTGGGGGATCAGTACCCACATTGTCCCTGCTCAGTTGACCAATGAGTGTGATGGACGTACCATGCATATCAGATCTACCAGATACATCAATGTTATCAGTGGTTCCTATCGAGAAAACATTACGTTTGCAGTTAGCTGGGACTACAACACCTTCGTTCTTGAAACGCAGTGAAACAGCTCTCGCGAAACTCCTGCGAACATCCATTACGCGATCATAAGAGACAGAGAGTCCCATTTGATGAAAATCTCTGATAAGATTTTTCATACGATCATGGGCATGCAACTTCAAACCCACATAAAGAGGCATTGGAGTTTCTCTGTCACGTCTCTGGTGAACATTTTGTGCATGTTCGGAGCGTTTCGCTGAATTGCTGATCAACATCTGTGAAATAGTACAAGCCACTCGAGTCTTGGCATTAACAGTCTCATCATCGCCTAAGTTCTGTATACTACATGTGCCCTCAAGTAGAACTCTAAGAAGAGTCAGGAGTGAGTTGGGTACAGGCTCGCTCAAGCAATAAGATGAAAATGATCCCGTGAAAGGAGCTTGAGATATGAGTATGTGTTTACGCAGAAGAAGACCCACATCAACTATCTTTTTTGCCTCTTCCACAGACACTATACGAGTTAAAGATTCGGACAACAAGGAGCCAACTCGAAACCTACTTGAAATAAACACATCTCTACCCTGTGTGAAGGCGTCCCAGCCATCGCCCAATTTCTGCAACAAATGTTCTTTGAATCGAGTGGAATGTATTTCTTCACTAAGCCAATCAGAACCGACTTGCTTCAACCTCCGACTGTACAGATTCTTGAGATCGACAAGCTTCATCGCGGAATCGTTGTGTTCAACAAATGTTATGAGCTCTGCCATAACGAGAGGGTCATAGGGCAGGCCTGACGCGGAATGTTCGGCGTTCTTCGACTTTTTAGATTTAGCCGCTCGTGCTTCATTGGCAAGCTTACAATAACAGGTTTTGTGATAGTAAAGATCACTAGCAGCGGAATCAAATGCTGCATTGACCCGAGAAAAAACAACCCAGTTCTCGGCTTCCTTTGCCATAATTTTGAGTTTATTGTTATCAGACATTGATCTGCAAATAGGCTCACTGCTGTCACCTTCGCGTTTGTGACAATAAACACACTGGGGCAGTTTCCTGTCACAGCCAGATTCAAAACTTGTCCGTGTTCTTTTAGGACTCAGCGTGGAGCAGGATGCCACTGCCTCATTTCGCTCTCGCTTGTGTAGCACGCGCTGTACGATGTGAGTCCGAATACTGTCACGGCATGTCTTATGATATATTGCCTTATTCGTCAACAGTGACATCGACATACACTCATCACTCTCTCTCATCAAACAATCAATGGTCAAATTATATGGAAGCTCAACGCCATTATCTAGGAAGCGCGTTATGTCTTCCTCAATAGCTTTATAGGCGTCATGAAAACGAGATTCTCTATACGGACGCATCAATTTCTTGGAACTGTCTTGCTGGCAAAAGCAACAACGTTCCCAGTCAGTACTAGTCCGTACACGAAGAGGATTCTCACTCATTCTGTGAATGATTTTTGTGAACAATCGCGTTCTCGAATTAATTTCGACAGACAAATCAGAATTGCTTGCGGAATTACGCCAAACAAGAGATTGTATGGCAAAGAGACTGCTTCATAAAGAGCGTTGTTTCTCCGGGATCAGCGTCATTCAGGTTTGCCTGAATGACGCTGATCCCGGAGAAACAACGCTCTTTTCAAGTTCCAAAAAATTGATGCGTCCGTATAGAGAATCTCGTTTTATTCTACATCATCTCCCACGTCTGTTTCCAACACGTGCGTGGATCAGAGTTCACTTTCGCGCCCTTACAATCGGATGTATAGTCGGTAGACCGTCGAAAAGGAGGTTCCCTTCAGCCGCTGGCGGCCATTTTGGATTGTGCCGCTACTGGTCGCCACCGGTCGGTGTCAACTTGTAGCCGATCGTTTTTGAGAACCTCATAGCCTACACTAACAGTGTGCCAAATTTCAAGAAGGTATCACCAAGTGCACAATTCACCTGTATGTGACGAATTCCTCCCCCGCTACTAGTAGACTTAACTTAGACGCTTTATCATACGTAATCCACCTTACTGAGGCGTTATCATTACGTCTTCAAGAAAAGAATTACGGGATATTATCCTCAATGTGATTTCTTTTGAGGGCAGTAGTTTGTTCACGTATAACTCCGCCCTTCAGTGGCTGATTGGAGTTGGTTAGACGTGACGCAGCCCTAGCTACATCCACGCGCGTGGATAGTAAGGTGAAGAACTCTCTCAGAGTCGCTTCGTTCTCGGAGAAGCTTCTCTTCGATGGCAACTTTTCAGCAATCCATGAATTGCTCGATTTACACGTTCTCTTGTCTATTTAGTGTTGCAAGAGATTCAGACTGGGGCAAACATTCGGTGGTTGACTCAGAGAGTGCCACTGCAGTTGCCGGATCCGAGTGTTATAATTATGACGGTTGCCAGTCAAACAGGTTGGGATATAATATTGATCCCAACGGATTCGAAGTGCCAGGGTCTTTGGGTTCCGCAGTCTCTAAGCAAGCACTTATCTTCCGCGGAATAATGTTTTTTAGGCTTGCTTTATGTCATTGGATGAACATTATTCAGAAACGCATGTCCAAATCCTGTCCGTTAATTCGACAGTAGTGGCGTATCTCCGGAACCAGGGAGGCACTCATTCGTTTCCGTTATTCAATTTAATGGAAAGAATCCTTCTGTTTGTTATAGTACACCAAGTTCTGTTTCGGTCCATCATATTCCGGGTCGTCTGATTGTTTTACCGGACTCCCGTTCACTTATGGGTCGCTTGTTGCCGTCAGAATGGACTCTCAACAAACAAGTATTCAATCAGATTTGCTATCAATGGGAGCGCCCAATGATAATTTATTTACGACACAGCTTGCTAATCAATTGCAGACGTATGTGTTTGCTTGTCCGGATCTCTGAGCTAATGTTGTTAACGCTCTATTGATCTAATAGGACTGAATGATAGGATATGCGTATCCTCCGGCGCTGTTGTTTCAGCAGGTATTGAGAAGATAAACAACCACAATACATTTCTGTTGATAGCATCTCTGTCTTCACAGAGACCGTGGGTAAATTTACTCTGATGTCTACTGTGGGACTTAACGCGAAATCTTCCTCAATGAGAGGATCTTTTTTTGCTGGGTAAAATTGTGTCATCTTTATCACAACCCGCAAGGTCGCAACCTTCACGTATTCCGTTGTGTGGTCCTTATTGCATTGTAAGCATTGTACTGGACGAGCTTTGGACGCGATTTCTTACTATAGGAGATCCTCTTCTTCGCTATTCTATGCGGCTAAAGTGGAGGCTCTTCCGTCGTTGGTGTAGGGATCACTATGTTCATATTGTTGATCCCTCCATACTACTCATTGCAACTTTTTAGTATACTTGTTTGACAAGATCTACTGCAGCCTGTTATTATTAAGGTTATAGGTTTATGTTACCTCCTACCTATGCTCTCTATGATAGTTTACAATTGAGTCTTATGTCTCTTTATCTAAGTCAGTTAGTAACTTTTCGATAAATAGACTTAGAATCATTAGATTAAATTCCTATATGGAATTTAACTTCGGTTCTTATTTAGCTAAGTAATCATTTGAGCCTCTGGAAACAGTAGTTTTCAAATTCTGACCTTTTAGACAGTAATTCTGTTGGCTTCTTTTTTACTGAAGAGTCAATGAGTTTCATGCACTATCGGTGGATGATTTTCACTTTCGTGGTTTCGGAATCACTACTTCCTTTACTATTTAGGTTGGATTTTTGCATAAGAGTTAGGCTCCTAATATCCGGATCCTATTGTTATTAAGGTCCTTCCGTCTTCGTACGGGCATAGGCCTTTACTCTGTCCGGTTAGAGTTTATGTATTTATAAACAGATTTCTGTTTATTACTACGGGCGTAAACTTCTAATGTCTTTGATGCCTATTAGAAGGACGTTACGCTCCATTCTATTGCTAATGGATTCAATTAACTATCGATACTGCTTATGGTATATCTTTGACTCAGCAGTTGTGTTTGAGATTTCGGCTCATGAAGTAAGAGTTCTTCTACATCTTGGGCTTACATTAATAGTGTCGCTATTATAGATTTTTGAAGGCTGCTCATTGCGCTCAGCCATCCACATTCATGAATTTTTTATCTCAGAAATATTGAGTCCATTTCTGGAGGCCTCTATTGTTAGGTCTATTATCTACTGCTCAGAATGTCATTCACTTAACAGTTGCTACTATAGCTAGGTAGGCTGTCTGTTTCGGCAGTGACTCCGTTCTGCTGCCCTCTTCGCTCTGGGCTATTTGACCCAGGGCAAGAAAAAGGGGGGGGGGGGGGGAGGGTGTTCCCTTGGGTCACCTGTTTTACTATGAAAACAAGGGGATACCTCCTCCGGAGTTAGTAATTCTGAGCTGTTATTGGGATGGTTGTTTAGTGAGAAGTTTATGTTTTAAAAATTCATTCAAGTCTTAGTTTTTAAAGTATAGCTTTTGAATATAGCACGTGTCAACGGACATGATTATGCAATCCTCAGACGCTTTTAAGGAGTATAAAGAGTCTCTATTCTCTAGACTTACTTTATTTATTGGCTTACTTTAAAAATTATTGGTATAAGGATTATACTAGATATTAATAGAGTACATGGATGTATGATGCTCAATTTTGGAAGGTGTTGTATCTTTCTAATTTATCATAAATAAGAAAGATACATGTAAGGCCTAATACTTCTTTTTCCCTAGAGGGGATGACTCTATTTTATATTATTGAGCGTATTCCATCTTGCTCTATGTCCTTGGCCCTCCAGCCTTTTTACTATTCAGCTATGTCTGGGTCATTGGTACAGTATAAAAATGTTAAAAAATTTATAGTAATTTATATATTTTTTATACTTACCAATGACCCAGACGGGGATGGCCCTCCCAGGAGTTGGGAACTCTTACCTCCCCGCTGAGTACATAGCGCTTACCAGGCACTGGTTATTAGAATGATTAATGGCGCCAATTTCGGAACGTCCTTGACACTGCGCATGCGCAGTAGAGGTGAAGTGTGGAGGGCCATTCAGGACATGTTTTCTTTGGTTTTAGATGCAAATTTTGGGGATTGGGGGGCAAAATTTGTGTTTGGCCCTATATTTTAAGAGTTAGCACCAGCTATGTCTGGGTCATTGGTAAGTATAAAAAATATATAAATTACTATAAATTTTTTAACTTTTTCTTCATCTGAAGATCTTGCTTTAACATCTGGTAGCTTTAAAATCTGTTACTGTCTTTGGGCTTTTTTATTCAGTGCCTGAGGTCTTGTTTCCGGTTTTTCCTTGACGTTGTTTCCATTGGCAACATCCTTAAATATATGTAATATCTACTTATTATGACTGTAGGATTATTGTAAGATACATGTTTTAATATTCCGGTAGTGTAGCAATGATTTTGGAATTTTTGTCCACACTTAGGCTCTTTCGGGATACCTTTGGGCTCTTCATGTTCCCTTTGGGAACTTGGGCTTTTGTCAAAATTTTTTCAAAAGATTTTTTGAAATTAATTTTTCGATTTGTATTTTGATTATTGATTATTATGTACCTTTATCATATAGTTATTGTGGAGTTAGTGGGAGTTCAATCGACTTTGTTTGATTAATTATGAAAGCTTATTGCTCAAAATGCAAGGCGAGGAAATCTTCCTCAGATTTACATGCTTGTTGCCTTGTCTGTAGTCGATGTACTCCCACGAATTCTTGCCCTACATGTGTTGATTGGGATGACTAACGTTGGACGCGGGTGTCATGATATGTTGTTAGCGGTGAGAGGCCAATTTTTCAGAGGAGCAAGAACATGGTGATGGTTATATGACACCTACCAAAAGTGTGCTACTGTCATCGCACTCTGATGAGCAAACAGAGCTAGCTGCTAAGGTGCTCCTGAATATTAGGCAAGGGATAAAGCCACTGAGCGGTGGTTTTAATCCTTTGCCAGCAGCTAGCTCGACCGGTGAAGCGGTTACTCCATCCGTGGAAGCCGTGACACTGGGTTTGTCCGTTGCAGTCGAAGGAAGTGCAGTGGGTAGAGCGAGCACCTTAAAATCTAAACATGCTCACCCAGCAACGATGGAACTAGTGAAGAAGCCAGCAAGTGTTTTGGGAAGCTCGGCGAGGTCTGAAAGGGCCGCGAGCGGGAGAGGTCCCTCTCTATCTCTATGGGGCCAAATGTTGTGGTGAAGAACTTGCACGGGCCAGAGCATACGTCCACACCTGCCTTTCGGGACACTCCGTATAGATTGCAGCCGGCCTTGGCTATAGTCACAGCTTCTTCCGCTTTGAATATAAAGCACACACGACTGCATCCTAGCTATCCGACTTCGGATATCCAGCCTGCTACGTGAAGAAGGGACCACTCTTCGCCCGTGAAGTCGGATCACCCGGTAGCTAGGGAGATGAGGTCTTGATCATCGGGAGGTTCAGAGAAGAGATCCATCTCCGACATGCCGTCCCAGGAGTAGCAAGCGGCTAAGAAACAGAAGACCGCTACTCCGCAGGCCTTGATGACAGATTTGCTGTCACAGATTGCTCAACTGATCACAGCATCCCAGCAAGTGCAGGAGCAGACTCCCTCAAACTCTGAACCTGAGCTGTCGGACGGTGCTGGGTCGGTCCAGTCATCTGTTCACGCAGATGCAATGGACTAAGATTCTTAACTGATTCTCTCGGATGGTGAAAGGGATAAGGAAGAAGATTACCCTTCCCTTTCGGAACAGCACATGGTTGCGATGGATTTCATTCATTAATACTACCCTGAATTTGTTCCGCCGAATCAGAATGCTGCGACAACAGAAGAGAAACTGCTGGTGTCATTGGACGCAGGCTTTATACGGAGAAAGGAAGAAGTTCTTTCTTTTCCAGGTTCAGTCTAGGTAGGTGTCGCAGGCCTTCAGCCATGTAGATGACGCCGTATTCATCCTCTCGAGTGCAAGGAAAAAAGGCGGTTTCTTATCTTCATCTTCCATGAACATACCGTTTCTTGACCACGTTCATTTAAAATGGTTGGAGAAGATTTCAGAGAGCTCCTCTGCATTTGGATGAGCAGGCCAGGGATCTAGATGTATCCTTACCTGCATCATTCACTATTCGCTCAGATGTAACAGAAACGGCAATTTCATCAAATAGAGCGAGTTTGGATGCAATGTCCTATGCAGATCACCTTACCAGAGCTATGGCGCAACGTCTCAATGGAAAGGAATTTGAGGACGTTCGTACCTCCCTTAGAGTTCTTTCCAGGGCAATTATGTATACCACTTATAACTCCGCCTTAACAGTCGCTAATCTGGAGTTAATCAGACGTGATGCTGCCCTTGCATCATCATCATTTATAGATGACAAGGTGAAAGCTTTCTCCGGGTTGCTCCGGTCTCCGGACATACTATTTTTGATGACAAGCTTTCGTAAGATTATGAACAGGCTACTAAGAAAGTGTCAAGTGCTCTGATATTGAAGTCGGCGTCTCAGCAACCTGCTTCAGCAGACAAAAGTAAAGGAGGACATTCCAATTCTAAAACGTCAAAAGGGAACTACTCATGAGGGTACAAGAAACCCTCTTACAATTACTCTGGAGGTCGTCAATATAGCAACTTTGTAAAGAGGCGTAGGTCTGATCAGGCCCCTAGGCCGACGGGACGAGGTTCTTCATGGGGAGGACATAGTTTCTCCTCCCGTAAGCTTCGCAGGTCATACAGGTGATGTTCAAGACCTCTATTTCTGGCCAGTTGGCGGAAGGTTATCAAACGTCTTGAGAAATTGGATAGCAGTCACGCGGAAGATCAGTGGGTAAGAAGTGTAGACTCGGACGGCCTACGGCTATCATTCCGAGCGAAACCCCCCACTAACAAGATGTCCGAGTTGGACAAATCTTCCATCGGATCCTTTCAAAAGAGAGTCTCTGTTAGCGGAGGTGCAGGCTCTCTTATTAAAGGAAGCAATAGAAGGCATCGAGAATCAAGATTCTCAGTGTTTTTACAGTCACCTTTTCCTTGTACCGAAGCCAGACGGATCGTTCCGATCTGTAATAGACTTGAGCTGGATAAACAAGCTTATCGTGGCTCCAAAATTCTATATGGAGACCATTCGGTCGGTAAGAGTGAGCATTCGAGTGAACGACTATGTGGCAAGCATAGATCTAAAGGATGCGTTCTTCCATATCCTGGTACATCTGGCATTCAGAAACTACCTGTGGTTCACCATACAAGGGAAGGTTTATCAGTTCGGAGCAATGTGCTTTGATCTGAACCTGGCTCCCTGGGCATTCGCTCGAATAATGAATTCGGTAATGTCATACTTCCAAGCTCATTCGTCTGCGGTAACGTTGGCTTACTTGGACGACATTCTGCAGAGATACGGCAACAGAATTATTCTTCAGAATGATGTTCAGAGTTTGCTTCTATTATTCCAACGTCTCGGGTTCATCGTAAACGAGAAAAAGTCAGATCTAGCTCCGTCCAAGTCATTCACTCACTTGGGGATGAGTTTCAAGACTCACAACAATCTGGTTCATCTGCCGTTACCCAGAGTGAAATTAATCAGTTGTTATGCTCGTTTTTGTCTACACTCAAGCGCATTAACAGCGAGTGAATTCATGCGACTGATGGGGCTGTGCGGAGCAGCTGCAGATCTTATTCTGATGGGCCACCTGCGCACACGTCCCCTCCAGATATTCTTCACTCAGAACTGGAGTGTGAAGACGCATTTGCTCGAAACCAGTATTGTTTTAACGGACCTAGTAAAACAAAGGGTTCAGATTTGGGCAGATCTTCAGTGGTTAACTCAGGGGGTTCCACTGCAATTGCCGGATCCGGCTTTCACGATTATTTACGGATGCGAGTCAGACAGGTTGGGGCACGACCCTAAGTCCTGCAGACTTGAAGTGTCAGGGTCTTTGGGATCCTCGGTTCCTACAGAAGCACATAAACATCAAAGAGATGATGTCAATATGGCTAGCTCTTCAACATTGGATTCACATGATAGCGAACGTCCATGTTCAAATCTTGTAGGACAATTTGACAGTAGTAGCTTACATCAGGAACCAAGGCGGCACTCATTCAATTCCATTATGCGAATTAATGGAGAGGATTCTCCTATATGTCATGAATCATCATGTTCATCTTGCTGTCCGTCAAATACCGGGTCGTCTGAATGTACTAGCAGACTTGCTCTCTCAGAAAGGTCGCCTGTTACCATCGGAATGGACTCTCAACAAGCGAATACTCAGACAGATTTGCACTCAGTGGGATCGTCCCATGATAGATCTGTTTGCGACACACCTGAACAATCAGTTACCGATGTTCGTGTCGCCATGCCCAGATCATCGAGCGTACGAAGTAGATGCTCTGTCGATTTCATGGGACGGAATGATTGTTTATGCATATCCTTCAACTCCGTTGATTCAGCAGATTCTGTTAAAGATCAAACAGTCTTGTTGCAAAATTCTGCTAGTAGCACCTCTGTCGTCACAGAAACCTTGGATCAATCTTCTCAGGTGTCTGTTATGGGACGTTCCCGGAAGCTTCCTCCATGAGAGGACCTTCTTTATCAGGGGAAGTCACACGCACTGCATCACAAACCGGAAGGTCTCAACCTTCACGTATTTCCGTTGTGCGGTCCTTCTTGCATGGAGAACAGTTTACAGGATGTGCAGTGGGCGCATTTTCTAACTGCAGGAGGTCCTCCTCTACCTTGAACAATGCAGCCAAGTGGAGGGTTTTCTTCCGTTGGTGTCAGGATCAGTTGATAGACATTTATGATTCATCCATACCAAATATTGCCAATTTCTTGGTCTACTTGTTTGATGTTCTCAAACTGCAGCCCGTCACTATTAAGGGCTTTAGGTCTGTGTTATCAGACACTTACGCTCATCATGATAACTTGGCTATTGGATCAAATACTTCATTGTCCAAGCTGGTTAGAAATTTCTCTATTAATAGACCTAGAACCCTCAGATTAATTCCTAAGTGGAATTTGGCTTGGGTTCTGTTGAAGCTCAAAGAAGCTCCGTTTGAGCCGTTGGATGTTGTAGAGTTCAAATTCTTGACCTATAAAATGGCATTTCTCTTAGCCTTTGCATCTGCTACAAGAGTCAGTGAACTTCATGCCTTATCTGTTGATGAATCTCACTACCGTAGTGTGGGTAATACTATTACCCTCACTACAGAAGTGGGGTTTCTGGCTAAGAATCAGATTCCAGACAAGTGGCCTGAGCCTACTATCATTAAGGCTGTGCCATCCTCGGATAACCGTAGACCTTTGCTGTGTCCAGTCAGGGGTATGCGCATTTTATAAACATCCATCAGATTTTATTAGAAAAGAAAGAAAAAGCTTCTTTCTTTTGTTGATTCCTAACAGAAAGGATATTTCTGTTGATTCAGTCACTAGATGGATTCAGTTGGCAATACACATTGCCTATGAAAATCTATCTTCGGATCTACGTTCAGTTAATAAGATATCAGCGCACGGGGTTAGAGCACTGTCCACTTCTTGGGCTTATTCTAACAGTGCAGCCATTACTGATCTCATGAAGGCTCCATACTGGACACAGCCCTCTTCATTTACCAAGTTTTATCTGAAAATTTAGAGTCCATCTCCGGTGACCTATGATCTTTAGGTCCTCTTTCTGTTGCTCAGAATGTAGTCCATTAATGGTTGCATCAAAAGTTATTTAGACAGTCTGTTCAGGGCTCGTTTTTTGTCCGATTTTCCGGGAATCTACCAGAATCCAGTGTGGCGACCAAGGGTCGCCGGGTACCAGTGGCGGATACAGGAATTCTCAAAGAATCGGAAATGAGCGACAAATGGGGCATTCTGGTGGCTTCTGGGGTGGAAATCCTCATGAATTTTTGAACGGCTAATTAACACTTTTTAAACAGCATGTTTCAGAATTTCAAATTTTTGTCATACATTCAAGACAGAATTAGAAAATTTGAAATGAGTCGTTATGATTTTAATTATTGTAGGTTTTGCTACAAAATATTTTAATCCTAACCTTCATGTGTTGGGAGGCACATCATCCTCATCACATACTAATGGTCCTGGACCTGGACTATTAGTAAGTGATGAGAATGCCATGCCTTCCGAGCTCCAATACAACATGGATTGGTGGTTAAGATTTAAACATTTAAAGTAATATTTTATGGCACTGTGCTTTATGTGAAGGCAGTAGTGTCAGCAAGTGTGTGACATGGCCTACAAATCAGATTAATATTTAAAACGTCGCATCATAGTCATGGGTGTTACTATAAAAACTTTCACTTGAGCTGCAAGACAAAGAAGACTCATCACTTAATGCAATAGAAGCAACCGAACTGGATGGTGCAGAATGAGATGAAGGCTTATCTTTTATTGACTTGCACAGTTTTCTTACACGTCGTTTACTCAAGCCAATTCCTGGCACTTTACCATCTGTACCACTGACAAATTTATTTGCCGCTCTTGTGACAGTTGTATGCTTCTTTGTCGTATGACACCCATCCTTACGAGTACTAAAATGCAGCAAGTCAGTTATGGTTGTATGTGAGAGTGAAGCTCTCCAGTCAGCAACAATCCGACACTTAGCAGAAAAACCCCTTTCTACAACCGCCTCGGAGAAGGGGAGTGCCATTACCATTTCAACAACATGAAAGAGATCTCGTTTTTCTTTTTCTAGTTTATAAACATATGGCCAATATGCATTGGTTTCCATCTCCTGAAGAGGTGGGGATAAAGCCCTTTTTAATTTAAGATCTTGAAATTGTTTTACTGCTTTTTCAGCAGAAAAACCTTCTAAGGCTGAATGCAGAGGGTCACTGTAATGTTCAATGATAGCATTTAATTGGGAATTTTGAAATTCACGAATGTGTTTGAGCTCATCAGGAGATGGTTTTTTGTTAGACGATAAGGGCCAAGATGAAACATGTATCCACATAAGATGGCTAAGGATGTGTTCATTGTTTTCTTGAAAACGAGTGTCAGTTAATAATTTGTTTAACTGCATCTGTTCTCTCTTTGGGGATAGCAGTAACGGCAGCTTCACAATATTTCAAGGAAATTGGCTGATTGCACAACTGTGTGTCCGATTGGACCCTTATTAGAACCACATCCTTATCTCTCTTCCTTTTTACACGCTGAAGTTGTTTAACTGGTAAGTAAACTTCTTTCTGTTCATTTACATCACTGCCCTCGGCACTGGCGGTCTCTCGACGTGTAATTATTGTTGGCATGACTGGATTACTTGCAGTTTTGGCCTCTCCAATTATTTTAAGAATTGATAGTTCATTTTCACCGGCATTGTCAACAAGTTCTTCCAGACTAATTCTCATTGCCCGCAGCTCAACTAAAGCATGTGTAATATTCATTGTTTTGCAGTCTTGTATAAGGCTACATGTTTTAGCTGCGATATCAAGGATGTCCTTATATGACCAACATCTGGTGAGGAATTTACCATCCAAGAGTTGCTTTAGCATTCCTCTTGCAGTTTCAGAATTGTCACGAGGACCACTCTGAGATGCTTGGTCAGAGGAATAATAAACATAAACGGCCCAATTAAGTATAAGGGACTCCAGTGCTCTGGCTCTAAATGAAATAAATCTCATCCCACTTGACCTGGGTGGCTGTACAACCCGACAAGTTAGAGTTTCTGATGCTGCATGAACTCCAGCCCACTCCTTGGGTGAATTACGAAAATGCAGGAAAATACTATCCAAAAAATCATCGATTTCACAGTATTTTGACACTTTTAGTGCATCAGCAATCGCTAGTTCAAGGCAGTGACTTAAACAGTGAATGGCAACAAACCATGGAATTTTCTTTTTCAATTGTGACATAAGTCCAGTGCGTGATCCAAAATTGACAGCCGCCCCATCAGCTGACCCCCCTATAATTTTATGGTAAAACAGTTTTAATGCCTTATTAATTTTGGACATTGGGGTTTCAGATGTCAAAATAATAGCCTCAGTTTGATTACAATCACACTGATCATCACCGTCATTATGTTCACATGACTTGTGTGTGCCAGGATCATGACCCAAAACTGATAACAAGCAAATTGAAATGGCATGTGTAAGATTATTTGCATTCACACTGATGTAGTCTTTCATTGAAATAAAATCAAACAGTTCAGTTTTAGGACAGAGATCATTGGCAGTTCTTATGTAAAAAAGTTCTCCTTCATGAGAAATTTTTTTCTTGTAAACAGAGGAACCATCTACAAGAAATGAAATGAAGTTTGATTTCTCAACCGAAGTTAGGACGTCATTCCTCATTTCATTTCCAAGTAAATTACAGAAAGCCCTAGCAGAATGGTCGTCTGTGTACGCCCCTGAGATATTTACACCATTTTCACCCATTAATGCACACAACTTGGGGAAGTCGGTGAAAGATCTTTCATTGTCTGCAATATACCATGCAACATTCATAATGGTCACACACTGCTTGATTGCGGCCTCTTTCCCAAAACTAAATGTTTTTTCTAAAGTTGATTGATCAGCAGGGATTTTTCGTGTTTTTTTTTCAAGATCTAATGCCTTGTTGTGACAATTACTTGTTAAATGTCTTTTTAAATTTGGCAATAATAAATGCATAGTCCCGAGTTCACCATAACTTTTCACATCAGATGCAATTCGACCATGACATGTTGTCACGATGGTCTTACAATGCTTCGAGCATAATTGGCAGATGGCCTTTATAATTTTCAACCCAGATTCATTTTTGGTGACTTTGTTTGGCCACAATTCAAAAGAAGCAGCTGAAATTGGCTTTCCCTTTTTCTCATTATCCTCACTTGATGTCATTTTGAGTGTGAAGTGAAATGCCGGTGCTAAACAATAAAAATAACAATACCGTACTGGTAGTCATAGCAACAGTGAACCAGAGTTTCTACAGACAGCGGATAAAAATGTGGCCCCACCAACTCGCTCTTGTTGAAATCAAGTTTACACTTTCAATTTTGATGTTTCTTCATCATCTGATCACGTCAACACCTGGTTACTTTATCACCGAGGCATTCGGTACTTCTTTTGTCGTTTCGGACTTTTATGGTAATTTCAAAACCAAGTTGCTCTGGCACTTGGTCATTTCTCCATGTGGTGTGGTTTTTTTTTTTTTACTATAAACGGGGGACGAAATGACTTGGGAAATTCTATTGCGCAGGAATGGTGCAGTTTTTAAAAGTCTACCAGTTCTACTCCACTTCCAGTTCAGTTGTGTTCAACCAAATATGTCACAATTCTGTAAACAATACATTCAAACTTACTAACTGGTATTGTCATTGAGATCAAGTTTTCAGTTTGCGAATGCAACTTAGGTCAAAAAGGTAAAAATAAAACTCAAAAATATAAGATTTATACATTGGGATACACGGGAATCCTTTTGGATTCCCGCTGGTTGTGTTTACGGGAATATTACGAGAATTGGATTCCCGGATTCCCGTCGAAAAACGAGCCCTGCTGTTCCATCATTGAAGCTGTTCCACTGCCCTATTTGTTCTGAGGACATGTATCTCAGAACAAGGGGGGGGGGGGGAACTGTTTTTTCCCTTTTGATCATCTAGCTTTATGGTGAAAAGCATGGGAAGACCTCCTCCAGTGTCAGTAGTCCTGAGTCGGTGCTGGAATGGTTTTAATGTGTAGCTCGGTGTGAAGCAATAACTATGTCTCATTTATGTACTGTTTTTGAAGTGTAGCTCACTGTGAAGCATTTGTATATGTTGCGTGTCAAACGGGCATTAATATACAATCCTCGGACACTTTTAAATGAGTATAAAGAGTCTCATTCTCTGGACTATCTTTATATATTGGTTTTCCTTCACTGAATTAGCATAACGGGTTATGCTGGCATTAAATGGAGAATTATATATTATGTAATACTCAATTACATTGTTGGTGTTATAATAATAATAATCAATTTTATATAGCGTAAAACCACCAAAGGTGCTCTAAAGTGCTTTACACCAAAAAAAATCAATTCAATTTCAATTTATGTATTCCGGAAAGAAAAAAAAAGCTTTGTTGAGTTTTTAATTGTTTTTTGAAATTTTATGCCTTTCTCTTTTCTCGTGAAGAAGAAAGACATATATAATTCCTATTTTCTCCTATTCTCCTGTAGGAGATATCCTTTACTGAAGTAATTGAGAGATTTGGATTTTCCTTTATGTCCTAGGCCCTCCAGCCTTTTTACGATTCAGCAAGTCTGGGCCATTGGTTGTTGTATAAAAATATTATAAATTTTAAGTAATTTATATATTTTTTATACTTACCAATGGCCCAGATGGGTATGGCCCTCCCATGAGTGGGCATTTATACCTCCCCTCTGTTTATAACATTTAACAGGCAATCTGTAGAAAGAATGATGGTTGGCGCCAATTTCGGTGTCTTCCTGGATACGGCACATGCGCAGATCTGAAAAGTATGGAGGATCTGATGGGACATCAATTTTTCAGTTTTGCATGCAAATTTTAGGGATTGGGGGGCAAAATTTGTGTTTGGCCCTGGATTAGTTTTTGAGTTAGTACCAGCTTGTCTGGGCCATAGGTAAGTATAAAAAATATGCAATTTACTTAAAATTTATAATTTTCCACACAGTTTAGTGTTGCTGTGGATGGAGATTACATAGAACAGGTGTGTAATCAAGTTTTACCATAATACAACTTGAAATTTAACCCATTCAGTCTTGTTTGACAGTTCACTGAGCTCTCTCAAACAATACTGAATTTGTTAAATTCTTAGTTGCATTATGTGAAAAATTTGCTGCTTGAAATTTTGCATTTTGACATTAGTATGTTGGGTTAGGTTAAGAAAAGTACTGTGATTGTCTTGGCAAGTCATGTTAGGTGAAGTGTTAAAAATCATATTGTATTGGAGATATTTTTTAATGACCCAGCATCCAATAATATTGATTACTGAATTTTTATTGCTGACTGCACATTGTGTTGAAGTTTGAAACTTGTTTTATTTTCAGCAGATGGAGCCTTCACTAAAATATTGGCTACACCTGTTTCTCAGTGTCAGTTATCAACACCCAAAGTGGCAACTTCAACTCCCCTTTTGGAGGTATCTGCAGAAGTTAACAAGGATGAAACAGGTATTTTTGAATTATATCCATGTATGTGTTTATCTGCATCTCAATTGAACTATTACAGAGTTATTGCATTAGGTAAATCTTGTGGATTAAACTGCTTCTACTTTTCTTAAGATATTGCTTTCAAACTTGGAATACATGATCATTATCAAGTTTAGATGTGTGTTATATAAATTTTGGGCACAACGATTTAAGCATTACAGAGTAATTGCTCTTGAATTCTATAGAATATGAAAATCCTTTGGAGTGAACTACTTTCACATTTCTGACGATTTTGGTTTGAAACTTGGTAAACATGATTAACATCAAGTGCAGATGTGTGTGAAATAAGTTTGCTGTGTCTCAAATGCTGCATAAAGAGTAAATTGTCCTTCAACTTGATCAAAATGTGTAGGTAAATTTTGTGGAGTGAACTACTTCTGCATTTCTTAAGATATTTGTTTGAAACTTGGTACATGCATTTGCTGAGGCATGATTTAATTTCTTAATGAAATGAAGAAATTCAAGTAGCAAATGCACATACCCACCTGAATCAAGTGTATATGGGGTATTAACCCTTTACCCAGTGTACTTGATATCAAAATTTGTTATTAGTCCCCTACGGGAACCATAAGGGGACTATAGGATTGCACTCCGTCCATCTGTCTATCTGTCTGTCTGTTTTTATGTTACCACCTCTCCCTCCAACATGCTTTAAGCTACACCTTTCATATTTGGGACATGGATAAATGGTTTTGAGGGGATGATGCACGCTCAAAATATTTTTATACTGTACCAATGACCCAGACTTAGCTGGTGCTAACTCTAACAAAACCAGGGCCAAACACAAATTTTGCCCCCCAATCCCCAAAATTTGCATCCAGAACCAAAAGAAATCATGTACTATAGGACCTCCATACTACGCCCCCACTGCGCATGCGCAGTGTCAAGGACGTCCCGAAATTGGCGCCAATTATCATTCTCTGTTTGGCCCTTCATCAGTCAACATCTCACTGATCTTTGTGCTTGTAAATCTCAGTTTAAAGGATGCCAGACACGTAATTTTTGGAGAAATGGTGATTCTAAGGAGGATATAGAAGGAGGAGAGGAAAAAGAAGTGACAAAAAATAATCAGGGCTGTACTTAAAATTTTTGATGAAATTATGTTAAGTTGCCTATTTTCGAGGCATGGGCCTCTTGTTGTCATTCTTGCTAAATGTTGCACTGCTTATTCAGTGTTTCCTCTCCCCTAGCCTTCTAAAGTCCCCCCTTGCAATTCTCCCATGCTTTTGGCATATTTTTGAGAAAGTTCATTTCTAAAATTTTCTTGGGAGAGTTGCTTGGATACAGAATGTTTTCTGTTATTTTCCCCATAGTTACGTTTTCACCCATGGGTGTATAAACGTTGTGTTCTGCATCTTCCATCTGATGTTCTGCAGATTCTCCCCTGGGAGTCTCTGTCTTGCATCAGATAGAGTGTAATTTTGATGACTGATTTCGGGCCAGTTTTTTCAGTGCCTGGAGTCATGTTTTCTGGTGTTTTACACTGTTTGTTTACATTGGCAACAGCCTTTTTTGAGGGGGGCTGTTTGCCTTTGGTGTAGTTTATCTCACTATAAGATACATTTATATTATCCGTAAGTGTCTCATTAATTATTTAATATAAATTTAAAATTTTTGACCACACTTTGCCATCGGATCCATCGGGGCTCAACGTTACTTTTCAGCAACTTGGGCTTCGCTGAAAAAATATTTTTTCAAAATTATTTTGATTTGCAATTGTTTTTTCATTTATTAATGGATCATGTTATTATGTATCTTTGTGTCAGGGGTTTGTGCGAGTAACTAGGACTTGTTGTTGACTTTTCACAATGAAAGGATATTGTTCAAATTGTAATGGGAAGAAATCTTCCTCTGACTTTCATGATCATTGTATTAATTGTAGTCAGTGTTCTCGCACTAATCCCTGTCCTATATGTCAATATTGGGATGACAAACATTGGAAACGTGTGTCACGGTATGTTGTTTCTGGAGAAAGGGCTATGCCGGCTCTTTCTCCGCAAGGTCACTCTACTCTCTCAGTTTCTATTTCAGAGGAACAAGAACAGGGTGATGTTTCCATGTTATCTTCTGCAAGTGCGCTTCCGTCGTCACAAATGAATTCAGAGCTAGCGGCAAAAGTGCTCATGGAGATTAGACAAATGTCGTCCGCTAGCTCGCCCGGAGTAGCGTCCATTCACCGAATGGTTCGGCAGCCGGGTTCGTCCGATGCGGTCCAGGAGGAAATGTTGGGTGATGCGAGCACTATAAACATTCAATGTGCACACCCAGTGACGGCGGATAGTATGCGAGATCGGAGGAAGCCTTTGAGTCCGGTTCCTAGCTCGTCCAGGTCCAGCCGGGCCGCGAGCGAGAGAGGCCCCTCTCTCGTACAACAACATCTGGGACCAGATGTTGTGGTACAAAATGTGTCACAAGCGGAGCATACGTCCGTCGCTCGGGACGCTCCGTTGTATAGGCAGTCCGTGGAGACTGCTAAGGCTTCTTCTTCTCGTCAGCGCACACGACCGCACCTTGACTGCGTGACCGCCGACATCTTACCAGCTTCGCTGATCAAGGATTCTTCGGCGACCAGGTCACACCATCCGGCAGCCAGGGACTCGAGACCGATGGACTCCGGACGTTCGCATAGAAAAAGTATGCGGGAGCCATCTGATGCGGAGCTGCCCTCGGCGAAGCAGCGAAAGACTGCGCCTCCGCAGGTCTCGACGCCGGACATTCTTGTGCAGATAGCACAGCTTATCGCAGCATCCCAGCAGCCGACAGAAACGGTGTCGGATCGAGAATTATCCGACGGCGCTGGGTCGGTACGCTCCGCCAAAGCATCGGGGGCGGACGACCGGGAGCATCATGAGGTCCGACCGGATGGTGAAAGGGATATGGATGATTTGGAGCTATCCCTTTCGGAACAACATAAAGCTGCCGTGGACTTCATCAGGCACTTTCTCCCTCAAGTTGTTCCGTCGGGCCAGACTGCTGCGGTTCCGGACAAGAGGATTATAGCGTCATTGGACTCTGAATTTTTTGAGCGGTTCAGGGACATCGCTCCCGAGTTTCCGTCGCAGTCCAATAATGTTGCAAGAACATTTGAATTATTGAACGACACTATATTTAAACTTGCTTCCAAGACGGGGAAAGCAGGTTTCTTGTCCGCCAATACTCTCAACCTGCCTTTCATTAATGCAAGGAATAAATTCGACACGGCAGGACAGGGTATCCCGAGAGTTCTTCTGCGTATGGACGACGAGGCGGAAGACTTAGAGCTATCATTACCGTCGTCGGCTTCTATTCCAACCGCGGTGTTGGAAACAGCTATTTCGTCTAACAGAGCCAATTTAGATGCCTTATCTTACGCAGATCACCTTACTAAAGCGTTATCACTGCGCCTTCAAGGGAAAGAGTTTCAGGATATTCAATCCTCTTTAAGACTTCTTTCAAGGGCAGTAGCTTATTCCACGTGTAACTCCGCCCTTTCTGTGGCAAACCTGGAGTTGGTTAGACGTGACGCAGCCCTAGCTACATCCACACTCGTGGATACTAAGGTGAAGAACTCTCTTAGAGTCACTTCGGTCTCCGGAGAACTTCTCTTTGATGGCAAGCTTTCTGCTATTTATGATAAAATTACAAAGAATGCTTCGGATTCTCTGTTGTTCAAATCTGCTTCTAAGAAGTCGGATACAGCAGACAAGAATAAGACAGGCACTTCTGGTTCTAATGCGCCCAAGAGAGGTTCCTATAGAGGTTCCGGTGCGTCCTCTTGGTCTTATTCGAGAGACCGTCAGGGTAGCGACTCTCGTTCGGGACGTCCTTCGGGCCGGGACAACCGGTCGGACGCCCTGAGGTCGACGGGACGAGGTGCGGGTCGTGGAGGACGTGGTTTCTCCTACCGCAGGCCTCACAGGTCCAGGAGGTGATGGCTTAAACCTCTATCGCGTACCGGTTGGCGGAAGGTTGTCGAGCTTTTCACAAGAATGGGCGTCGATTACGGACGACCCTTGGGTGAGAGGAGTGACTTCGGAAGGCCTAAAGATATCCTTCAAACGAAAGCCTCCATTAACTCGAAGTCCAAAGTGGATTCAACTTCCGTCAAATCCGCAGAAAAGAGACGCTCTGTTATCAGAGGTGCAGTCTCTTTTAATGAAGAACGCGGTAGAGGTCGTAGAAAACCAGGAGACTCCGGGATTCTACAGCCATCTGTTTCTGGTTCCGAAACCAGACGGCTCGTTCCGTCCAGTCATAAATTTGAGCTGGATAAACAAGCTGATCGCCGCTCCGAAATTTTATATGGAGACGATTCGGTCGATCAGAGCGAGTATTCGGGTGAACGATTATGCAACAAGCATAGATCTCAAAGATGCGTACTTTCACGTCATGGTACATCCGACATTCAGAAAGTATCTACGCTTCGCAGTCCTAGGAGTGGTGTATCAATTCCGGGCGATGTGCTTCGGATTGAATCTAGCACCCTGGGCTTTCACTCGGGTAATGAACTTGGTAATGATCTATTTCCGAGCTCATTCGTCTGCGGTAACGTCGGCCTACCTGGACGACATTCTTCAGAGGTACGGCAACGAGTTAACGCTTCAGAACGATGTTCAGAATCTACTTCTATTGCTCCGACGTCTCGGTTTTATAGTAAACGAGGAGAAGTCGGATCTGGTGCCATCCAAGTCATTCACTCATCTGGGAATGAGCTTCGAGACGCACAACAATCTCGTTCGTCTGCCGTTAACCAGAGTGAAATTAGTCAGTTGTTACGCTCGCTATTGTCTGCATGCAGAGAAAGTCACAGCGAGAGAATTTATGAGACTGATAGGTCTGTGCGGAGCCGCTGCGGATCTCATTCCGATGGGGCGGTTACGCACGCGTCCTCTCCAAATTTTCTTGACTCAGAATTGGAGTGTGAAAATTTCTTGACTCAGAATTGGAGTGTGAAAATTCATTCGCTCGACGTAGACGTTCTCTTGTCAGATCAAGTGAAACAAGAGATTCAGACTTGGGCAAACATTCAGTGGTTAACTCAGGGAGTTTCGCTGCAGTTGCCGGATCCGAGTTTTACCATTATGACGGATGCCAGTCAAACAGGTTGGGGTGCATCATTGATCCCAACGGATTCGAGATGCCAGGGTCTTTGGGATCTGCAATTCCTGTGCAAGCACATAAACATCAAGGAAATGATGTCAATTTGGCTTGCGTTACGTCATTGGATGGACATTATTCACAATGCTCATGTCCAAATCCTATCCGACAATACGACAGTAGTGGCGTATATACGGAATCAGGGAGGCACTCATTCAGTTCCGTTGTTCAATCTAACGGAAAGAATCCTTCTGTTTGCGCTAGAACATCAGGTTCTTCTTTCGGTCCGTCACATACCGGGTCGTCTGAATGTGCTAGCAGACTCCCTTTCACGAAAGGGTCGCTTGTTGCCGTCGGAGTGGACTCTCAACAAACAAGTATTCAATCAGATTTGCTACCAATGGGAACGGCCAATGATAGACTTATTTGCGACACATCTCAACAATCAGTTGCAGACGTATGTGTCTCCGTGTCCGGATCCAAGAGCATTTGCAGTAGACGCTCTGTCGATCCCTTGGGACGGAATGATAGGATATGCGTATCCTCCAGCGCCGTTAATTCAACAAGTATTGCTAAAGATAAAACGATCTCAATGCAAGATTCTGTTGGTAGCATCTCTGTCGCCACAGAGACCGTGGATAAATCTACTCAGGTGTCTGTTGTGGGACCTACCGCGAAAGCTTCCTCCACGGGAGGATCTTCTTTCGCAGGGGAAATCGCGCTAACTCCATCACAACCCGCAAGGTCTCAACCTTCACGTTTTTACGTTGTGCGGTCCTTCTTGCATGGCAAGCACTTTACAGGACGAGCAGTGGACGCGATTTCTAACTGTAGGAGGACCTCCTCTTCGCTAAACTATGCGGCTAAGTGGAAGGTTTTTCGTCGTTGGTGTAGGGATCATTCTGTAGATATTTTTGATCCCTTTATACCAGACATTGCAAACTTTCTAGTATACTTGTTTGACGAAATCAAACTGCAGCCTGTTACTATTAAGGGTTATAGGTCTATGTTATCTGATACCTATGCACATCATGATAGTTTACAAATTGGATCTAATGTCTCTTTATCTAAGTTGGTTAGAAACTTCTCGATAAATAGACCCAGAACTCTTAGATTAATTCCTAAATGGAATTTAGCTTGGGTTCTTCTTAAATTGAAGGAAAAGCCATTTGAACCTCTTGGGACAGTAGATTTCAAATTCTTATCTTATAAGACAGCTTTTCTCTTAGCTTTCTCTTCTGCTAGAAGAGTCAGTGAGCTTCATGCACTGTCGGTGGATGATTCTCACTATCGTAGTGTCGGGAACACTATCACCTTCACTACTAATGTGGGTTTTTTAGCTAAGAATCAGGCTCCTAATAAATATCCGGAACCTATTGTTATTAAGGCTCTTCCGTCTTCAGACGGGCGTAGGCCTTTACTCTGTCCTGTTAGAGCGTTACGTATCTATAAACAGAGATCTCAGTTTATCAGAAAGGGACGGAAACGTTTCTTTCTGTCTTTGATGCCTAATAGAAGGGACATTTCGGTCCATTCTATTGCTAGATGGATTCAATTAACTATCCGTACTGCTTATGAGAGTTTATCTTCTTCTCAGCAGTCTGTGCTTAAGATTTCCGCTCATGAAGTAAGAGCTCTTGCTACTTCTTGGGCTTATGCTAATAGTGTTGCTATTACAGATTTAATGAAGGCTGCTTATTGGTCTCAGCCATCCACATTTACAAATTTTTATCTCAGAAATATTGAGTCCATTTCTGGAGACCTACATTGTTTAGGTCCGTTATCTGTTGCTCAGAATGTCGTCCACTAAACAGTTGCAACTATAGTTATGCAGGCTTTCTGTTCCGGCAGTGACTCCGTCCGGCTGCCCTCTTCGCTCTGGGCTATTTGACCCAGGGCAAGGGGAAGGGGGGGGGGGGGCAGGTGTTCCCTTAGGTCACCTGCTTTATAGTGAAAAGCAAGGGAATGCCTCCTCCAAAGTCAGTATTTCTGAGTCGCTTCCGGGATGGTTTTAAAGTGTAATATTAATGTTAAAATTCATTCATGTCTTATTTTTAAAATGTAGCTCGGTGTGAAGCATTTGTATATGTCGAGTGTCAAACGGGCTTTAATATACAATACTCGGACACTTTTAAAAGATTATAAAGAGTCTCAATTCTCTGGACTACTTTATTTATTGGCTTACTTTAAAAATAATTAGTATAAGTGTTATACTGGATGTTAATAGAGAACATGAATATTATTGTGCTCAATTATTAAGGGTATTGTATCTTTCTAATTTAATATTAAATAAGAAAGATACATGTAAAGCCTAATACTCCTTTTCTCCTTAAGGGGTTACCTCTTTATTATATTGTTGAGCTTATTGGATTTTCCTCTATGTCCTAGGCCCTCCAGCCTGTTTACTATTCAGCTAAGTCTGGGTCATTGGTACAGTATAAAAATGTTAAAAAATTTATAGTAATTTATATATTTTTTATACTTACCAATGACCCAGACGGGGATGGCCCTCCCAGGAGTTGGGAACTCTTGCCTCCTCGCTGAGTACATAGCGCTGACCAGGCACTGCCAGTAAGAATGATAATTGGCGCCAATTTCGGGACGTCCTTGACACTGCGCATGTGCAGTGGGGGCGTATTATGGAGGTCCTATAGGACATGATTTCTTTTGGTTTTGGATGCAAATTTTGGGGATTGGGGGGCAAAATTTGTGTTTGGCCCTGGTTTTGTTAGAGTTAGCACCAGCTAAGTCTGGGTCATTGGTAAGTATAAAAAATATATAAATTACTATAAATTTTTTAACTTTTTTTTCAAAATCCAAGATGGCGGAATGGCGGCCATTTTTGTTGTGTTTTTAAGCTTTTTTTTCTCTATTTTCATGTTACCACCCCTCTCTCCAACATGGTTCAAGCTACACTTTGCATATTTGGCACACAGATAGAGGGTTGGGAGGGGATGAGGCGCGTTCAATATTTTTTTTTGAAAATCCAAGATGGCGGCATGGCGGCCATTTTTGTTATGTTTTTAAGCTTTTTTCTCTATTTTATGTTACCACCCCTCACTCCAACACGGTTCAAGCTACACTTTTCATTTTTTGCACATGGATAGAGGGTTGCGATGGGATGATGCACGTTCAATATTTTTTTTTCAAATTTCAAGATGGCGCCATGGCAGCCATTTTTGTTGTGTTTTTTAAGCTTTTTTCTCTATTTTATGTTACCACCCCTCCCTCCAACATGGTTCAAGCGACACCTTTCATATATGGTACATGGGTAAAGGGTTGTGAGGGGATTATGCATGCTCAATAATTTTTTTTCAAAATCCAAGTTCTGTCTGTCTGTCCATCTTCTGTTTGTCTGTTTTTATGTTACCACCTCTCCCTCCAACATGCTTTAAGCTACACCTTTCATATTTGGTACGTGGATAAATGGTTCTGAGGGGATGATGCACGCTCAACATTTTTTTTTCAAATTCCAAGATGGCGGAATGGCGGCCATTTTGCTGTGTTTTTTAAGCTTTTTTTTTCTCTATTTTTATGTTACCACCCCTCCCGCCAACATGGATAAAGCTACACTTCTCTCAATTCTCAATTTTTAGATTCCATTCACATTTGAAATCCTGTCTGATAACCTGTATTTTACCCAAACCACCCCCAGGTCTGACACTCCAGTTGACTGTTGTCATGAAACCCGCATTGTCCCCCAAACTGAACCGTCCCCAGGCTGAACCGTCCCCAATTATTTTACCAAAACTGCCCCCCAGGTCTGATACTCCTGCTGACTGTGGTCATGTCTTATGTGACAAAAACACCTTATGTCACAAAGCGCCGTAGGGGACTAATACTTTTTACTTCCAATTTTCAAAATATTTCAACAAAACTACATCATATGATCCCTAACTGGAAAGTGCTTGGCAAGCTCGTTCCGTGAGGGGTCACATAATATGGTTTTGTTGAAACTTTGCGAAATGTTTTTTTCACCTCATCATTTTGTAAATTACTTGGGTGGATGCAACCTATTTGTTAATAGCTCACCTGATTATGGTAGCCTGAATTTTAACTTAATATGAGGAAATTTCTTTAAAAATCTTCAGATCCACCAGTCAGAATCCTTTCATATTTGGTATACAACATCTCTAAGGGTTGGAGGTGGGGGGTGGGGGGGGGGGGTGTGGGAGGGTCGAAGATTCAAATTTGTTCAAATCGATTCTCTTGGTTTATAGTTTGGATTCCTATGGGAGCCTGAATTTTAACTTTGTGCAATATGAGGGAATTTCTTTAAAAATCTTCTTCTTCAGATCCAATTCTCAGAATCCTTTCATATTTGGTACCCAACATCTCTAGGTGGGTTAGTTTCAGGTTAGTTCAAATCAGGTCCATGGGTAAATATTTGGGCTCCCTATGGGAGCCCGAATATTAACTTAGTACAATATAAGGAAATTTAAAAAAAATCTTCTTTAGACCCACAAATCAGAATACTTTCATATTTAATATACAACATCTCTAGGAGGGTCAGATTAAAGTTTGTTTAAATCGGGTCCCTAGGTTAATATTTGGGCTCTCTATTGGAGCCTGAATTTTAATTTAGTGCAGTATGAGGGGATTTCTTTAAAAATTTCTTCTCCAGAACCATCAATTAGAATCTTTTGATAATTGGGTATACAACATCTCTAGAGGGTCAGATTCAAGTGTGTTCAAATCAAGTGCCGGGGTTAATATGTAGGCTCCCCATTGGGGCCCGAATTTTAACTTAGTACAATATGAGGAAATTTCTTTAAAAATCTTCTTCTTCAGATCCACCAGTCAGAATGCTTTCATATTTGGTTTACAACATCTCTGTGGGTGAGATTCAAGTTTGTTGAAATCGAGTGCCTGGGTTAATATTTAGGCTCGCAATGGTAACCGAAATTTTAACTTAGTGCAATATGAGGGAATTTCTTTAAAAATCTTCTTCTTCAAATCTACCGATCAGAATGCTTTCATATTTGGTATACAACACATCTAGGGAGGGGGGGGGGGGGGGGGGGGGGTGGTGTCAGATCCAAGTTTGTTCAAATGGAGTGCCTGGGTTAATATTTGGGCTCCATGGTAGCTAGTGTTGTACGGTTAACCGGTTTTATAAGTCGGTTTCGGTTTTGCTTGAAAACCGAAACCGTGTAACTGGTAAATGAGTACGGTTTCGTTTTTTTCCTAAAAAGTCGGGAAGAGATGGTTTCTTTATTCAGTTTGCACTAACAATATCTGAAATGTCAAGCTTAGTCAGGAAATAACAGTGTCGTCAATGCACGCCACATTCTGGGTGTAAAGGGGTCACTGCAGCATGTCCAGATCACTCGAGAATGATGTTTGACAAGTTGTCAATCACACATCGTTGACGTAAAAATGGGTTGTGTTTTCTGGGAGAATGACAAAACAGACATCCAACACGCCTACATTTCACTGATTACAGGAAATACCTTGCGCAATTGGCTTTGTTTTTGAACTGGTTTGTCTGACATAGTCAATCAGTTTAATTAAAATTACTTATCTACAATCTGTTGGACAGTGAATAATATCATATCAGAAAAAGGTCTTGGCATTTCATTGTCGTATTCGAAAATAACATTAATTTTGTCACAAGTTTCCCCACCACGTGTTTCATATGTAGTCTGTTGCCTCCCTTGATGTGCTTATCCGGGAAGAGGTTTTATTGTGCGGTTCAGTCTTGGGACGTTCCGACCTGAGACGATTTGTCCTGAAGGTTTCGGCCAACTAAAAACATGAAACCGCAAGTTCTTATTCTATTTAGTTCAATATATGAAGGCCAAAACGTCTTGAATATAAACGTCCCGAGGCCGAAACGTCCCAAGACCGAATCGTCCATATCCAAAAACTGCGTTCCGTAATATCACTGTCAACGTGCCACGGTTGTATTCCCACACAACTAACTTTAAGGGGGCCAACCAAAGGAACAAATTAGCGGGGCAAGAGGCAAACGCAAAAAAGTTACAATATATAACAGTACACCAGTGAATTTGTGAAATCAATTCCGTTGAGCTAAAACCATTGCATGGGGGGGGGGGGGGGGGGGGGGGGGGGGGGGGGGGTAGATAGACAATAGGTATTTGGTAAAGTGGTTCATTTTGAAGCCCACCCAGCTACAAACAATATGACTTTCCCATTCTAGACTGACATGAAATGATTGCTGATTATTTTACTAGGGCAGGTGGTGGCACTAGTCGCCAATGTGAATGTGTGTGTGTGTGTGTGTGTGGAGGGGGGGGGGGGTACTGAAAAGAGTTCATACATCAGTTCATTATCAGGTATGTTAGGATGGGTGTCTAGGTGACCCACTTGGCAACGCTTGTTATTATTTGCAATGGCTGGTAGGGTCACTTTGTTAGGCTGCCCAGGGCCCCACCCAGGAGTGAGCACTGAACAGGGCCCTGGGAAATTGTGAATTAGCTCTTTTCGCACCCATGTGTTAATATCAATTCATCATAGACTCTCTTATGCCTGAACTTAAAGACCAGAGGGGGGGGGGGGGGAGGGGGGCATGTGCCTAGAATTGGTGAGTGGTGATATTCTTTGAACACTGTTACATTTTATTTTCTTTTATATTATTTTGTTTTGATAATGCCTGCCATTTATACACTTAGCACAAATGCTAGTCACTGCCAATTAAATCATCATTGAAAATATGACAGTATGGGCATTATATCGATACTACATAGTTTCTGTTGGAAACTGCAGATGTCTTACTATAAAAAACCGAAAACCGACCTATAAACCGAGTTTTTTTAAAAAAACCGAACCGAAACAAGAAAAATAAAACCGCACAACACTAATGGTAGCCCAAATTTTAAATAAGTGCAATATGAGGGAATTTCTTTACAATATCTCTATGTGGGGTGAGATTCAAGTTTGTTCAAATGGAGTGCCTGGGTTAATATTTGGGTTCCCTATTGTTGCCTGAATTTTAACTTAGTGCAATATGAGGAAATTTCTTTAAAAATCTTCTTTTTCAGATCCCCCAGTCAGAATGTTTTCATATTTTGTATACAACATCTCTAGGGGGATCGCATTCAAATTTGTTAAAATTGAGTCCCTGGGTTCATATTTGGGCTTCCTCTGTCAGCCCAAATTTTATCTTTGTGCAATATGAGGGAATTTCTTTAAAAATATTCTTCTTCAGATTTACCACTTAGAATCCTTTCATATTTGGTTTTCAACATCTCTAGGTGGGTCAGATTCAAGTTTGTTCAACTCGGGTCCCTGGGTTAATATTTGGGCTCCCTATGGGAGCCTGAATTGTAACCTAGTGCAGTAGTGGGAATTTCTTTAAAAATCTTCTCCTTCAGATCCACCAGTCAGAATGCTTTCACATTTGTTATACAGCATCCTAGTGGTAGTAGAAAGGGCTCAAACTCAAGTTTGTTCAAGTTAAGTCCCTAGGTTGATATTTGGACTCCCTAGTTATGCTTTCCTGGAAATCTTGGCATTTTTTCTGTGGTAGCATCCCAGTACTAGAAAAAAAACTAGCATGGACAACAGAGGTATAAATAAATAACTTCATTCCTCTGTAGTGTTAACTAGCTATAGATGCTAATTAAATCCTTCTTTAAACAACTATTTTCAGGTAAGCAACTCCGGCCCCATGTGGCCTCTTGTTAGAATTAAGGGTTGAAAGAGTTAATGAGATTCAATCAAGTTGACCCTTTAAGGCCTATCACTTTTATGGTAACAGACTAAAAGATTCTGGTGCAGTATAAATAGTGGAAATTTTCCTGGACTTTGATTGGGACTTTGACAGTTTATGCAAATTTATTATTTACACAAAAACAATTGTAGATGAAGATGAAGAAAAAACACAGCCGAATTCTCCAACAGAGCTTCCTACTAGTCCAGTAAGTCTGCAAAAGGGGAGAACAGGAGAAGGCAGATGACCAAGAAGAAGCAGAGATTGTGGAGGTATGAATGATGAACTAAAATTAGTCTGTTTCATCTTAGTTTCAATGTTTTACTTGCCATTGCTTGCTGGTTCTCTCTGGGTACTCTGGCTTCCTCCACCATTAAAACAGTCTGACTTGATGACCCTGGCTATTGAAAGTTTCATTAAACCCCAATAAATAAACAAAAAATGTTTTATAGTTTCATTTTTGTGTGTTTTAGACTGCTTGTCTAAATGCATGCTTAATGTTTCAAGTTATTTATTGTGTCCCTGCTTCACCTGTAAGACAGTGTTGTCTGTGTATCCATCCATATATACTCAGGGTTTTACATCCATCTGCTTAGATGTCAGATTCTTTGGTCCAAAGAGGGCTTAAAAAAGTATGAGAAATTTGGGGGTTCAAACAATACATATGAAAGACTGCTATAATTTCAGACACAAATTGCCTTTTGAGTGTTGATGATTGGGTGTGTGTTTGGGATCAGTCATCGGGGCCACTTACTATAAATAAAATTTTGGATTCTTTGCAGTAACTTTAGTAATAACTTTAGTTTATTACACACTTGTTCTATGAAATCCCTATCTACAGCAACACTAAACCATGCAGAAAATAAAAATTTGTTCCGCACATATGTACGGAATGGAAATCGTTGACAGACTATTTTTTATAAAGAAGCAAATTTCACTGGAATTTTCTACAAATCGCACACCACAGTTACAATTTGAATAGATAACGATAGCTAACAATTAGCCCCTGAGTTCCAATGTGTTGTATGTGCCAGTAGGCACATAGACCACATTGGAACTCAGGGGACGAAATAGTAACACGGGTTCCCCTCCCAAATTTGGTTGGCGATAATATGTGTTCTTTTTGTAGATAGTTGTCAAATGAATTGCCGAGTGTCCTTCTAATAATTGCTTTTAGAGACATGAAGGCATGCAATAAACACAGAACGACATGCTGGTGTGAATGATTTAATCGATATGGCACTTGTGCCATCACCTAAGGATAAAACTCAAGACCTGTGGCCTCTCGTTGTATCCTTCTGCTCTGACACATGTGGCATTCTGATTAACCTATTCACATGCGTGTGTCGTTCTGTATTTCTTTTCAAACAAAACTCTATTAATGTCATATACAGATTGCCTATAAGGTGTCGATGATGAGGACTCTGCTAGGAGTCGGCAGGTCATAAGGCAAATTCATTGTTATTTTAAATTGAATGTAGCTTTCCATGCAATAACATGTTTCCTTTTGCAAAACATAAATGGTATACACAGATTGCCTATAAGGTGTCTGTGGTTGGAATTGTGTTTGGGTTAGTAGGTCAAAGGTCAAGATCCCTGTTTAAAAAACAAAAACTTTTAATCTTCTTGCCTCTACAGCACTTATCTTTAACAAACAGTTCTCTTCTAATAAGCATCTATATGGAATTACCTTTAGTTAGTTGGGGTGAAAAAGGGAGTGTAAATTTGTAACCCCCAATTGCATTGTTTTTATACCCCTGAGAGTAAAAGTCGGGGGAGTGTATTGTTTTACTCCTCTCCAGCCATCTGTTCGTCCATTCGGCCTTCTGCATATAGGGTACAAGGTTTAACCTACCCATCCATCCATCCATCCATCCATCCATCCATCCATCCATCCATCCATCCATCCATCCATCCATCCATCCATCCATCCATCCATCCATCCATCCATCCATCCATCTGCAGGTCATATTTATGAAGGGATTTCATTGTAACTTGGTAGGTTGACTTCATATAATGTCTAGATGAGAACGTCCCCTTTTTGGACACGATTGGGCAACTGTGACGGCTTCAGGGGCCCAAAGCCCGAAAACCTTTAGAACAGTCTACAGGTCATAATTATGAAGGGATTTCATTGTAGCTTGGTAGGATGACTCCAAATAGTGTCCAGATGAGAATGTCCCCTTTTGGTCACGATCATTCAGCCTTGATGGCTGCCCGAGCCCAAAAACCTTTAGCATGTCTGTAGGTCATATTTATGGAAGGATTTCATTGTAACTTGTTAGGTTGACTCCATATAATGCCTAGATGATGACATCCCCTTTTGGTCGTGGTAGCTCAACTGTGATGGCTACAGGTGCCTGAAGCCTGAAAAATCTTGAGCACAGTCTACAGGTCATATTTATGAAGGGATTTCATTGTAACTTCATAGAATCACTCCAGATGATGTCCAGATGAGAATGTCCCCTTTTGGTTGTGATCATTCAACCATGATGGCTGCCCAAGCCTAAAGCCTGAAAACCTTTAGCACAGTCTTCAGATCATATTTATGAAGGGATTTCATTGTAACTTGGTAGGTTGACTTCATGAAATGTCTAGATGAGAACAGCCCCTTTTGGACACCATTAGGCAACTTTGTTAGCTACAGGGGCCCAAAGCCCGAAAATCTTTAGCACAGTCTACAGGTGATATTTATGAAGGGATTTCATTGTACCTTGGTAGGATGACTCTAAATAATGTCTCGATGAGAACGTCCCCTTTTGGTCGCGATCATTCAGCCTTGATGGCTGCCCGAACCCAAAACCCAAAAACCTTTAGCATAGTCCTATTGGTCATATTTATGGAAGGACTTCATTGTAACCTGAAAGTTTGACTCCATATAATGCCTAGATGATGACATCCCCTTTTGGTCATGATTGGTCAACTGTGACAGCTTCAGGGGCCCGAAGCCCAAAAGCCTTGAGCACAGTCTACAGGTCATATTTATGAAGGGATTTCATTGTAACTTTGTAAGATCACTCCAGATGATGCCCAGATGAGAATGTCCCCTTTTGGTTGCGATCATTCAACCATTATGGCTGCCAGAGCCCAAAGCCCAAAAAACCTTTAGCACAGTCTACAGGTCATATTTATTAAGGGATTTTATTGTAACTTGGTAGGTTGACTTCATATAATGTCTAGATGAGAACGTCCCCTTTGGACGTAATTGCGAAACTGACGGCTACAGGGGCCCGAAGCCTGAAAACCTTTAGCACAGTCTACAGGCCATATTTATGAAGGGATTTTAATGTAACTTGATAGGATGACTCATTTTGGAATAATTTCACTGTAAACTTGGTAATTTTTGTTGATATACTTGAACTGTGAAGGCCACATATATTAACTGTGAGGTCATATTAACCCACCCCTCAGCTCTTTAGTACAGTGTACACCTCATATTATTTTTATCATAAACATAGCATACAGGGAACAGAAATGAACATATTCCCAATTATCACAATTCTTGTCTTATTTCATAATCCTTTCATAAACATTGAACAGTATCATTTTCATCAAACACAACACACAAGTTAAGCGACAGTGTCATTGACACTTTCATTTGAAAATCTTCTAGTGAACCACCAGTAGCATAGACTTGATATGTGGTATACAGAGTCCTTTTGAGGTTTAGAATTAAGTTTGTTCAAGAGAAGTTTGTCTGGCATTATTTGCCTTCGTTATGGGAGGGGCAAAAATTTTGGTCACGCCTAAAATTTATATTTTCAGAACCGTGAGGTCGATTTGAACCAAATTTGATATGAGATGATAATGGGTCATAAGTAGTTGATTGATGCAAACAAATTTTTTCTCATTGTCCCGTGGGAACCTCGGGAGCTAAAAATAGGAAAAAACCTTAAAACTGCCATATCTCCAAAACTGCATGGCACCAAGAATTTTTATTTGGTGTGAAGCTTCTTTAGGACCAACAGAAAGGATTGGTAAAAAAAAATTGCCATCTGTTTATATCATAGGATACAGTTTCGGGACTTTTTAACACTGTAGGCAATGGGAAAAACATTAAAAAATCTTCTCAAGATCCAGCAGGCAGAATCTTTTGATATTTGGTATGCAACATTGTTGCCCCCCCCCCCCCCCCCCCCCCTCCGGTTCATATTTGGGCTCAGTATAGGAGCCCGATTTCGAACTTAGTGCATTTCAGGCAAATTTCTTAAAAAATCTTCTTCTCCAGATCCAGCAGGGCAGAATCTTTTGATATTTAGTATGCAACATTGTGGGGTGAATCTGATTCAAGTTTGTTCAAATCAGCCTCCTGGATTCATATTTGGGCTCACTATAGAAGCTCGAATTTGAACTTAGTGCATTTCAGGCAAATTTCTTTAAAAATCTTCTTCTCCAGATCCAGCAGGCAGAATCTTTTGATATTTGGTATGCAACATTGTGCGGTGGATCTGATTCAAGTTTGTTCAAATCGGCCCCCCTGGATTCATATTTGGGGCTCACTATAGAAGCTTGAATTCTAACTTACTGCATTTCAGGGAAATTTCCTAAAAAATCTTATTCTCCAGATCCAGCAGGCAGAATCTTTTGATATTTATTATGCAACATTGTGGGGTGGATCTGATTCAAGTTTGTTCAAATCGGCCCCCCTGGGTTTATATTTGGGCTCAGTATAGGATCCCAAATTTGAACTTTTTGTTCAAGCCAAGTCCCCTGGGTTCATATTTGGGCTCACTCTGGTAGCCCAAATTATAATTTAGTTCAAAATGAGGAATTTTCTTTAAAAATCTTCTTCAGATCCAGCAGTCGGAATGTTTTGATATTTAATATGCAGCATCCTTAGAGGGTGAGATTCAAGTTTGTTCAAGCCATGTCCCTAGGTCCATATTTGGGCTCACTGTGGGAGCCTGAATGATAACTTAGTTCAAAATGAGTAATTTTCTTTAAAACTCTTCTTCTTCAGATCCAGCAGTCGGAATGTTTTGATGTTTGCTATGCAGCATCCTTGGGGGGGGGGGGGGGAGGGGGGGGGGGGGGGTGAGATTCAAGTTTGTTCAAGCCATGTCCCTAGGGCGGATTTGGGCTCACTGTGTGACCTTGAATTGTAACTTAGTTCGAAATGAGGAATTTCCTTAAAAAATCTTCTTCTCCAGATCCAGCAGTCGGAATGTTTTGATATGTGGTGTGTAGCATCCTTAGAGGGGTGGTGGGGTGGGTGGGGGTGGGGGTGGGGGGGAGATTCAAGTTTGTTAAAGCCAAGTCCCTGGCTCCATATTTGGGCTCCCTGTGGGAGCCTGAATTATAACTTAGTCAATATGAGGAATTTTTCTTTGAAAATCTTCTTCTCAAGATCCAGCAGTCGGAATGTTTTGATATTTGGCATGCAGCAACCTTAGGGGGTGAAATTCAAGTTTGTTCAAACCAAGTCCCTTGGTTCATATTTGGGCTCACTATGGGAGCCCGAATGACAACTTAGTTCAAAATGAGGAATTTTCTTTAAAAATCTTCTTCAGATCCAACAGATGAATGCTTTTGATATTTTTTATGCAGCATCCTTAGGGGGGTAAGATTCAAGTTTGTTCAAGCCATGTCCCTAGATCCATATTTGGACTCACTGTGGGAGCTCGAATTGTAACTTAGTTCAAAATGAGGAATTTTCTTAAAAAATCTTCTTCTTCAGATCCAGCATTTGGAATGTTTTGATATTTGGTGTGCAGCATCCTTAGGAGGGTGAGATTCAAGTTTGTTAAAGCCAAGTCCCTGGGTTCATATATGGGCTCCCTGTGGGAGCCTGAATTATAACTTAGTTCAATATGAGGAATATTCTTTAAAAATCTTTTTTTTTTAGATCCACTGGTCAGAATCTTTGGATATTTGGTATAAGCTTTTCTTAGGAGGAGCAGATGCAACTTGTTGAAATCAATTTCTCTGGGTTGATATTTAGGCTACCATGTCCGGTGAGCGCCCTCAGGCCCCCTGGGGCCTCTTGTTCAAATTAGAACCTTTTTATTTTACAGGGTATTTATACATATACCAAAGATGTGCATATTGCTAGGAATTTGATTTTGTTCAATTTTTCACAGAATTATGGGGTTTTGAACTTAGTAAATTTCTGTGAAATTTCAAATGTGGGGTACAAGTTTGCTGCCTAACTCCTCCCACAATTCTCAAGCTAGGAACCTTTTTATTTTACATGGTATTTATACATGTACCAAAGACATGCATATTGCTAGGAATTTGATTTTGTTCACTTTTTCACAAAATTATGGGGTTTGACCTATGTAAATTTTTGTGAGATTTCAAATGTAGGGTGCAAGTTTGTCCGCTTAACTCCTCTCACAATTTTCAAACTAGAACCTTTTTATTTTACAGAGTATTTATGCATATACTAAAGGTGTGCTTAATGCTAGGAATTTGTATTTAATTTTTTTTTATAATTACGATTTGTTGAACATAGTAAATTTTTCTGAAATTTCAAATATAGGTTAGATGATTTGTCCAGCTAACTCCTCCCATAATACATATGTAAATTAAAGTACAGAGTAGAACTTGGGGGGGAGGAGGAGGGGGGTGCATCATATATGTCTTACAGACAAAGCACATTTATGAGTAACAAATCACTGTTTGCTTTTCAACATCCTGTGTTCATGTGCTATTAGGGGGCATGCTTCAGTCTGGACTTTGGGTTTTTTTTAACTGTTTGAGAATGACCATATTTTTACAACAGTTTCATCCATTTTACTAATGTGTTGCAAGTGTATTCAGAGAAACAACAAAATTTATTAAGGATGAATAAAATAAAATAGTACATTACAAGAATAGTTCCTTATTACATGTAGATGTGAGTATGGTTATTGTAGAGGTGTTTTGAAAGTGATTGTCACCGATCAGTCCATTGGAAATGGCTCCCCACTAGTTATCAGCTGAAGCAAAGCATCCTGAAAGGTCTACTTTTTACAGAAGCAAACAACTTTTTTCTTTTTTCAGATTTTGTCTGAAGAGAAGGATGATGAAACAGAAGATGGAATTGGATTCATTAGTGTTGATGAGGAGGTTTCTATTAAAGAAGATCCCCTTTCACCAGCCAGTAGTGTTTCATCAAAATTTAGTGAGTCAGACTCAAAAAGCAGATATGGTGGCAGACGAAGGGGCAAAGGTAAGAAGGTTTTCTTTGTTATTCCATCTGATCTCTATACAATGGGATTGCTGGAAGTTCATAAAAAAATCTTTACAGCTCTTTCTGGATGTGAAAGCTGTTTTGCTGTGACCACAGTCACAGTGTCACAGTGTAACAGCTTTTGGGTAATCAAACATGGTGTTTACAAAAAAACAAGTACATAAACTATTAACAGTGTATAGACATTCCATTATCAGCACTTGTGTTTTTGTCAATAAGTCCTAAATATATGTGTATTTATACAACATCGCCATTGACCTGAACATAGCTTGCTCATTAAACTACTGGATCTAACAGGTCAAATGCTATATTCATTTACCCACAATCCCAACCGAAAGTAGCCAGAAAAAGAAAAATTGAGACCAGTAAGGCTCTCTGCAGAATCGATGTCTGCACATACACAGAAGCCAGGAATTTCGTGCCATTCCATTTTTTTTTTAGTTTTGTCCTTTTGTTTAATTGCTCCCTGAAAAGTATTTGAATTTAAGAGCCTAAAAGTTGAATAGTGAAGGAAGACTTCATGAACGGATATTGGAAACATGTGGCTCTGCTATGTGGTGCAGATTATTCAGAAATAGAGTGGATCAGGCCTGTGCTAAACATACAAAATATTAAAAATATTCATTTTCACAGACATCAAACTTTATTGTTTCAAAATAGTCTGCGCTTGCAAAATGTTGGAAAAGTGAACACTATAGAGAAAATATGTGTAAAAGCAACCCCCCCCCCCCCCCCCCCCCCCCCCACCCATCAAGATTGCAGTAGGTGGGACACTTTTTTGTGACCATTGAGCATTCTAGTGATCTGGCTATATAGAGATCAGTGATACTCCTTATTAACTTGTTGAGGACTAGTTTATTTTTTGTGGTCTGAATTTGTTATCAAAATTGGTTTTATTACAAATTATTGGACATTGCCCATAAGCACTCTCTAATAATTTGTAATGAAACAAATTTATATGAATGAAATATTTTTTGTGTTTGACTGAATTTGAAACATGAGGAAGGAAAATGTCAGCTTTTGCTCTGGTAAATTTTTCTGAAAGCCCTGACAGTGGGTTTTAGTACTAAGTTAGTAAACGTCTTGTGGAGCATTTCAGTATTTTTATACTAACCAAAGCCCAGACTTAGCTGGTGCAAACTCAATATTATCAAGGGCCAAACACACATTTTGATCTCCCCAATCCCCAAAATTTGCATACAATACCGGAAATTAAAAGTCCTATCTGGCCCTCCATACTCTTACTATCTGCACATGCGCAGTACTCAGGAAGAGACCGGAATTGGCACAAGCATCATTCTTTGTTCGGCCCCAAAGTCGGTAAACATCACAACTGACATCTGTACTTTAAATCTCTCTTTTGGTGGATGCCAGACACAAATCAATGAAGTATATGGTGGATTCAAGGCAGTAAATGGATGATGGAAGTGAACAACGGTGGTTTGAGACGTTCAGGGCTTTAACTTTTAAATAATATGAAAATTATTTCATGTTACCCAATTTTGGGATATATGCTTTGACATTATTAGTTTTGCTAATGATTTACCTACTGTTGATTATGTGTTCCTTCCTATCCTTCCATGAACCCTCTGGTTAAACTCCTAAGCTTTCTGACTGTTTTTTTTATTGAAATTTTTTATTAAATTTGTTGGGAGTTTAACGTGTTGTACAGAATGTTTATTCTGTTTATCCTCACTAAAACGTCCTCACCCTAGGGGTGTTGGGCCATTTTTGTCTTGCATCTCCTACTGGATGAATTGTTTTTTCTTCACATGAAGATCTAGCTTTGCATCAGGTATCAGTTAATTATTTACTGACTTGGACCTTTGGTGTGCCTTTTGTCTAGTTTCCGGTTTCTATCCTGACGTTTACTTTTATCAACGTCCTTAACAGGTAATATTCAGGGTTTTATTTCATCACAATTATATTAGGATACATTTATTAATATTCCAGTAGTGTAGCTTTAATATTTTGGTGTTGTCCACACTTAGGCTCTATCGGGATGCCCTTGGGCTCGTGTGGTTTCCTTAGGGAACTTGAGTGTTTTAAAAAAAAAAAATTGGGGAAAAAATTTGTATTTTTATACTGATAACCAATGCCCAGACTTAGTTGGTGCACACTTGATATTATCAAGGGCCAAACACAAATTTTGAACCCCCCCCCAATGCCCAAAATTTGCATACAAAACCGAAAATTAGAAGGCCTATCTGGCCCTCCATACTTTTACCATCTGTGCATGCACAGCAGTCTGGAAAAGACCGGAATTGGCGCAAACCTTATTCTTTGTTTGGCCCTAAAGTCAGTAACAATGAACTGACATCTGTGCTTTTAAATCTCCTTTTTTGAGGATGCCAAACACAAATCAATGAAAGAATTGGTGGATCCAAGGCTGTAAATGGATGATGGAAGTGAACAATGGAGGTTGGAAACATTCAGGGCTGTAACTTTATAATAATTATAAAAATTATTTCATGTTTCCCAATTTCGGGACATATGCCTGACATCATCATTCTTGCTAATGATTTATCCACTATTTGTTAAGTGTTTCTTCCACTATCCTTCCTTTAAGCCCTCCTGTTAAACTCCTAAGCGTTTTGGGTATTTTTTATTGTAATTTTTTATTAAATTTCTTGGGAGTTTGACGTGTATTGCAGAATGTTTCTTCTGTTTATCCCCATGGTTACGTCCTCACCCTAGGAGTGTTAGGTCATTTTGGTCTTGCATCTTCTATCCGATGTATAATTTTTTCTTCGTATGAAGATCTAGCTTTACATCTGGTAGCATTTAAATCGGTTACTGACTTTGGGCCTTTTTGTGTGCCTGATGTCTTGTTTCCAGTTTTTTCCTTTGACGTTGTTTACATTGGCAATGTCCTCAAATATATGTAGTATTTAGTATTATATTACTGTTGGCATGCCTGAAAATCAGCAGTCTGACATTTGCTGACTGAGGTCCCCAGAGGGTGAATTTGATGATGCTATCCAATACAGTGGGCTAATTTATCCTCTGGGTACCTCTTTCTGTTTAGTTTTGAGACCCTGATTCAGATTGAGGTTCACAGAGGGTGAATTTAGTGATGCTACCCTGCTGTGCAGGGTAGCATCACTAAATTTCACCCTCTGGGGACCTCATTTTGCAGATGACAGTGTGCTTATTTTCTGGCTCGACTGTAGGATTATTGTAGGATGCATTGATTATGATTCGAGTAGTGTAGCTCAAAAAATTTGGATTTTGTCCACACTTAGGCTCTATTGAGATGCCCTTGGGCTCATCATGTTCCCTTTGGGAACTTAGGCTTTTTCAAAATTTTTTGATTTGATTTTTCGAATTTAGTTTTGATTGCTATTATTCATGTATCTTTATCATATATTTTATTGTGGAGTTTGTAGGTGTGCTATCGACTTTGTATTTTGATTGTAATTATGAAAGCTTACTGCTCTAAATGCAAGGCGAGGAAGTCTACCTCGGATTTACATGCTTGTTGCCTTGCCAGTAGACGATGCCCTACTACGGATTCTTGTCCTACATGTGTTAATTGGGATGACAAATGTTGGAGACGGATGTCACGGTACGTTGTTGGCGGTGAGGTTCCTATGCCGGAGCTCACCGCAATATAATTCAAGTTTTTCAGTTTCTATTTCAGAGGAACAAGAATATGGATATGGTTTTGTGACACCCATCCAAAATGTGCTACCGTCGTTGTGCTCTGATGAGCAAATAGAGCTAGCTGCAAGGTGCTCATGAATATAAGCAAGGAATAAGGTCTCTTGTTAGTGTTCTTATCCTTTGCAAGCAGCTAGCTCAACTGTTGAAGCAGTTACTCCTTTCGTGGGAGCCGTGACACCGAGTAAGTCTGTTGTGGTCGAGGGAATGGTACATTTGGGTACAGTGAGCACCTCAAAAATTAAAGCTCACCCAGCAACAACAGAAATAGGGAGGAAGCCTGCAAGTCTCTCTTAGGGAGGCTCGGCGAGGTCTGATAGGACCGCGAGCTGGAGAGGCCCCTCTCTAACCCAGCAACATTTGGGGGCAAATGTTGTTGAGAAACTTGCTTGTGTAGTATTTTGTAAGTTTATCTTAGGGAGGCTCGTTGAGGTCTGAAAAAAAAACATGTCTAACCCACAACATTTGGGGCCAAATATTGTTTGATAAACTTGCCTGTGTAGGAGCTAACGTCCACACTCGCTGCTCGGGACGCTCCTTCTAAACTGCAGACATGGTCGGCTACAGTTACGGCTTCTTCCTCAGGCAGATATAGCATACACGACTGCATACTAGCTACCCGACTTTGGATATCCAGGCAGCCACCAGAAGAAGTATCCAGTCTTTGCCCGTGAAGTCAGCCCATCTGGTAGCTAGTGATCCGAGGCTTCAATCATTGGGACGTTCGGAGTAGAGAACTACGTCCGGATCTTCGTCCCAGGAGCAGCAAGCAGCGTAATACGGAAGACTGCTGCTCCTCAAGCCTTGGTAATGGACTTTCTGTCGCAGATTGCGCAGCTCATTGCAGCATCCCAGCAAGTGCAAGCGCATCCTCCCACAGACTCCGGTGGTCAGCTGTTGGACAGTGCTGGGTCGGTCCAGTCTATTTTGCATGTAGAAGAAGCCAGAAGTTTCTCGACGGGACACTCGGCTAGATCTGGGGTCAGATCACCATTTGGAGAACCCTCTCCGTCCCGTTAACAGTCGGGGTCAACTGTGTCTGTTGTGACAAACCGTATTGAGTTGGAACACGCATCAAAACGTTCCCTCCATACTGCAGTGGGGCTGGCGGCAGTTATGGCTTCTTCTACTTACATGGAAGCGCATGAAAGAAGATTAGCCTAGAAGTTTCTAAGCGGGATACTCTGCGAGATCTGGGGCAGATCATGATTGCAGAGCGTTTTTCTTCCCGTTAACAGTCGGGGACGACTGTTTTGTGTTTTAAGAAACTTCAGTGAGTAGGTGCATCTGTCCTATGTGACGAGTCGGGATGCTTCTTCTGCACTTCAGCCAGGGTCGGCTGTGGTTATGGCTTCCTCTTCTTCCATGGATATGCACGATAAGGGATAGATGCCTACAAATTTCTAATGGAACGCTTGGCGAGGTCTTGAGCCGACCACGAGCTGGAGAACCATCTCCTTTCCGTCAGCAGTCGGGGTCGACTGTTTTTGATTTGAGAAACTTGAGTGAGTTGGGACGCCCGTTCACACTTACAGTTCAGGACTCTCCTTCCACTCTGCAGCCGGATCCAGTTGCAGTTATGGCATCTTCCCCTCCTTCATTAATGGAGCATATTGACCGCAGACTAGCTATCTGACTTTGCATGTTTGGGTCGATAGCTAGTCGTACGAGGTATTTTTATACGGGACATGTGTCGAGGATCTGGGGTCAGATCTCCGTCCCGTGGTCAGCTTATGGTAACAAGTGTATTATCATTGTTCTGCTAGCCTCGGTCATGGACCGGCTGCCGCAGATTGCTCTGCGTATCGCAGCATTCCAGTAGTCGCTGGTACTACTGTTTAACAGACTCCGATGGTGAGCTGTCAGACAGTGCTGTGTTGGTCCAGTCATCCATTCAGTCGGATGGAGTTGACCATATTTTCAGATGGAACATTTGGATGGTGAGAGGGCTACGGAGTGTGAGTCTCCATCCCTCACAGAAGGGCCCTTTAATACTATGAAATTTTAGTCTTAAGCTCTTAGAATATTGTTCAATCTGAATATAAGTCTGCATTTGCTAGGCAAAAAACAGCTTATCATACCGGACGATGGAAAGACGAAGATCTTTCATCCCCAGATCTTTTGGCTCAGGTGTCGAGGGCTTTTGTCCCGATTAACGACGCCTTCCTTACCTTAGAAATAGTATAAGAAATGCTATTCTTTATGAATAGAGGTTCCATAGTGCATAGTTAGGCTGAGACAGCTGTCTTGTTTGGAAATAAGTACGTCTTTTCCTTCTGAGTGTTGTATTCCTTGGCATCAAGACATTTAATGCTATTGTAGACGCCACAGTAGCCTTATGTATTGTTACAGCGGACTTTTCTTATACATTAGTGGCTAGTGTTGTAAGTCTCCATTTAGTGAGCTTTCAAAGGCCGCAAGTGACACTGATATGTCTTCACGCAGACGAAGACTCATCACTGTATAGTTACCTTGAGACTACTGTCTCTTTGGGAATTACAGCTGTTAGTATAGCGGCTCATCATTCCCTACCGTGCACGACGATGGTTGTAAACCTCCGTTTAGTGAGGTTTCAATGTCTCAAGTTACACTGAGATATCTGTCTTCACGGAGATGAAGACTTCTAAGCTATGCTCTGACCGCTGTTTTTTGGGAATAAAACCGCTAAAGGAAGAGTGCTTTTCGTTTTGTTTTCCTAGGTGTCATAGACTTGAGTCTTACTGTTTACACCTTAGTAGCCTAGAGCGATGTTTTTTCAGTATTTATGCAATGACATAACTGAAATTATTATCTCTTGAGACTACTGTCTCTTTGGGAATTTAGGACTGTTAATATAGCAGCTCTTCATTCCCTATCTTGCGCGACGATAGTTGTAAGTCTCTGTTCTGTGAGCTTTCAATGTCGCAACTTACACCAATATATCTGTCTTCACGGAGATGAAGATTTATAAGCTACGGCTGGTTTTGTAAGTCTCTTGAGTGAGCTTCTAAGGCCTCAGTTATCAGCCTTTTAATTGTCTTCACGAATAGAAAGACCTTTAGCTGCTTCAGCTAGGCTGAGTTCATTGTTCTATCGGACATAATATCATTATGTTAGAGGAGGTTATTCTCTTCCTACTGGTATGGTTTGGTGTTAGTTATCTGAGGCAATAAGCCCTATTGATGATGCCATATTAACCTAGTGTGATTAATGAGCGTTTCTTCAAATGCATATACTAATCTCCTTCTCAGGAATATATTTCCTGATATCAGATCGAACGTAAGAATTCATCTAGGTTTTATGATCGGATGTCAGAACATTGTTTTTGTCTCCCCTTTTCATTTCTATCCAATCTATTGCTGTGGATTATATTTCCACCTTAGAGACTGGATATTATGTCTATATGGTGTATTATTTGTTCATCACGTCCCTCTCCGTCCTCAGTGGCATTTTGGAGTCGGTCAGACGTGAGGGAGCTCTGCGGTTCCTATACTATTTAATAACTAACACAAGAGTGATTAAGTATTGCGGGTGAGGGGGATTCGAGAGGAATTATTCGTCGACTTCCCCCCCCCCCACCCCCCACCCCCCCAATGTCTTAAGAGGCTATTACAGGACAGGACTTAGTTTTCTTCCTGTAAGCCTCGAATACATTCAAGTATATGCATGCCTTTCATGGCTCCTCGATTGGTGGCTGGGTCATGTTCTAATGGCGACCTCATGGGCACATCCACTATTTAGTTGGTTTGTTTCCTGTGGTTGTTCGTTTATAAGTCATATATGAGCATATGATTCCTTATCAATAAAATTGCTAGCCTTCGTGTACATGTGTGGATAACATGTCGGTTATCTGGGCGACATTCTCCAATGTGGCAATTAGTCCACTCTAAAACGTTTCGCTTAGAGCGGTCTGGCCTTTTCTTACGGCGTATGAGTTTATAACTCAGTTAACTACATAATAACATTGTATTATTCATTCAGTTTTCTGGTTACACTTGTATTGCTTGGTCATACCGTGGATACAGGCTGTATTCAGATGAGTACATATGGGATTTCATTGCTTGCGTGCATAATATGTGTATTTAATGGGCAGACGCATTATTGAACAGATTATATAAATTCTTGCCCTGCTTTATAGAGCTCATGAGAATTTTGGGGCTTTTTGGATCATTTGTGGAACTTCCAATAGGCAGTCTATGCATATGTTCTCAATTTTTGGCATCATTATTCGGAGTAGTATATTCTTTCTCTGAACAGTCGTTGGTTGTTACGGACCTAGGAAACAATTAATTATTTTGGAAGACGGTCCGTGACAAGTCTGTTAATCATAGCTCGTAACATGTTCTAAATCCAGGTTTCTCCCAGAGACGGTACACATTCTCGTACATTCGCACGGTTCAATTGGAGTTTTATTATTGGAATTAATTGTACACCTGAATGCACTTACCTGTTGGTTGCCTTAGAGGCGTGTTTGCTCTAACAGATACTTTCCATTGGGATTCAATTGGACAAGTGTATGGTGGTACACGTTATATCACCAGTTTTCGACCTATCTACATATTCAGACTCCGGTATACATTAGAAGTGTGCGTTGTTAATAACCGGTATCACCACAATAGCCTTAGCTTCTGAAGTGGCATTAAGCACCAATAATTAATAATAAATAATAACTGGGTGCCTGTTGGGTGAATATATATTGATTATTTGGTACTGCTTTTCACTGATTCCAGGGCGCTTCCCTCTTTGTTTTGAAGAATATTCCTTCAAAAAAGGGGGGGGGGGGGGTATTTTTCTTCATCTCTTCGAGCTTGATAAGTGTGTAACTATGAATGAAGCTGTTTTGTCTGTAGATTATTACTGATCCTAGATACAGCTTGTTTATTATTTATATATGGCGTGTGTTTGTGGGGGGGTTAGTCTCTCACTCTCGAATACGCCATCCTAATTTAAGGGGCTTAGTCCGGACTAGCCTTAAAATTGGGCGCTACACTCAATTAGCATAATCATTCATGCTAAGATTACGGAATTACTTGGATATGGCTCCTTATTTATGATATGTCTTCTCTATTATTGTATAGAGAGACATACATGTAATTCCTTTTAAATTTAATCTCCTTTTCACCTTGAATGCAGGCTTAGGAGCTGTATTTGGTCTGCTAATTCTTAACTCCTAGGGCCTCTGCCTTTTTACGATTCCGCTAAGTCTGGGTCATTGGTTATTAGTATAAAAATATAAATTTAAAGTAATTTATATATTTTTTATACTTACCAATGGCCCAGACATGGATGGCCCTCCCATGAGTGGGCACTCATACCTCCCCGCTGAGTTATTATTTTAGTAGGCTCTTCTACAAAGAATGATGTTGGTGCCAATTCTGGTCTCTTCTTGAGTACTGCGCATGCGCAGATAGTAAAAGTATGGAGGTCCAGATAGGAGTTTTAATATTTGGTATTGTTTGCAAATTTTGGGGATTGGGGGGGTTCTAAATTTGAGTTTGGCCCTTGATAATATTGAGTTTGCACCAGCTAAGTCTGGGCATTGGTAAGAATAAAAATATACAAATTAATTTAAATACATCATTTTCAACTGGTTCAGCACCAGTCAGACTAAAAATATTGGGAGTTTTTATTTTTTGCCTCAAAAACATAATTTATGACCACTTATTGCAATGATCTTGCCCAGCTCACTCTAGTGAGGGGGTCCTAAGTTATATTTTTGAGGCAAAAATTGTAAAAAATTAGTAAAATTTGAATTGCAAATTTGGTCAATGATGCTGGGCATATATTGTTGCTGCCCAAGGTTAAAGGGTCAATGCATCAGTCATTTAAATGGCTAAATGTGTTTCTAAAAAATATTTTCTTACATTTTGGTAGAGGGTGCCTATTGTTATTCTGTAGTGAACTGAGAAACAGCTTATGTAGTGCATAAAATATATTTTGACACTTAGATAACCACCACATCGCCACATGATAATATTGATTAAATACTCATTATATCATCAGTTTTTGTATCAGTTAACCCTTTACCCATCGAATCAGCCACATCTGCCCACGTAATATGCTAATTCAGTAGTTTATTGTTTATTATTATTATTATTTATTATTTTTCCAAAAATTTTAACAAAACCATATCATGTGACCTCTCAATGGAACGAGTTCGTCGAGCTCATTCCTACGAGGGGTCACACAGGTTTTGTTGAAATTGTTTGAAAAATTTGAAAAAATGTTATTTAAAATAATAAATTTTGATATGGTCTGCGTTGGGTAAAGGGTTGAGCAAGTTGTTTAACCCTATACCTTAACTTTACAACCATGTCCAAACAGTGCTATTGACAAAAATCGTCTTTCAAATTTTATTATTTTTTAAAAAATTTTGCTCCAAAGCATGGCTTGTGATTGCTTATTGGAAGGAGCTCATTTCAATGAAGAATCATCTGCTATATTTTGGAGGCAAAAATTGAAGTATTTTGAGTCATTAGAGAATGTTTTTAGCAAGTGTCTTCTCTAGTGATGTTAAGTATAGTTATGGCAGTTTTTAGACATTTTTGCTAAACATTGACATTCTACATACTGTGCTTTTATAGTTGTTTCTAGACACTTCCTGGCTGCCTGTATTGGCAGCTGAGACTTGCCTAGAAACAATAACTAAGTTTGGAATGTAACTAGCAGGTTAACCTATAGAGTCCATCTTGGGGCACATGTTTTGTTGCAGTAAAAAATGTAGAATGTATACTGAAAAAATAAACCAAGGATTAATAGTGCAAAACTGGAGTTGGATGATACATTGGCTAGTGCATTAGACTTCTGATAAAAAAAAGTGTAGGTGATAACCTGATTCATGTCACAACCAGTTGATGGTGATATCTGTTTCTACTGTAAGTTTCTGGCATTTTTATAGTTCTAAGTAGACTCAGAATGAAGGAGTATTAATGAACCTCTACACAGGGTTGCAACAGCTTTTTCAGTTCCTTGAAACTCCTGGAATATTAAAATCCCTTACCAAGGGCTTGGAAAGTCCTCGAATATCAGAACCTACCTTGAAAACCCTTGAAAAATGAGATATCAGGCGATCAAAACAGATTTATTTCAGCAATATTTAATTTGCCTCACAGCAAGCTGAATATTGCTCATATGGATATTTTCTTCCCAATAGAATGCCTGGGGCAAGACAGCAAATAACTGTCAAACTGTCAAACTCACTAACTCCAGGCATGTTGGGTTAGCATCAAGCCTGGAAATATGCGATCTGTCATTTGCAGAATGAGACCCCAGATTGTGAAGTTGCTGGTGATTTATCCTCTGGGTACCTCTTTTTGTTTAAGCTTGAAACCTTGATTCAGAATGAAGTTCACAGTGGGTAAATTTTGTGATGCTAGTTTCACCCTCTGTTCACCAAATTCACCCTGTGTGGACCTCATTCTGCAGATGACTGTCTGCTTATTTCCAGGCCCGGTTAGCATCAGTTGAAGACATGTGTACCAAACACTTTGAGTGTGCCTTACCACACCATGTTATTGTGCTCCCATTTGAGCAGTTGGGATTAAGTGGTTTGCCAAAGTACAATGCAGATGATGTGGATCAGTATACAATCCACAATCTTTCTTTCTGAAATCCAATGCTCGAACCAATGAGCCAATTGACTCTCTGGAAATAAGCAATCTGTCATTTGCAGAATGAGGTCCCAGAGGGTGAATTTGTTGGTGCTATCGCATACAGGGTGCCAATTTATCCTCTGAGTACCTCTTTCTGTTCAGTGATGTTACCTTGCTCTGCCAAATTCACCCTCTGGAGACCTCATTCTGCAGATGACATTCTGCTTATTTCCAGGCCTGCTCTCATGACATTAAACTTGGTAGTATTAAGTCCACACTTCCTCAGTTTTCATTTGCTCTTGGAGTGGAGCTCACTTGTTTTTTCCCCTTTACATTCTTGAAAATCCTTTAATTTCTCAAGTCTGATTCCTGGAAAGCCCTTGAAAATATACTGGTAATGTCATGAAAACTCCTTGAATTGACTACTCGTTCAAGGGAAGGAACTCTTCTGCAAATACAAAACAGATTTGCGCAGATCATAAAGTTTATTTTTTTATTCTAAGCCTTTAACAGGCCATATACCTCGATTACCTCCTATAAAATTCAGATCTTTTTCAAATTCCCTTACAATCCAAATATTTTGATTTAAAAGGTGTCCCCATGGGAACCCCAGGAAGTGAAGCAGTGCTTTTTTACTGTTATAAACAAGCTGTGTTTCTTATCAACCTACCATACAATTGTTTACAACAGGCTTGCATTACAGTGGAAGTCCCTAACTTGGAAAAATACTCTTTATTTTCTTCTTTCCCAAGTGATTTGGAAAAGAAAAGTGTGGCAAAAGCACCAAGAAAAAATAAGCCAAAACTGGGTCGAGTGCGACGGTGCACAAGCAGTAGGGGACACTCTTCTTGTACTAATCCAGGGCTTCCAGAACCAGTGCGCAGACGTATAAGCCACATGCCATTATTTTTTCTTTCGCCATCTTGTCAAGATGCGGATCGTTTTGCTCATCAACAGTGATACCTTTTGACTCGATGTTGACGATGTTCCTGTTCTGAATTGTGGATTCATAGTTGTTTCTTCACTATCCAGACATACAGAGCTGTGTTTTTATATATTCTCTCGATTATTCACTGTATTTTCTGTGATGAATCTCTATACTGATTTTGCGCGCAATTTTCATGTACCATGCTGTTTCGGTCTGTTGTTCATTAATGCTAACCCTTTGGGTTCTGCTTTTATCTGCCTTAGGTGTCAGCTGGGAGCTTTTGTGGCAGCTTTTCACTCCTCTGTTAGAGTAGAATTTATGCCAGTTCCCTTTTGGCTGTTGGGGTACTTTTCTGTTCCCGTCGGGCCTTTGTTTCCTGCCACCTTACTCTGGTAGCTGGGGGTGTCCTGATTTATTTTTTGGGGGGTTCACCTTCCCATCGACATTGCTCTCACCAGATATGACTAGGACTATACCTTGCAGGCGATTCTTAGCATTTTGAAGTTTTCCATTATTCATGCTCCACTTTATATGGTTGTTCGGTTGAAAGACCCTGTGAGCGGCGTGGTCTTTCACCTTTTGGGCTTCAGTCTATCGTGTAGTTTGGTCACATGCCGTTTCCTGCCATGCCTGCGGGAAGGGGAATGCAGTCGGTTGGGGCTGCCCAAACCGACTCTGTCTGGAGAGAGTTCTACCTCCTCGGAGGGGGTTTTGCAGTCTTTTTGCTGACTTTCTGGTGAAGAGATGCCTGGTACCCGGGACTACTGTCCCCCTCCAGTCGACATCTGAGGCTGTCACTAGGGTTGTGACTCCTCATTTGGAGGCGAGCTCGGTTGCTCTCTCCACTTTTCTGCCTTTGTCAACAGCTACTGATGTATCCGCGCCTGCTGCTGCTCCGTCGGTAACGTTATCGGTCTCCGTCGGCCTCGGCTTATCCCTGCAGGGGTCTGCGGGGATTTTTGCTTCTTTGGACGTGGGATATCGGCCTCAACCTTCCCTGGCTTCAACTTGGCGAAGTTGGCAGTGGTTGCTGGCTGATCCCTCTGCTGTGGTCTCTCAGCCGTTGAGCCCAGCAGGTTTTGATTTGGATTCAGATGCCCATGGTGGGGTCACCGTGCACTTCCGTACACGCACTGTGGTCCTTCGGCCAGTTTTGCGGGACCGGCGCATTTCGTGCTGCCTGGACGAGAGTGCCTTTTGCAACCCAAGTTCCTTCAGACATTTCACGTCTGGAACTTTTGATCACAGAGAAAGACAATCTCCTGTCAAAGGGGGCAGTGAAGGTTGTCAAGAATTCATTCAATGGGATTTTATTCCCGCCTGTTCTTGGGGCCAAAGAAGGATGGCCGACTCCGACCGGTTATCGGTCTGAGTATCCTGAACCAGTCTATCATTGCTCCTTAGCTCAGGATGGAGACTTTCAGGTCGGTTCGCTGGTCCATTCACCAGGGAGATTTCGCTTACAGGATCGACCTGCGAGACGCTTACTTTCACGTTCCCATTCATCGGACATTGCGAAAGTATCTCAGGTTCGCTTTTCTGGGGCAAATTTACCAGTTCATGGCCATGCCTTTTGGCCTCAACCTGGCTCCTTGGGCCTTCACCCAACTGATGTCGCATGTGTTAGCGTTCCATCGCACTCAGTCCAGGGTGACTACTTTGACATATCTGGACGGTATCCTCCAGAGGCACTCCTATGCTGCTCTTCTGGAGTCAGATGTCGGCACACTGTTGAGCCTGCTCATGTCGTTAGGGTTCAGAGTCAACAAGTAGAAGTCGGACCTGGTCCCTTCTCAGTTGTTTTGTCATCTGGGGATGGACTTCCATACTCAGCTGTATACGGTGGTGGTTCCCCAGTCAAGGGGTGTTATTCTCTCAGCTTTCGCCCTGACTCTGACCCAGTCCACATCCGTGACAGCTCGAAGCATTCTCCGGCTGCTTGGTCTCTGCGTTTCGGTGACGGATCTCATTCCTCTAGGTCGGCTGCATGTCAGACCTCTCCAACATTTTCTGCTCAATCGTTGGAGGCCAAATGTCGATCCTCTGGATGTGGTGCTTCAGTTACTAGCATCTCTTCATCGTCACCTTCTTCCCTGGACAGATGTTCAGTGAATTATGCAGGGAGTTCCGCTGGACTTGCCCATGTCCGATCTTGTTCTGACAGCAGATGCTAGTGATCTCGGATGGTGCACGATGTTGGATCCTCTAGATCTTTCCTTTCACGGTGTATGGGACCAGGATGAAGCAGCTCTTCACATCAACCAGAGGGAGCTTCTTGCTCTTCTGTGTTTCCGGCAGTGGATCCCCCACCTTTCAAAACGTCAGGTCCTTCTGTTGTCCGACATTTCGACAGTGGTCACTTACATTCGGAACCAGGGTGGCACGCACTTGGTTCCCATGTACGAATTGGCTCAGGATCTTCTACTGCTTGCTTAGGATGTCAACGCCAGGGTGATGGTTCATCACATTCCCTGAACGTTTTAGCTGACTCCCTGTCCCAATGGGTCAGGGTCATTTCCACCGAGTGGATGCTTCAGAAGGCAGTGTTCCAGTCGCTTTGTGATCTTGGGGGTCGTCCCCATATCGATCTTTTTGCGACCCGTTGGAACCCTCAGGTGGACACTTTCAAGTCTCTGTGTCTAGATCCTCTGGCTTTCGCCATGGATGCCCTGTCACTCGATTGGAACAGTCTAGTCGGCTACGGCTTCCCACTGGTTCCGATTCTGCCTCAGGTTCTAGCGAAGATACAAACCTGCAGTTGTCAAATCATTCTGTCCGCTCTTTGTTGGCAGTGGTTCTGGCATGTCTCTCTCTATGACACGACTGCTTTGCCAAGGTCACCCGAGGAGGTTTCACGTTGACCCGACTTCATTGTGCCTTCTCATATATCTTTTGTCAGGTCCTGTCTCCTCCATAGAGGTTTTTTGAGATGAGCAGTAGAGGGCATTTCTTCTTCAAGGCATCACTTCACTGGTTTAGCCTATGCGGCTAAGTGGAAGGTCTTCTGTCGATGGTGTGCTGATCACTCTGTTGGTTATGCTGATCCTTCAATAACTCAGATTGTGGAGTTTCTGGTATGGCTGTTTGATTCACGGGGTCTCCAACCTGTTACCATCAAAGGGTACAGGTCAGTGCTTTCGGAGACCTTTGGGAGCGCGGTGGCTCAGTGGTAGACTGTTGGACTAGAGGTCCCAAGTTCGATCCCTGTCCAGGACGACCGACATTGTGTCCTTGGGCAAGGCACTGTATCCTGGTTGCCTACATGGCACGATGAGCCATGTACTAAGGCATACTGCATGGTGGTGTTGCGTTTCTTCAGTCGCTGTAACCCTGCTTGAACGGAGCTTGAACAGAGTTAGAATGTTGAGGAGCTGACAGTTGCTCGTCGATGCTCGGTAGTTCTCTCCGGGTACTCCGGCTTCCTCCACCCTTAAAACTGTCATGATTAGCCATTGTGCATAAGTATGTGACCTTAAACACCAATAAATAAATAATATTTGAAGACCTTTTCGTATGTGGGAAAGCGTCATATTGGCACTTATCCGTGCCTCTCCAAGCTTATTCAGCAATTTTCTTTGAAAAGGCCTAGGATTTTGCAGCTTATCCCAAGATGGTATCTTTCTTGGGTGCTGCTTTGATCTGGGGGGGGGGGGGGGAGGCACCGTTTGAACCTTTATCCCAGGTGGATATGCGTTTTCTCACATACAAGACAGCTTTTCTGATGGGTTTTGCCTCAGTCAGAAGGGTTAGTGAGCTTCATGCCTTCTCTGTTGATCCGGCCTTTTTCAGGAGATCTGCCAACAGTGTTACCTTACTACTGATTGTTCCTTTCTGGCCAAGAATCAGAAACTACTCCACCTCCTATCTGTGTCAGGGGTCTTCCATCTGCTGAGGGTAATTGCCCTTTGCTCTGTCCAGTTCATGCAATTCGCATTCACCTCAACCGGATGCAGTTCATTAGGAAAGGCAGGAAAAAATTATTTCTGTCTCTTATCCCTGGTCGAAGATCTCTCCTCAATCCATTTCTCGATGGATTTGTCTTGCTACTCTCACTTCATACTCTTGTCTAGCGACTGACAATTGTATTACCAATCGCTTTTCTGTTGGCGAGGTGTGTGCGTGGTCTACCTCCTGGGCTTATGCTAACTCCGTCAAGTTGTTGGATGTTATGCAGGCAGCCTACTGGAGAAATGCTTCTATTTTCGCCACCTTCTATCTGCGTCAGTTGCAGGAGCAGTCTGGGGACCTTTTTTCTTTACACCCTCTTTTCTTCTGCTCAAGCTGTCATCAACCCTAGCCATTAGGGTTCTTGCAAGGTCAGTTCCAGCCCTGTTCTTGGTACTGTCCTTTCTGTCTGTATGTAACACAGGGCCATACGCCTCATATCTCATTGTCATTTACTAATGGTTGTGATGCTATGGTTTTATAGGCCTTGGGAACTCTTCTTCTTTCCACGTTTCCAGTTCAGTCGGGTTATGTGGGGGTTGGTTATGTGATTCCCTCCTCCTCTTGTCTATTTAGCCTGTTGTAAACAATTGTAAGGTAGGTTGATAAGAAATATAAATTTTATAGTAAATTTCCTTTCTTATACCTACTGCATTTGTTTACATGGAGGCTCTCCCATCTTCTTATTCAGGTAAGAATCCTTCCTCCCAGCTGATCACACAACTCCAATGTTGGCAGATTAAAATAGAATGACATGTTGGTTATACATCTGTGCACTGGTTCCAGAAGCAGTGGATTAGTACAAGTAGAAGAGTGTCCCCTACTGGGTGTGCACCGGTTGCACTCGGCCCAGTTTTGGCTTATTTTTTCTTGGTGCTTTTGCACCACTCTTCTTTCCCAAATCACTTGGGAAAGAAGAAAATAGAGAGTATTTTTTCAAGTTAGGGACTTCCACTGTAATGCAAGCCTGTTGTAAACAATTGCAGTAGGTATAATAAGAAAGGAAATTCACTGTAAAATTTAAATTTTACTGGTAAAATAGGACCAATTCTTGGGTTGAAAGTCCTCAAAATGGGCAACATGGGTATAAACGATTGACTAAACTTGGCTTTATCTCCATGTTGTGGTCATGATTAGCCAGTATGCTGAAATAGGTGACCTTAAACACCAATAAATAAAATATATAAAGTGAAAAGGTGTAAATGTGTTGTTGCCTCCTCCTACCCACCCCCCACCCCCTCCCCCAATGCAAACAAATTGGTCACCCAAATATGGTTGAAAATATATTTGTTGGTAAAAATTGCCTGGTGCACTTCATTTAACCCTTTGCCTCACATTTGCTGAGGACATTTGTTGTCAATCCCCCTCCTGCACCCCTCCCCCCCCCCCCCAAAAAAAAAAACAAACCCAAAACGACCCTCATAACTTTTATTAGCTCAACTTGATGAATTCTAGCTGAGCTATTGTCTTTACTTCCAATCCATTGGCATACATACGTATGTCCACAATTTCCTTTAGCACACCACACAGATCGCATTTATGATCGGATCGCTTTGAAACTTGGTATGCTTGTTTGTTGTGACCTCGGATTGGGAGCTATCGATTTCCTTCATTCCATCAAAAGACGTTGCCCTTAGCAACCACCTTTTGTACTTAGTGCATTTGTGCATCAGTATATTCCTTTGGCATGCCCTGCAGGGCACATTTATGAATGGATTGCTATGAAACTTGGTATGCTTGTTTTGGGTGACCTCTAGATGGGAGCTATTGATTTTTAGTCAAGTTGTGATGAAGTAAAACTTGACTTATAGTTTGGTGAATGGCGGGCGGTTGGGTGGTGGACAGATGGGTGGGTGGGCGGGCGGTCTTGCTGGTGGGCAGGCGAGTTTCTTTCGTAAACAATTGGTTTCCGGATGATAACTTAACTATGGTTCAACCCACATTCGTGAAACTTCATATGTAGGTTGGCCTTCGTGAGAGGAAGAACTCTATTTATTTTGGACTCGCTAGGTCAAAGGTCAAGGTCACAGTGACCTTCAACATAGTAAATCATAAACAATTGGTTTCCAAATGATAACTTGATAATGGTTCAACCCACGTTCATGAAACTTCATAGGTAGGATGGCATCAGTGAGAGGAAGAACCCTATTTATTTTGGCCTCGCTACGTGAAAGGTCAAGGTCACAGTGACCTTCAACATAGTAAATCGTAAACAATTGGTTTCCGGATGCTAACTTGATAATGGTCTGACCCACATTTATGAAACTTCATAGGTAGGTTGGCCTAGGTGAGTGGAAGAGCCCTATTTATTTTGGACTTGTTAGGTCAAAGATCAAGGTCACAGTGACCTTGAATATAATAAATCTTAAACAGTTGGTTTCGAGATCATGGAACTTCATAGGTAGGTTGGCATTGGTGCAAGAAAGAGCCCTATTTATTTTGGAATCACTAGGTCAAAGGTCGAGGTCTCAGTGACCCTTCACATAGTAAATTGTAAACAATTGCTTTTCAGACGATAAGTTGATAATGATTAAACCCACTTTTGTGCTGTCACAACTCAACATTGGATCGGTGATCCTATCAGCATTTTCTTTCGTTTCCATTGAGAAACATTGCATTTAGCAATGATGTTTAACTTTTTTGTATGTCCAACAGTTTCGATTGTCACACTGTACATGTCTCATTTATCAGATCGCTTTGAAACTTAATATGCATGTTCAGGGTGACCTCTAGATAGGAGCTATAAATTTTCTTTCATTTCCATTGAAAAATGTCCTGTTACCTTGACCTTTGAACTTTGTGGATTTTGTGCATCAATATTTTCCTTTGACACACCGTGCAGGGTGCATTCATGAATGAACTGCTTTGAAACTAAGTAAGCTTTTTTGAGTTGACCTCTAGATTGGAGCTTTTGATTTTATTCCATTTTCGTCAAAAAAGTTACCTTCAGCAACAATCTTCAAATTTAGTGCTTTTTGTACATCAGCATATTTTTACACTGTAAACCAGTGGCCCAGACTAGCTGGTGCTTAACTCAAACTTATTAAGAGCCAAACACAAATTTTGAACTCCCCCAATCCCTAAATTTTGCTTGCTAAACCGAAAATTAAAAGTCCTATCTGGTCCTCCATACATTTACTCTGCACGCATGCGCAGACATCAGGAAGTGACCGGAATTGGCGCCAACATCATTCTTTGTTTGGCCTTAAAAGTCATCAACAATGAAATGACATCTGTGCTTTAAAATCTCCTTTTTTGAGGATGCCAGACACAAATCAATGCAAGAATTGGTGGATACAAGACTGTTATTGGATGAAGGAAGTGTTCACTGGTGCTTTTGGATGTTCAGGGCTGTAACTTTATAATATTTATAAAATTATTTTATGTTTCCCAATTTCGGGACATATGCCTGACATCATCATTTTTAAAAATGCTTATTCTACTGTGTGTTAAGTATTCCTTCCTTATCCTTCCATGAACCCTTGCTGTTAAACTCTTAAGCTTTTTGGCTGTTTTTTATTGAATTTCTTGAGAGTTTAACATTTATTACAGAATATTATTCTGTGTTTTCCCCAGGGTTACGTCCTCACCCTAGCGGCGTTAGGCCATTTAGTCTGGCATCTTCTATCCAATGTATCATTTTTTCTTCGTATGAGATCTAGCTTTGCATTTGATACATTTCAATTGGTTCTGATTTTGGGCCTTTTTGTGTGCCTGATGTCTTGTTTACATTGACGTTGTTTACATTATCAACGTCCTCATATTTAGGTAGTTTCTTATATTCTATTACTGTAATATACTGTAGAATACATGGATTATTATTCCGGTAGTGTAGCTCATAAAATTTTGGATTTTGTCCACATTTAGGCTCTATTGGGCTGCCCTTGGGCTCTTCATGTTCCCTTTGGGAACTTGAGCGTTTTTCCAAAAAATATTTTTGTTTACAAAAAATATTTTGAATTTAATTATGATTGTTATTATTCATGTATCTCAGTTATATATATATATTGTTGTGGAGTTTGGAGGACTGATATTGACTTTAGTTGATACACTCCTGCGGACTATTGTCATTCTTGTGTAGCACTGGGATGACCCAGGCCTCAAAATAACAAGATTTTGATAAACCTTCCAGCAGGTTGCCTCATTTGACAATGGTTAACCTGTTGATCGGTTACCTAGATTTTTATCATAAACCTATTGGTTAACCATTGCATTAAACGTATTAATACTGACAAAGCTTCTGACATACCCAACTACAGTTCCTCCCAAATTAATTTGGCATTTAGACACAAGGGTTCCATGGCAGGCACAGTACAAAACAGGTACATGCACACGCCCCCCCCCCCCCCCACATACACACGCACATTCACGTATGCACGCATTAACATTTGTTGTTCTTTGCTTTATATGATTTTTGTGTCTAATAAAAATTAAAGAATTTTAATTGTTTATTTTGCTGTGTGGCTTATTATTTCAGAAACCCAAACACATTTGTCTCGAACTGGGAGTGGGAATTGGGCAATTGTGTGGGGATGGGGTCAAATACCGTCGATGGACGTCTGTATTATGAATACATTGAACTTTAGGGCATGGGAGTTGCATTGGCAGTCTCTGATTAACTTTGGAAAGAAACAATTGTAAACCGTATCTACCTTCCCCTACATTTTGGAATCTTGAGAATGTAATCCAAAGTTCCAAACTAAGACTTTATTTGTGCCACAATGTTCGAAATCATTTGGAAAAACCCATGTTCACAACCATGCTGGCTGTTTATTCAAATGAAATAAGCACGTAAATAAGAATTCAGCATTGGTGAATAAAAGACGTTTCCATAAGGAAGGTGAAAATTTTTCTCATGGATTGGTAGGGTAAAAAGGGGCGGAATGCAAATAATTAACAACAGCTCATTTGATTTTCAATGTGTCTCATTTTAATTGTATCGAAGAAATGTTTTCAGCTTTGCACAGTGCGAGAGTAAAAAAAAACCTCACGTGCGGTAAATGTATTAACAAACCAGTTAGCTGCCTTTAGCTGTAACAGACAATCGTCTTTCTCAGAATCGAAACAAATTAATTGTTTCGAGAGCCAGAGGGCGCCACGAGTTGGTACTGCAGATCTTCAAAACCACTAATACTATTGATTTATACCACGACAAGTACAGTAATGATTGAAACACGCTGTATGATAAACACATGAGCATTTTGTTCTCGTTTTGTTCACTGCAGTGCTTCTTTTAATTCAGTGGGAGGAAAAACGATGAAAACTTTTCTTATCCTGTAACAACTAACTTCGACGGCCTTCGGCGCAATTTTTGGTTAACCTATCAAGCGTTCGCCTGAAAACAAATCTGCGTAACTGATATAGGCAAACGGTACGAGCGTTCGCCTCCTATTTCGGGGCCTTGATGACCGATGTTGGAGTCGGGTGTCGCTGTATGTTGGCGGTGAGGTTCTGAGGATCAGAACCTCTTACTGCATTTTAATTCATTCTGTCAGTTTCTATTTCAGAGGAACATGAACATTGTGATGATATTCTGACACCCATCCAAGTGTGCTACCATTGTCGCGCTCCGTGGAGCATATAGAGCTAGCTGCAGTGCTCATTATTGCAAGAGTTAGGGCCTTTGGGTAAAGGTTTTAATCTCTTGCAAGCAGCTAGCTCGACCGGTGAAACAGTACTCCGTCCGTGGGTGCCATGACGCCGGGTAAGTCCGTTGCGGTCTAAGAGGTGGATTGGGTAGAGCAAGCACTATAATATAAATAGCTCACCCAGCGACGACGGAAATAGGGAGGAAGTCTGCAAGTTCTTGTACTCGGCGAGGTCTGATAGACCGCGAGTGGGAGAGGCCTCCCTCTCTAATATAGCAACGTCTGGGGTCAGATGTTGTTTTGAGAAACTTGCACAAGCTGGAGCATATGTCAAGACTTCCTCCGCTACGTTTCACAAGGCCGAAATGCAGTTTTCTGGTTGGAAACTTGCACGAGACGGAGCATATGTCCGCCCGCCACTCGGGATGCTCCGCCTAGTCTACAGCCCGGGTCGGCTTCAGTCACGGCTTCCTCCGCTACGTTATTTAAGCACACATGACCGCATCCTAGCTACCAGACTTCGGATATCCAGCCTGCTGCACGAAGAAGGAACCACTCTTCTCCCATGAAGTCGGACCATCCGGTAGGTTGGGAGACGAGGCCTTGATCATTGGGATGCTTGGAGAAAGGATCCATTTCCGATACACCGTCCCAGGAGCAGCATGCGGCTAAGGAACGGAAATCCACTGCTCTTCAGGCCTCGATGATGCACTTGCTGTCGCAGATTGCGCAGCTAATCGCAGCATCCCAGCAAGTGCAGATGCAGCATCCCTCAGACTCAGAATCTGAGCTGTCGGACGGTGTTTGGTTGGTCCAGTCATCTGTTCGTGCAATGGACCGAGATTCGCAACTGATTCTCTTGGATGGTAAAAGGGATAAGGAAGAGGATTACCCTTCCCTTTCGGAACAGTACATGGTTGCAATGGCTTTGATCCATCAATACTACAACAAGAGAGAAACCACTGGGGTCATTAGGTGCAGACTTTATCCGGACAAAGGAAGAAGTCCTTTCTTTTCCGGTTCAGTTTATGCAGGTGTCGCAGGCCTTCGGCCAAATAGACGCCGCCATATTTATCCTCTTGAGTGCGAGGAAGAAGGCCGTTTCTTATCTTCATCTTCCGTATACATACTGTTTTTTGGACCACGTTCATTTAAAAATGGTCGGGGAAAATTTTCAGAGAGTTCTGCGTTTGGATGAGAAGGCCAGGGATCTAGAGGTATCCTTACCTGTATCATTCACTATTCGCTCAGACGCAATTGAGACGGCAATTTCTTCAAATAGAGCGAATTTGGATGTTATGTCTTATGCAGATCACCTTACAAGAGCTATGGCGCAACGTCTCAAGGGAAAGGAATTTTGAGGCTGTTCGTACCTCTCTTCCAGTTCTTTCCAGGGAAATTATGTATACCACGTATAACTGCGCCCTGACAGTGACTAATCTGGAGTTAATCAGATGTGATGCTGCCCTTGCGTCGTCATCACTGATAAGATGACAAGGTGAAAAGCTCTCTCCAAGTCGCTCCGATCAGTCAGATCTAGCTCCGTACAAGTCGTCTATTCACTTGGGATTGAGCTTTGAGACTCACAACAATCTGGTTTGCCTGCCGTTACCCAGAGCGAAATTAGTCAGTTTTTATGCTCGCTTTTGTCTACTCTCAGATGCATTAATAGTGAGGGACTTCATGCGACTGTTGGAGTTGTGTGGAGCGGCTGTGGATCTCATTCCGATGGGATGCATGCGCGCACGTCCCTTCCAGTTATTCTTTACTCAGAACTGGAGTGTGAAGACGCTTTCGCTTGAACCAGTATTGTTTTAATGGACCTAGTAAAACAAGGGTTCAATTGGGCAGATATTCAGTGGTTCACTCAGGGAGTTATGCTGCAACTGCTGGATTCGGCTTTCACGATTATGACGGATGTGAGTCTGACGGGTTGAGGCACGACCCTAAGTCCCACAGTCTTGAGGTGTCAGGGTCTTTGGGACCCTCGGTTCCAGGAGAGACACATAAACATCAATGAGATGATGTTAAATAGCTAGCGCTACAACATTGCATTCACATAATTACGGACGTCCATGTTCAATTTGGTCGGACAACTTGACAGTAGAAGCATACATCGGGAACCAGGGCAGCACCCATTCATTTCCGTTATGCCAACTAATGGAGAAGATTTTCCTAATACATCATGAATCATCATGTTCATCTTTTTATCTGTCATACACCGGTCGTCTGAATGTACTAGCAGACTCGCTCTCTCGGAAAGGTCGCCTGTTGCAATTGGAATGGACGCTCAACAAGCGAGTATTTGGACAGTTTTGCTACCGGAGGGATCGCCCCATGATAGATCCGTTTGCGACGCACCGGAACAATCAGTTGCTGTTGTTTGTGTCGCCATGCCCAGACCATTGAGCGTATGAAGTAGACATTCTGCCGATCTCATTGGCATGGATGATAGGATATGCGTATCCTCCAATTCATTTGATTCAGTAGATTACGTTTAAGATCAAACAGACTCATTGTGAATCCTACTAGTAGCACCTCTGTCATCACAGAAACCTTGGATCAGTCTTCTCAAGTGTCTGTTATGGGATGTTCCCCGGAAGCTTCCTCCACGAGAGGACCTTCTTTATTAGGGGAAGTTTTTGTTCTTCACGTCCTTCTCCGCCCATAGTGACATAATGGAGTCTGTTAGACGTGAGGTAACCATTTTAGTTTCTATATTATTTGATGACTAACACAAGAACGATTAAGTAATGCGGGTTTGATATGACTTTGAATCCCCCCCCCCCCCTACACACACACACACACCGCAAATGTGTTTAGAGGCGATTACCGGGCAAGACGTAGTTTTCTTCCCGCAAGCCTCGTATAATTTTAAACACATACATGCATTTCTTCACTTTTCGATTGGCAGCTGGGTCGTGATCTATGGCGACCTCATGGGCACATCCACTTTTTAGTTGGATTGGTTTCCTGTGATTATTCGTCTATATGTCATATACGAGCGCATATTTCATCATAGTTAAATTGCTAGTCTTTGGGTACCTCGGAGGCTGCATAACCAGTTAACTGGTATTCAGATGATTACATGTGGGATTTTAATACTCACGCGCATAAAAATTATTAGGCTGACTCTTTATTGTATATTATGGACCTTTGAAATTATTAATTATTTCGGGGGCAGTCCGTGTCGGAGCCTGTTAATCATACCTACTTCCATTTCTAGATCCAGGTTTCTATTAATGTCGGTACTCATCTCGTATATTCCCATGCTTATAGTGTCATGGCTATCGGATAGTACACGTCGGGTAGTGTTGTTACTGGAATTTATTTTACACCTGAATGGGCCTGCCTTTGGGTTACCTCGGAAGTGTGTTTACTCTCCAGAGATTGCTCATTGTGGTTCGATGGGACATGTGTATGTTATATATTATATCACCGGTTTCAACATATCTGCGTACACCATCTGTGGTGTACGTTACGTAGCAGGCAATATTAATTACCGGGATCATCGCTATAGCCTCAACTTCCGAAGTGGCATTAAGCACCATTTATTAATAATAAATTAATACCTGAGTGCCTGTTCGACGAATATTTATATTGTTTTTTGGTACCGCTTTTACTGATTCCAGAGTGCTCCTCTCTTTCTTTTTGAAGATTCCTTCAAAAGAATTGGGGGGGGGGGATTTTTTACCTCTCCTCTGGCTTGACAGGTATGTAACTATGAAGGAAGCTGTTTTGTCCGTAATTATATCCTGCATACAGCTGGAGTTTTATTGTGTATGGCGTATGTTTGTGGGGGATATTCTCTCATTCTCAAATACGCCATCCTAATTTTTGGGGCTTAGTCTGGGCTAATCTTAAAAATTGGGAACTCGTTACATCCACTTAGCATAGTCTTCATGCTAAGTATACGGAATTTTTTGAACTGGACTCATTTTGTATATGTCTTCTCTATTACTGTATAGAGAGACATACATGTAATTCCTAATAATTTTATTTTCCTTTCACCTTGGATTACAGGATTGGAAATTGGAACTATGTTAATCTACTAATTCTGAAGTCCTAGGCCCTCCACCTTTTTATGATTCAGCTAGTCTGGGCCATTGGTTTACAGTGTAAAAATATTATAAAGTCATAGTAATTTGTATATTTTTTATACTTACCAATGGCCCAGACGGAGATGGCCCTCCCATGAGTGGGCACTCATACCTCCCCGCTGAATTTTTATGTACATGTAGCACTCTCTTCTACAAAGAATGATGTTGGTGACAATTCCGGTCACTTCCTAACGTCTGCGCATGCGCAGAGAGTAAAAGTATGGAGGGCCAGATAGGACTTTTAATTTTCGGTTTAGCAAGTAAATTTTGGGGATTGGGGGTTCAAAATTTGTGTTTGGCCTTTAATAACTTTGAGTTAAGCACTGGCTAGTCTGGGCCATTGGTAAGTATAAAAATATACAAATTACTGTAAATTTATAATAATCTTTGGCACGCCGTATAAGGTACATTCATGAATGGATCACAAAGAAATAAATGGGAAGATAAAGAAATTTGATTATCAAATTTTTGTGTACAGGTCTCGGTGGATTTGGTCAATATGGTGGTTAAGGGGTTCAAATATTAAGCAGGAAATGAACTCCAATGCTTGCCTTATTTTTTCGTACTTTCCCTATTACACCCTGTATTTTAAATACCACTCCTCTATAAAAAGCTATGTTTTTCAGAAAACAATTAAGACCCGTTATTCTTGTCATAAGTGTTGAAGTTTTTATTAATTCATGCACTGGTGTAATGTTTTTTTTGTATTTTCATTGCAGGTAGAGGACCAAGAGGTGGCAGACGAAACCAAAGAGTTGTGAAAAAATCTTCAAATGTAATTTGTTTTTAATATTGTCTATTCTCTCCATAACTCTAATGATGATACAGAAGATTTTTATATTACAACTCAAATTTTTTCAAAAGTGAAACTATGATTCACCTTAATGTCTGTCCTGTCTGTCAATCATGAACATGCTCGTCCTGTTCCACCCCACAGCATCTATCCCCCTTTGTTCTTATGTGCAATGTCCTTAGTCCAAGAATCATTTTTGATAAAGCCCACACATGATCATTAGTAAGCATACTCTAAAATATTCAAATTTTTATACTGTACCAATGACCCAGACATAGCTGGTGCTAACTCTTAAAATATAGGGCCAAACACAAATTTTGCCCCCCAATCCCCAAAATTTGCATCTAAAACCAAAGAAAACATGTCCTGAATGGCCCTCCACACTTCACCTCTACTGCGCATGTGCAGTGTCAAGGACGTTTCGAAATTGGCGCCATTATTCATTCTTAGTTTGGCCCTTCATCAGTTAACATCTGACTGATCTTTGTGCTTGTAAATCTCAGTTTAAATGATGCCAGACACATAAATATTAGTGAAATGGTGATTCTAAGGAGGATATAGAAGGAGGAGAGGAAAAATGTGTGACAGAATATTATCAGGGCTGTAACTTAAAATTTTTTAATGAAATTATGTTAAGTTACCTATTTTCGAGGCAGCAGCCATTTTGTTGTCATTCTTGTTATTTAGTTACACTGATTTTTCAGTGTTTTCCTCCATCCCTTTCCTTCAAGTCCCCTCTTGCTATTCTCCCATGCTTTTGGCATAGTTTCTGTAATTATTATTACTAAAATTTCTTGGGAGTTTTAGCTGAATAACAGAATGAATTCTGTTCTTTTCCCCATGTTTACGTCTTCACCTATGGGTGGTTAGGCATTGTGTTCTGCATCTACCATCTGATGTTCTGCAGTTTCTTCCCTGGAAGTCTCTGTTTTGCATCAGATAGTGTATTTTTGGTAACTGATTTCGGGCCTGGGTGCCTGGAGTCTTATTTTAGTGTTTTTACACTCATTGTTTACATTTACAACAGCCCTCTGTGTGAGGGGGGGATTTCTTAAAAATAATATCTTGATGTTAATTTAATCATAACTAGATACATTATTATTGTTCGTAAGTGTTGCATAAATTGTTTAAAATATTTTTAAATTTTTTGTCCACACTTAGGCTTGGGATCCATTGGGGCTCAACGTTACTTTTCAGAAACTTGGGCTGTTCTGAAAAAATATTTTTTCAAAATATTTTGATTTCAATTATTTTTTCTATGTTAATGGATCATATTATTATTATGTATTTTGATTGTCAGGGGTTGGTGCGAGTACCAGGACTTTGTTTTCTTTTCACATTGAAAGGATTTTGATCAATTGTAATAAGAGGAAGTCTTCCTCTGACTTTTATAATCATTCTATATGTAGTCAGTGTACTCGCATTAACTCCTGTTCTGTATCTGATGATTTCGATGACAACATGGGAAGCGTATGTCACGGTATGTTAGTGGGGAATTGGACATTCCGGTCCTTTCCCCTCAGGGTCACTCTACTTGATCAATTTCTATTTCAGACGATCAAGATTAGGGTGATGTATCTGTGATGTCTTCCAACAGTGTGCCTCCGTCGTCACAATTAATGAAGGGCTAGCGGAAAAGTGCTCATGTAAATACGCCAATTGCCTAAGAGGACCCTAGTAGGTTCGACGGCCTTTGACGTCCGCTAGCTCGCCCGGTGTAGCGTCCATTCATCAAATGGTTCGGCAGCCGGGTTCGTCGGTTGCGGTCTAGAAGGAGTTTTGGGGTGATGCGAGCACTATAAATCAACCAAATGCACACCCAGTGACGGCAGATTAGAGGGAGAACGGAGGAAGCCTTTTAGTCCGGTTCATAGCTCGTTCTGGTCCATCTGGACGGCGAGCGAGAGAGGCCCCTCTCTCGTACAACAACATCTGGCCCCAGATGTTGTGGTACAAAATGTTTCGCATTCGGAGCATACGTCCGCCGCTCGGGACGCTCCGACATATAGTCAGTCCGGAGAGACTGTCAATAAGGCTTCCTCATTCTCATGGTAGCGCACACGACCGCTCTTGGCTACGTGACCTCGGATATCCAGTCAGCTTCGCCAGTCAGAGAATCATCGGCGACCAGGTCACACCATCCGGTAGCCAGGGACACGAGGCCTGCAGACTCCGGACGTTCGCACAGGAAAGTGTGCGGGAGTCGACGTACACGGAGCTTCCGGCGGCAATGCATCGTAAGACCGCTTCTGCACAGGCCTCGGGGACGGATGTGCTATCCTAAATAGCACAGCTTATCGCAGCATCCCAGCAACAACTGAATCTGTCGCATAATGTTTTATCCGACGATGCTGGGTTGGGACGCTCCGCGGAAGCGGGTACGGACGTCCGAAAATTTCATCCGGTCCGATGGGATACCGAAAGGGATTCGGAGGATTTCGAGCTTTCCCTTTCGGAACAACATATGCTGTTGTGTATGTCATCTGACTTGATCTTCTACAGGTTCTTTCGTCGGACCAGAATGCTGCGATGTCGGATAAGAAACTGATAGTGTCGGTGGACTAAGAAATTTTTGGTTCGGTTCAGGGACATCGTCCCTCAGTTCCGACATAGTCCAATAATGTCACACAAACTTTCGAATTATTGAACGACGCTATATATTTATTATTATATGCTTGCTATTACCAATCATTTCTGGTTTCTTGTTCGCAAAGTTACGGAGATGTCTTTCAAAAGTGTGCCTCTGTCGTCATAGTTAATGAAGAGCTAGCTGCAATAAGTGCTCATGGAATATGTCTATCGCCTAAGAGGTCCCTTGTAGGATCGACGGAGTGACATTCGCTAGCTCACCCGGTGTAGCGTACATTCATCGAATGGTTCGGCTGCCGGGTTCGTCCGTTGCGGTCTAGGAATGAGATTTGGGTGATGCGAGCACTATAATTACTTTAGTACTCACCCAGTGACGGCGGATTGAGGACAGATCGGAGGAAGCCTGTTAGTCCGGTTCCTGGCTTGTCCAGGTCCATCTGGGCTGTGAGCGAGAGAGGTCCCTCTCTCGTCCATCAACATAGGGGACCGCATGTTGTGGTTCAGATATTTTACATTCGGAGCATATGTCCGTCGCTCGGGACGCTCCGTTATATTGACAGTCCGAGAGACTGTCGATAATGCTTCCTCATCCTCACATCAGTGCACACGACCGCACATTGGCTACGTGACCTCGAGTATCCGATCAGTTTCGTCATTCAGTGATTCCACGGCGAACAGGTCACACCATCCGGTAGCCAAGGGACACGAGGCCTATACACTCCGTTCGCTCGCATATTAGTAGTATGCATGGGGTAACGATCACGGAGCTTCCAGCGGCAATGCATCGTAGGACCGCTTCTCCACAGGCCTCAGTGACGGACGTGCTATCCGAGTTAGCACAGTTTTTTTGCAGCATCCCAGCAATCGACAGTTTCTTGGTCGAATCAGGAATTATCCGACGGCGCTGGGTCAGTGCGGTCCGCGGTTGCATCAGGTACGGACGACCGAACGCTTTATAGGGTCCGACAGGATGGCGAAAGGGATTCGAAAGATTTCGAGTTTTCCCTTTCGTAGCATCGGAAGCTGCCATACATATCTTCCGGCATTATCTTCCAGTGATTGTTATATTGGACTACATTGCTGCGATGTTGGATAAGAGACTTACAGCATCATTTGACACGGAATTTTGGATCGGTTCAGGGACATTGTCCCTGACTTACCGACACAGTCCAATAATGTCATTAGAACATGTGTATTATTTATCGATGCTATATATATATAAGCCTGCTACCAAGCATGATAGTTTAGTTTCTTGTCCGCAATGCTCATTTCTGCCTTTTATCATTTATACGAATAATTTATTTTGGTAGAACAGGGCATACCGAGAGTTCATATGCGTCTAGACGGCGTGGTTAAAGACTGGAAATAATCTTTTTCGCCGTCTATGTCTTTTCCAACCACAATGTTGGAAACGACAATGATGTCTAATAGACTTAACTTAGACGCTTTATCATACGTAATCCACCTTACTGAGGCGTTATCATTATGTCTTCAAGAGAAAGAATTCCGGGATATGATCCTCAATGTGATTTCTTTTGAGGGCAGTAGTTTGTTCACGTATAACTCCGCCCTTCAGTGGCTGCTTGGAGTTGGTTAGGCGTGACGCAGCCCTAGCTACATCCACGCGCGTGGATAGTAAGGTGAAGAACTCTCTCAGAGTCGCTTCGTTCTCGGAGAAGCTTCTCTTCGACGGCAACTTTTCAGCAATCCATGAATTGCTCGATTTACACGTTCTCTTGTCTATCTAGTGTAGCAAGAGATTCAGACTGGGGCAAACATTTGGTGGTTGACTCAGAGAGTGCCACTGCAGTTGCCGGATCCGAGTTTTATAATTATGACGGTTGCCAGTCAAACAGGTTGGGATATAATATTGATCCCAACGGATTCGAAGTGCCAGGGTCTTTGGGTTCCGCAGTCTCTAAGCAAGTACTTATCTTCCACGGAATAATGTTTTTTTAGGCTTGCTTTATGTCATTGGATGAACATTATTCAGAAACGCATGTCCAAATCCTGTCCGTTAATTCGACAGTGGTGGCGTATCTCCGGAACCAGGGAGGCACTCACTCGTTTCCATTATTCAATTTAATGGAAAGAATCCTTCTGTTTGTTATAGTACACCAAGTTCTGCTTCGGTCCGTCATATTCTGGGTCGTCTGATTGTATTACCGGACTCCCGTTCACTTATGGGTCGCTTGTTGCCGTCAGAATGGACTCTCAACAAACAAGTATTCAATCAGATTTGCTATCAATGGGAGCGCCCAATGATAATTTATTTACGACACAACTTGCTAATCAATTGCAGACGTATGTGTTTGCTTGTCCGGATCTCTGAGCTTATGTTGTTAACGCTCTTTTGATCTAATAGGACGGAATGATAGGATATGCGTATCCTCCGGCGCTGTTGTTTCAGCAAGTATTGCTAAGATAAACAACCACAATACATTTCTGTTGATAGCATCTCTGTCTTCACAGAGACCGTGGGTAAATTTACTCTGAGGTCTACTGTGGGACTTAACGCGAAATCTTCCTCCATGAGAGGTTCTTTTTTCGCTGGGTAAAATCGTGTCATCTTTATCACAACCCGCAAGGTCTCAACCTTCACGTATTCCATTGTGTGGTCCTTATTGCATTGAAAGCATTGTACTGGACGAGCTTTGGACGCGATTTCTTACTATAGGAGAACCTCTTCTTCGCTATACTATGCGGCTAAAGTGGAGGCTCTTCCGTCGTTGGTGTAGGGATCACTATGTTGATATTATTGATTCCTCCATACTAGTCATTGCAACTTTTTAGTATACTTGTTTGACAAGATCTACTGCAGCCTGTTATTATTAAGGTTATAGGTTTATGTTACGTCATACCTATGCACTCTATGATAGTTTACAATTGAGTCTTATGTCTCTTTATCTAAGTCAGTTAATAACTTTTCGATAAATAGACTTAGAATCATTAGATTAAATTCCTATACGGAATTTAACTTCGGTTCTTATTTAGCTAAGTAATCATTTGAGCCTCTGGAAACAGTAGTTTTCAAATTCTGACCTTTTAGACAGTAATTCTGTTGGCTTCTCTTTTACTGAAGAGTCAGTGAGTTTCCTGCACTATCGGTGGATGATTTTCACTTTCGTAGTTTCGGAATCACTACTTCCTTTACTATTTAGGTTGGATTTTCGCATAAGAGTCAGGCTCCTAATTAATATCCAGAACCTATTGTTATTAAGGTCCTTCCGTCTTCGTACGGGCATAGGTCTTTACTCTGTCCGGTTAGAGTTTATGTATTTATAAACAGATATCTGTTTATTACTACGGGCGTAAGCTTCTTCTGTCTTTGATGCCTAATAGAAGGACGTTACGCTCCATTCTATTGCTAATGAATTCAATTAACTATCGATACTGCTTATGGTATATCATTCACTCAGCAGTTGTGTTTGAGATTTCAGCTCATGAAGTAAGAGTTCTTCTACATCTTGGGCTTACATTATTAGTGTCGCTATTATAGATTTTTGAAGGCTGCTCATTGCGCTCAGCCATCCACATTCATGAATTTTTATCTCAGAAATATCGAGTCCATTTCTGGAGGCCTCTACTGTTAGGTCTATTATCTACTGCTCAGAATGTCATTTACTTAACAGTTGCTACTATAGCTAGGTAGGCTGTCTGTTTCGGCAGTGACTCCGTTCTGCTGCCCTCTTCGCTCTGGGCTATTTGACCCAGGGCAAGAAAAAGGAGGGGGGGGGGGGGCAGAGGGGGGGGGGAGGGTGTTCCCTTGGGTCACCTGTTTTACTATGAAAACAAGGGGATACCTCCTCCGGAGTTAGTAATTCTGAGCTGTTATTGGGATGGTTGTTTAGTGAGAAGTTTATGTTTTAAAAATTCATTTAGGTCTTAGTTTTTAAAGTATAGCTTTTGAATATTGCACGTGTCAACGGACATTATTATACAATCCTCAGACACTTTTAAGGAGTATTAAGAGTATCTATTCTCTAGACTTACTTTATTTATTGGCTTACTTTAAAAATTATTAGTATAAGGATTATACTAGATATTAATCGAGTACATGGATGTATGATGCTCAATTTTGGAAGGTGTTGTATCTTTCTAATTTATCATAAATAAGAAAGATACATGTAAGGCCTAATACTTCTTTTTCCCTAGAGGGGATGACTCTATTTTTTATAATTGAGCGTATTCCATCTTGCTCTATGTCCTTGGCCCTCCAGCCCTTTTACTATTCAGCTATGTCTGGGTCATTGGTACAGTATAAAAATGTTAAAAAATTTATAGTAATTTATATATTTTTTATACTTACCAATGACCCAGACGGGGATGGCCCTCCCAGGAGATGGGAACTCTTACCTCCCCGCTGAGTACATAGCACTTACCAGGCACTGGTTATAAGAATGAATAATGGCGCCAATTTCGGAACGTCCTTGACACTGTGCATGCGCAGTAGAAGTGAAGTGTGGAGGGCCATTCAGGACATGTTTTCTTTGGTTTTAGATGCAAATGTTGGGGATTGGGGGGCAAAATTTGTGTTTGGCCCTATATTTTAAGAGTTAGCAAAGGCTATGTCTGGGTCATTGGTAAGTATAAAAAATACATAAATTACTATAAATTTTTTAACGTTTCAACAAAATCATGAATGGAAGTATAACTATCATCTATAATTGTTTTAGGAAGATGAGAAGAAAGATGATGCTAGCTCGAAACACAGTGAAGCTGAGACATCAGATATTGATGATGATTCCACAAAAGATGATGATGGTGTATCTCAAAGTCAACTTTCAAACCCTCTCTTATTTTCAGAATCTCTTCCTGGTAGTCCAGCATCCATGTCCCACTGGTATGTACTTAACCTGTATTCCCTTTTTTCTGCCTCATTCTGTACATTCTTGCACAATGTCACTAAGTGTTGGCCAAAATAATGAATGGATAAACATACTAACTACTGAAAGAATATCCCTTCAGTATGTCTTATTTATTTATTTGGTTTCTTTTCATTTTTTGCAAGTGTTCTCGGTATTTTCTTCCTTTTAGATCTGACTTATTGAGTTTTAATCACCTGTATGACAAGTGTATTTGAGTTTTGACTAGATGTTAATGCAGAATGGAATGTCATATTTGTCGTGATTCATTTCCTACCATGTTGGAGTGTTCAAAATATATCTTTAAGCTCTTCTCTGGCAAAATCAGTGGAACTATTTTTATACTAAAACCAATGGCCCAGACTTAGCTGGCGCAACCTCAATACTATTAAGCGCCAAACACAAATTTTGAACCCCCCAATCCTCCAAATTTGCATTCAATACCGAAAATAAAAAGTCCTATCTGGCCCTCCATACTTTTAGTACTCGCGCATGTGCAGTACCCAGGAAGAGACCGGAATTGGCGCAAACATCATTTTTCTGTTTGGCCCAAACTCAGTAATAACTGAACTGACATCTGTGCTTTAAAAATCTCATTTTTGAAGACACTAGACACAAATCAATGATGGTGTTCATGGAATCAACAGCGTTGCAGGATGTTGGAAGTGAATAACGGTGATTTCGGATGTTCAGAGCCATAACTTTATAATTTTTATGTAAAATTATTCATGCTCCGCAATTTCGTGATATCCTTCTGAACGTCATCATTATAATATGACTCCACTGTTGTTTTGTTAGTATTACTGCCCTTCCCTCTCCTGAACCCACCTGTTATACTCCCAAGCTCTTTTGACTTTTTTATTGAAGAATTTTTTATTAAATTCTTGGGAGTTTAACTTGTAAAACGGAATAGGCATTCCATTTATCCCCTATGTTTACGACCTGTTCATTACTGATCATTCTTCATATGAAGATCTAGCTTTGCATCAGGTGGTTGTTGATCGGTTACTGACTTTGGGCATTTGTTGTCCCTGTTGTTTGTTAGTTTCCGTTTTTTCCTCTTGACGTTGTTGTCTGTTCAATAACGTTTTGGATTCGTATTAATTCAGTGTTTAGTTAAAAACTATTATTGTTTTTTCTATTAGGATACGTATTATATCTTATTCCGGTAGTTTAGCTTTAATTAGTTAGTGCTTGTCCTCACTTAGGCTCTATCGGGATGCCCTTGGGCTCATGAGGTTCCCTTGAGGCACTTAGGCTTCATTCAAAATTTTTCGAAAATCCTCTTAAAATTTATTTTGAAAATGTTTGTGATTGTCTATGTTATGTATCCTTGCGATGTGTATTCTGTATTATTATTGGGAGTGCAGCGGACTTATGTTTTTGGCTTCATTATTATTGTATTATAATAACTGGTACTTACTGTAAGTCCAGGAAGCCTCGGGATTAAAGGCTTGTTGTTTGCCGATAGTCGCGGCACTCCTTCAATGCTTGTACTATGGGATGCAAATGTTGGAAATGGGTGTCGACCTGTGTGGTGGGCGATGAAGTTTTGATGTAGGAGCTTTCACCGCTGGCTAAAACTAGTCTTTCAGTCTCTTTTTCAGAGGAACAAGAACATGGTGATGGTACTTTGACACCTGTCTGTTACGTGCTGCCGTCATCGCACTCTGATGAGCCCTGCTTTGATGAGTAAACTGAGCTAGCTGCCATGGTGCTCATGATATTTTCACAGGATTAAAGCCGTTAGAAGCTTAATTCTCTGCATGCTGCTAGCTCAACTGGTGAAGCGGTCATCCCTATATGGGAGCTGGGATGCCGGGTACGTCCGTTGCAGTCGAGTAGTATAATGTGGGTAGAGCGAGTACCTCATAATATAAAGCTCACACAGCGACGATGACAAGAGGAGAAGAAGCCTGAAAGTTTCTGTGCAGGACGCTCAGTGAGATCTGGGGTCAGATTGCGAGTTGGAGAACCCTCTCCATCCCGTTAGCAGTCGGGATCGACTGTGTACGTTGCGAGAAACTATAATGAGTCGGAACATGCGTTGGGATGTTCCTTCCACATTGCAGCCAGGGTAGGCTGCGGTTATGGCTTCTTGTTCTTACCTGGTGAGATCTGGGGTCAGATTTTGACTTGGAGAGCATTCTTCCGTCCCGTTAGCAGTCAGGGTCGACTGTTTTCTGTCGTGAGAAACTTCAATGAGTCGAAGAACCCGTCTGAAATGTGGGAGTTGGGATGCTCCTTCCACACTTCTGCCGGGGTCGGCTGTTGTTACGGCTTCCTCTTCTTCCATGAAAAAGCACTCTAAGGGGTAGAAGCCTACAAGTTTCTAAACGGAACACTCTCTCTGTTCCGCCAGCAGTCGGGGTCGACTGTTTTCGATTCAAGAAACTTTAGTGAGTTGAGACGCCTGTTCATGCTTGCTGTTTGGGGTGCACCTTCCACACTGCAGCTGGTGCCGGTTGTAGCTATGGCTTCTTCCTCTGCTTCATCGATGAAGCACTTAAGACCACAGACTAGCTATCTGACTTTGCATGTTCATGCTGTTCCACGGAGATATTCCAAGTCTTCACCACCGAAGTCGGATTAACATGTAGCCAGTCGATCGAGGCAGTTTTATACCCCCACAAAACAACGTTTTAGGGGAGGTATATAGGAGTCAACTTGTCGGTCGGTCGGTGGTCGTCGTCGGTGCGTTGCAACTTGTGGAGCGAACTACTTCCACAGTTTTAGTCAAATTTTCATGAAACTTCACAAAAATGATCAACATGATGAGGGGAAGTGCGTGACTTAATTTTTTTCCAGATCGGATTCAAGATGGCCGAATGGTGGCCATATTGGATTTTGCAAAATCCTTGTGGAGAGAACTACTTCTAGAGTTTTTCCTGCATTATCAAGAAACTCAATATAAATTGATCAACATGATGAGGAGCAGTGCGTGACATAAATTTTTCCAGATCGGATTCAAGATGGCTGACTGGCGGCCATATTGGATTTTGCAAAATACTTCTGGAGCGAACTACTTCTACAGTTTTTCCTGCATTTTCATGAAACTCAATATAAATTGATCGACATGATGAGGAGCAGTGCATGATATAATTTTTTTCTAGATTGGATTCAAGATGGCCAACTGGTGGCCATGTTGGATTGTGCAAAATACTTGTGGAATGAACTACTTCTACAGTTTTTGCTGCATATTCATGAAACTCAATATAAATTGATCGACATAATGAGGAGCTGTGCGTGACATAATTTTTTTCCAGATCGGATTCAAGATTGGATTTTGCAGAATACTTGTGGAGCAAACTACTTCAACAGTTTTAGTCGCATTTTCATGAAACTTCACAAAAATGATCAACATGATGAGGGGAAGTGCGTGACATAATGTTTTTCCAGATCGGATTCAAGATGGTCGACTGGTGGCCATATTGGATTTTGCAAAATACTTGTGGAGCAAACTACTTCTAGAGTTTTTGCTGCATTTTCATGAAACTCAATATAAATTGAGCAACATGATGAGGAGCAGTGTGTGACATAATTTTTTTCCAGATTGGATTCAAGATGGACGACTGGAGGCCATATTGGATTTTACAGAATACTTGTGGAGCGAACTATTTCAACAGTTTCAGTCGCATTTTCATGAAACTTCACAAAAATGATCAACACGATGAGGGGAAGAGTGTGACATAATTTTTTTCCAGATCGGATTCAAGATGGCCAAATTGTGGCCATATTGGATTTTTTTTTTACTTACAAAAATTGAATGCCCCGTTTCAGTCACCCACACTAGGCAGTATGCCACGGTGGGGGTATACCAGGCGACAGACCATCTCTAGTTATACAGGACATGTGTTGGAAGATTTGGGTTCAGATCTCCATCCCGTGAGCAGCATATGGTGAAGAAGCGGATAATCGCTGCTCTGTAAGCCTCATTCACGGACCTGCTGCCGAAGATTGCACAGCATATCGCACCATCCCAGTTGTCGCAGGTTCTGCCATCAACAGGCTCTGGTAATGAGCTGTCGGACAGTGCTGGGTTGGTTCAGTCATCTATACATTCAGATGTGTTGACCATGTTTTCAGATGGTGAGAGGGCTACGGAGGTTGATTCTCCATCCCTCACGGAACAGCACATTAAGACTATGAATTTCTAGGCTGTGTTAGCTACGCTGAGACCGCTAGCTTTTTGGAATAAGGCCGTTAGAAGGAAAGATTATGTTTTCCTTCTCGGTGTAGTATTCCTAGGCTTCACAGGCAATTAGTCCAATTGTTTTCATCTTAGTTTGGCTTATGTGAATTAAGAGCGGTCTGTGTTTATATATCATTAGCGGCTAAAGTCATAGTGGCCTTATATATTTTACAGCAGTTTTTTTTCTTATACATTGCGGCTAACATTGTAAATCTCCGTATAGTGAGCTTTCCAAGGCTGCAGGTGACACAGATATTTGTCTTCATGGAGATGAAGACTAATAAACTGCGTTAGCTAAGCTGAGACTACTGTCTCTCTGGAATTACGGCCGTTAGAAGAGCGGTCCTTTATTCCTTACCTTGAGCGACTAATGTTGTAAGTCTCCATTTAGTGAGCTTTCCAAGTTGCAAGTTTCACTGAGATATCTGTCTTCACAGGGTGAAGACTTATCAGCTGCGCTAGCTAATCTGAAACTGCTATCTCTTTGGAATTAGGGCTGTTAAAAGGAAAGAGTATGTTGTTTTCTTCTCGGTGTTGTATTCTTAGGCATCTGGGGCTTTTAGTCCTTTTGTTGACGCCTTATAAGAATCAAGTGCATCCCTTTTTCCCTTAACTTGAGCGACTAACGTAAGTCTCCATCTACTGAGCTTTATAAAGTCGCAAAAATTACACCGAGATATCTGTCTCTTAGTCTTCTAAACTTCCTTAGCTAGGCTGAGACCGCAGTCCTTTGGGAATAGAACCGCTAAAGGAAAGAGTTCATATTTTCCTTCTTGGTGTTTTTCTTAGTGTCACAGACTTTAGTCTTATTGTTGACACTATAGTAGCCTAGCTATAAATGGTGTTTTTTCCCTATCATTAGCGACTAGCATTTAAGTCTCCTTTAGTGTGCTTCTAGGGATCGCAGTTAACAGCAATTTAATTGTCTTCACAAATAGGAAGACCTTTAGCTGCTTCAGCCAGGCTGAGACCACTGTCCTATCGGACAAGGTACCGTTACGAGAGAAGAGTTTGTTCTCCCCTTAGGCCATTAAAAAAAAATACCTTGTTTCTCAGGCATTTTTACCTAAAAAATATGATGAGGGAGGCAGCATTTTTTTTTTTTTTTACCTTGAATCAATTTATGTTGGTGTGTATCAGTGCTGGAGGGAAAAGCAAAGCTATCCATGGTTGAATTTGGCATCAAAATATCAAAAGCATTTGGGCACTCTGAGGCTATGGATTTATCACTAACATTATCAGTGTCATAAGCTGTAGGGGATATTTCCTCTTTTAGTTCAAATTTTATGTATCTCCCATATGTTTGGCATAATTCAAGTACGTTAGCCCCAGGAAAAACACGTTGGAATGGTGCATCGGGTGACCTTGATACGAAACACTCGGGGTCAACATCTTTCAAACTGGTTAGAATATCAGGTATTTTCCCAAATTCAGGCGATTGGTTGGTCTTTGTTTGTAAAAGTCAATTAATGACCGATCTGTGAAGGTAATGCCATAGATACTCCATCCCATTATCAGTTTCAAGCCGCAAGTTATCGATACCGACGTAAACATTGTCAAGATTTTAATCCGGGTTACTGGTGCTCCTAAAATGATCACTTGTTAACGGTGCCACTAAAATGATCACTTGTTAACGGCGCCACTAAAATGATCACTTGTTAACGGTGCCACAAAAATTATCCTAAAATTTTGCCCGGGAAAAAAAATGTCTGGGTCGAAAAAAACGTGACACACGTCACCAAAAAAGGGATGCGGGCGGGGCCTGAAAAACAAGGTATTTTTTTTCAATGGCCTTATCACTATTGTTTCTGTGTTAGTTGTCCGAGGCTTTTAGCCCTATTGATGACACCATATTAACCTATTGTGATTAATGAGCGTTCTTTCGAATGCCTATAGTTAACTCCATTTCAGGAATATATTTCCTGCTATAATCGGAATGAGCAAGGAGTCTATCTAGGTTTTTATGAGCGGGTGCCAGAACATAGATTTTCGTCTCCCGCTTCATTTTTATCAAATCTATTGTTGTGGATTATATTTCCACTCGGTGGAATGGATATTATGTCTATATGGTGTATTATTTGCTGCCATGGCGTACTGTCTTGTTTTCAAGGGATATGTCGATGCTGTTTCAGCGGGTATATTCCTTGCAATAGTGCCATGTTCATCATGTCCCCCTCCCTCCTTACTGGCATTATAGAGTCGGTCAGATGTGAGGGAGCCCTATGGTTTCTATACTATTTCAGATAACTAACACTAAAGCGTTACAAGTCGTGCCGGGTTAGTGTGATTATGCTTGCTATGTCTAACTATAAGCTTTTTAGCTGTATTACTTTTTATTAGCCCGACTGTTTACAGTGAGGGCTATAGTAATGACTTTTGTCCGTCCATCTGTCTGTTCGTCTGTCCGTCTGTTAACTTTTAGAGTTTTGGTTAAAGTTTGTGGTTAAAGTTTTTTTACTGAAGGTTCAAGTGTTTTTTTTTTCTTTTTTTGTTTTCCTGTTTAGTTGACATTTGGAGTTTTGGTTAAAGTTTGTGGTTAAAGTTTTTTATTCAACCTTCAAGTACAGGCTATACCCAGTAGTTCTTGTCTGATCGTCACAAAATTTCATATGCAGATTTTAGGTCATGTCTACATGAGAACATCCCCTTTTGGTTGTGACCAGTCAACTGGTATGGCTGCCCAAGCCCAAAACCCGAAAACCATTACCACAGTCTACAGGTTGTATTTATGAAGGGATTTCATTGCAACTTCGTAGAATGCCTCTGTATAATGCGTAGATGAGAACGTCTCCATTTGGGCATGATCTGTCAACCGTGATGGCTGCCCAAGCCCGAAACCCAAAAACTTTTAGCACAGTCTGCAGGTCATGTTTAATATGGACGGATTTCATTGTAACTTGATACGATGACTCCGTATGATGTCTACATGAGAATTTCTCCATTTGGGCGTGATCTATCAACCGTGACAACTGCCCCGAGCCCAAAACCCGAAAACCTTTAGCACAGTCTACAGGTCATATTTCTGGAGGGATTTCATTGTAACTTGATAGGTTGACTTCATATAATTTCTACATGAGAAAGTCCCCTTTTGGACGTGATTGGGCAACTGTGACGGCTACAGGTGCCCGAAGCCCGAAAACCTTCAGCACAGTCTACAGGTCATATTTATGAAGGGATTTCATTGTAACTTTGTAGGATCAATCCACATGATGCCCAGATGAGAATGTCCCCTTTTGGTTGCGATCATTCAACCATGATGGCTGCCTGAGCCCGAAGCCCGAAAACCTTAAGCACAGTCTACACGTCATATTTATGAAGGGATTTTATTGTAATTTGATAGGTTGACTTCATATAATGTCTAGATGAGAACATCCCCTTTTGGGCAACTGTGACGGCAACAGGAGCCCGAAGCCCAAAAACCTTTAGCACAGTCTATAGGTCATATTTATGGAGGGATTTCATTGTAACTTGATAGGTTGACTTCATATAATGTCTAGATGAGAACGTCCCCTTTTGGGGAACTGTGATGGCAACAGAGGTCCGAAGCCTGAAAACCTTTAGAATATTCCACAGGCCAAAATTATAAAGGGATTTCATTGTAGCTTGGTAGGATGACTCCAAGTTTGTGGTTAAAAAACCCAGACAAACACCACCACCCCCTACCCCCCCCCCCCCCCAACCCCAATTAGTTTTTTTTTTCCATTTTTCTCCAATTTGCATTTTGAACTATTTACAGTCACTACATGTGAAACCTTTTTTTAAACTTACATACCCCCCCCCCCCCCCCCCCCCCCCACACCCTGGGGGCCAATTAGTCACTTGGTCGGTCGGTAAGTCGGTCGGTCATTGCCGTCGGTCCGTTGCAACTTGTGGAGCGAACTACTTTCACAGTTTTAGTCGCATTTTTATGAAACTTCACAAAAATGATCAACATGATGAGGGGAAGTGCGTGATACAATTTTTTTCCTGATCGGATTCGAGATGGCCAAATTGTGGCCATATTGGATGTTGCAAAATACTTGTGGCGCGAACTACTTCTACAGTTTTTGCTGCATTTTCATGAAACTCAATATAAATTGATCAACATGATGAGGAGCAGTGCATGACATAAATCTTTTCCAGCTCGGATTCAAGATGGCCGACTGACGGCCGTATTGGATTTTGCAAAATATTTTGGAGCGAACTACTTCTACAGTTTTTGCTTATTTTCCTGAAATTCAATATAAATGATCGACACAATGAGGAGCAATGCAGGACATAATTTTTTTCTGGATCAAATTCAAGATGGCCGGCTGGTGGTATATTGGATTTTTTTTTACTTAGAAAAATTGAATGCCCCTTTTCAGTCACTCACACTCGGCAGTATGCCACGGTGGGGGTATACCGGGCAACACTCCATCTCTAGCTCCTGAACAGTAACTGTTTTTGGATTCTGAATTCTTTCGTGAATACATTTGGTTGATATTGCTAGCCTTCGTGTACCTGTGTGTACCTGTGTGGCAGGCATGTCGGTTATCCGGGCGACATTATCCAAATGTGGCAATTAGTCCACTCTGAGAAGTGTCGCTCAGAGTTGTCTGCTTTTCTTATGACGAATGGGTCTATTCGTCAGGTTAATCACATTAACGTTGTTTTATTCCTTCAGTTTCCTGGTTAGTTTTTGTATCGCTTGGTCACACCGTTGATACAGGCTGTATTCAGACGAGGGTACAGGCGGAATTTTGTTGATTGCGTGCAGAATATGTATATATTATTCTGTTGATTGCATGCATAATATGTATATATTATTAGGCAGACGTATTATTGAATAGATTCTCTTAAATTCTTGCTCTACATTAGTATAGAGCTTATGAGAATATGGGTCTAGTTGGATCAGTTATGGAGTTTCCAACAGGCCCTTTATGCATACGTTCTCTATTTTTGGCTTCATTATTCAGAGGGGCATATTCTTTCTCCGTACAGTCATTGGTTTTAATGGACCTAGGGAACAATGAAGTATTTGGGGACAGTCCGTGACGGGTTTTTTAATCGTATCCTGTTCCATTTTCTAAATCCAGTCTTCAACCAGAAACAGTACACAAGGGAAATTCCTATTCTCATTTATTTGAATGGTTACAGTTTGGAGGTTCATTATTGGAATTAATTGTACACCTGAACATGGTCGCCTGTTGGTTGGCTCAGAAGCGTATAAGTTCTATCAGATAACTTTCCATTGGGATTCAATTGGACAAGTTTAGTACATATTAATATCACCAGTTTTTTACCTATCTTATGTATTCCGGATATGGCATACATTTAGAAGCTTGTGATTTTAATAACTGGGATCGCCACAATATAGCCTTAGCTGCTGATGTGGCATTAAGCACCAATAAATTAATAATAATTAATAGCCGGGTGCCTTTTAGGCGAATATATATATTATTCGGTATCGCTTTTTCACTGATTCCAGACCGCTTCCCTCTTTATTTTGAAGATTATTCCTTCAAAAAAGGGGGGGGGGGTGGGAGGGGGTTATTTTCTCTTTACCTCTTCCTGCCTTATAATAAGTGTGTAACTATGAGTGAAGCTGTTATCGTCTGTAGATTATTCTGATCTTATGTTACATTATATATGGTGTGTGTTTGTGGGCGCTTGTCTCTCACTCTCGGACATGCCTTTCATAATTTTAAGTGTCTTATTCCGGACTAGCCTTAAAATTGGGGGCTTCTTACACCCATTTACCCTAATCATTTATGCTAAGTAAAAGGGGATTACTTGGATATTGCTCCTTATTTCGGTGGTATGTCTTCTCTATTGTTGTATAGAGAGACATATAGGTAATTCCTTAAAATTTTAATCTCCTTTTCACCTTGAGAGTTCTAAAGCAGGTTAAGGAGCTGAATTTTGGTCTGCTAATTCTTTAAATCCTAGGCCCTCCAGCTTTGTATGATTCAGCTAAGTCTGGGCCATTGATTTTAGTATAAAAAATTTAAAGTAATTTGTATATTTTTTATACTTACCAATGGCCCAGACGGGGATGGCCCTCCCATGAGTGGGCACTCATACCTCCCTGCTGAGTTTTCACTTTAGTAGGCACAACTAGGAATAATGATGTTGGCGCCAATTCCGTCTCTTCCTAGGTACTGCACAAGTACTGAAAGTATGGAGGGTCAGATAGGATTTTTAATTTTCGGTATTGTATGCAGATTTGGGGGATTGGAGGTTCAAAATTTGTGTTTGCCCTTAATAATATTGAGGTTGCACCAGCTAAGTCTGGGCCATTGGTAAGTATAAAAAATATACTAATTACTTTAAATTTATCATTTTCTGATACCGATTATTTATTTTGTATTATTGTTCATTAATTTTGTATTGCTGTTTAATTATTTTGTCATATACCTATTGTATATCGTTTTCTGCAAATAAATTCTTTCATTCATACTGATTTGTCCATCACCCATCTATTAGTCTGTTGCCAACATTTTATTTGTCTGGGATGTAATTTCTTAACCATTGATAATATTTCAACAAAAACTCCCCATACATAGATGGTTTTATTTGAATGAAACTTTTTATACATAATAAGTTTCATATGTACATGTGCATATTCCTTAATGTTAAAAGCTTTTTACCCAGTTATCTCCCCATGACCTAATATTTTTATTTCTATTAGAAATTCTTGGTGTGCACATCCGCCTACATTATGGACTGATTTTGATGAATCCTCTTAGACATGCGCACAAGCAAGTGAACCCCCACATATTTCAAAACTTCAGAGCTCCACACTCATAGGTTCATTCTGGAAAGCCAAAAGTGGGAGTCTTAACCCTTTACCCAACGCAGACGATATCAAAATTTATTATTTTAAATATCATTTTTTAATTTTTTTCAAAAAATTTTAACAAAACCATATCATGTGACCCCTCGTTGGAACGAGCTCGACGAGCTCGTTCCAACGAGGGGTCACATGATATGGTTTTGTTGAAATTTTTTGAAAAATAATATTTTTTCAACTGCTGAATTTGCATATTACGTGGGCGGATTCGGGCGATTCGTTGGGTAAAGGGTTAATCACCTTCAGTGATAGTGATAGTTTTGCTAGTTTATTGAGATACTGTGTAGAATTCAAACTGTAAAAGATGTGCTAATGGAAGAAAACCCTTAAAATGAAACTTTATTTCTCTTGCGGTACCTGTAACACGGATGATGCAATGAAAATTCCAGGAATTTTTTTTTACAAGTTGATTAATGCTGGCTGCTCTTGGTAGAAGTCTCCACAACTAATATTTATACCTTTAACCCTTAAAGAATTTTATATATTTTTTTCTAGACTTTGACAGTCCACATCCTGTGTCTTGAGAGTTGTTTCTTGGCAAATCTTAGCTGTCTATATTGGTGGACAAGATTTACCTAAAAACGACTGCCAAGGTACTTAGAATGTAATAACAAAAAACAGCAATGTTTACTGAAAGACTGTACGTAAGGTCACCGGTTTTGTTGCAGGAAAGAGAGATCAAAGTCAGAATTAGGCTTTTAAGTATTAAACTTGTGTCTTCTTTTGTTAGAATGTGAGCCCACCTTTCCAAAGGTACATGATGCAGAAATATATGACAGAACAAAGTATAGAATGGTGAATTGGAGCGCTGAGAAGTTTATAGGTTATCCAGATAAGATTGTCATTCAGATTGCTCAATAAATAAGTTAATTATTGGGCCATACTTAAATACAAAGATTATCATCACCATCTGCCACATATTTAGACCACCAACACAGATTTTTAGATTTGCACCATTCACCCAAGAACCCCAGTAATTGAATCAGTTTGGGTGTGAGTTGGCCATCATCTGGGTATCATTACGCATGCACAGTGATGCTTGCTGAAATTAAGAAGTATGGGGATCAGGGCTCATCATTGCTGGGGGTATTCCCAGGAAAATATTTTAACTTATCTCTGAACAATTGTATTCCCGTTGATTTTTCACAGTGAATTTCATTATTCTGATTATAAGGATGATTCACCCTCACACTGTTTTATGAGAAGAATGTTGAAATGTCACTCTGGTGAGACATGATTGAGTTACAAACCAAAACAAATGTACATACAATTTACCAAGGATGCCACTTTGTGTATTAATATTTGACCTATATATATATTATATTATTGTTTAGAAAGCGAGTAACTTACCAATAACTAAAATGGGTTTACTGCAGCTAGCAAGACTTAGGAGTGCTTGCTGTGTTGAACACAGCGAGCACCCCTTTGTCTTGCTATCTGCACTGTGTGTTTTGGTATTCGTCAAGATAAAGCAGTTCCAGGTCTTGAAATTGTGGGAGTATTATGATCCCAGAGTCTGGAGTTGGGATGGGGAAATCTCACCCTAGGGGCAAGATATTTGAACCAAAGCCGAGGGTCTGGTTCAAATATCTTGCCCCGAGGGTGAGATTTCCCCATTCCCACCTTCAGACTCATCGAGGATGATTTTTCTCCCCACACACGAGGATTACGTCATTATAGATAATTGGCGGTCACGTGCTGACATACCCAATTTATCAAGTCGTCCTTTTGAAAAATGAACGATTTCATCAGAAAGATCGTACAAAAGTTAGGTATATACCATAGGTGTATACTAAAAAATTGATTTGTAACACTGTCCGTTAAGGGGTTAATGAATTTGCACATGTCAAACTCTAATGTAAAGGGCATTGTGAGATTATTGATCAATCGATAAATTCGCACAGTGATATTATTAAATCTGCAGAGAAACATGGGGTTGAAACAAAGCAAGTTTAATATTTGAATAATAATTAAATATTGAGTCTATATCAACAATATTTAATTATTATTCAAATATTAAACTTGATGTGTTTCAACCTCATGTTGCAATTGTGCAGACGATGATGAAATAGTTCTGGCGACCTAATAACATATGCAAATGAGTATGTCACGTGGGGTGGGTGGGATAGAAATATAGGAAATAGGATTAAGGGAATGACATTCCCCTGCATTCCATAGGAAGCATCACTGCGTATACGGTGCAATTTTATGGACAATAGTGCTATCATTAATTGCTAGTTTTATTGCTATTGATGGTCTGGAAATTTTCGTACACTTTTGCTATACTTTGACATTCCACATCCTGTGGCTTTGTAGTTGTTTGTATGCAAATCTTGGCTACCAAGCCTTGCCTAGAAACAACTGCCAAGGTATTTAAAATATCACTTTCAAATTTCCACATAACTGCATGTTGGTGCAGTTCCAGTACAAAGTCAAAATTTAAAGTTTAAGTTAGTTTAAAGCATAGAAGTGTGCATACATGTGGAGACTTTTGTTGGTCACCCCTTGATTCCCTGAAAATAAATACCATATGGCGAGTGTATAAGTCACACTTTTTTCCCTAAAAAGTTACCTCCAAATTCAGGGCATGTCTTATACATTGGTATGATACATTATCCCATTTTTAGCTCAACTTTGGCAAAGCCAAATTTGAGCTTTTGTCATGGCCCGTCGTCTGTCGTCCGTCATCCGTCTGTCCGTATGTCAACAATTGGATACGGCTCGGGCTAGAGGCCGTATTTATGAACCAATCTTTATGAAACTTCTTGGGTACCTTTGTTATGACTGTGGTACGAGAAAGAGTGTTTTTGGGTGTGGTCCGAAATTCAAGATGGCCACCAGCAGCCATTTTGTACCAAAATTAGTGCAATCAGTCTTTTGTACAGAACTTCTGTATGAAAGTTCTGATTTGAATAAATTTTTGTATAAATGTTCAGTAACATGGAATACATCACATATAGTACGGGGTTTTTTCTCGTGCAGAAATTATGCAAATTAGATGAACTTTGATTTATTTAGTGCTACTTATACACTGTAAGTGCACCTGTCAATACGGCTCGGGCTAGAGGCTGTATTTATCAACCGATCTTCACGAAACTTCTTGGGTACCTTTGTTATCACCTTGGGATGAGAACGAGTGTTTCTGAGTGCTGTCCAAAATTCAAGATGGCTGCCAGTGGCTATTTTGTACCGAAATTATATCCAATCAGTTTTTTGTCACAACTTTATACAGCTCGTATTTGTGAACTGATCTTCACGAAACTTCTTGGGTACCTTTGTTTTCACCTTGGGACAGGAATGAGTGTGTTTTGGGGTGCCTTAGTTATCACTGTGCTATGAGAACAAATATTTTGGGGTATAGTCAGACCCACTCTGGGACTCAAAGATTTCCTTTCTAGTTTAGCATCTGACTGTCACCCACCTTTACAATACTTTACCTATACATTTGTTACAGGCTACGGCCAGTATTTATGTACAGACCGTTACAATACTTTATATGTACCTTTGTTATCAGGTCATTACCTAAATGACCTGATAACAAAGCCATGCATGTCCAAGTACACACTTTCACTATCCGAAAGTGTGTACTTGGACATGCATGGCTTAATCTTTGAGACAAGCATATGACTACTGGCAGGATCAACCAGGTAACACTCTTCTCGAGTGTCATTGACACTTTCATTTTTTGTATACACTTCCTCAATTTTCAACTTTCAAATTGCTGGTACTGGTATACTTACGCAACTGAGAGTACTTGAAGTGACCAGTGGTTGAATCTCACTGCGACTTATACAACAGTTACATGTAAAAGAGAGCAATTTAGCCAAAATTTGAAAATTGGTTGTGTGACTTATACATTAACCGGTACGCGTAATAAAAAATAAAATCTTCTCCCCCGACATAAATTGAAAAAAAGGTTTGATGTTAATCTAGGTATTTTTTATGGCCTTAAAGGAAACAAATTCTTGCATACTTTCTGTTTATTGAACATTTCCATGTGAGCGGGACTGAAAACAAACTTTCGGGTTTTCTTTGATTAAATTATAATATTGGAAGGGAAGTGAATTTACATTTTCTAATTATCTCATTACAGTAGTGACACTGAGGATGAAAAGGCTTTCAAAACCTGGAAAAAATCAATCATGTTGGTGTGGAGAGCAGCTGCCACCCACAAGTAAGTCACACTCAAATTCTTAGGTAGCATAATTTCCTTTGTTGATACATATATCCTATAATTTAGGAGTGCAGACGGTCATTGGTTAGTTGGTAGCATACATGCTGTCAACCAATGCTAACCCTTGTTATGCAGTGGTTTATAAGTTGGAGCGCCAATCAGTTGCTGCTGTTCTGTGCTTCTCTGTAAAATTGAAAGTGCCATTAACTCTTTACCGAATGCACAGGATATCAAAATTTCTTATACCACCACTCTTGAAGAGAATGGGTGCAGTGATCAGACAAGAGGGCTAAGTGGGCGATATCTTCACCTTAGCACCACTTACTTTGCCTAATTTCTATGTTTAGGTGAAATCAAGGTCGCCTTGTGATTTTGAGAAGCTGCCACAAGAAAAGTGGTTTGTCTTGAGACATTTCAATGCAACCCTTATATTTACTTTTAGGTGAAAACAATTTGATTCTCAAACTTAAGTTTGTTTTTAAATGAAAGATTATAAACATTAAAGAAATGAAGCTGAAAAAAATACTGTAAAAACGAACCTCTGCAGTCAAAATTAGGAGTGATATTGATGAAAACACTGGAATGAGTAACCAACAAAAGTGACTCATATATCACAACTTACTTCAATGAAAGTTAACAAAATCTTAAGAAATATGATTTGTGTTGTGTTTCTTTTATTTCACTGGTATTTGAAGGGGGAACCATAAAAAAATCAGAGCAGTTTTTTGTGTATTTTGAAGTAATGTCAAATTATGGAAATAAGCACTACAATCTGCTACAATTGCATATTATCCCTCCAAACCATGGTAAGAACTTAGTGTGACTCCTCAAAAAATAAGGAAATGTTTTTTGCTAAAATGTAGCTATTCTTGTATATTTTTTACATCTTGACAAAGCCCCAAATCCCACTGACAGAACCAGACAAGTGGTGGAGCCATGGTGTGAAATCCTGGGGCACCATGCTAGTGAAGAGTAAAGGGGAAGGGGGGAGCAGTGGAATCTCTGGACTGAGGCCATTGTACTTGTACTGAGGGCAAAAAATCGAAAAAAATCTTTTCAAATTTGGGGTGGGAGGAGCAAGTGGCATTGGGGGGGGGGGGGGGGGGGGGGGGGCTGGGCTCCATAGAAATCCCATGGCTTCTCTCCTAGATCTGACTAGCATGATTTTCAATGTTTGACAGATCTGTTGACGAATTTTGAAATATTAAATCTCTCTTCTCAGCATTTCTTTCTTTAGAAATTTCACTTCTCCCTTAGGAGCTCTCACTTCTCCCTATTTTTCTGAGAGGGAAAACTCATTTCTCTCTAAAATTCACTTGTAGACTGGTCCCTGAATGGGGGTATTCTGGGTTACATGTGTCCATCCATGTGTCTATCTGTCCACAGTGATATCTCAGCAGTGTGTGGATTGATTTCAATGAAATTTGGTGTGAGGGATTGTTGTGACAAGCTGCTCCTGCACATGTTATAAAAAAGTTGCTCACCTATTTTTCACCAAAATTATGGCCCTCCCTTTGTCAATATTTTTACACTGTAAACCAATGGCCCAGACTAGCTGGTGCTTAACTCAAAGTTATCAAGGTCCAAACACAAATTTTGAACCCCCCAATCCCCAAAATTTGCTTACAAAACCGAAAATTAAAAATCCTATCTGACCCTCCATACATTTACTCTCCACACATGCGCAGATGTCAGGAAGTGACCAGAATTGACGCCAACATCATTCTTTTTTTGCCCTAAAAGTCATCAACAATGAAATGACATCAGTGCTTTAAAATCTCCTTTTTTGAGGATGCCAGATGCAAATCAATGCAAGAATTAGTGGATACAAGGCTGTTATTGGATGAAGGAAGTGTTCAACGGTGGTTTTGGATGTTCAGGGCTGTAACTTTATAATATACTACTCAAAGTTTGATAAGCACCAAGTACATCCAACTACCTGTTTTACGTTTTATTTGAAATATTGTATTGAAAAGTGTTTATTTTTTTTATTTAATTATATCTTTAATGATTTGAGTACAGAAATTAAGATTTTATTTGCGTTTGAGATTATTTTTTAGCTTTTGAATACGATAACCATGGAAAATGGATATTTTTGGTAAAAGAGGAAATTTTTCAATATGCCAAAATGTTGATGGAGCAAACTGGTATGGCTTCAATATCGAGAATGAGACCCATTACTGTTAATTACAGCTTGACAATGCCTTCTCATGCCCCCAATCAGGTTCCTGGTGGTCCTTTTTGGGATGTTGATCCATTCTTGGAACCAGCATGGCACCAAGCTCCTGGACACTTCTTGGCTGGACTGGACGGGCTGAAATTGCAAGCTGCAACTCATTCCAGACATGTTCGTTTGGATTGAGGTCAGGGGATCTTTCTGGCCAGTCCATACGCTCAATCCTCTCCCTCTGTCGGTACTCTCCGACAGCATGGGCAACATGAGGACGGGCATTATCGTCCATCAGAATGAATCTATCACCCACTGCACCTGCATACTATCTGACGTGGACATCCAGAATCTCATCAATATACCATTGTGCAGTCAATGTACCACCTTCAAGGACACAGAGCTCTGTACGTCCGTCCCAGCTAATGCCGCTCCAGACCATGATTGACCCTCCACCATAGCGGTCATGCTCAGCAATGTTGGCTGGATGGAATCGCTCTCCTGGTCTTCTCCGTACCCTAGAATGCCTATTTGTGTGGTCTAGGCAGTATCTTGACTCATCCGTTAAAAGGACAGGTCGTCAATCTTCTCTGGTCCATCCAAACGTGGTCCATGGCCCATTCATATCGTGACTGGCGGTGGTTCTAGGACAGCTGAATGCGAATACATGGTCTTCTCGATTAGAGACCACCTTCGTGCAACCTTGCCCGGATAGTCTGCGTCGAAACATTTACCCCAGATGCATTCTGAAGGTCACTGCGAAGCTGGGTTGCTGTGGCAAAGCGGTTCCTACAGGCCTGAATGATCAAAAACCGGTCTTCAGCTGCAGATGTTGCCCTGGCTCTGCCACCTCCATGCCATCTTACTGGTGTGCCACACTGCTGAAATCTTGCCCAGGCTCTGTGGTTCACCGTATGGTGCACACCAAGGGCTTCACCAACCTGACGATGGTAGCCCCTTGCTCCACCATCCCTACAGCCCGCCACATTTCTGCTTCAGACAAATGTCTTCTTACATTTGCCATATTCAGTCATTAAATCACAAGAGTTTGTGTTGAAATGAAGATTGAATACCCTACACTTGTCATGTACATATAGACAGTACACGAAAACATCATGAAAATCAAGGGGTACATGCTTTCCATGACTATCACGAAAAGTCTGCCTGTCAAGAGAGCTAATGTAAATACTGGGGACCATCTCAATACATTCCTCAATCATATCCACCAAAAATATCGCAAATATGTCACAAGCAAATTTCACAATGATGTGTCAAGTATTTGGTGCTTGTTTGAGTAGTATATTTATAAAATTATTTTAAGTTTCCCAATTTCAGGACATATGCCTGACGTCATCATTTTTAAAAATGATTATTCCACTGTTTGTTAAGTATTCCTTCCCTATCCTTCCATGAACCCTTCCTGTTAAACCCTTAAGCTTTTTGGCTATTTTTTATTGAATTTTTTATTAAATTTCTTGGGAGTTTAACATTATTACAGAATATTATTCTTTTTCTTCCCCAGGGTTACGTCCTCACCCTAAGGGTGTTAGTCCGTTTAGTCTTGCATCTTCTATCCGATGTATCGTTTTTTTGAAGATCAACTTGCATCTGATAGCGTTTCAATTGGTTCTGATTTTGGGCCTTTTTGTGTGCTTGATGTCTTGTTTTCACTGACGTTGTTTACATTATCAACGTCCTCATTTTTAGGTAGTTTTTAGCTCACCTGACTGAAAGTCAGGGTGAGCTTTTCTTATCACTCTTCGTCCGTCGTCCATCCGTCGTCGATTGTCTGTCGTCTGTCATCCTGCGTGAAGGTGGTGTTTGAGCCTCTTTCTCCTAAACCACTGGCCACATTTTAATTAAATTTCATGTAAGTAGTGGTTATATAGGGGCATTTTGATATTTTTATACTGTACCAATGACCCAGACTTAGCTGGTGCTAACTCTAACAAAACCAGGGCCAAACACAAATTTTGCCCCCCAATCCCCAAAATTTGCATCCAAAACAAAAAGAAATCATGTCCTAAAGGACCTCCATACTACGCCTCTACTGCGCATGCGCAGTGACGCAGACGTCCCGAAATTGGCGCCAATTATCATTCTCTGTTTGGCCCTTCATCAGTCAACATCTCACTGATCTTTGTGCTTGTAAATCTCAGTTTAAAGGATGCCAGACACGTAATTTTTGGAGAAAATGTGATTCTAAGGAGGATAGAAGGAGGAGAGGAAAGAGAAGTGACAAAAAATAATCAGGGCTGTACTTAAAATTTTTTGATGAAATTATGTTAAGTTGCCTATTTTCGAGGCATGGGCCTCTTGTTGTCATTCTTGCTAAATGTTGCACTGCTTATTCAGTGTTTCCTCTCCCCTAGCCTTCTAAAGTCCCCCCTTGCAATTCTCCCATGCTTTTGGCATATTTTTGAGAAAGTTCATTTCTAAAATTTCCTGGGAGAGTTGCTTGGTTACAGAATGTTTTCTGTTATTTTCCCCATAGTTACGTTTTCACCCATGGGTGTATAACGTTGTGTTCTGCATCTTCCATCTGATGTTCTGCAGATTCTGCCCTAGGAGTCTCTGTTTTGCATCAGATAGAGTGTAATTTTGATGACTGATTCCGGGCCAGTTTTTTCAGTGCCTGGAGTCATGTTTTCTGGTGTTTTACACTGTTTGTTTACATTGGCAACAGCCTTTTTTGAGGGGGGCTGTTTGCCTTTGCTGTAGTTTGTCTCACTATAAGATACATTTATATTATCCGTAAGTGTCTCATTAATTATTTAATATAAATTTAAAATTTTTGACCACACTTTGCCATCGGATCCATCGGGGCTCAACGTTACTTTTCAGCAACTTGGGCTTCTCTGAAAAAATATTTTTTCAAAATTATTTTGATTTGCAATTGTTTTTTCATTTATTAATGGATCATGTTATTATGTATCTTTGTGTCAGGGGTTTTTGCGAGTAACTAGGACTTGTTGTTGTCCTTTCACAATGAAGGGACATTGTTCAAATTGTAATAGGAAGAAATCTTCCTCTGACTTTCATGATCATTGTATTAATTGTAGTCAGTGTTCTCGCATTAATCCCTGACCTATATGTGAATATTGGGATGAGAAACATTGGAAACGTGTGTCACGATATGTTGTTTCTGGAGAAAGGGCTATGCCGGCTCTTTCTCCGCAAGGTCACTCTACTCTCTCAGTTTCTATTTCAGAGGAACAAGAACAGGGTGATGTTTCCATGTTATCTTCTACAAGTGTGCGTCCGTCGTCACAAATGAATTCAGAGCTAGCGGCAAAAGTGCTCATGGAGATTAGACAAATGTCGTCCGCTAGCTCGCCCGGTGTAGCGTCCATTCACCGAATGGTTCGGCAGCCGGGTTCGTCCGATGCGGTCCAGGAGGAAATTTTGGGTGATGCGAGCACTATAAACATAATAGATGCACACCCAGTGACGGCGGATAGTAAGCGAGAACGGAGGAAGCCTTTGAGTCCGGTTCCTAGCTCGTCCAGGTCCAGCCGGGCCGCGAGCGAGAGAGGCCCCTCTCTCGTACAACAACATCTGGAACCAGATGTTGTGGTACAAAATGTGTCTATAGCGGAGCATACGTCCGTCGCTCGGGATGCTCCGTTGTATAAGCAGTCCGCGGAGACTGTTAAGGCTTCCTCTTCTCGTCAGCGCACACGACCGCACCTTGGCTGCGTGACCGCCGATATATTACCAGCTTCGCCGATCAAGGATTCTTCGGCGACCAGGTCACACCATCCGGCAGCCAGGGATTCGAGACCGATGGACTCCGGACGTTCGCATAGGAAAAGTATGCGGGAGCCATCTGATGCGGAGCTGCCCTCGGCAAAGCAGCGAAAGACTGCGCCTCCGCAGGTCTCGACGCCGGACATTCTTGTGCAGATAGCACAGCTTATCGCAGCATCCCAGCAGCCGACAGAAACGGTGTCGGATCGAGAATTATCCGACGGCGCTGGGTCGGTACGCTCCGCCGAAGCATCAGGGGCGGACGACCGGGAACATCATGAGGTCCGACCGGATGGTGAAAGGGATACGGATGACTTGGAGCTATCCCTTTCGGAACAACATAAAGCTGCCGTGGACTTCATCCGGCACTTTCTCCCTCAAGTTGTTCCGTCAGGCTAGACTGCTGCGGTTCCGGACAAGAGGATTATAGCGTCATTGGACTCTGAATTTTTTGAGCGGTTCAGGGACATCGCTCCCGAGTTTCCGTCGCAGTCCAATAATGTTGCAAGAACATTTGAATTATTGAACGACGCTATATTTAAACTTGCTTCCAAGACGGGGAAAGCAGGTTTCTTGTCCGCTAATACTCTCAACCTGCCTTTCATTAATGCAAGGAATAAATTCGATACGGCAGGACAGGGTATCCCGAGAGTTCCTCTGCGTATGGACGACGAGGCGGAAGACTTAGAGCTATCATTACCGTCGTCGGCTTCTATTCCAACCGCGGTGTTGGAAACAGCTATTGCGTCTAACAGAGCCAATTTAGATGCCTTATCTTACGCAGATCACCTTACTAAGGCGTTATCACTGCGCCTTCAAGGGAAAGAGTTTCAGGATATACAATCCTCTTTAAGACTTCTTTCAAGGGCAGTAGCTTATTCCACGTGTAACTCCACCCTTTCAGTGGCAAATCTGGAGTTGGTTAGACGTGACGCAGCCCTAGCTACATCCACACTAGTGGATACTAAGGTGAAGAACTCTCTTAGAGTCGCTTCGGTCTCAGGAGAACTTCTCTTTGACGGCAAGCTTTCTGCTATTTATGATAAAATTACAAAGAAAGCTTCGGATTCTCTGTTGTTCAAATCTGCATCTAAGAAGTCGGATACAGCAGACAAGAATAAGACAGGCACTTCTGGTTCTAATGCGCCCAAGAGAGGTTCCTATAGAGGTTCCGGTGCGTCCTCTTGGTCTTATTCGAGAGACCGTCAGGGTAGCGACTCTCGTTCGGGACGTCCTTCAGGCCGGGACAATCGGTCGGACGCCCCGAGGTCGACGGGGCGAGGTGCGGGTCGTGGAGGATGTGGTTTCTCCTACCGCAGGCCTCGCAGGTCCAGGAGGTGATGGCTTAAACCTCTATCGTGTACCGGTTGGCGGAAGGTTGTCGAGCTTTTCACAAGAATGGGCGTCGATTACGGACGACCCTTGGGTGAGAGGAGTGACTTCGGAAGGTCTAAAGATATCCTTCAAACGAAAGCCTCCATTAACTCGAAGTCCAAAGTGGACTCATCTTCCGTCAAATCCACAGAAAAGAGACGCTCTGTTATCAGAGGTGCAGTCTCTTTTAATGAAGAACGCGGTAGAGGTCGTAGAAAACCAGGAATCTCCGGGATTCTACAGCCATCTGTTTCTGGTTCCGAAACCAGACGGCTCGTTCCGTCCAGTCATAGATTTGAGCTGGATAAACAAGCTGATCGTCGCTCCGAAGTTTTATATGGAGACGATTCGGTCGGTCAGAGCGAGTATTCGGGTGAACGATTATGCAACAAGCATAGATCTCAAAGATGCGTACTTTCACGTCATGGTACATCCGACATTCCGAAAGTACCTACGCTTCGCAGTCCTAGGAGTGGTGTATCAATTCCGGGCGATGTGCTTCGGATTGAATCTAGCACCCTGGGCTTTCACTCGGGTAATGAACTCGGTAATGATCTATTTCCGAGCTCATTCGTCTGCGGTAACGTCAGCCTACCTGGACGACATTCTTCAGAGGTACGGCAACGAGTTAACGCTTCAGAACGATGTTCAGAATCTTCTTCTATTGCTCCGACGTCTCGGTTTTATAGTAAACGAGGAGAAGTCGGATCTGGTGCCGTCCAAGTCATTCACTCATCTGGGAATGAGCTTCGAGACGCACAACAATCTCGTTCGTCTGCCGTTAACCAGAGCGAAATTAGTCAGTTGTTACGCTCGCTATTGTCTGCACGCAGACAAAGTCACAGCGAGAGAATTTATGAGACTGATAGGTCTGTGCGGAGCCGCCGCGGATCTCATTCCGATGGGGCGGTTACGCACACGTCCTCTTCAAATTTTCTTGACTCAGAATTGGAGTGTGAAAATTCATTCGCTCGATGTAGACGTTCTCTTGTCAGATCAAGTGAAACAAGAGATTCAGACATTCAGTGGTTAACTCAGGGAGTTCCGCTGCAGTTGCCGGATCCGAGTTTTACCATTATGACGGATGCCAGTCAAACAGGTTGGGGTGCATCATTAATCCCAACGGATTCGAGATGCCAGGGTCTTTGGGATCCGCAATTCCTGTGCAAGCACATAAACATCAAGGAAATGATGTCAATTTGGCTTGCGTTACGTCACTGGATGGACATTATTCACAATGCTCATGTCCAAATCCTATCCGACAATACGACAGTAGTGGCGTATATACGGAATCAGGGAGGCACTCATTCAGTTCCGTTGTTCAATCTAACGGAAAGAATCCTTCTGTTTGCGCTAGAACATCACGTTCTTCTTTCGGTCCGTCACATACCGGGTCGTCTGAATGTGCTAGCAGACTCCCTTTCACGAAAGGGTCGCTTGTTGCCGTCGGAGTGGACTCTCAACAAACAAGTATTCAATCAGATTTGCTACCAATGGGAACGGCCAATGATAGATTTATTTGCGACACATCTCAACAATCAGTTGCAGACGTATGTGTCTCCGTGTCCGGATCCAAGAGCATTTGCAGTAGACGCTCTGTCGATCCCTTGGGACGGAATGATAGGATATGCGTATCCTCCAGCGCCGTTAATTCAACAAGTATTGCTAAAGATAAAACAATCTCAATGCAAGATTCTGTTGGTAGCATCTCTGTCGCCACAGAGACCGTGGATAAATCTACTCAGGTGTCTGTTGTGGGACCTACCGCGAAAGCTTCCTCCACGGGAGGATCTTCTTTCGCAGGGGAAATCGCGCCAACTCCATCACAACCCACAAGGTCTCAACCTTCACGTTTTTCCGTTGTGCGGTCCTTCTTGCATGGCAAACACTTTACAGGACGAGCAGTGGACGCGATTTCTAACTGTAGGAGGACCTCCTCTTCGCTAAACTATGCGGCTAAGTGGAAGGTTTTTCGTCGTTGGTGTAGGGATCATTCTGTAGATATATTCGATCCCTCTATACCAGACATTGCAAACTTTCTAGTATACTTGTTTGACGAAATCAAACTGCAGCCTGTTACTATAAAGGGTTATAGATCTATGTTATCTGATACCTATGCACATCATGATAGTTTACAAATTGGATCTAATGTCTCTTTATCTAAGTTGGTTAGAAACTTTTCGATAAATAGACCCAGAACTCTTAGACTAATTCCTAAGTGGAATTTAGCTTGGGTTCTTCTTAAATTGAAAGAAAAGCCATTTGAACCTCTTGGGACAGTAGATTTCAAATTCTTATCTTATAAGACAGCTTTTCTCTTAGCTTTCTCTTCTGCTAGAAGAGTCAGTGAGCTTCATGCACTGTCGGTGGATGATTCTCACTATCGTAGTGTCGGGAACACTATCACCTTCACTACTAATGTGGGTTTTTTAGCTAAGAATCAGGCTCCTAATAAATATCCGGAACCTATTGTTATTAAGGCTCTTCCGTCTTCAGACGGGCGTAGGCCTTTACTCTGTCCTGTTAGAGCGTTACGTATCTATAAACAGAGATCTCAGTTTATCAGAAAGGGACGGAAACGTTTCTTTCTGTCTTTGAAGCCTAATAGAAAGGACATTTCGGTCCATTCTATTGCTAGATGGATTCAATTAACTATCCGTACTGCTTATGAAAATTTATCTTCTTCTCAGCAGTCTGTGCTTAAGATTTCTGCTCATGAAGTAAGAGCTCTTTCTACTTCCTGGGCTTATGCTAATAGTGTTGCTATTACAGATTTAATGAAGGCTGCTTATTGGTCTCAGCCATCCACATTTACGAATTTTTATCTCAGAAATATTGAGTCCATTTCTGGAGACCTGCATTGTTTAGGTCCGTTATCTGTTGCTCAGAATGTCGTCCACTAAACAGTTGCAACTATAATTATGCAGGCTTTCTGTTCCGGCAGTGACTCCGTCCGGCTGCCCTCTTCGCTCTGGGCTATTTGACCCAGGGCAAGGGGAAGGGGGTGGGGGGGGGGGGGGGGGGGGGGCGGGTGTTCCCTTAGGTCACCTGCTTTATAGTGAAAAGCAAGGGAATGCCTCCTCCAAGTCAGTATTTCTGAGTCGCTTCCGGGATGGTTTTAAAGTGTAATATTAATGTTAAAATTCATTCATGTCTTATTTTTAAAGTGTAGCTCGGTGTGAAGCATTTGTATATGTCAAGTGTCAAACAGGCTTTAATATACAATACTCGGACACTTTTAAATGACTATAAAGAGTCTCAATTCTCTGGACTACTTTATTTATTGGCTTACTTTAAGATAATTAGTATAAGGGATATACTGGATGTTAATAGAGAACATGAATGTTATTGTGCTCAATTATTAAGGGTAGTGTATCTTTCTAATTTAATATTAAATAAGAAAGATACATGTAAAGCCTAATACTCCTTTTCTCCTTAAGGGGTTACCTCTTTACTATATAGTTGAGCTTATTGGATTTTCCTCTATGTCCTAGGCCCTCCAGCCTGTTTACTATTCAGCTAAGTCTGGGTCATTGGTACAGTATAAAAATGTTAAAAAATTTATAGTAATTTATATATTTTTTATACTTACCAATGACCCAGACGGGGATGGCCCTCCCTGGAGTTGGGAACTCTTGCCTCCCCGCTGAGTACATAGCGCTGACCAGGCACTGCCAGTAAGAATGATAATTGGCGCCAATTTCGGGACGTTTGCGTCACTGCGCATGCGCAGTAGAGGCGTAGTATGGAGGTCCTTTAGGACATGATTTCTTTTTGTTTTGGATGCAAATTTTGGGGATTGGGGGTTAAAATTTGTGTTTGGCCCTGGTTTTGTTAGAGTTAGCACCAGCTAAGTCTGGGTCATTGGTAAGTATAAAAAATATATAAATTACTATAACTTTTTTAACTTTTATGCAAATTAGGTTTCGGCTCATATTGAGCAGAGGGATGTGGAAAAAATGGCCAAATTTTTTGAAAATCTTCTTCTAATGAACCACCAGTAGCAGAGACTTGATATGTGGTATACAGAGTCCTTTTGATGTTTAGAATCAAGTTTGTTCAAGAGAAGTTTGTCGGGCATTATTTGCCTTCGTTATGGGAGGGGCCAAAATTTTGGCCATGCCTAAAATTTCTATGTTCAGAACCGTGAGGTCGATTTGAACCAAATTTGATATGAGATGGTAATGGGTCATAAGTAGTTGACTGATACCCAAAAAAATTTTCTCATTGCCCCGTGGCAACCTCGGGAGCTAAAAATAGGAAAAACCTTAAAACTGCCATATTTCCAAAACTACACAGCACAGAGAATTCTTATTTTGTATAAAGCTTACTTTTATCCAGTAGAATAGAATGGTTAAAAAAAATCCCTATTGGTTTGATCACAAGATACTTTTGTCAGGACTTTGAAAAAGTGCTGAGTCAGCACTTTTTAACACTGTAGGCAATGGGAAAAACATTAAAAAATCTTCTTCTCCAGATCCAGCAGGCAGAATCTTTTGATATTTGGTATGCAACATTGTGGGGTGGATCTGTTTCAAGTTTGTTCAAATCGGCCCCCTGGATTCATATTTGGGGCTCACTATAGAAGCCTGAATTCTAACTTACTGCATTTCAGGCAAATTTGTTAAAAAATCTTCTTCTCCAGATCCAGCAGGCAGAATCTTTTGAAATTTGGTATGCAACATTGTAAGGTGGATCTGATTCAAGTTTGTTCAAATCAGCCCCCTGGGTGCATATTTGGGCTCAGTATAGGAGCCCGATTTCGAACTTAGTGCATTTCATCCAAATTTCTTTAAAAAATCTTCTTCTCCAGATCCAACAGGCAGAATCTTTTGATATTTGGTATGCAACATTGTGGGGTGGATCTGATTCAAGTTTGTTCAAATCGACTCTCTAGATTCATATTTGGGCTCACTATAGAAGCTCGAATTCGAACTTAGTGCATTTCAGGCAAATTTCTTCAAAAATCTTCTTCTCCAGATCCAGCAGGCAGAATCTTTCGAAATTTGGTATGCAACATTGTAAGGTGGATCTGATTCAAGTTTGTTCAAATCGGCCCCCTGGGTTTGTATTTGGGCTCAGTATAGGAGCCCAAATTTGAACTTAGTGCATTTCAGGCAAATTTCTTTGAAAATCTTCTTCTCAAGATCCAACAGGCAGAATCTTTTGATATTGGGTATGCACCATGCTTAGGGGGGTGAGATTCAAGTTTGTTCAAGCCAAGTTCCTGGGTTCATATTTGGGCTCACTGTGGTAGCCCGAATTATAACTTTGTTCAAAATGAGGAATTTTCTTTAAAAATCTTCTTCTTCAGATCCAGCAGTCGTAATGTTTTGATATTTGGTATGCAGCATCCTTAGGGGGTGAGATTCAAGTTTGTTCAAGCCATGTCCCTAGGTCCATATTTGGACTCACTGTGGAAGCTCAAATTGTAACTTAGTTCAAAATGAGGAATTTTCTTAAAAAATCTTCTTCAGATCCAGCAGTCGGAATGTTTTGATATTTGGTGTGCAGCATCCTTAGGGGGTGAGATTCAAGTTTGTTACAGCCAAGTCCCTGGTTTCATATATGGGCTTCCTGTGGGAGCCGAATTATAACTTAGTTCAGTATGAGGAATATTCTTTAAAAATCTTTTTTTTTTTTAGATCCACTGTTCAGAATCTTTGGATATTTGGTATAAGCTTTTCTTAGGAGGAGCAGATGCAACTTGTTGAAATCAATTCTCTGGGTTGATATTTAGGCTACCATGTCAGGTGAGCGCCCTCAGGCCCCCTGGGGCCTCTTGTTTTATATTCTATTACTGTAATATACTGTAGGATGCATGGATTATTATTCTGGTAGTGTACCTCAAATAAAATTGGATTTTGTCCACACTTAGGCTCTATCGGGATGCCCTTGGGCTCTTCATATTCCCTTTGGGAACTTGGGCGTTTGTCGAAAAAAATTTTGTTTACAAAAAAATATTTTGAAATTTATTATGATTGCTATTATTCATGTATCTCAGTTATATATATATAATGTTGTTGAGTTTGGAGGATTGATATCTACCTTAGTTGATACACTCCTGGGGACTTCTCAGTCTTGTGTTGCACTGGGATGACTGATGTTGGAGTCGGGTGTCGCGGTACGTTGTTGGCAGTGAGGTTCTGAGAATCAGAGCCTCTTACCGCATTTTAATTCATTTTGTCAGTTTCTATTTCAGAGGAACATGAACATGGTGATGATATTCTGACACCCATCCAAGTGTGCTATCGTCATCGCACTCCATGGAGCATATAGAGCTAGCTGCAGTGCTCATTATTGCAAGAGTTAGGGCCTTTGGTTAAAGGTTTTAATCTCTTGCAAGCAGCTAGCTCGACCTGTGAAGCGGTACTCCGTCCGTGGGTGCCGTGATGCCGGGCAAGTCTGTTGCGGTCTAGAAGGTGGATTGGGTAGAGCAAGCACAAAAATATAAATAGCTCACCCAGCGATGATGGAAAAAGGGAGGAAATAGGGAGGAAGTCTGCAAGTTCTTGTACTCGGCGAGATCTGATAGACCGCGAGAGGGAGGGGCCCCCCTCTCTAATATAGCAACGTCTGGGGTCAGATGTTGTTTTGAGAAACTTGCACAAGCCGGAGCACATGTCTGCCCTCCACTCGGGATGCTCTGTTTAGTCTGCAGCCATGGTCGACTTCAGTCAAGGCTTCCTCTGCTACGTTTCACAAGGCCAAAATGAAGTTTTCTGGTTGGAAATTTGCACGAGATGGAGCATATGTTCGCTCGCCGCTCAAGATGTTCCATCTAGTCTGCAGCCGAGTTGGCTTCAGTCACAGCTTTCTCCACTACGTTATTTAAGCACACACAATCGCATCCTAGCTACCCGACTTCGGATATCCAGCCTGCTGCATGAAGAAGGAACCACTCTTTGCCCGTGAAGTCGGACCATCCGGTAGCTAGGGAAACAAGGCCTTGATCGTCGGGATGTTCGGAGAAAAGATCAGTTTCTGACACACCGTCCCAGGAGCAGCATGCGGCTAAGCAATGGAAATCCGCTGCTCCTCAGGCCATGATGACAGACTTGCTGTTGCAGATTGCACAGCTAATCGCATCATCCCAGCAAGTGCAGATGCAGCCTCCCTCATACTCAGAATCTGAGCTGTCTGACGGTGCTGGGTTGGTCCAGTCATCTGTTCATGCAGATGCAATGGACCGAGATTTGCAAATGATTCACTGATGGTGAAAAGGATAAGGAAGAGGATTACCCTTCACTTTCGGAACAGTACATGGTTACAATGGCTTTCATCCATCAATACTACCCTGATTTTGTTCCGCTGAATCAGAATGCTGCGACGGCGAGAGAAACCGTTGGCGTTGTTAGGCGCAGACTTTATCCGGACAAAGGAGGAAGTCCTTTCTTTTCCGGTTCAGTTTATGCAGGTGTCGCAGGCCTTCAGCCATATAGACGATGCCGTATTTATCCTCTTGAGTGTGAGGAAGAAGGTGGTTTCTTATCTTCATCTTCTGTATACATACCGTTTTTTGGACCACACTCATTTAAAAATGGTCGGGGAAGATGTTCAGAGAGTTCAGAGAGTTCTTCTGCATTTAGATGAGCAGGCCGAGGATCTAGAGAAATCCTTACATGTATCATTCACTATTCGCTCAGACACAATTGAGTTGGCAATTTCTTCAAATAGAGCGAATTTGGACGTTATGTCTTACGCAGATCACCTTACAAGAGCTATGACACAACGTCTTAAGGGAAAGGAATTTGAGGACATTCGTACCTCTTAGAGTTCTTTCCAGGGCAAATATGTATACCACGTATAACTCCGCCCTAACAGTGACTAATCTGAAGTTAATCAGATGTGATGCTGCCCTTGCGTCATCATCACTGATAAGATGACAAAGTGAAAAGCTCTCTCCGAATCGCTCCAGTTTCCAGACATTTTATTTTTGATGACTAGCTTTCATTAGTCTAAGAACAGGCTACCTAGATCACCTTACAAGAGCTATGACACAACGTCTCAAGGGAAGAGAATTTGAGGACATTCGTACCTCTTAGAGTTCTTTCCAGGGCAAATATGTATACCACGTATAACTCCGCCCTAACAGTGACTAATCTGGAGTTAATCAGATGTGATGCTGCCCTTGCGTCATCATCACTGATAAGATGGCAAGGTGAAAAGCTCTCTCCGAATCGCTCCAGTTTCCGGACATTTTATTTTTGACGACTAGCTTTCATTAGTCTGAGAACAGGCTACTAAGAAAGCGTCTAGTGCTCTGCTTTTGAAGTCTGCATATCAACGTCCCACTTCAGCAGACAAGAGTAAAGGAGGACGTTCCAGACAAAAATTGAGGACATTCGTACCTCTTAGAGTTCTTTCCAGGGCAAATATATATACCACGTATAACTCCGCCCTAACAGTGACTAATCTGAAGTTAATCAGATGTGATGCTGCCTTTGTGTCATCATCACTGACAAGATGACAAGGTGAAAAGCTCTCTCCGAATCGCTCCACTTTTTGGACATTTTATTTTTGACGACTAGCTTTCATTAGTCTAAGAATAGACTACTAAGAAAGTGTCTAGTGCTCTGCTTTTGAAGTCAGCGTATCAACGTCCCACTTCAGCAGACAAGAGTAAAGGAGGACGTTCCAGACAAAAATTGTCAAAAGGAAACTCCTCACGAGTGTACTAGAAACCCTCTTGTAATTACTCTGGAGGTCGTCAGTATAGCGACTCGGGAAAGGGGCGTAGATCTGTTCAGGACTTTGGTCATATGCCCCTAGGCCGAAGAGATGAGGTTTTTCATGGGGAGGACGTGGTTTCTCCTCCCATAAGCCTTGCTCATCATACAGGTGATGGTTTAGACCTCTATTGCTGGCCACATGGCTCTGCAGAAAACTGGGTAACTATCACGGAAGATCAGTGTAATCTCGGATGGCTTACAGCTATCATTCCGAGTAAAAAACCCACTAACAAGTTGTCTGCATTGGACAAATCTTCCATCAGTTCTTGCATAAGAGAGTTTCTCCTACCGGAGGTATAAGCTCTCTTATCAAAGGAAGCAATACAGGTCATTGAGAATCAGGATTCTCAAGATTTTTACAGTCACCTCTTCCTCGTACCAAAGCCAGATGGCTCGTTCCGACTGGTAATAGACTTGAGCTGGATAACAAGTTTATCATGGCTTTAAAAGTTTATTTACGGCAATCATTCAGTCGGTAAAAGCGAGCGTTCGAGTGATCGACTATGCGGCAGGCATAGATCTACGGATCTGTACTTTCATGTCCTGGTACATCCAGCATTCTAAAAGTATGCGGTTTGTGAATTTTCAGCTCATGGACCACTGTTAACACCAGGTTATATCCAGAACTAGTTGTCCCTCCCCCCCCCACCCTGATCCTCTTCTTCATGAGCCCCCCCCTCCCCTCCCCACCACCACCCACCCACACTGTCCCACAGAGCACCTCCACCTGTGGTTTGCTTTTACAAAGGTCTACTTAGCTAATGTAGCGCTAGCTATAATTAACATCCATGTGGAAATGTTAACAGGAAAAGATGTCCTAATGTTCAGTTACTTCAAGAACATTAGAACTTAGAAAGTATCTTTATCAAACTTCATGCATGTGGGACGTTTGTGCCCTACACAAAACTTTTCTTTTCATCATTGAAGCATTTTTTTTTAAATTCCATTCAAAATTTTCTGGGTACAGATGGCCAACAGTTAACAGTTCTGTAGTCAGCACAACAGAATAAATGTAGTGCTAGAAAATAAGTCCATTGTGTTTAAATATGCAGTCATAATTTTTCAGCATCCTAAGCGAGTTTAACCTACTTTTAAACTGTGCTAAATAGTTGTTGTTTACGTTTTGCTTTTGGAAAAGGGATGAGAATTAAAGCTATTCAATGAAGGAATAAATAAATATATATTATTTAATTCCTTTTCATATATTTTAGTTTCCAAAAACTGCATTTAAAGGTGGAGTTTTCAATTTTTTGAAAGTAAGTCACCTATTTTCACTTCGACACTTGCACATTGATCACGAATCTCCGAAGAAAAAACCTAGAAATAAACATGAACACAGTGGAAATATATATCATAAAATACTCTTTTCTTAAATAAATTTAACTTGAATCCATATTTTACTGCTTCGTGAGTTTTTACCAGAGTTTGAAATGCATGTGATTTGACTCCGGACGTTTTTCATAAGTTACAAAGGGAACGAAATGTTTGAGAATTTTGACTCTTGTTTTCCGGGATTTTTGGTCCAAAACTGATTCCCGTCCAGGAGGCCGGGAACTACACTGAAATTCCGGAATTATTCCGGGATAGTTAACATGTCTGTTTGGGATTGAGCTTTGAGACTCACAACAATCTGGTTCATCTGCCGTTACCTAGAGCGAAGTTAGTCAGTTGTTATGCTCGCTTTTGTCTACACTCAAGACACATTAATAGTGAGGGAATTCATGCGACTGTTGGAGTTGTGCGGAGCGGCTGTGGATCTCATTCTGATGGGCCGTCTGCGCACACGTCCCCTCCAGATATTCTTTACTCAGAACTGGAGTGTGAAGACGCTTTCGCTTGAACCAGTATTGTTTTAATGGACCTAGTAAAACATGGGTTCAAATTGGGCAGATATTCAGTGGTTAACTCAGGGAGTTATGCTACAACTGCCGGATCCGGCTTTCACGATTATGATGGATGTGAGTCAGGCGGGTTGGGGCGCGACCCTAAGTCCCGCAGTCTTGAAGTGTCAGGGTCTTTGGGACCCTCGATTTCAGGTGAATCACATAAACATCAACGAGATGATGTTAATTATAGCTAGCGCTACAACATTGGATCCACATAATAACGGACGTCTATGTTCAATTTGGTCGTACAACTCGACCCAGACCATTGAGCGTATGCAGTAGATGTTCTGCCGATCTCATGGGGATGGATGATAGGATATGCGTATCCTCCAATTCATTTGATTCAGTAGATTACGTTTAAGATCAAACAGTCTCGCTGTGAATCCTACTAGTAGCACCTCTGTCATCACAGAAACCTTGGATCAGTCTTCTCAAGTGTCTGTTATGGGGCGTTCCCCGGAAGCTTCCTCCACGAGAGGACCTTCTTTATCAGAAGAATTTTTTGTTCTTCACGTCCTTCTCCGTCCACAGTGGCATAATGGAGTCGGTTAGACGTGAGGGAACCATTGCGGTTCCTATATTATGTTATGTCTAACACAAGAACGATTAAGTAATGCCGGTGAGGAGGGTTCGATATGACTTCGAATCCCTCACCCCTCCCCCCCCCCCACCCCACACACACACACACACACACACACGCACCGCCAATGTGTTTAGAGGCGATTACCGGGCAAGACGTAGTTTTCTTCCTGCAAGCCTCATATGAGTTTAAATACATACATGCATTTCTTCACTTCTCAATAGGCGGCTGGGTCATGTTCTATGGCGACCTCATGGGCACATCCACTTTTTAGTTGGTTGGTTTCCTGTGATTATTCATCTATATGTCATATACGAGCGCATATTTCATCATAAATAATTTGCTAGTCTTTGGGTACCTCAGGGGCGGTCCATGTCGGAGCCTGTTAATCATACCTACTTCCATTTCTAGATCCAGGTTTCTATTAATGTTGGTACTCAAATCGTATATTCACATGTGTATACGGTCACAGATATCGGATAGTACACGTCGGGGAGTGTTGTTACTGGAATTTATTGTACACCTGAATGGGGTCCCCTGTGGGTTACCTCAAAAGTGTGTTTACTCTCCAGAGATCGTTCATTGTGGTTCGATTGGACATGTGTATGTTATATATTATATCACTGGTTTTCGACCTATCTGCGTATGCCATCTCAAATGTATGTTATATAGCGGGCAATATTAATTACCGGGATTGTCGCGTTAGCCTTAACTTCTGAAGTGGCATTAAGCACCATTTATTAATCATAAATTAATACCTGAGTGTCTGTTTGACAAATATTTATATTGTTTTTTGGTACCGCTTTTACTGATTCCAGAGCGCTCCCCTCTTTCTTTTTGAAGATTCCTTCAAAAGAAAAGGGGTGGGGGAGGGGGGGGATTTTTTACCTCCCTCCGGCTTGATAGGTATGTAACTATGAGGAAAGCTGTTTTGTCCGTAATTATATCCTGCATACAGCTGGAGTATTATTGCATATGGCGTATGTTTGTGGGGGATATTCTCTCATTCTCAAATACGCCATCCTAATTTTTGGGGTGTAGTCTGGGCTAACCTTAAAAATTGGGAACTCGTTACATCCAATTAGCATAGTCCTCATGCTAAGTATACGGAATTTTTTGAACTGGGCTCATTTTGTATGTGTCTTCTCTATTACTGTATAGAGAGACATACATGTAATTCCTAATAATTTTATTTTCCTTTCACCTTGGATTACAGGATTGGAACTATGTTAATCTACTAATTCTGAAGTCCTAGGCCCTCCACCTTTTTACGATTCAGCTAGTCTGGGCCATTGGTTTACAGTGTAAAAATATTATAAAGTCATAGTAATTTGTATATTTTTTACCAATGGCCCAGACGGAGATGGCCCTCCCATGAGTGGGCACTCATACCTCCCCGCTGAATTTTTATGTGGGGAAACCCAGGAGCTAAAAATAGAAAAAAATTCAAACACCCATATTTAAAAAACTGCACAGACCTGAATATCATTTTTTGGTATGTTGCTTCCTGCTATTGTTTTTGTCATGTGGTACCGTATGGGGATGCCATTTTAACACTGTTGGCAATGAGAAAATGTTGAATTATCATCATTCTTGAGCTCCATCAACTAGGTATTCTTCTTAAGAACCTTTGGGCCAAATCTACACTAGTTTGGTACAAAGCATCTTGGTGGAGTATACTCTTCTGAGTTTTTTTTCCAAAAAGTTGCTCCTGTTTGGGCTGGGGTTCTTCTTTTCATGAACTACCAGAGAGAATGCTTTGATATTTGGTATGAAATTTCCTTTGGTGGTGGAGATGTTCAAGGCAAGTTGATAGGTCAATATTTGGGCTTTCTGTGGTAGCATGTCCATTTTGGGCTCCAACCAAAATTTCTGTTTCATGAACCAATGGGTTGAGTTGAACCAAATTTGGCATGCAGTGTAACTGGGTCATAAATACTTGATTTATGCCCCAAAATTGCTTTTCACTGCCCTATGGGAACCTCAGGAGCTAAAAATAAAACTAATTCAAACGCCCATATTTCAAAAACTGCATGGACCAGAATATTATTTTTTGAAATGAAGGACCAGTGGAATCAGATGGACCAAAACGTTTTTTTATCGATTTTGTCACGGGGTGCCCATTTTACCACTGTTGACAATGGGAAAATGCCGAATCATTATCCTTCTTGTGCTCCATCAACTAACTATTCAACTAACTATTCTTCTTCAGAACCTTTGGGCCAAGTCTAAAGTACTTCAGTACAAAGCATCTTGGTGGAGTTTACTCTTCTCTTTTTTGTCCCCAAAAGTTACTGTGACCCTTGCGGTGGGGGTTAATGCTCCATCAAACCAAAAATGCTTTAAAAATCATCTTCTCATAATCCACTCACAATAATGCTTAGATTTCTGGTATGGAACTTACTTTTGTGATGCAGATTCAAGTTTTTTCAAAGAAACTCAGTAGGTCAAAGTTTGGGTTCCATGTGGGAGGATGCCCATTTTGGGATCAACTCAGAATTTCTGTTTCCAGAACCATTGGGCTGATTTGAACCATACACTTTTTTTGAGACTTCACAGCATAGAGCTTTGTTTTTGCCTGAGAAACTTTCCTTGGACCAGCAGAAGCAAATCAAAAAGTTACTCTTGCTGTCCATCACTTACTGACATTCTCATCTCTTTTGACAACATGAGCCAGGTGAGCATTTTAGGCTCACTGGAGCCTCTATATTTTTTTCAAATTTTTCAAAACATTTCAACAAAAACTATACTTTGGATACCTCGACAAGCTCATTCAAATGAGGGGGTCACATGATTATTATTTATTTATTTATTGGTGTTTAAGGTCACATATTTCTGCACAATGGCTAACCATGACCGTGACAGTTTTACGGGTGGAGGAAGCCGGAGTACCCGGAGAGAACCACCAAGCATCGGCGAGCAACTGTCAGCTCCCCAACATACCAACTCCACACAAGCGGGGTTAGCATTGGTTGAAGACAGGTGCACCATCGATGTGCAGTACGCCTTAGTACACAGCGTCACCGTGCCCCCACGTGGGCAATGGGGGTGAAGTGGGGGTCACATGATATGGTTTTGTTGAAATTTCTTTTTTTTTAACTGCTTAATTTGTAAATTACATGAACGGATGTGGACAGTTTGTTAGATAAAGAGTTAAAGTTTCTGTTTGTCTTGAAAGGAGAGATGTAAAAGTAGATGCCCACCTATTGGGTGGCTGAGTACCGCATCACACTTTGCATACTGTAGTTATGTGATGCATGAAGCCATGAAGAATTTGTAGTGCAGGCTATGAAATGAAAAAAATAAACTTTGAAAAGAAAAACTGTCTGCCAAACATGTATGAAATCTGATCATAGCTTATAAAGGAAGATCCAAGACTGAATTCTGGTTTTCTGAACCATTCTCAAAGGCTTCAGCACTCAACCATTTGAATGTTATCTTTGATTTTCCCAGATTTAAATTTTTTAACTTTTTCATGATTTCAAATCCTGGTTGTGTTACTTGATTGCATTAAAAGTTAAAAAATTTATAGTAATTTATATATTTTTTATACTTACCAATGACCCAGACTTAGCTGGTGCTAACTCTAACAAAACCAGGGCCAAACACAAATTTTGCCCCCCAATCCCCAAAATTTGCATCCAAAACAAAAAGAAATCATGTCCTAAAGGACCTCCATACTATGCCTCTACTGCGCATGCGCAGTGATGCAGATGTCCCGAAATTGGCGCCAATTATCATTCTTACTGGCAGTGCCTGGTCAGCGCTATGTACTCAGCGGGGAGGCAAGAGTTCCCAACTCCAGGGAGGGCCATCCCCGTCTGGGTCATTGGTAAGTATAAAAAATATATAAATTACTATAAATTTTTTAACATTTTTATACTGTACCAATGACCCAGACTTAGCTGAATAGTAAACAGGCTGGAGGGCCTAGGACATAGAGGAAAATCCAATAAGCTCAACTATATAGTAAAGAGGTAACCCCTTAAGGAGAAAAGGAGTATTAGGCTTTACATGTATCTTTCTTATTTAATATTAAATTAGAAAGATACACTACCCTCAATAATTGAGCACAATAACATTCATGTTCTCTATTAACATCCAGTATATCCCTTATACTAATTATTTTTAAAGTAAGCCAATAAATAAAGTAGTCCAAAGAATTGAGACTCTTTATAGTCATTTAAAAGTGTCCGAGTATTGTATATTAAAGCCCGTTTGACACTTGACATATACAAATGCTTCACACCGAGCTACACTTTAAAAATAAGACATGAATGAATTTTAACATTAATATTACACTTTAAAACCATCCCGGAAGCGACTCAGAAATACTGACTTGGAGGAGGCATTCCCTTGCTTTTCACTATAAAGCAGGTGACCTAAGGGAACACCCCCCCCCCCCCCCCTTCCCCTTGCCCTGGGTCAAATAGCCCAGAGCGAAGAGGGCAGCCTGACGGAGTCACTGCCGGAACAGAAAGCCTGCATAACTATAGTTGCAACTGTTTAGTGGACGACATTCTGAGCAACAGATAACGGACCTAAACAATGCAGGTCTCCAGAAATGGACTCAATATTTCTGAGATAAAAATTCGTAAATGTGGATGGCTGAGACCAATAAGCAGCCTTCATTAAATCTGTAATAGCAACACTATTAGCATAAGCCCAGGAAGTAGAAAGAGCTCGTACTTCATGAGCAGAAATCTTAAGCACAGACTGCTGAGAAGAAGATAAATTTTCATAAGCAATACGGATAGTTAATTGAATCCATCTAGCAATAGAATGGACCGAAATGTCCTTTCTATTAGGCATCAAAGACAGAAAGAAACGTTTCCGTCCCTTTCTGATAAACTGAGATCTCTGTTTATAGATACGTAACGCTCTAACAAGACAGAGTAAAGGCCTACGCCCGTCTGAAGACGGAAGAGCCTTAATAACAATAGGTTCCGGATATTTATTAGGAGCCTGATTCTTAGCTAAAAAACCCACATTAGTAGTGAAGGTGATAGTGTTCCCGACACTACGATAGTGAGAATCATCCACCGACAGTGCATGAAGCTCACTGACTCTTCTAGCAGAAGAGAAAGCTAAGAGAAAAGCTGTCTTATAAGATAAGAATTTGAAATCTACTGTCCCAAGAGGTTCAAATGGCTTTTCTTTCAATTTAAGAAGAACCCAAGCTAAATTCCACTTAGGAATTAGTCTAAGAGTTCTGAGTCTATTTATCGAAAAGTTTCTTACCAACTTAGATAAAGAGACATTAGATCCAATTTGTAAACTATCATGATGTGCATAGGTATCAGATAACATAGATCTATAACCCTTTATAGTAACAGGCTGCAGTTTGATTTCGTCAAACAAGTATACTAGAAAGTTTGCAATGTCTGGTATAGAGGGATCGAATATATCTACAGAATGATCCCTACACCAACGACGAAAAACCTTCCACTTAGCCGCATAGTTTAGCGAAGAGGAGGTCTTCCTACAGTTAGAAATCGCGTCCACTGCTCGTCCTGTAAAGTGTTTGCCATGCAAGAAGGACCACACAACGGAAAAACGTGAAGGTTGAGACCTTGCGGGTTGTGATGGAGTTGGCGCGATTTCCCCTGCGAAAGAAGATCCTCCCATGGAGGAAGCTTTCGCGGTAGGTCCCACAACAGACACCTGAGTAGATTTATCCACGGTCTCTGTGGCGACAGAGATGCTACCAACAGAATCTTGCATTGAGATTGTTTTATCTTTAGCAATACTTGTTGAATTAACGGCGCTGGAGGATGCGCATATCCTATCATTCCGTCCCAAGGGATCGACAGAGCGTCTACTGCAAATGCTCTTGGATCTGGACACGGAGACACATATGTCTGCAACTGATTGTTGAGATGTGTCGCAAATAAATCTATCATTGGCCGTTCCCATTGGTAGCAAATCTGATTGAATACTTGTTTGTTGAGAGTCCACTCCGACGGCAACAAGCGACCCTTTCGTGAAAGGGAGTCTGCTAGCACATTCAGACGACCCGGTATGTGACGGACCGAAAAAAGAACGTGATGTTCTAGCGCAAACAGAAGGATTCTTTCCGTTAGATTGAACAACGGAACTGAATGAGTGCCTCCCTGATTCCGTATATACGCCACTACTGTCGTATTGTCGGATAGGATTTGGACATGAGCATTGTGAATAATGTCCATCCAGTGACGTAACGCAAGCCAAATTGACATCATTTCCTTGATGTTTATGTGTTTGCACAGGAATTGCGGATCCCAAAGACCCTGGCATCTCGAATCCGTTGGGATTAATGATGCACCCCAACCTGTTTGACTGGCATCCGTCATAATGGTAAAACTCGGATCCGGCAACTGCAGCGGAACTCCCTGAGTTAACCACTGAATGTTTGCCCAAGTCTGAATCTCTTGTTTCACTTGATCTGACAAGAGAACGTCTACATCGAGCGAATGAATTTTCACACTCCAATTCTGAGTCAAGAAAATTTGAAGAGGATGTGTGCGTAACCGCCCCATTGGAATGAGATCCGCGGCGGCTCCGCACAGACCTATCAGTCTCATAAATTCTCTCGCTGTGACTTTGTCTGCGTGCAGACAATAGCGAGCGTAACAACTGACTAATTTTGCTCTGGTTAACGGCAGACGAACGAGATTGTTGTGCGTCTCGAAGCTCATTCCCAGATCAGTGAATGACTTGGATGGCACCAGATCCGACTTCTCCTCGTTTACTATAAAACCGAGACATCGGAGCAATAGAAGAAGATTCTGAACATCGTTCTGAAGCGTTAACTCGTTGCCGTACATCTGAAGAATGTCGTCCAGGTAGGCCGACGCTACCGCAGACGAATGAGCTTGGAAATAGATCATTACCGAGTTCATTACCCGAGTGAAAGCCCAGGGTGCTAGATTCAATCCGAAGCACATCGCCCGGAATTGATACACCACTCCTAGGACTGCGAAGCGTAGGTACTTTCGGAATGTCGGATGTACCATGACGTGAAAGTACGCATCTTTGAGATCTATGCTTGTTGCATAATCGTTCACCCGAATACTCGCTCTGACCGACCAAATCGTCTCCATATAAAACTTCGGAGCGACGATCAGCTTGTTTATCCAGCTCAAATCTATGACTGGACGGAACGAGCCGTCTGGTTTCGGAACCAGAAACAGATGGCTGTAGAATCCCGGAGATTCCTGGTTTTCTACGACCTCTACCGCGTTCTTCATTAAAAGAGACTGCACCTCTGATAACAGAGCGTCTCTTTTCTGCGGATTTGACGGAAGATGAGTCCACTTTGGACTTCGAGTTAATGGAGGCTTTAGTTTGAAGGATATCTTTAGACCTTCCGAAGTCACTCCTCTCACCCAAGGGTCGTCCGTAATCGACGCCCATTCTTGTGAAAAGCTCGACAACCTTCCGCCAACCGGTACGCGATAGAGGTTTAAGCCATCACCTCCTGGACCTGCGAGGCCTGCGGTAGGAGCAACCACGTCCTCCACGACCCGCACCTCGCCCCGTCGACCTCGGGGCGTCCGACCGATTGTCCCGGCCTGAAGGACGTCCCGAACGAGAGTCGCTACCCTGACGGTCTCTCAAATAAGCCCAAGAGGACGCACCGGAACCTCTATAGGAACCTCTCTTGGGCGCATTAGACCCAGAAGTGCCTGTCTTATTCTTGTCTGCTGTATCCGACTTCTTAGATGCAGATTTGAACAACAGAGAATCCGAAGCTTTCTTTGTAATTTTATCATAAATAGCAGAAAGCTTGCCGTCAAAGAGAAGTTCTCCTGAGACCGAAGCGACTCTAAGAGAGTTCTTCACCTTAGTATCCACTAGTGTGGATGTAGATAGGGCTGCGTGACGTCTAACCAACTCCAGATTTGCCACTGAAAGGGCGGAGTTACACGTGGAATAAGCTACTGCCCTTGAAAGAAGTCTTAAAGAGGATTGTATATCCTGAAACTCTTTCCCTTGAAGGCGCAGTGATAATGCCTTAGTAAGGTGATCTGCGTAAGATAAGGCATCTAAATTGGCTCTGTTAGACGCAATAGCTGTTTCCAACACCGCGGTTGGAATAGAAGCCGACGATGGTAATGATAGCTCTAAGTCTTCCGCCTCGTCGTCCATACGCAGAGGAACTCTCGGGATACCCTGTCCTGCCGTATCGAATTTATTCCTTGCATTAATGAAAGGCAGGTTGAGAGTATTAGCGGACAAGAAACCTGCTTTCCCCGTCTTGGAAGCAAGTTTAAATATAGCGTCATTCAATAATTCAAATGTTCTTGCAACATTATTGGACTGCGACGGAAACTCGGGAGCGATGTCCCTGAACCGCTCAAAAAATTCAGAGTCCAATGACGCTATAATCCTCTTGTCCGGAACCGCAGCAGTCTGGCCCAACGGAACAACTTGAGGGAGAAAGTGCCGGATGAAGTCCACGGCAGCTTTATGTTGTTCCGAAAGGGATAGCTCCAAGTCATCCGTATCCCTTTCACCATCCGGTCGGACCTCATGATGTTCCCGGTCGTCCGCCCCCGATGCTTCGGCGGAGCGTACCGACCCAGCGCCGTCGGATAATTCTCGATCCGACACCGTTTCTGTCGGCTGCTGGGATGCTGCGATAAGCTGTGCTATCTGCACAAGAATGTCCGGCGTCGAGACCTGCGGAGGCGCAGTCTTTCACTGCTTCGCCGAGGGCAGCTCCGCATCAGATGGCTCCCGCATACTTTTCCTATGCGAACGTCCGGAGTCCATCGGTCTCGAATCCCTGGCTGCCGGATGGTGTGACCTGGTCGCCGAAGAATCCTTGATCGGCGAAGCTGGTAATATAACGGCGGTCACGCAGCCAAGGTGCGGTCGTGTGCGCTGACGAGAAGAGGAAGCCTTAACAGTCTCCGCGGACTGCTTATACAACGGAGCGTCCCGAGCGACGGACGTATGCTCCGCTAAAGACACATTTTGTACCACAACATCTGGTCCCAGATGTTGTTGTACGAGAGAGGGGCCTCTCTCGCTCGCGGCCCGGCTGGACCTGGACGAGCTAGGAACCGGACTCAAAGGCTTCCTCCATTCTCACTTACTATCCGCCGTCACTGGGTGTGCATCTATTATGTTTATAGTGCTCGCATCACCCAAAATTTCCTCCTGGACCGCATCGGACGAACCCGGCTGCCGAACCATTTGGTGAATGGACGCTACACCGGGCGAGCTAGCGGACGACATTTGTCTAATCTCCATGAGCACTTTTGCCGCTAGCTCTGAATTCATTTGTGACGACGGACGCACACTTGTAGAAGATAACATGGAAACATCACCCTGTTCTTGTTCCTCTGAAATAGAAACTGAGAGAGTAGAGTGACCTTGCGGAGGAAGAGCCGGCATAGCCCTTTCTCCAGAAACAACATATCGTGACACACGTTTCCAATGTTTCTCATCCCAATATTCACATATAGGACAGGGATTAATGCGAGAACACTGACTACAATTAATACAATGATCATGAAAGTCAGAGGAAGATTTCTTCCTATTACAATTTGAACAATGTCCCTTCATTGTGAAAGGACAACAAGTCCTAGTTACTCGCAAAAACCCCTGACACAAAGATACATAATAACATGATCCATTAATAAATGAAAAAACAATTGCAAATCAAAATAATTTTGAAAAAATATTTTTTCAGCGAAGCCCAAGTTGCTGAAAAGTAACGTTGAGCCCCGATGGATCCGATGGCAAAGTGTGGTCAAAAATTTTAAATATATATTAAATAATTAATGAGACACTTACGGATAATATAAATGTATCTTATAGTGAGACAAACTACAGCAAAGGCAAACAGCCCCCCTCAAAAAAGGCTGTTGCCAATGTAAACAAACAGTGTAAAACACCAGAAAACATGACTCCAGGCACTGAAAAAAACTGGCCCGGAATCAGTCATCAAAATTACACTCTATCTGATGCAAAACAGAGACTCCCAGGGGAGAATCTGCAGAACATCAGATGGAAGATGCAGAACACAATGTTATACACCCATGGGTGAAAACGTAACTATGGGGAAAATAACAGAAAACATTCTGTAACCAAGCAACTCTCCCAGGAAATTTTAGAAATGAACTTTCTCAAAAATATGCCAAAAGCATGGGAGAATTGCAAGGGGGGACTTTAGAAGGCTAGGGGAGAGGAAACACTGAATAAGCAGTGCAACATTTAGCAAGAATGACAACAAGAGGCCCATGCCTCGAAAATAGGCAACTTAACATAATTTCATCAAAAAATTTTAAGTACAGCCCTGATTATTTTTTGTCACTTCTTTTTCCTCTCCTCCTTCTATCCTCCTTAGAATCACATTTTCTCCAAAAATTACGTGTCTGGCATCCTTAAAACTGAGATTTACAAGCACAAAGATCAGTGAGATGTTGACTGATGAAGGGCCAAACAGAGAATGATAATTGGCGCCAATTTCGGGACGTCTGCGTCACTGCGCATGCGCAGTAGAGGCGTAGTATGGAGGTCCTTTAGGACATGATTTCTTTTTGTTTTGGATGCAAATTTGGGGGGCAAAATTTGTGTTTGGCCCTGGTTTTGTTAGAGTTAGCACCAGCTAAGCTAAGTCTGGGTCATTGGTACAGTATAAAAATATTGTTATTTGTTTGTCCATGTTTAAATGTTTTTATTGTTTCACTTTTCCAGGTATGCGAATGTGTTCCTTCATCCAGTCACAAATGATATAGCTCCTGGATATTTGAATATAGTCCACAGGTTTGTAGAATGATATGACAAATATTTCATAATTAATCTTCCAGGTGAAGTATGTGTTGCAGCCAAGCCATCTTGCCTTCTATAAAATGTATTGTGAACGACCCGGAATCCTGTACAATACTGAGCTCACATATGGAATAAAAATCTGTTTATCTGGCTGATTTGAGGAATCAACGGTGGTGCTTGCACTTCACTCTCTGTAAATGTTAGGTCAGGCATGGTTAAGTGCTAGACTGCTGGAAAGCCCAGATGTGGATAAATATGCTTAACTAAATTCAGCAGGTTATGACTATCATTAACACTCTTTTAAAGGAGGTTTCATATTGAACCTGACAAGAATAATATCTTGTCTATGACACATTATTCTTTGTATGGGCACTATCTAATTAAATGGAACAGAGCAGTACATGATGAAAAAAATAGGTAACAATCCGCTAGTTAATTGTTAAAAAAATTGTTTTCAAGGAGTGCTATAACATGCTTTCTAAGGCAAATGGCCACTGACATCTGGACATGAAATATGTAATGCAAAACAACTGTATGAAACTCAAATGCGACTTTTTTCAGGAAATTAACAATATTACTGAATTGTTAGATCATCTTTTGATTATTTATAAATTACTGCGTCTTGGTGTGGATATTCCAGCTGAGTGCCGTGAATCATTAATCAAATAGTGTGACTTTACACAAACCATATTTTTTATCAGTTTCATTGAGGATTGTCAGTGGATGTGTGACATTACGACACATCACATAAATTGATAATGTATCTTGACACAGAATGGAAATTCCTTGAATTATGAAGCTTGCCATTTGTATCATTGAAGAAAAGTGACCAAAAATTATTTCCTAACAAGCCTTTAAATAAGCAATCTGCCATTTGCAGATGCCGGTCCCCAGAATTTGCTGATACTATCCCATAACAGTGAGCTAGAATCCCCCAATATATCCTCTGGGTTCCGTTTTCTGTTTAGGCCTGAGGCCTTGATTCAGAGAGAGGTTCACAGAGGGTAAATTTGGTGATGCCATCCTGCTGTGCAGGGTGCCATCACCAAATTCACCCTCTAGAGACCTCATTCTGCAGATGACAGCCTGCTTATTTCCAGGCTTCTTCCCTACCAGTGTTGTGACATATGCTCATTCAGTGTGATGGCACATTTGTATAGAAAACAGTTTAACAAACTGAGAGGCTATTTTAGTTGGTGAGTTTAGATCTGACCTCAGTGAAATCTCTCACTTCCGTCAGTAGAAAGTGTCACAGTGATACAAGTGCTTGTCTGTACTTTCGTAACACAGTGAATACACCAGTGTACTACACATTGGTAATGGTTAGTCTATATATTAACAGTTATTTTTTTCCATTATAAGTTCAGATATTTCTGAAAATTAAACACATCACCCTTTACACAGTGATTTCAGTATTAACTGAATCCTATTTCAAAACAGCAGGTATGACAAAAATAACATGTCAGTTGAGTTCTAGGTATGCAGTTTAGGCTCGCCAATGTTTCTCAAATCTGAAGGCCTGATTTACACTAGCTTTATGGTCTTTATTACACTTTATATACATTTGACTTTATCATTAATAACGTGTGTCAACTGAGATCTAGGTAATTGTATGCATTTTACAACATGCCTGTGTTTCTCATATCCAAAGGCTTGATTTATGCAGGTTTCACTATGTTAATTACACTTTATATATGTTTGGCTATATCATCAGTTTGATTTGGGATGATCAGCCATCCCCAATAGTTCCTTGAAGCTTTTTTTTATATACAGCTTGTGGTTATGTCACACCCAATGTTCATGCTCTCGGGCACCAATTTAGCCCATTGCACTGAAAATTTTGATATTTTTATACTGTACCAATGACCCAGACTTAGCTGGTGCTAACTCTAACAAAACCAGGGCCAAACACAAATTTTGCCCCCCAATCCCCAAAATTTGCATCCAAAACAAAAAGAAATCATGTCCTAAAGGACCTCCATACTACGCCTCTACTGCGCATGCGCAGTGACGCAGTCGTCCCGAAATTGGCGCCAATTATCATTTCTCTGTTTGGCCCTTCATCAGTCAACATCTCACTGATCTTTGTGCTTGTAAATCTCAGTTTAAAGGATGCCAGACACGTAATTTTTGGAGAAAATGTGATTCTAAGGAGGATAGAAGGAGGAGAGGAAAAAGAAGTGGCAAAAAATAATCAGGGCTGTACTTAAAATTTTTTGATGAAATTATGTTAAGTTGCCTATTTTCGAGGCATGGGCCTCTTGTTGTCATTCTTGCTAATTGTTGCACTGCTTATTCAGTGTTTCCTCTCCCCTAGCCTTCTAAAGTCCCCCCTGGCAATTCTCCCATGCTTTTGGCATATTTTTGAGAAATTTCATTTCTAAAATTTCCTGGGAGAGTTGCTTGGTTACAGAATGTTTTCTGTTATTTTCCCCATAGTTACGTTTTCACCCATGGGTGTATAACGTTTGTGTTCTGCATCTTCCATCTGATGTTCTACAGATTCTCCCCTGGGAGTCTCTGTTTTGCATCAGATAGAGTGTAATTGATGACTGATTCCGGGCCAGTTTTTTCAGTGCCTGGAGTCATGTTTTCTAGTGTGTTTACACTGTTTGTTTTCATTGGCAACAGCCTTTTTTGAGGGGGGCTGTTTGCCTTTGTGGTAGTTTATCTCATTATAAGATACATTTATATTATCCGAAAGTGTCTCATTAATTATTTTATATAAATTTAAAATTTTTGACCACACTTTGCCATCGGATCCATCGGGGCTCAACGTTACTTTTCAGCAACTTGGGCTTCTCTGAAAAAATATTTTTTCAAAATTATTTTGTTTTGCAATTGTTTTTTCATTTATTAATGGATCATGTTATTATGTATCTTTGTGTCAGGGGTTTTTGCGAGTAACTAGGACTTATTGTTGTTCTTTCACAATGAAGGGACGTTGTTCAAATTGTAATAGGAAGAAATCTTCCTCTGACTTTCATGATCATTGTATTAATTGTAGTCAGTGTTCTCGCATTAATCCCTGTCCTATATGTGAACATTGGGATGAGAAACATTGGAAACGTGTGTCACGATATGTTGTTTCTGGAGAAAGAGCGATACCGGCTCTTTCTCCACAAGGTCACTCTACTCTCTCAGTTTCTATTTCAGAGGAACCAGAACAGGGTGATGTTTCCATGTTATCTTCTTCAAGTGTGCGTCCGTCATCACAAATGAATTCAGAGCTAGCGGCAAAAGTGCTCATGGAGATTAGACAAATGTCGTCCGCTAGCTCGCCCGGTGTAGCGTCCATTCACCGAATGGTTCGGCAGCCGGGTTCGTCCGATGCGGTCCAAGAGGAAATTTTGGGTGATGCGAGCACTATAAACATAATAGATGCACACCCAGTGACGGCGGATAGTAAGCGAGAACGGAGGAAGCCTTTTAGTCCGGTTCCTAGCTCGTCCAGGTCCAGCCGGGCCGCGAGCGAGAGAGGTCCCTCTCTCGTACAACAACATCTGGGACCAGATGTTGTGGTACAAAATGTCTCTTTAGCGGAGCATACGTCCGTCGCTCGGGACGCTCCGTTGTATAAGCAGTCCGCAGAGACTGTTAAGGCTTCCTCTTCTCGTCAGCGCACACGACCGCACCTTGGCTGCGTGACCGCCGATATATTACCAGCTTCGCCGATGAAGGATTCTTCGGTGACCAGGTCACACCATCCGGCAGCCAGGGATTCGAGACCGATGGACTCCGGACGTTCGCATAGGAAAAGTATGCGGGAGCCATCTGATGCGGAGCTGCCCTCGGCGAAGCAGCGAAAGACTGCACCTCCGCAGGTCTCGACGCCGGACATTCTTGTGCAGATAGCACAGCTTATCGCAGCATCCCAGCAGCCGACAGAAACGGTGTCGGATCGAGAATTATCCGACGGCGCTGGGTCGGTACGCTCCGCCGAAGCATCGGGGGCGGACGACCGGGAACATCGTGAGGTCCGACCGGATGGTGAAAGGGATACGGATGACTTGGAGCTATCCCTTTCGGAACAACATAAAGCTGCCGTGGACTTCATCCGGCACTTTCTCCCTCAAGTTGTTCCGTCGGGCCAGACTGCTGCGCTTCCGGACAAGAGAATTATAGCGTCATTGGACTCTGAATTTTTTGAGCGGCTCAGGGACATCGCTCCCGAGTTTCCGTCGCAGTCCAATAATGTTGCTAGAACATTTGAATTATTGAACGACGCTATATTTAAACTTGCTTCCAGGACGGGGAAAGCAGGTTTCTTGTCCGCTAATACTCTCAACCTGCCTTTCGTTAATGCAAGGAATAAATTCGATACGGCAGGACAGGGTATACCGAGAGTTCCTCTGCGTATGGACGACGAGGCGGAAGACTTAGAGCTATCATTACCGTCGTCAGCTTCTATTCCAACCGCGGTGTTGGAAACAGCTATTGCGTCTAACAGAGCCAATTTAGATGCCTTATCTTACGCAGATCACCTTACTAAGGCGTTATCACTGCGCCTTCAAGGGGAAGAGTTTCAGGATATACAATCCTCTTTAAGACTTCTTTCAAGGGCAGTAGCTTATTCCACGTGTAACTCCGCCCTTTCAGTGGCAAATCTGGAGTTGGTTAAACGTGACGCAGCCCTAGCTACATCCACACTAGTGGATTCTAAGGTGAAGAACTCTCTTAGAGTCGCTTCGGTCTCAGGAGAACTTCTCTTTGACGGCAAGCTTTCTGCTATTTATGATAAAATTAAAAAGAAAGCTAATGATTCTCTGTTGTTCAGATCGGCTCCTAAAAAGTCGGATACAGCAGACACGAATAAGACAGGCACTTCTGGGTCTAATGCGCCCAAGAGAGGTTCCTATAGAGGTTCCGGTGCGTCCTCTTGGTCTTATTCGAGAAACCGTCAGGATAGCGACTCTCGTTTGGGACGTCCTTCAGGCCGGGACAATCGGTCGGACGCCCCGAGGTCGACGAGGCGAGGTGCGAGTCATGGAAGACGTGGTTTCTCCTACCGCAGGCCTCGCAGGTCCAGGAGGTGATGGCTTAAACCTCTATCGCGTTCCGGTTGGCGGAAGGTTGTCAAGTTTTTCACAAGAGTGGGCGTCGATTACGGACGACCCTTGGGTGAGAGGAGTGACTTCGGAAGGTCTAAAGATATCCTTCAAACGAAAGCCTCCATTAACTCGAAGTCCAAAGTGGACTCATCTTCCGTCAAATCCACAGAAAAGAGACGCTCTGTTATCAGAGGTGCAGTCTCTTTTAATGAAGAACGCGGTAGAGGTCGTAGAAAACCAGGAATCTCTGGGATTCTACAGCCATCTGTTTCTGGTTCCGAAACCAGACTGCTCGTTCCGTCCAGTCATAGATTTGAGCTGGATAAACAAGCTGATCGTCGCTCCGAAGTTTTATATGGAGACGATTCGATCGGTCAGAGCGAGTATTCGGGTGAACGATTATGCAACGAGCATAGATCTCAAAGATGCGTACTTTCACGTCATGGTACATCCGACATTCCGAAAGTATCTACGCTTTGCAGTCCTGGGAGTGGTGTATCAATTCCGGGCGATGTGCTTCGGATTGAATCTAGCACCCAGGGCTTTCACTCGGGTAATGAACTCGGTAATGATCTACTTCCGAGCTCATTCGTCTGCGGTAACGTCGGCCTACCTGGTCGACATTCTTCAGAGGTACGGCAACGAGTTAACGCTTCAGAACGATGTTCAGAATCTTCTTCTATTGCTCCGACGTCTCGGTTTTATAGTAAACGAGGAGAAGTCGGATCTGGTGCCGTCCAAGTCATTCACTCATCTGGGAATGAGCTTCGAGACGCACAACAATCTCGTTCGTCTGCCGTTAACCAGAGCGAAATTAGTCAGTTGTTACGCTCGCTATTGTCTGCACGCAGACAAAGTCACGGCGAGAGAATTTATGAGACTGATAGGTCTGTGCGGAGCCGCCGCGGATCTCATTCCGATGGGGCGGCTACGCACACGTCCTCTTCAAATTTTCCTGACTCAGAATTGGAGTGTGAAAATTCATTCGCTCGATGTAGACGTTCTCTTGTCAGATCAAGTGAAACAAGAGATTCAGACTTGGGCAAACATTCAGTGGTTAACTCAAGGAGTTCCGCTGCAGTTGCCGGATCCGAGTTTTACCGTTATGACGGATGCCAGTCAAACAGGTTGGGGTGCATCATTAATCCCAACGGATTCGAGATGCCAGGGTCTTTGGGATCCGCAATTCCTGTGCAAGCACATAAACATCAAGGAAATGATGTCAATTTGGCTTGCGTTACGTCACTGGATGGACATTATTCACGATGCTCATGTCCAAATTCTATCCGACAATACGACAGTAGTGGCGTATATACGGAATCAGGGAGGCACTCATTCAGTTCCGTTGTTCAATCTAACGGAAAGAATCCTTCTGTTTGCGTTAGAACATCACGTTCTTCTTTCGGTCCGTCACATACCGGGTCGTCTGAATGTGCTAGCAGACTCCCTTTCACGAAAGGGTCGCTTGTTGCCGTCGGAGTGGACTCTCAACAAACAAGTATTCAATCAGATTTGCTACCAATGGGAACGGCCAATGATAGACTTATTTGCGACACATCTCAACAATCAGTTGCAGACGTATGTGTCTCCGTGTCCGGATCCAAGAGCATTTGCAGTAGACGCTCTGTCGATCCCTTGGGACGGAATGATAGGATATGCGTATCCTCCAGTGCCGTTAATTCAACAAGTATTGCTAAAGATAAAACAATCTCAATGCAAGATTCTGTTGGTAGCATCTCTGTCGCCACAGAGACCGTGGATAAATCTACTCAGGTGTCTGTTGTGGGACCTACCGCGGAAGCTTCCTCCACGAGAGGATCTTCTTTCGCAGGGGAAATCGTGCCAACTCCATCACAACCCGCAAGGTCTCAACCTTCACGTTTTTCCGTTGTGCGGTCCTTCTTGCATGGCAAGCACTTTACAGGACGAGCAGTGGACGCGATTTCTAACTGTAGGAGGACCTCCTCTTCGCTAAACTATGCGGCTAAGTGGAAGGTTTTTCGTCGTTGGTGTAGGGATCATTCTGTAGATCTATTTGATCCCTCTATACCAGACATTGCAAACTTTCTAGTATACTTGTTTGACGAAATCAAACTGCAGCCTGTTACTATAAAGGGTTATAGATCTATGTTATCTGATACCTATGCACATCATGATAGTTTACAAATTGGATCTAATGTCTCTTTATCGAAGTTGGTTAGAAACTTTTCGATAAATAGACCCAGAACTCTTAGATTAATTCCTAAGTGGAATTTAGCTTGGGTTCTCCTTAAATTGAAGGAAAAGCCATTTGAACCTCTTGGGACAGTAGATTTCAAATTCTTATCTTATAAGACAGCTTTTCTCTTAGCTTTCTCTTCTGCCAGAAGAGTCAGTGAGCTTCATGCACTATCGGTGAATGATTCTCATTATCGTAGTGTTGGGAACACTATCACCTTCACTACTAATGTGGGTTTTTTAGCTAAGAATCAGGCTCCTAATAAATATCCGGAACCTATTGTTATTAAGGCTCTTCCGTCTTCAGACGGGCGTAGGCCTTTACTCTGTCCTGTTAGAGCACTACGTATCTATAAACAGAGATCTCAGTTTATCAGAAAGGGACGGAAACGTTTCTTTCTGTCTTTGATGCCTAATAAAAATGACATTTCAGTCCATTCTATTGCTAGATGGATTCAGTTAACTATCCGTACTGCTTATGAAGATTTATCTTCTTCTCAGCAGTCTGTGCTTAAGATTTCTGCTCATGAAGTAAGAGCTCTTTCTACTTCCTGGGCTTATGCTAATAGTGTTGCTATTACAGATTTAATGAAGGCTGCTTATTGGTCTCAGCCATCCACATTTACAAATTTTTATCTCAGAAATATTGAGTCCATTTCTGGAGACCTGCATTGTTTAGGTCCGTTATCTGTTGCTCAGAATGTCGTCCACTAAACAGTTGCAACTATAGTTATGCAGGCTTTCTGTTCCGGCAGTGACTCCGTCCGGCTGCCCTCTTCGCTCTGGGCTATTTTGACCCAGGGCAAGGGGAAGGGGGGGGGGGGGGGGGCGGGTGTTCCCTTAGGTCACCTGCTTTATAGTGAAAAGCAAGGGAATGCCTCCTCCAAGTCAGTATTTCTGAGTCGCTTCCGGGATGGTTTTAAAGTGTAATATTAATGTTTAAATTCATTCATGTCTTATTTTTAAAGTGTAGCTCGGTGTGAAGCATTTGTATATGTCAAGTGTCAAACGGGCTTTAATATACAATACTCGGACACTTTTAAATGATTATAAAGAGTCTCAATTCTCTGGACTACTTTATTTATTGGCTTGCTTTAAAAATAATTAATATAAGGGTTATACTGGATGTTAATAGAGAACATGAATGTTATTGTGCTCAATTATTAAGGGTAGTGTATCTTTCTAATTTAATATTAAATAAGAAAGATACATGTAAAGCCTAATACTCCTTTTCTCCTTAAGGGGTTACCTCTTTACTATATAGTTGAGCTTATTGGATTTTCCTCTATGTCCTAGGCCCTCCAGCCTGTTTACTATTCAGCTAAGTCTGGGTCATTGGTACAGTATAAAAATGTTAAAAAATTTATAGTAATTTATATATTTTTTATACTTACCAATGACCCAGACGGGGATGGCCCTCCCTGGAGTTGGGAACTCTTGCCTCCCCGCTGAGTACATAGCGCTGACCAGGCACTGCCAGTAAGAATGATAATTGGCGCCAATTTCGGGACGACTGCGTCACTGCGCATGCAGTATGGAGGTCCTTTAGGACATGATTTCTTTTTGTTTTGGATGCAAATTTTGGGGATTGGGGGGCAAAATTTGTGTTTGGCCCTGGTTTTGTTAGAGTTAGCACCAGCTAAGTCTGGATCATTGGTAAGTATAAAAAATATATAAATTACTATAAATTTTTTAACTTTCCACCAAAAAATCTTCGTTCGCTCAATTTTTGGCACCCAAAAAGTTCCATTCAGTTGTGGTGTAAAGCCATTGCAGCAGTGAAGATAGTAACTGATGATGAAACAAAAAAAAATTTATTACTTCTTGTACAAGAAAATCATCAGCTGGCAATAGAAATGAAAACAATAAACAATTTTCACGAAACTTCGTGATTTTATCAATAAGGTGTCAGAAACAGTGTTTGGACACACGTTAAAACGTTAATTGTCAGTGAGTGGTTATTATACATTGTTTTTCTGCAGTGAAACATTGTAGGTTATCAACTTTACAAAAGGAAGCATTTAAATACTGTAAAAGCAGAAAAGTTTGTTGGGGATTTAATTTTGTGGTTTTCGTGGTTGAGAAAAAGACATGAAATTAAATCACAATGGAATTTATGCCCACAACACCTACATCTATGACGAAAATATCTCAATCCACGGTGATGAAAAATGGTATTTCAGAATGATGAAATTGCTGACCAACTACATATTAATAGCCAGAACAAATTAATCACACTAAAATTTTATTTATGGAAGAAAATGAACATACATACAAATAGTATTGCTAGTAAACTAAACACCATTAAATGAACACATGGACTACACAATAGATTTAATTTTATCACAAACTGTCATCACATCATTTAATTAGTATCAATGAGTCCAATGGAATATTTATTTATCTAAAACTTCTGCTATGCCCGCAAGGCGAAAGCCATTCACAATACTGTCTTTGTCTTTCAACACTTCATCAAAAGCCGATAATACTCAGTTGCCATGAATAGGTTTTATGTGGCGTTAATCACACACAGGATGATATTGCTAGCTTCTTCCATTAATGGTGTTTTCATACTAGAGCACATTATGCTCAGAAGCGGTGCCATCATATTGATGTTTTCAAATCGGCTGACCACGAAATTAAATCCCCACAAAAATGCCTAAATTCACAAAACCACGAAAATTTAACCCCACGAAATTTTCTGCTTTTACAGTAGGTGAATACTTCATATCATTGCAAACAACTCACGTCAGTATGATTTTTTTATCTAATTGAATACTGCTTTTTGTAATGACTCGCAATCTGCTAAGTCCACTGGATTAACAGTAATTTGTCGATTTCCTTAATCTGTTAAAAATCTAAGTGTGAACTGATGGAAACTCACATTACTATTATTGTAATGACATAGAGCCTGGATCCCTGTGGGAACCCCTGGAAGTGAAGCCATGCTTGTTTACTGTGGTAAACAAGCTCTGTTTTACTGGTAAAATAGGACCCAGTCACCAATGCTTGGGGTGGAAGTGCTAAAAAATGGGCAACATGAGTATAAATGGTTGACTAAACTTGGCTTTATTTCCATGTTGTGGTCATGATTAGCCATTGTGTAGAAATATATGACCTTATATACAATAAATAAGAAAAACCCATAGAGCATGGTGTCATATTCTTTCAGGTCAGCAAAATATTTGTTTAATGCCCCATCACCTCCCATCTTTTGCTGACAGAATATAGTGTCATGTTCCATATGCAGAATATATAACATAATCAGTCTTTGCACCTGTCTTGAGTGAATATTATCAGTTATACATATCTTTGGCAGGGTATACAGCTCCATGTCAGGTTACATAAACTTCTCGCAGGGCAAAAGGACCGTGTACCTGCCAAAGACCTGTTTTATGAATTTGACATACATGTACTGGAAAACTATTGTAATCACATTAACCCTTTACCCAACGCAGACGATATCAAAATTGATTATTTTAAATAACATTTTTTTAAATTTTTCAAAAAATTTCAACAAAACCATATCATGTGACCCCTTGTTGGAATGAGCTCATGGAGCTCGTTCCAACGAGGGGTCACATGATATGGTTTTGTTGAAATTTTTTGAAAAATAATATTTTTTTCAACTGCCGAATTTGCATATTACGCGGGCGTATGCGGGCGATTCGTTAGGTAAAGGGTTAAAACAAAGAATATTTTAAATGTCCTGAGTGCAGTTCCTTCCTTGCAGTTCTTTGTCACATCACTTTTGAATAAAATTTGAAGATGGTGTCCTGGTTCCTGTCACTCAAATATTTACAGAAGTTTTAACAGCAGAGTTATTTTTGTGTTTACTGGCACTAATTTTGGTTTGTAAGGTTTGCAAATCTTTTCATCTTTACTTGATTCTTTACATTTCAAATCACCCTCAACCCTATTTTTAGATGTGATTGTATTCTCTGTATAATTTTCAAGCTGTATTTATCTCCTCTGTCCATGTAGAATGCTGCATAATTCAGTGTACCCAGCCTAAAATCCCCAAAATGCTAGAGATATCTCGGCAAGGTGACTAATCACAATAAAACAATATTTTTATACTGTACCAATGACCCAGACTTAGCTGGTGCTAACTCTAACAAAACCAGGGCCAAACACAAATTTTGCCCCCCAATCCCCAAAATTTGCATCCAAAACAAAAATAAATCATGTCCTAAAGGACCTCCATACTACGCCTCTACTGCGCATGCGCAGTGACGCAGACGTCCTGAAATTGGCGCCAATTATCATTCTCTGTTTGGCCCTTCATCAGTCAACATCTCACTGATCTTTGTGCTTGTAAATCTCAGTTTAAAGGATGCCAGACACGTAATTTTTGGAGAAAATGTGATTCTAAGGAGGATAGAAGGAGGAGAGGAAAAAGAAGTGACAAAAAATAATCAGGGCTGTACTTAAAATTTTTTGATGAAATTATGTTAAGTTGCCTATTTTCGAGGCATGGGCCTCTTGTTGTCATTCTTGCTAAATGTTGCACTGCTTATTCAGTGTTTCCTCTCCCCTAGCCTTCTAAAGTCCCCCCTTGCAATTCTCCCATGCTTTTGGAATATTTTTGAGAAAGTTCATTTCTAAAATTTCCTGGGAGAGTTGCTTGGTTACAGAATGTTTTCTGTTATTTTCCCCATAGTTACGTTTTCACCCATGGGTGTATAACGTTGTGTTCTGCATCTTCCATCTGATGTTCTGCAGATTCTCCCCTGGGAGTCTCTGTTTTGCATCAGATAGAGTGTAATTTTGATGACTGATTCCGGGCCAGTTTTTTCAGTGCCTGGAGTCATGTTTTCTGGTGTTTTACACTGTTTGTTTACATTGGCAACAGCCTTTTTTGAGGGGGGCTGTTTGCCTTTGCTGTAGTTTATCTCACTATAAGATACATTTATATTATCCGTAAGTGTCTCATTAATTATTTAATATAAATTTAAAATTTTTGACCACACTTTGCCATCGGATCCATCGGGGCTCAACGTTACTTTTCAGCAACATGGGCTTCGCTGAAAAAGTATTTTTTCAAAATTATTTTGATTTGCAATTGTTTTTTCATTTATTAATGGATCATGTTATTATGTATCTTTGTGTCAGGGGTTTTTGCGAGTAACTAGGACTTGTTGTTGTCCTTTCACAATGAAGGGACATTGTTCAACTGTAATAGGAAGAAATCTTCCTCTGACTTTCATGATCATTGTATTAATTGTAGTCAGTGTTCTCGCATTAATCCCTGTCCTATATGTGAATATTGGAATGAGAAACATTGGAAACGTGTGTCACGATATGTTGTTTCTGGAGAAAGGGCTATGCCGGCTCTTTCTCCGCAAGGTCACTCTACTCTCTCAGTTTCTATTTCAGAGGAACAAGAACAGGGTGATGTTTCCATGTTATCTTCTACAAGTGTGCGTTCGTCGTCACAAATGAATTCAGAGCTAGCGGCAAAAGTGCTCATGGAGATTAGACAAATGTCGTCCGCTAGCTCGCCCGGTGTAGCGTCCATTCACCGAATGGTTCGGCAGCCGGGTTCGTCCGATGCGGTCCAGGAGGAAATTTTGGGTGATGCGAGCACTATAAACATAATAGATGCACACCCAGTGACGGCGGATAGTAAGCGAGAAGGTAGGAAGCCTTTGAGTCCGGTTCCTAGCTCGTCCAGGTCCAGCCGGGTCGCGAGCGAGAGAGGCCCCTCTCTCGTACAACAACATCTGGGACCAGATGTTGTGGTACAAAATGTGTCTTTAGCGGAGCATACGTCCGTCGCTCGGGACGCTCCGTTGTATAAGCAGTCCGCGGAGACTGTTAAGGCTTCCTCTTCTCGTCAGCGCACACGACCGCACCTTGGCTGCGTGACCGCCGATATATTACCAGCTTCGCCGATCAAGGATTCTTCGGCGACCAGGTCACACCATCCGGCAGCCAGGGATTCGAGACCGATGGACTCCGGACGTTCGCATAGGAAAAGTATGCGGGAGCCATCTGATGCGGAGCTGCCCTCGGCGAAGCAGTGAAAGACTGCGCCTCCGCAGGTCTCGACGCCGGACATTCTTGTGCAGATAGCACAGCTTATCGCAGCATCCCAGCAGCTGACAGAAACGGTGTCGGATCGAGAATTATCCGACGGCGCTGGGTCGGTACGCTCCGCCGAAGCATCGGGGGTGGACGACCGGGAACATCATGAGGTCCGACCGGATGGTGAAAGGGATACGGATGACTTGGAGCTATCCCTTTCGGAACAACATAAAGCTGCCGTGGACTTCATCCGGCACTTTCTCCCTCAAGTTGTTCCGTCGGGCCAGACTGCTGCGGTTCCGGACAAGAGGATTATAGCGTCATTGGACTCTGAATTTTTTGAGCGGTTCAGGGACATCGCTCCCGAGTTTCCGTCGCAGTCCAATAATGTTGCAAGAACATTTGAATTATTGAACGACGCTATATTTAAACTTGCTTCCAAGACGGGGAAAGCAGGTTTCTTGTCCGCTAATACTCTCAACCTGCCTTTCATTAATGCAAGGAATAAATTCGATACGGCAGGACAGGGTATCCCGAGAGTTCCTCTGCGTATGGACGACGAGGCGGAAGACTTAGAGCTATCATTACCGTCGTCGGCTTCTATTCCAACCGCGGTGTTGGAAACAGCTATTGCGTCTAACAGAGCCAATTTAGATGCCTTATCTTACGCAGATCACCTTACTAAGGCGTTATCACTGCGCCTTCAAGGGAAAGAGTTTCAGGATATACAATCCTCTTTAAGACTTCTTTCAAGGGCAGTAGCTTATTCCATGTGTAACTCCGCCCTTTCAGTGGCAAATCTGGAGTTGGTTAGACGTCACGCAGCCCTAGCTGCATCCACACTAGTGGATACTAAGGTGAAGAACTCTCTTAGAGTCGCTTCGGTCTCCGGAGAACTTCTCTTTGATGGCAAGCTTTCTGCTATTTATGATAAAATTACAAAGAAAGCTTCGGATTCTCTGTTGTTCAAATCTGCTTCTAAGAAGTCGGATACAGCAGACAAGAATAAGACAGGCACTTCTGGGTCTAATGCGCCCAAGAGAGGTTCCTATAGAGGTTCCGGTGCGTCCTCTTGGTCTTATTCGAGAGACCGTCAGGGTAGCGACTCTCGTTCGGGACGTCCTTCAGGCCGGGACAATCGGTCGGACGCCCCGAGGTCGACGGGGCGAGGTGCGGGTCGTGGAGGACGTGGTTTCTCCTACCGCAGGCCTCGCAGGTCCAGGAGGTGATGGCTTAAACCTCTATCGCGTACCGGTTGGCGGAAGGTTGTCGAGCTTTTCACAAGAATGGGCGTCGATTACGGACGACCCTTGGATGAGAGGAGTGACTTCGGAAGGTCTAAAGATATCCTTCAAACGAAAGCCTCCATTAACTCGAAGTCCAAAGTGGACTCATCTTCCGTCAAATCCGCAGAAAAGAGACGCTCTGTTATCAGAGGTGCAGTCTCTTTTAATGAAGAACGCGGTAGAGGTTGTAGAAAACCAGGAATCTCCGGGATTCTACAGCCATCTGTTTCTGGTTCCGAAACCAGATGGCTCGTTCCGTCCAGTCATAGATTTGAGCTGGATAAACAAGCTGATCGTCGCTCCGAAGTTTTATGTGGAGACGATTCGGTCGGTCAGAGCGAGTATTCGGGTGAACGATTATGCAACAAGCATAGATCTCAAAGATGCGTACTTTCACGTCATGGTACATCCGACATTTCGAAAGTACCTACGCTTCGCAGTCCTAGGAGTGGTGTATCAATTCCGGGCGATGTGCTTCGGATTGAATCTAGCACCCTGGGCTTTCACTCGGGTAATGAACTCGGTAATGATCTATTTCCGAGCTCATTCGTCTGCGGTAACGTCGGCCTACCTGGACGACATTCTTCAGAGGTACGGCAACGAGTTAACGCTTCAGAACGATGTTCAGAATCTTCTTCTATTGCTCCGACGTCTCGGTTTTATAGTAAACAAGGAGAAGTCGGATCTGGTGCCGTCCAAGTCATTCACTCATCTGGGAATGAGCTTCGAGACGCACAACAATCTCGTTCGTCTGCCGTTAACCAGAGCGAAATTAGTCAGTTGTTACGCTCGCTATTGTCTGCACGCAGACAAAGTCACAGCGAGAGAATTTATGAGACTGATAGGTCTGTGCGGAGCCGCCGCGGATCTCATTCCAATGGGGCGGTTACGCACGCGTCCTCTTCAAATTTTCTTGACTCAGAATTGGAGTGTGAAAATTCATTCGCTCGATGTAGACGTTCTCTTGTCAGATCAAGTGAAACAAGAGATTCAGACTTGGGCAAACATTCAGTGGTTAACTCAGGGAGTTCCGCTGCAGTTGCCGGATCCGAGTTTTACCATTATGACGGATGCCAGTCAAACAGGTTGGGGTGCATCATTAATCCCAACGGATTCGAGATGCCAGGGTCTTTGGGATCCACAATTCCTGTGCAAGCACATGAACATCAAGGAAATGATGTCAATTTGGCTTGCGTTACGTCACTGGATGGACATTATTCACAATGCTCATGTCCAAATCCTATCCGACAATACGACAGTAGTGGCGTATATACGGAATCAGGGAGGCACTCATTCAGTTCCGTTGTTCAATCTAACGGAAAGAATCCTTCTGTTTGCGCTAGAACATCACATTCTTCTTTCGGTCCGTCACATACCGGGTCGTCTGAATGTACTAGCAGACTCCCTTTCACGAAGGGGTCGCTTGTTGCCGTCGGAGTGGACTCTCAACAAACAAGTATTCAATCAGATTTGCTACCAATGGGAACGGCCAATGATAGACTTATTTGCGACACATCTCAACAATCAGTTGCAAACGTATGTGTCTCCGTGTCCGGATCCAAGAGCATTTGCAGTAGACGCTCTGTCGATCCCTTGGGACGGAATGATAGGATATGCGTATCCTCCAGCGCCATTAATTCAACAAGTATTGCTAAAGATAAAACAATCTCAGTGCAAGATTCTGTTGGTAGCATCTCTGTCGCCACAGAGACCGTGGATAAATCTACTTAGGTGTCTGTTGTGGGACCTACCGCGAAAGCTTCCTCCACGGGAGGATCTTCTTTTGCAGGGGAAATCGCGCCAACTCCATCACAACCCGCAAGGTCTCAACCTTCACGTTTTTCCGTTGTGCGGTCCTTCTTGCATGGCAAACACTTTACAGGACGAGCAGTGGACGCGATTTCTAACTGTAGGAGGACCTCCTCTTCGCTAAACTATGCGGCTAAGTGGAAGGTTTTTCGTCGTTGGTGTAGGGATCATTCTGTAGATATATTCGATCCCTCTATACCAGACATTGCAAACTTTCTAGTATACTTGTTTGACGAAATCAAACTGCAGCCTGTTACTATAAAGGGTTATAGATCTATGTTATCTGATACCTATGCACATCATGATAGTTTACAAATTGGATCTAATGTCTCTTTATCTAAGTTGGTTAGAAACCTTTCGATAAATAGACCCAGAACTCTTAGATTAATTCCTAAGTGGAAGTTAGCTTGGGTTCTTCTTAAATTGAAGGAAAAGCCATTTGAACCTCTTGGGACAGTAGATTTCAAATTCTTATCTTATAAGACAGCTTTTCTCTTAGCTTTTTCTTCTGCTAGAAGAGTCAGTGAGCTTCATGCACTGTCGGTGGATGATTCTCACTATCGTAGTGTCGGGAATACTATCACCTTCACTACTAATGTGGGTTTTTTAGCTAAGAATCAGGCTCCTAATAAATATCCGGAACCTATTGTTATTAAGGCTCTTCCGTCTTCAGACGGGCGTAGGCCTTTACTCTGTCCTGTTAGAGCACTACATATCTATAAACAGAGATCTCAGTTTATCAGAAAGGGACGGAAACGTTTCTTTCTGTCTTTGATGCCTAATAGAAAGGACATTTCGGTCCATTCTATTGCTAGATGGATTCAATTAACTATCCGTACTGCTTATGAGCGTTTATCTTCTTCTCAGCAGTCTGTGCTTAAGATTTCCGCTCATGAAGTAAGAGCTCTTTCTACTTCCTGGGCTTATGCTTATAGTGTTGCTATTACAGATTTAATGAAGGCTGCTTATTGGTCTCAGCCATCCACATTTACGAATTTTTATCTCAGAAATATTGAGTCCATTTCTGGAGACCTGCATTGTTTAGGTCCGTTATCTGTTGCTCAGAATGTCGTCCACTAAACAGTTGCAACTATAGTTATGCAGGCTTTCTGTCCCGGCAGTGACTCCGTCCGGCTGCCCTCTTCGCTCTGGGCTATTTGACCCAGGGCAAGGGGAAGGGGGCGGGGGCGGGTGTTCCCTTAGGTCACCTGCTTTATAGTGAAAAGCAAGGGAATGCCTCCTCCAAGTCAGTATTTCTGAGTCGCTTCCGGGATGGTTTTAAAGTGTAATATTAATGTTAAAATTCATTCATGTCTTATTTTTAAAGTGTAGCTCGGTGTGAAGCATTTGTATATGTCAAGTGTCAAACGGGCTTTAATATACAATACTCGGACACTTTTAAATGACTATAAAGAGTCTCAATTCTCTGGACTACTTTATTTATTGGCTTACTTTAAAAATAATTAGTATAAGGGATATACTGGATGTTAATAGAGAACATGAATGTTATTGTGCTCAATTATTAAGGGTAGTGTATCTTTCTAATTTAATTTAAATAAGAAAGATACATGTAAAGCCTAATACTCCTTTTCTCCTTAAGGGGTTACCTCTTTACTATATAGTTGAGCTTATTGGATTTTCCTCTATGTCCTAGGCCCTCCAGCCAGTTTACTATTCAGCTAAGTCTGGGTCATTGGTACAGTATAAAAATGTTAAAAAATTTATAGTAATTTATATATTTTTTATACTTACCAATGACCCAGACGGGGATGGCCCTCCCTGGAGTTGGGAACTCTTGCCTCCCCGCTGAGTACATAGCGCTGACCAGGCACTGCCAGTAAGAATGATAATTGGCACCAATTTTAGGACGTCTGCGTCACTGCGCATGCGCAGTAGAGGCGTAGTATGGAGGTCCTTTAGGACATGATTTATTTTTGTTTTGGATGCAAATTTTGGGGATTGGGGGGCAAAATTTGTGTTTGGCCCTGGTTTTGTTAGAGTTAGCACCAGCTAAGTCTGGGTCATTGGTAAGTATAAAAAATATATAAATTACTATAAATTTTTTAACTTTCTTTGCAGTTGGACAAAGTTCTGTGTAGGGAATGTGAGACCATTTTCACATCAATGATTAAAATACACTGTTAACTGGTAGAGTGCTAAATTATTTTTGGCCATCAAAATTTGTTCACATATCTTTGCCTTGTTACAATTTATGGGAGAGTGCCTACAGGCACTCTCCCATAAATTGTAACAAGACAAGTCCTTACAAACTAAATAATATCACTTCAAAGATAACATGAAGCATATACACTGAGTATGCGGCCTTCAAGTTGTGGTACCTCCACTTCAGAGTAAATCCAAAATATGGGCTTCCAGCACTTTACCAGTTAATAGGTGCCCTGCAATTATTCAAATTGATTCTTGAATTGACCTCCTTATTCGATTTAATTCAAAACTGAATCGTGGACTTGAGATTGATTTGGATAATCAGCCACAAAGAACAATGATCTTGTCAAATTTTCTATCCATTTGACCATTTGGGAAAGTCAGTTAAATGATAGGAAACCTTTCACATACCAAGTAAGCTAAATTGTTCTTATTTATAACTAAGATGGTGATGATAGTCCATTCCCCCATCCCCCCCACCCCCCCACACACACACACTCAATTTTTTGGTGAATGGCACATCTTCATTATGCTTAATGCAGGAAGACCAACATATGACAATGATCACACATTGGTCTATCTCCTTGTCTGATTTTGCACAGTTCACAGAATTCCCATTTTAGTCAGGACATCCTTATCTTTGCAATATATTTTGCATTACATAAAGTTGAAAACATGGAACATCCCTGAAGTTTTTGTGTGCATGGTGCTAGCTTGGCTGTGAAACATGTTTTTAATTTTGATTTCTTTGTGACTGGCACAACGTCTTCTAATGGAATACATCACCCCTGGAGTGCAACAAGGCTCCATCTGCAATGCTAAAGCATTGCAGATGACACCCTGTTGCATTTGAATGGACGACAAGTAAATTTCCTGACAATGCTTCCAGGAAGAGAGAGCGAATTATTCTTTGAAGAAACCACTGCTATCAAGTCCATTTCTGAATGTTGAATGTGTCATGCACTGTATAACATGCTGAAGAAGGGAAGTTACGAACGTTATTCAGCTGATTTGATTTAAAAAAAAGAATCATTTTGTAATTCTGTAGCCTGAATCGATTCGAAGTCAAATTTCCGATTAATTGGGTCATACTGTTAATGTTGCATCCTCAGGGTAAATAAGCATTGAAATAATGCTTGAACTCTTAATGTAGCAATGATGGTGAAACAGAAAATCTATTTGAAGAATATCTGTGCAGGGCTAATCTGTTGTCATTTTTTGCACTGGGAGGTAAGGATGAGATGGAATTTTTCCATTCTATTGAAAATCAATTGAATCATTTTGTCTAACACAGGCTGAGGTAATAGTATCTGTGTTTTTTGTAAATAAATAAAGACAAAAACTTTATTTTTCATGATCATAACATATCTTAAAACAAGTGGAAGAGTTTATTCCAGTGCTGGATCATAGTTTGTCTTTTTAAAAAAAACAAATATAAAAAAAATATGAACAGTAGATTTGTCAGGTAAGGAATAATCATTCACCAAGCAAATGGACCAGATCTTCCCAGAAATAAGGTGTCAGAATAATGCAGGACTTTTCCCTTTTCCAATTTTCTCTCTTAAACCACTGCTGATAACCAGATGTGGGAAAACCTTTTTTAGCTTCTGCCAATGAGGCCTCACACATTGCTTTAACTGGTCGTGTGTTGGAAGCCCATATTTTGGCTTTACTCTAAAGTGTAGGTACTGCAACACAGAGGCTTCAAACTCCATGTGTCCCTCATATTATCTTTGAATCTAAATTATTTGGTCTGTATGGATTTTCCTTGTTACAATTTATGGGAAAGTGCCTACAGGCACTCTCCCATAAATCGAAACAGGGCAAAGATTTATGAACACATTTTAATGACAAAAATGATTGAGCACTCTACCAGTTAAACAAAAATTACAACTTTTTGTGATCATGAAAGAAAATATTGAAAGATTTAGTTTGGTAAACAGTCTAACATTGTAATCCCCCCATAAAAAGTATATTGTCTTCTCTTCCTATTTTCTAAACAATTTTACTTCACCCACAAGGAATTTCTTTGGCAGTTTGTCTTCATTCACAAGGAATTTCTTGAACAAAATACGGTTGGAGATAGTGACATAACATTTTCAGCATCATGGGTTCTAAATGATATGTAGTTTAATTTTCAGACCAATGAATCTGACGACAATAAAGCGGAACTTAGAGAGTGGCATTATTAGAACTACATCAGAATTCCAAAGAGATATGATGTTGATGTTCACGAATGCCATTATGTACAACAGTCGTAATCACAATGTATACAAAATGGCTGTTGAAATGTATGATGATGTTCTACAACACATAGAGGTAAGTAGAATACTTTTAGATGGAGTTCTGGAGATTACTTTTAATTTGTATTTATCAGTTAGGGTGTTTTTTCAGCAAAATTTCATGGGTATAAAGTTTACATGCTCTTTTTAGCTCACCTGACAGAAAGTCAGGGTGAGCTTTTCTGATCACTCTTCGTCCGTCGTCCTGCGTGAAGGTGGTGTTTGAGCCTCTTTCTCCTAAACCACTGGCTACATTTTAATTAAATTTCATGTAAGTAGTGGTTATATAGGGGCATTTTGATTTTTCTGCAAATTAGGTTTCGGCTCATATTGAGCAGAGGGGTGGCGAAAAAAATGGCCAAATTTTTGGAAAATCTTCTTCTAATGAACCACCAGTAGCAGAGACTTGATATGTGATATACAGAGTCCTTTTGAGGTTTAGAATCAAGTTTGTTCAAGAGAAGTTTGTCGGGCATTATTTGCCTTCGTTATGCGAGGGGCAAAAATTTTGGCCACACCTAAAATTTCTATTTTCAGAACCGTGAGGTCGATTTGAACCAAATTTGATATAAGATGATAATATGGGTCATAAGTAGTTGATTGATGCAAAAAAAAATTTCTCATTGCCCTGTGGGAACCCCGGGAGCTAAAAATAGGAAAAACATTAAAACTGCCATATCTCCAAAACTACACGGCACAGAGAATTCTTATTTTGTATAAAGCTTACTTTTATCCAGTAGAATAGAATGGTTAAAAAAAATCCCTATCGGTTTGATAACAAGGTACTTTTTTCAGGACTTTGAAAAAGTGCCGAGTCAGCACTTCTTAACACTGTAGGCAATGGGAAAAACATTAAAAAATCCTTGTCTCCAGATCCAGCAGGCAGAATCTTTTGATATTTGGTATGCAACATTGTAGGGTGGATCTGATTCAAGTTTGTTCAAATCGGCCCCATGGGTTCATATTTGGGCTCAGTATAGGAGCCCGATTTCGAACTTAGTGCATTTCAGGCAAATTTGTTAAAAAATCTTCTTCTCCAGATCCAGCAGGCAGAATCTTTTGATATTTGGTATGCAAGGGGTGGATCTGATTCAAGTTTGTTCAAATTGGCTCCCTAGATTCATATTTGGGCTCTCTATAGAAGCTCGAATTCGAACTTAGTGCATTTCAGGCAAATTTCTTCAAAAATCTTCTTCTCCAGATCCAGCAGGCAGAATCTATTGATATTTGGTATGCAACATTATGGGATGGATCTGATTCAAGTTTGTTCAAATCGGCCCCCTGGGTTTATATTTGGGCTCAGTATAGGAGCCCAAATTTGAACTTAGTGCATTTCAGGGAAATTTCTTTGAAAATCTTCTTCTCAAGATCCAGCAGGCAGAATCTTTTGATATTGGGTATGCACCATGCGTAGGCAGGTGAGATTCAAATTTGTTCAAGCCAAGTCCCTGGGTTCATATTTGGGCTCACTGTGGTAGCCCGAATTGTAACTTAGTTCAAAATGAGGAATTTTCTTTAAAAATCTTCTTCAGATCCAACAGTTGGAATGTTTTGATATTTGGTATGCAGCATCCTTAGGGGGTGAGATTCAAGTTTGTTCAAGCCATGTCCCTAGGTTCATATTTGGGCTCACTGTGGGAGCCCGAATGATAACTTAGTTCAGAATTAAGAATTTTCTTTAAAAACCTTCTTCTTCAGATCCAGCAGTCGGAATGTTTTGATATTTGGTATGCAGCATCCTTAGGGGGGTGAGATTCAAGTTTGTTCAAGCCATGTCCCTAGGTCCATATTTGGACTCACTGTGGGAGCTTGAATTGTAACTAGGGAGCACGGTGGCTCAGTTGGTAGAGGTGCAGGCTGCAAGCCGAGAGGTCCACGGTTCGAATCCCACCTGCGACAACCGCGTTGTGTCCTTGGGCAAGACACTTCACCCTCATTGCCCACATGGGGGGCACGGTGACGTTGTGTACTAAGGCGTACTGCACGTCAATGGTGCGCCTGTCTTCAACCAATGCTTACCCTGCTTGTGTGGAGTTGGTAAGTTGGGGAGCTGACAGTTGCTTGCCGTTGCTCGGTGGTTCTCTCTGGGTATTCCGGCTTCTTCCACCCATAAAACTGTCACGGTCATGGTTAGCCATTGTGCAGAAATATGTGACCTTAAACACCAATAAATAAATAAATAAATTGAATTGTAACTTAGTTCAAAATGAGGAATTTTCTATACAAAATCTTCTTCTTCAGATCCAGCAGTCAGAATGTTTTGATATTTCATGTGCAGCATCCTTAGGGGGGTGAGATTCAAGTTTGTTAAAGTCAAGTCCCTGGGTTCATATATGGGCTCCCTGTGGAATTATAACTTAGTTCAATATGAGGAATATTCTTTAAAAATCTTTTTTTTTTTAGATCCACTGTTCAGAATCTTTGGATATTTGGTATAAGCTTTTCTTAGGAGGAGCAGATGCAACTTGTTGAAATCAATTCTCGGGGTTGATATTTAGGCTACCATGTCAGGTGAGCACCGTCAGGCCCCCTGGGGCCTCTTGTTTTATAACCAATGCAAACTTAAAAAAAAAAAATGTTTTTTGTCTGATATTTTACCCAAGTTAATAAAATTGATAAATTTGTCCCTTCATTGTACAAATTCTTGCACTCCAGGGACGAAATATACCACCACCCATGCTATTCTGTAGATAATGTGGCCTAACACATAAAACAAACCAAGAACATGAACTTTTGATGGCAAAGAAATAATTACAAAAATAAAAAATAAAATAAAAAACAGCCCTCCCACATGCAGCTTTACAAAAGTTGACCTGAAAAACAGAAAATCTACTTTGTGGGGCCTTATAGCAAATGTTTTTGAAATCTTTCTTAATTTGAAACAATATGAGAAAAAACCCTAAACAATGTCGGTATAGTGTTATGGTACCTTAATGCTAGGGATCATTTATTAAAAGTCCACATCTAATTCCGATTAAAAAAAAAACAACTGGTATTGAATACCACAAAACTTATAAACAAGGGTTGGGTACTGGTAACTAACGAATTTGCAGTCTTTTGAAATGCTGATAGTCATTTATTCATTCTCTGCCTAACAAGACTATTAGATAACAGGACCAATAGAGTACATTTCTCAAATAATCTGATACCATTTCATCAGGACAATTTGTCTTCAATTAGGGAAAGGTACCTGGGGTAGTCTGTCCTTCAATATACTTGCCATATGGTGGTACTCAGTCTGTTTACCCTGTTTTATTACCTTATAATTTATTTTAGCAATATGTGAGTACAGAAGTCTGTTTACCATGTTTTATTACCTTATAATTTATTTTAGCAATATGTGAGTACACAGTTGATGCTGCAACAAAGTGAATCAAAGTTATTGAGAACATCTAGAAGGACAGAAACAAGTGAGAAGGTATATATTCTAAATACTGTTCGAATGCAATTACAGGCCTTCAGATTTGAATACTGAAGGAGTACAGTAAACCATGTCCCTAAAATTAAATTGGCTTGTGCGATTATTGACACAGGTGCTAATTTTTATCCCCCCGAAATAAATTTTTTGGGGGCATATAGTGTTTGTCATTTCCATCCGTCCATCCATCTGTCCATCCATTAGGACGATTTTTGTGTCCACTCCATAACTCTGAGATGCTTTGTTGGATTTTGTTGAAACTTGGCATACATGTTGCTTATGGGGAGATAACGTGTGGCACACAAAATGTTTTTTTGTTTGATGGAGATCAAAGTCACAGATCAAGGTCATAGTTTGAGGGCATCCGTGGCCGTGCAGTCACTGTTAGTCTTGTTAAATATGTTTCAGTTCAGGTGAACTAGAAAGAGGTGTTAACATATTTAGTTCATGACAAGGGTTTAATCCCGGGAACTGGAATTCCCAGGTTCTTGGTTCCGATACCTGGGAAATCTGTAGCACAGAGTCTTGAATGAAGCATGACACTGTTTGTGTGTTGAACTGAAGTTTTCTGAATTGAAAAACTGGCCCATTATAACTTTGTAAGATTTTGTCAGCCCTCCCACGCCTGAACTTTTTACATTCCTGATTCCTGGTGAAAATGTTCACCAAATAACTATAGCTCTCAACCACTTCCGGATGTCTCCCCTCTTCAACAGCAAGATCTTCACCCACTTCAGAGTTCAAACGTGTCTTTATTTTCATAATCACTAGTATCACACTGTTTACTAGCTGCTTCAACATCAACTCCCACTTCAGTACCGTCACAAGTCTCCTCTGCAAGCAGAGGAGACTGGTGACAGCAGTGAAGTGGAAGTTGATGTTGGAGGAGGTAGTGATGATAATACTAGGGAGTCTGAAAATGAAGACGAGTTTGAAGCAGGTTTGGGTTTTCAGACTGCTCTCAGGAAAAGAACTTTTCCATTTATTTGCTGATAAAATATGTTCACTTTCATTAAAATAAATACATCTTGTTACTCTCATAAATTTGCTTGATATTACCCTGGAAGTTTCCCAGTTCCCAGTTTTGAGGGTAATTTCATTCCTGTTCCCAGTTCCTAGAAAACGAGTGTATTAAACCCTATTCACGACTAATGAAGTATTACTGTGCTGTTATCTAGGGATGGGCAGTTTTTCGGGTTTCCAATTCAGTTCTGGTTTTTGTGGCAAATAGAAAATGAACTGCAAGACCCAACGAAAACTGGCCAAACAGTTTTACTGTGTTTGTGCACAAACTGATCAAACTATCTTACTAGGAGGGAACTTGACTAGTGACCACAATAGACTCGTCACTTAGTCTATCCGGCAACAGGTGAATATGTTGTATTCTCATTGTCGCTAATTCTCCCTTATTGACTCGCCCAGTCAGTAAGGGAGAAAATGTGACAATGTGAACACAACATAGTTTAGATTAATCCTCTTCATACTGATCCCCTAGAACCCAAAGGGAAGTTAGACTGAACCCAATACAGACAGAGCTTTTGTAGTGTCGTATTGCAGAATTTTTCCAAGTTAAGAAGCCTGAGGTGTTATTATTATCTGTTTTAACATATAGAAAAACTGAACCAAAACTGAAGTTTTTTCCTGAAACCAAAACGGAAACCGAATCTGAAAAATCAAAACCCTCCAGTTCTGTGATCATAAGGGCAGACAGAGATTTTCAAATGAATGGAGATAGCTATTTGATTGAAATTTACTATTTGATTTTGAGATCACAGTTCTGAGTAATATTATTTTTCTCGGGTTGATAACTCCATGTATCAACCTCAGGAAAAGTCAATTATTGTTTTTTTATTATGACAGAAAAAATCATATGCAGATTTCTTGCTTTAATAGTTTTTTTTCGAAATTAAATTTAATTTCGGTATATATAAATATAAGAAGCAATGTGCATTAACTTATTTGATCATGTTGTAGTTAATTGTTATATTTGAACAGTTCCTAAACATTGGAACAGGGAAATTAAAGGAAGGAGCAAGTTGGAAATACAATTTCTATTTTTATCAAAATAGGTATTGGAATCATTATATCAACCTACCTGTGCTATTTATAGACAATAATGACAGAGTGGTGAAGTATCAACACTCGATTCCGATAAAAATAGAATAGATCAGCAATACTGGAGTATATCAACACTACTGATGAGTGTTTTAGCCAATTAAATTACCAGATGATTTTTATGCCCCCAGAGGAGGCATTATGTTATCACGATGCCCAGCATTCATCCATTAACTTTTTGCATTCTGTAAACTAACTAAAGTTCTACCAACCGGATCCTTATCAAACTTCATATATGGATTAGGTATGATGAGTGGAAGAAGCCTGTTTATTTTGACCATGATGTGCCAAAGGTCAAGGTCATGGTGACTTCCAATGTTAAATACATGATCTTGTTTTTTTGTAATTCTACCCATGATATTGCAGGAGGGGGCATATGCTGCTCTTTGCATTGCTCTTGTTTCTTTCATATACTAATATATTATACAGTATATCATTATTGAAGACAAGCAAAGATAGTACAAACCTAAAAATACTCTGTGGAGTTTCATATGGAGGATCTTGTTTTGAAAATGGGATACGTAGGAATCAGACAGTTTTTGTTCGACTGTTTACACTCAGGTCTATAGTCACAACTTTTGTCCGTCTGTCCATCCATCCATCAATCCTTCTGTCCGTCTGTCCATCTGTTAACATTTCAAGTTTTGGTTAAAGTTTGTGGTTAAAGTTTTTTAATGAAGGTTAAAGTTTGTTTTCTTTTCAGTTAATATTAATTACTATTGATTGTATCATTCTCATTCTGTTCGTGTTATTTTGGGAAATTTTTAACCCCTTTTTGCAGTCAATTTTAACTTAGAACTTCCAGGTTAAAGTTTTTAGGTCATCCGTCGTCTGTCGTCCGTCGTCCGTCGTCTGTCAACACCATGTTTTGGTCTTCTCCTCCAAAGCCACTGGGCCAATTCAAGTGAAAGTTTGTGTGAGTGATGGTCCCAAAGGGGCATTTCATTTTTGTTCAACTCAGCATGCCCAGCCCCATAGGGAGGGAGTGGGGGAAAATGCACAAAAATATTTTTAAAATCTTCTTCTCAAGAACCAGTGTGTACAATGACTTGATATTTGGTATGGAGCTTCCATATGAGGTGTAGAATCAAGTTTGTTCAAAAAATTCCCGCATCCCCATGGGAACCCTGGGAGCTAAAAATAGAAATATTTTCAAACGCCCATATTTCCCAAACCCCACGGAACAGAGAGCTTTTATTTGGTATGAAGTATCCTTATGACCAGTAGAATTGAATGGTAAAAAAAAATTGCCATCGGTTATGTTAGGGTGTTCTGTAATGGACATCGAAAAAATGCTGAGTCAGCATATTCGCAAAAATTTTAAAAAATCTTTTCTCCAGAACCAATCATCAGAATCTTTTGATATTTGGTATACAGCATTCATAGGGGGGGTCAGATAAAAGTTTGTTGAAATAAAGCTCATTGGTTCATATTTGGGCTCTCTACAGGAGCCCGAAGTTTTAACATAGGGTAATATGGGGAATATTCTTTAAAAATCCTCTTCTTAAGAACCACCAGTCAGAATCTTTTAATATTTGGTATACATCATTGTTATGAGGGTCAGATTCTAGATTGTTCAAACCAAGTCCCTAGGTTAATATTTGGGCTTCCTATGGAAGCCCAAATTTTATCTTTGTTCAATATGGAGGGTAATTTAAAAAAATCTTCTTCTTCAGATCCATCAGTCAGAATGCTTTGATATTTGGTATGCAACATCTCTATGGGGGGCAGATTCAAGTTTGTTCAAATCAGATCCCTAGGTGTATATTTGGGCTCACTATGGTAGCCCAAATTTTTACTTCGTGCAATATGAGAAAATTTCTTTAAAAATCTTCTTCTTCAGATCCACCAGTCGGAATGCTTTTATATTTGGTATACAACATCTCTAGGGGGGTCAGATTCCAGGTTGTTCAATTCGAGTGCCTAGGTTAATATTTGGGCTCCATATGGGAACATGAAATTTAACTTAGTACAATATGAGGGAATTTCTTCAAAAATCTTCTTCTTCAGATTCACTTTTCAGAATGCTTTCACATTTGGTATACAACATCTCTAGAGGGGTCAGATTCAAGTTTGTTCAAATCGAATCCATAGGTCAATATTTGGGCTCGCTATGGTAGCCCAAATTTGAACTTAGTGCAATTCGAAGAAATTTCTTTACAATTTCTCTTCTTCAGATCCAACGGTCAGAATGCTTTCATATTCGGTACACAACATCTCTAGGGAAGTCAGATTTAACTGTGTTCAAATCAAGAGCCTGGGTTAATATTTGGGCTCTCTATGGGAGCCGGAATTGGCCATTTTGCTGAAGAATTAAAAATTTTGTATTCAGTACCCTCTAGAGGTACTAAGATTAATCCACATAGGTTGTATCAAGGGGCTTCATAGGGGAGCTCTACATTTTACTTACGATCAACTGAAGAAAAGGCATGATGCCTAGATTATTTTTGTCACTCCTGAGGGACTCAAGGATTGACAGTGTAGCCTATGGAGATGGCTTGCTTAATGTAGACTCATTCTTGGACTCTGTTTAAATTGTGTTCTGTACAAGATGAGCGCTTCAGGCCCCGTGGGGCCTCTTGTTTATTTATAAAGTTACACCTTTAATTCTCCAAACAAATACTTTAATTCTTGTATGGTCAGTACAATTTAATGATTGCATTTACATCATTATATGATGAAAATTGTCAGAGGTATTACTTGCAAAAGATTTTACTTCTATAACACCTCCACCAATTTTTCCCAAAATGCAAAGATGCATTTTGAAAGATTGGGAGTTATTACATCAAAAAAAAAAAAAAATTTGTCTCCTGTAACCCAACCCAAAATTTTACTTCCCCCCTCCCCCTTCCCCACAGTGTCATTTAGAGATTACAAGCAGAAAAAGAATTGACTCATAAAATCCTTCCCACTCACCTCCCCATCAGATAGGCAATTTTTTTCTCTTTACTCCAAAATGCATATTTTTATACTGTACCAATGACCCAGACATAGCTGGTGCTAACTCTTAAAATATAGGGCCAAACACAAATTTTGCCCCCCAATCCCCAAAATTTGCATCTAAAACTAAAGAAAACATGTCCAGAGAGGCCCTCCACACCTCGCCCCCACTGCGCATGCGCAGTGTCAAGGACGTTCCGGAATTGGCGCCATTTATCATTCTAAGTTTGGCCCTTCATCAGTTAACATCTGACTGATCTTTGTGCTTTTAAATCTCAGTTTAAATGATGCCAGACAAATAAATATTAGTGAAATGGTGATTCTAAGGAGGATAGAAAAGGAGGAGAGGAAAAGAATGTGTGACAGAATATTATCAGGGCTGTAACTTAAAATTTTTTAATGAAATTATGTTAAGTTACCTATTTTCAAGGCAGCAGCCATTTTGTTGTCATTCTGATTATTTAGTTACACTGTTTTTACAAGTGTTTTTCCTCTCTCCCTGTCCTTTAAGTTCCCCCTTGCTATTCTCCCATGCTTTTGGCATAATTTCTGTAATTATTATTACTAAAATTTCTTGGGAGTTTAGCTGAATAACAGAATGAATTCTGTTCTTTCCCCATGTTTACGTCTTCACCTACGGGTGGTTAGGCGTTGTGTTCTGCATCTACCATCTGATGTTCTGCAGTTTCTTCCCTGGAAGTCTCTGTTTTGCATCAGATGGTGTATTTTTGGTAACTGATTTCGGGCCTGGGTGCCTGGAGTCTTATTTTAGTGTTTTTACACTCATTGTTTACATTTACAACAGCCCTCTGTGTGAGGGGGGGATTTCTAAATAATAATATCTTTATGTTATTTCAATCATAACTAGATACATTATTATTGTTCGTAAGTGTTGAATAAATTGTTTAAAATATTTTTAAAATTTTTGTCCACACTTAGGCTTGGGATCCATTGGGGCTCAACGTTACTTTTCAGAAACTTGGGCTGTTCTGAAAAAATATTTTTTCAAAATATTTTGATTTCAATTATTTTTTCTATATTAATGGATCATATTATTATTATGTATTTTGATTGCCAGGGGTTAGTGCGAGTACCAGGACTTGTTTTCTTTTCACATTGAAAGGATATTGATCTATTGTTTTAAGAGGAAGTCTTCCTCTGACCTTATTATCATTCTATATGTGGTCAGTGTACTCGCATTAACTCCGGTTCTGTATCGTATGATTTCGATGACAATATGGGAAGCGTATGTCACGGTATGTTGTTGGGGATTTGGACACTCCGGTCCTTTCCCCGCAGGGTCACTCTACTTTATCAATTTCTATTTCAGACGATCAAGATTAGGGTGATGTATCTGTGATGTCTTCCAACAGTGTGCCTCCGTCGTCACAATTAATGAAGGGCTAGCGGAAAAGTGCTCATGTAATACGCCAATTGCCTAAGAGGACCCTAGTAGGTTCGACGGCCTTTGACGTCCGCTAGCTCGCCCGGTGTAGCGTCCATTCACCGAATGGTTCGGCAGCCGGGTTCGTCCGTTGCGGTCTAGAAGGAATTTTGGGGTGATGCGAGCACTATAAAATTAACTTAATGCACACCCAGTGACGGCGGATCGGAGGGAGAACGGAGGAAGCCTTTTAGTCCGGTTCATAGCTCGTTCCGGTCCATCCGGACGGCAAGCGAGAGAGGCCCCTCTCTCGTTCAACAACATCTGGCCCCAGATGTTGTGGTACAAATGTGTCGTTAGCGGAGCATACGTCCGTCGCTCGGGACGCTCCGTTGTATAGGCAGTCCGCTGAGACTGCTAAGGCTTCCTCTTCTCGTCAGCGCACACGACCGCACCTTGGCTGCGTGACCGCCGATATATTACCAGCTTCGCCGATCAAGGATTCTTCGGCGACCAGGTCACACCATCCGGCAGCCAGGGATTCGAGACCGATGGACTCCGGACGTTCGCATAGGAAAAGTATGCGGGAGCCATCTGATGCGGAGCTGCCCTCGGCGAAGCAGCGATAGACTGCGCCTCCGCAGGTCTCGACGCCGGACATTCTTGTGCACATAGCACAGCTTATCGCAGCATCCCAGCAGCCGACAGAAACGGTGTCGGATCGAGAATTATCCGACAGCGCTGGGTCGGTAGCCGGGGACTCGAGGTCTGCAGACTCCGGACGTTCGCATAGGAAGTATGCGGGAGTCAACGTACACGGAGCTTCCAGCGGCAATGCATCGTAAGTCCGCTACTGCACAGGCCTCGGGAACGAACGTGCTTTCCTTAATAGCACAGTTTATCGCAGCATCCCAGCATCAACTGAATCTGTCGCATATATTTTATCCGACGATGCTGGGTCGGGACGCTCCGCGGAAGCGGGTACGGACGTCCGAAAGTTTCATCCGGTCCGACGGGATACCGAAAGGGATTCGGTGGATTTCAAGCTTTCCCTTTCGGAACAACATATGCTGCGATGCCGGATAAGAAACTGATAGCGTCGGTGGACTTAGAAATTTTTGGTTCGGTTCAGGGACATCGTCCCTCAGTTCCGACATAGTCCAATAATGTCACACAAACTTTCGAATTATTGAACGACGCTATATATATTATTATTTTATGCTTGCTATCCAAGCATTTCTGGTTTCTTGTTCGAAGAGTTATGGAGATGTCTTTCAAAAGTGTGCCTCTGTCGTCATAGTTAATGAAGAGTTAGCGGCAATAAGTGCTCATGGAATATGTCTATCGCTTATGGAGTGACATTCGCTAGCTCACCCGGTGTAGCGTACATTCATCGAATGGTTCGGCTGCCGGGTTCGTCCGTTGCGGTCTAGGAAGGAGATTTGGGTGATGCGAGCACTTTAATTACTTTAGTACTCACCCAGTGACGGCAGATTGAGGACAGATCGGAGGAAGCCAACAACATAGGGGACCGCATGTTGTGGTTCAGATATTTTACATTCGGAGCATATGTCCGTTGCTCGGGACGCTCCGTTATATTGACAGTCCGAGAGACTGTCTTTAATGCTTCCTCATCCTCACAGCAGGGCACACGACCGCACATTGGCTACGTGACCTCGAGTATCCGATCAGTTTCGGCATTCAGTGATTCCACAGCGAATAGGTCGCGCCATCCGGTAGCCAAGGGACACGAGGCCTATACACTCCGTTCGCTCGCATATTGGAAGTATGCACGGGGTAACGATCTCGGAGCTTCCTGCGGCAATGCATCGTAAGACCGCTGCTCCTCAGGCCTCAGTGACGGACGTGCTATCCGAGTTAGCACAGTTGTTTCGCAGCATCCCAGCAATTGACGGTTTCTCGGTCGAATCAGGAATTATCCGACGGCGCTGGGTCGGTGCGGTCCGCGGTTGCATCAAGCTACGGACGACCAAACGCTTTATAGGGTCCGACAGGATGGCGAAAGGGATTCGAAAGATTTCGAGTTTTCCCTTTAGTAGTATCGGAAGATGCCTTTCATATCTTCTGGCATTTCTTCCAGTGATTATTTTTCGGACTTCATTGCTGCGATCTTGGATAAGAGACTTATAGCGTCATTGGACTCGGATTTTTCGATCGGTACAGGGACTTTGTCCCTGACTTACCGACGCAGTCCAATATTGTCATTACAACATGTGTTTTATTTTTCGACGCTATATATTTATATATATACAAGACGGCTACTAAGCATGATAGTTTAGTTTCTTGTCCGCGTGGCTCATTTCTGCCATTTTATCTTTTTTACATATAGTTTATTTTGGCAGAGCAGGGCATACCGAGAGTTCATATGCGTCTAGACGGTGTGATTAAAGACTGCATATATTCTTTTTCACCGTTTATGTCTTTTCCAATTTCAATGTTGGGAACGACATTATGTATATTAGACTTAACTTAGACGCTTTATTATACGTAATCCGCCTTACTGAGGCGTTATCATTACGTCTTCAAGAAAAGATTTACGGGATATTATTCTCAATGTAATTTCTTTTGAGGGCAGTAGTTTGTTCACGTATAACTCCGCCCTTCAGTGGCTGATTGGAGTTGGTTAGACGTGAGGCAGCCCTAGCTACATCCACGCGTGGATAGTAGGTTAAGAACTCTCTCAGAGTCGCTTCGTTCTCGGAGGAGCTTCTCTTCGACGGCAACTTTCCGGCAATCCATGAATTGCTTGATTTATACATTCTCTTGTCTATCTAGTGTTACAAGAGATTCAGACTGGGGCAAACATTCGGTGGTTGACTCAGAGAGTGCCGCCGCAGTTGCCGGACCCGAGTGTGGCTGTTATGACGGTTGCCAGTCAAACAGATTGGGATATATACTGATCCCTACGGATTCGAAGTGCCAGGGTCTTTGGGTTCCGCAGTCTTTTAGCTATCAGTTAACTTCCGCGGAATAATGTTTTTTAGGCTTGCTTTATGTCATTGCATGAACATTATTCAGAAACGCATGCCCAAATTCCTGTCCTTTAATTCGACAGTAGTGGCGTATCTCCGGAACCAGGGAGGCACTCTTTCGTTTCCGTTATTCAATTTAATGGAAAGAATCCGTCTGTTGGTTATAGTACACCAAGTTCAGTTTTGGTCCGTCATATTCTGGGTCGTCTGATTGTTTTATCGCACTCCCGTTCTCTTACGGGTCGCTTGTTGCTGTCAGAATGGACTCTCAACAAACAAGTATTCAATCAGATTTGCTATCTATGGGAGCGCCCAATGATGTTTTATTTATGACACAGTTGGCTAATCAATTGCAGACGTATGTGTTGGCTTGTCCAGATCTCTGAGCTAATACTGTTAACGCTCTATTGATCTATAGGACAGAATGATAGGATACGCGTATCCTCCGGCGCTGTTGTTTTTAGCAGGTATTGCTAAGATAAACAACCACAATATATTTCTGTTGATAGCATCTCTATCTTCACAGAGATCATGAGTAATTTACTCTCTTGTCTACTGTGGATCTTAACGTGAAATCTTCCTCTATGTGAGGATCTTTTTTCACTGGGTAAATCGTGTCATTTTTATCACAACCAGCAAGGTCGCAACCTTCATGTTTTCCGTTGTGTGGTCCATATTGCATTGTAAGCACTGTACTGGACGAGCTTTGGACGCGATTTCTTACTATAGGAGATCCTCTTCTTCGCTATTCTATGCGACTAAAGTGGAGGCTCTTCTGTCGTGGTGTAGGGATCATTATGTTCATATGGTTGATCCCTCCATACTACTCATTGCTATTTTTTAGTATACTTGTTTCACAAGATCTACTGCAGCCTGTTGTTATTTAGGTTATAGGTTTATGTTACCTCATACCTATGCACTCTACGATAGTTTACAATTGAGTCTTTTGTCTCTTTATCTAAGTCAGTTAGTAACTTTTTGATAAATAGACTTAGAATCTTTAGATTAAATTCCTATACGGATTTTAACTTCAGGTTCTTATTTAGCTAAGTAATCATTTGAGCCTCTGGAAACAGTAGTTTTCAAATTCTGACCTTTTAGACAGTAATTCTGTTGGTTTCTCTTTTACTGTAGAGTCAGTGAGTTTCATGCACTATCGATGGATGATTTTCACTTTCATAGTTTCGGAATCAATACTTCCGTTACTATTTAGGTTGGATTGTTGCATAAGAGTTAGGCTCCTATTATCCGGAACCTATTATTTTAAGGTCCTTCCGTCTTCGTATGGGCATAGGCCTTTACTCTTTCCGGGTACAGTTTATGTATTTATAAACAGATATCTGTTTATTACAAGGGCGTAAGCTTCTTCTGTCTTTGATGTCTAGTAGAAGGACGTTACGCTCCATTTTATTGTTAATGGATTCTATTAACTAGCGTACTGCTTATGGTATATCATTGGCTTAGCAGTTGTGCTTAAGATTTCGGTTCATGAAGTAAGAGTTCTTCTACTTCTTGGGCTTACATTAATAGTGTTCTATTATAGATTTTTGAAGGCTGCTCATTGCGCTCAGCCATCCATTCATGAATTTTATCTCAGAAATATCGAGTCCATTTCTGGAGGCCTCTATTGTTAGGTCTATTATCTACTGCTCAGAATGTCATTCACTTAACAGTTGCTACTATAGCTAGGTAGGCTGTCTGTTTCGGCAGTGTCTCCGTTCGGCTGCCCTCTTCGCTCTGGGCTATTTGACCCAGGGCAAGAAAAAGGGGGGGGGGAGGGTGTTCCCTTGGGTCACCTGTTTTTACTATGAAAACAAGGGGATACCTCCTCCGGAGTTAGTAATTCTGAGCTGTTTTTAGGATGGTTGTTTAGTGAGAAGTTTAAGTTTATAAAATTCATTCAAGTCTTAGTTTTTAAAGTATAGCTTTTGAATATTGCATATGTCAACGGACATGATTATGCAATTCTCACACACTTTTAGGAGTATAAGAGTCTCTATTCTCTAGACTTACTTTATTATTGGCTTACTTTAAAAATTATTAGTATAAGGATTATTGGATATTAATAGAGTACATGGATGTATGAAGCTCAATTTTTGGAAGGTGTTGTATCTTTCTAATTTATCATAAATAAGAAAGATACATGTAAGGCCTATTACTTCTTTTCCCTACAGGGGATGACTCTATTTTATTTTATTGAGCGTATTCCATTTTGCTCTATGTCCTTGGCCCTCCAGCCTTTTTACTATTCAGCTATGTCTGGGTCATTGGTACAGTATAAAAATGTTAAAAAATTTATAGTAATTTATATATTTTTTATACTTACCAATGACCCAGACGGGGATGGCCCTCCCAGGAGTTGGGAACTCTTGCCTCCCCGCTGAGTACATAGCGCTTACCAGGCACTGGTTATTAGAATGATAAATGGCGCCAATTCCGGAACGTCCTTGACACTGCGCATGCGCAGTGGGGGCGAGGTGTGGAGGGCCTCTCTGGACATGTTTTCTTTAGTTTTAGATGCAAATTTTGGGGATTGGGGGGCAAAATTTGTGTTTGGCCCTATATTTTAAGAGTTAGCACCAGCTATGTCTGGGTCATTGGTAAGTATAAAAAATATATAAATTACTATAAATTTTTTAACTTTGAAGCATTTAGTGCTTAGCAGTGCAGGCCATTTTTATACTGTACCAATGACCCAGACTTAGCTGGTGCTAACTCTAACAAAACCAGGGCCAAACACAAATTTTGCCCCCCAATCCCCAAAATTTGCATCTAAAACCAAAAGAAATCATGTCCTATAGGACCTCCATACTTCGCCCCTACTGCGCATGCGCAGTGTCAAGGACGTTCCGAAATTGGCGCCAATTATCATTCTCTGTTTGGCCCTTCATCAGTCAACATCTCATTGATCTTTGTGCTTGTAAATCTCAGTTTAAAGGATGCCAGACACGTAATTATTGGAGAAATGGTGATTCTAAGGAGGTTATAGAAGGAGGAGAGGAAAAAGGAGTGACAAAAAATAATCAGGGCTGTACTTAAAATTTTTTATGAAATTATGTTAAGTTGCCTATTTTCGAGGCATGGGCCTCTTGTTGTCATTCTTGCTAAAAAGTTGCACTGCTTATTCAGTGTTTCCTCTCCCCTGGTCTTCTAAGTCCCCCCTTGCAATTCTCCCATGCTTTTGGCATATATTTGAGAAAGATCATTTCTAAAATTCTCTTGGGAGAGTTGCTTGGTTACAGAATGTTTTCTGTTATTTTCCCCATAGTTACGTTTTCACCCATGGGTGTATAAACGTTGTGTTCTGCATCTTCCATCTGATGTTCTGCAGATTCTCCCCTGGGAGTCTCTGTCTTGCATCAGATAGAGTGTAATTTTGATGACTGATTTCGGGCCAGTTTTTTCAGTGCCTGGAGTCATGTTTTCTGGTGTTTTACACTGTTTGTTTACATTGGCAACAGTCTCTTTTGAGGGGGGCTGTTTGCCTTTGGTGTAGTTTATCTCACTATAAGATACATTTCTATTATCCGTAAGTGTTGCATTAATTATTTAATATAAATTTAAAATTTTTGACCACACTTAGCCATCGGATCCATCGGGGCTCAACGTTACTTTTCAGAAACTTGGGCCTCGCTAAAAAAATATTTTTCAAAAATTATTTTGATTTGCAATTGTTTTTTCATTATTAATGGATCATGTTATTATGTATCTTTGTGTCAGGGGTTTGTGCGAGTAACTAGGACTTGTTGTTGACTTTTCACAATGAAAGGATATTGTTCAAATTGTAATAGGAAGAAATCTTCCTCTGACTTTCATGATCATTGTATTAATTGTAGTCAGTGTTCTCGCACTAATCCCTGTTCTATATGTCAATATTGGGATGACAAACATTGGAAACGTGTGTCACAGTATGTTGTTACTGGAGAAAGGGCTATGCCAGCTCTTTCTCCGCAAGGTCACTCTACTCTCTCAGTTTCTATTTCAGAGGAACAAGAACAGGGTGATGTTTCCATGTTATCTTCCGCAAGTGCGCTTCCGTCGTCACAAATGAATACAGAGCTAGCGGCAAAAGTGCTCATGGAGATTAAACAAATGTCGTCCGCTAGCTCGCCCAGTGAAGCGTCCATTCACCGAATGGTTCGGCAGCCGGGTTCGTCCGATGCGGTCCAGGAGGAAATGTTGGGTGATGCGAGCACTATAAACATTCAAAGTGCACACCCAGTGACGGCGGATAGTAGGCGAGATCGGAGGAAGCCTTTGAGTCCGGTTCCTAGCTCGTCCAGGTCAAGCCGGGCCGCGAGCGAGAGAGGCCCCTCTCTCGTACAACAACATCTGGGACCAGATGTTGTGGTACAAAATGTGTCGCAAGTGGAGCATACGTCCGTCGCTCGGGACGATCCGTTGTATAGGCAGTCCGCGGAGACTGCTCAGGCTTCTTCCTCTCGTCAACGCACACGACCGCACCTTGGCTGCGTGACCGCCGATATTTTACCAGCTTCGCCGATCAGGGATTCTTCGGTGACCAGGTCACACCATCCGGCAGCCAGGGACACGAGGCCGATGGACTCCGGACGTTCGCATAGAAAAAGTATGCGGGAGACATCAGATGCGGAGCTGCCCTCGGCGAAGCAGCGAAAGACTGCGCCTCCGCAGGCCTCGATGCCGGACGTACTTGTGCAGATAGCACAACTTATCGCAGCATCCCAGCAGCCGACAGAAACGGTGTCGGATCGGGAATTATCCGACGGCGCTGGGTCGGTACGCTCCGCCGAAGCATCGGGGGCGGACGACCGGGAGCATCATGAGGTCCGACCGGATGGTGAAAGGGATATGGATGACTTGGAGCTATCCCTTTCGGAACAACATAAAGCTGCCGTGGACTTCATCCGGCACTTTCTCCCTCAAGTTGTTCCGTCGGGCCAGACTGCTGCGGTTCCGGACAAGAGGATTATAGCGTCATTGGACTCTGAATTTTTTGAGCGGTTCAGGGACATCGCTCCCGAGTTTCCGTCTCAGTCCAATAATGTTGCAAGAACATTTGAATTATTGAACGACGCTATATTTAAACTTGCTTCCAAAACGGGGAAAGCAGGTTTCTTGTCCGCCAATACTCTCAACCTGCCTTTCATTAATGCAAGGAATAAATTCGACACGGCAGGACAGGGTATTCCGAGAGTTCCTCTGCGTATGGACGACGAGGCGGAAGACTTAGAGCTATCATTACCGTCGTCGGCGTCTATTCCAACCGCGGTGTTGGAAACAGCTATTTCGTCTAACAGAGCCAGTTTAGATGCCTTATCTTACGCAGATCACCTTACTAAGGCGTTATCACTGCGCCTTCAAGGGAAAGAATTTCAGGATATACAATCCTCTTTAAGACTTCTTTCAAGGGCAGTAGCTTATTCCACGTGTAACTCCACCCTTTCAGTGGCAAACCTGGAGTTGGTTAGACGTGACGCAGCCCTAGCTACATCCACACTCGTGGATTCTAAGGTGAAGAACTCTCTCAGAGTCGCTTCGGTCTCCGGAGAACTTCTCTTTGACGGCAAGCTTTCTGCAATTTATGATAAAATTACAAAGAAAGCTTCGGATTCTCTGTTGTTCAAATCTGCTTCTAAGAAGTCGGATACAGCAGACAAGAATAAGACAGGCACTTCTGGGTCTAATGCGCCCAAGAGAGGTTCCTATAGAGGTTCCGGTGCGTCCTCTTGGTCTTATTCGAGAGACCGTCAAGGTAGCGACTCACGTTCGGGACGTCCTTCGGGCCGGGACAACTGGTCGGACGCCCCGAGGTCGACGGGACGAGGTGCGGGTCGTGGAGGACGTGGTTTCTCCTACCGCAGGCCTCGCAGGTCCAGGAGGTGATGGCTTAAACCTCTATCGCGTACCGGTTGCCGGAAGGTTGTCGAGCTTTTCACAAGAATGGGCGTCGATTACGGACGACCCTTGGGTGAGAGGAGTGACTTCGGAAGGTCTAAAGATATCCTTCAAACGAAAGCCTCCATTAACTCGAAGTCCAAAGTGGACTCATCTTCCGTCAAATCCACAGAAAAGAGACGCTCTGTTATCAGAGGTGCAGTCTCTTTTAATGAAGAACGCGGTAGAGGTCGTAGAAAACCAGGAATATCCGGGATTCTACAGCCATCTGTTTCTGGTTCCGAAACCAGATGGCTCGTTCCGTCCAGTCATAGATTTGAGCTGGATAAACAAGCTGATCGTCGCTCCGAAGTTTTATATGGAGACGATTCGGTCGGTCAGAGCGAGTATTCGGGTGAACGATTATGCAACAAGCATAGATCTCAAAGATGCGTACTTTCACGTCATGGTACATCCGACATTCAGAAAGTATCTACGCTTCGCAGTCCTAGGAGTGGTGTATCAATTCCGGGCGATGTGCTTCGGATTGAATCTAGCACCCTGGGCTTTCACTCGGGTAATGAACTCGGTAATGATCTATTTCCGAGCTCATTCGTCTGCGGTAACGTCGGCCTACCTGGACGACATTCTTCAGAGGTACGGCAATGAGTTAACGCTTCAGAACGATGTTCAGAATCTACTTCTTTTGCTCCGACGTCTCGGTTTTATAGTAAACGAGGAGAAGTCGGATCTGGTGCCGTCCAAGTCATTCACACATCTGGGAATGAGCTTCGAGACGCACAACAATCTCGTTCGTCTGCCGTTAACCAGAGCGAAATTAGTCAGTTGTTACGCTCGCTATTGTCTGCACGCAGACAAAGTCACAGCGAGAGAATTTATGAGACTGATAGGTCTGTGCGGAGCCGCTGCGGATCTCATTCCGATGGGGCGGTTACGCACGCGTCCTCTCCAAATTTTCTTGACTCAGAATTGGAGTGTGAAAATTCATTCGCTCGACATAGACGTTCTCTTGTCAGATCAAGTGAAACAAGAGATTCAGACTTGGGCAAACATTCAGTGGTTAACTCAGGGAGTTCCGCTGCAGTTGCCGGATCCGAGTTTTACCATTATGACGGATGCCAGTCAAACAGGTTGGGGTGCATCATTGATCCCAACGGATTCGAGATGCCAGGGTCTTTGGGATCCACAATTCCTGAGCAAGCACATAAACATCAAGGAAATGATGTCAATTTGGCTTGCGTTACGTCATTGGATGGACATTATTCACAATGCTCATGTCCAAATCGTATCCGACAATACGACAGTAGTGGCGTATATACGGAATCAGGGAGGCACTCATTCAGTTCCATTGTTCAATCTAACGGAAAGAATCCTTCTGTTTGCGCTAGAACATCAGGTTCTTCTTTTGGCTCGTCACATACCGGGTCGTCTGAATGTACTAGCAGACTCCCTTTCACGAAAGGGTTGCTTGTTGCCGTCGGAGTGGACTCTCAACAAACAAGTATTCAATCAGATTTGCTACCAATGGGAACGGCCAATGATAGACTTATTTGCGACACATCTCAACAATCAGTTGCAGACGTATGTGTCTCCGTGTCCGGATCCAAGAGCATTTGCAGTAGACGCTCTGTCGATCCCTTGGGACGGAATGATAGGATATGCGTATCCTCCAGCGCCGTTAATTCAGCAAGTATTGCTAAAGATAAAACAATCTCAATGCAAGATTCTGTTGGTAGCATCTCTGTCTCCACAGAGACCGTGGATAAATCTACTCAGGTGTCTGTTGTGGGACCTACCGCGAAAGCTTCCTCCACGGGAGGATCTTCTTTCGCAGGGGAAATCGCGTCAACTCCATCACAACCCGCAATGTCTCAACCTTCACGTTTTTCCGTTGTGCGGTCCTTCTTGCATGGCAAGCACTTTGCAGGACGAGCAGTGGACGTGATTTCTAACTGTAGGAGGACCTCCTCTTCGCTAAACTATGCGGCTAAGTGGAAGGTTTTTCGTCGTTGGTGTAGGGATCATTCTGTAGATATTTTCGATCCCTCTATACCAGATATTGCAAACTTTCTAGTATACTTGTTTGACGAAATCAAACTGCAGCCTGTTACTATTAAGGGTTATAGGTCTATGTTATCTGATACCTATGCACATCATGATAGTTTACAAATTGGATCTAATGTCTCTTTATCTAAGTTGGTTAGAAACTTCTCGATAAATAGACCCAGAACTCTTAGGTTAATTCCTAAATGGAATTTAGCTTGGGTTCTTCTTAAATTGAAGGAAAAGCCATTTGAACCTCTTGGGACAGTAGATTTCAAATTCTTATCTTATAAGACAGCTTTTCTCTTAGCTTTCTCTTCTGCTAGAAGAGTCAGTGAGCTTCATGCACTATCGGTGGATGATTCTCACTATCGTAGTGTTGGGAATACTATCACCTTCACTACTAATGTCGGTTTTTTAGCTAAGAATCAGGCTCCTAATAAATATCCGGAACCTATTGTCATTAAGGCTCTTCCGTCTTCAGACGGCGTAGGCCTTTACTCTGTCCTGTTAGAGCGTTGCGTATCTATAAACAAAGATCTCAGTTTATCAGAAAGGGACGGAAATGTTTCTTTCTGTCTTTGATGCCTAATAGAAGGGACATTTCGGTCCATTCTATTGCTGGAAGGATTCAATTAACTATCCGTACTGCTTATGAGAGTTTATCTTCTTCTCAGCAGTCTGTGCTTAAGATTTCCGCTCATGAAGTAAGAGCTCTTGCTACTTCTTGGGCTTACGCTAATAGTGTTGCTATTACAGATTTAATGAAGGCTGCTTATTGGTCTCAGCCATCCACATTCACAAATTTTTATCTCAGAAATATTGAGTCCATTTCTGGAGACCTGCATTATTTAGGTCCGTTATCTGTTGCTCAGAATGTCGTCCACTAAACAGTTGCAACTATAGTTATGCAGGCTTTCTGTTCCGGCAGTGACTCCGTCCGGCTGCCCTCTTCGCTCTGGGCTATTTGACCCAGGGCAAGGGGAAGGGGGGGGGGGGAGGGTGTTCCCTTAGGTCACCTGCTTTATAGTGAAAAGCAAGGGAATGCCTCCTCCAAAGTCAGTATTTCTGAGTCGCTTCCAGGATGGTTTTAAAGTGTAATATTAATGTTAAAATTCATTCATGTCATATTTTTAAAGTGTAGCTCGGTGTGAAGCATTTGTATATGTCAAGTGTCAAACGGGCGTTAATATACAATCCTCGGACACTTTTAAAAGAATATAAAGAGTCTCAATTCTCTGGACTAACTTTATTTATTGGCTTACTTTAAAAATAATTAGTATAAAGGGTTATACTGAATGTTAATAGAGAACATGAATGTTATTGTGCTCAATTATGAAGGGTATTGTATCTTTCTAATTTAACATTAAATAAGAAAGATACATGTAAAGCCTAATACTCCTTTTCTCCTTAAGGGGTTGCCTCTATACTATATAGTTGAGCTTATTGGATTTTCCTCTATGTCCTAGGCCCTCCAGCCTTTTTACTATTCAGCTAAGTCTGGGTCATTGGTACAGTATAAAAATGTTAAAAAATTTATAGTAATTTATATATTTTTTATACTTACCAATGACCCAGACGGGGATGGCCCTCCCAGGAGTTGGGAACTCTTGCTTCCCCGCTGAGTACATAGCGCTGACCAGGCACTGCCAGTAAGAATGATAATTGGCGCCAATTTCGGAACGTCCTTGACACTGCGCATGCGCAGTAGGGGCGAAGTATGGCGGTCCTATAGGACATGATTTCTTTTGGTTTTAGATGCAAATTTTGGGGATTGGGGGGCAAAATTTGTGTTTGGCCCTGGTTTTGTTAGAGTTAGCACCAGCTAAGTCTGGGTCATTGGTAAGTATAAAAAATATATAAATTACTATAAATTTTTTAACGTTTGTTGGATGGAAACAGTCGTTATGTACAATTTGACAATGCAGGCCATTTGTTGGATGAAAACAGTCATTATGTACAATTTCAAAAAAGCCTAAACAGGCGTATTATGCACCGCAACAAGAAAACACAGGTGCACTTCGAATTTGAAATATAGTCTTAAAATTTAAACGACAAATTTTAAGTTAAAAATTCCAACTTATATTGACTGCAGTTATATTTCCTAAGCAACAGAGCTATGCAGCTGATGATCAAACTACAAATTTTGTTGACATTTTCAGAAAACACATAATTTTATACTTTCAGAAAGATGACAAAAGCAGAACATTTTTCTTGTCACTTTTTACCAAAATTATTTTTCTGTAATATTATAATAGAAGATTTTAGAAAAAGAATGGTCTGTGTACTGCATCTTTAACCCTTTACCCTAACACAAGTTGAAGCCAACAGTACAAATTATTTTTCTGAAATATTAGATTTTTAAAATTTTTATACTGTACCAATGACCCAGACATAGCTGGTGCTAACTCTTAAAAATCTAGGGCCAAACACAAATTTTGCCCTCCAATCCCCAAAATTTGCATCTAAAACCAAAGAAATCATGTCCTGAAAGGCCCTCCATACTTCGCCTCTACTGCGCATGCGCAGTGTCAAGGAGGTCCCGGAATTGGCGCCATTTATCATTCTTTGTTTGGCCCTTCATCAGTTCACATCTGACTGATCTTTGTGCTTGTAAATCTCAGTTTAAATGATGCCAGACACATAAATATTAGAGAAATGGTGGATCTAAAGAGGAAATAAAAGGAGGAGAGGAAAAATGAGTGACAGAAAATAATCAGGGCTGTAACTTAAAATTTTTTAGTGAAATTATGTTAAGTTACCTATTTTCGAGGCATGGGCCTGTTGTGGTCATTCTTGCTATAAAGTTACACTGCTTGTTCAGTGTTTTCCTGTCTCCCTTTCCTTTAAGTCCCCCCTTGCTATTCTCCCATGCTTTTGGCATATTTTCTGTAATATTATTACTAAAATTTCTTGGGAGTTTTAGCTGGGTAACAGAATGAATTCTGTTCTTTTCCCCATGTTTACGTCCTCACCCATGGGTGTTTAGGCGTAGTGTTCTGCATCTACCATCTGATGTTCTGCGGTTTCTTCCCTGGAAGTCTCTGTTTTGCATCAGATAGTGTATTTTTGGTAACTGATTTTGGGCCATGGTTATCAGTGCCTGGAGTCATGTTTCTGGTGTTTTTACACTTCTTGTTTACATTGACAACAGCCTCTGTGGAGGGGGATTTCTTGTCTTTGTGTTAGTTTAATCATAACAAGATACATTATTATTATTCGTAACTGTTGCATTAATTTTTAAAAATATTTTAAAAATTTTTTGTCCACACTTAGGCTTGGGATCCATTGGGGCTCAACGTTACTTTTCAGAAACTTGGGCTTTTCTGAAAAAATATTTTTTCCAAAAATTTTTTTGATTTCAATTATTTTTTCTATGTTAATGGATCATGTTATTATGTATCTTTGTTTTCAGGGGTTTGTGCGAGTACTAGGACTCTTTGTATTCTTTTCACAATGAAAGGATATTGTTCAATTGTAATAAGAGGAAATCTTCCTCTGACTTTCATAATCATTGTATTAATTGTAGTCAGTGTACTCGCACTAACTCCTGTTCAGTATGTGTCAATTGGGATGACAAACATGGGAAGCGTGTGTCACGGTATGTTAGCGGGGAAATGGCCATGCCGGTCCTTTCTCCGCAGGGTCACTCTAGTTTATCAATCTCTATTTCAGACGAACAAGAACAGGGTGATGTATCCGTGATGTCTTCCAAAAGTGTGCCTCCGTCGTCACAATTAAATGAAGAGCTAGCGGCAAAGTGCTCATGGAAATACGTCAATTGCCTAAGAGGTCCCTAGTAGGATCGACGGCCTTTGACGTCCGCTAGCTCGCCCGGTGTAGCGTCCATTCATCGAATGGTTCGGCAGCCGGGTTCGTTTTGGGTGATGCGAGCACTATAAATCAACTAAGTCCACACCCAGTGACGGTGGATCAGAGGAGAAAACGGAGGAAGCCTATTAGTCCGGTTCCTAGCTCGTCCAGGTCCATCCGGGCTGCGAGCGAGAGAGGCCCCTCTCTCGTACAACAACATCTGGGACAGATGCTGTGTAACAAAATGTTTCGCAGTCCGGAGAGACTGTCAATAAGGCTTCCTCATCCTCACGGCAGCGCACACGACCGCACCTTGGCTACGTGACCACGGATATCCAGCCAGCTTCGCCAATCAGAGAATCCACGGCGAACAGGTCACGCCATCCGGTAGCCAGGGACACGAGGCCTGTAGACTCCGGACGTTCGCATAAGAAAAGTATGCAGGAGTCAACGTACACAGAGCTTCCAGCGGCAAAGCATCGTAAGACCGCTACTCCACAGGCCTCAGTGACGGACGTGCTATCCCAAATAGCACAACTTATCGCAGCATCCCAGCACCGACAGAATCTCTGTCGGATCAGGTAGTATCCGACGACACTGGGTCGGTATGCTCCGCTGAAGCATCAGGTATGGACGTCCGAAAACTTCATAGGGTCCGACAGGATGGCGAAAGGGATTCGGAGGATTTCGAGCTTTCCCTTTCGGAACAACATAAGCTGCCGTACATTTCATCCGGCTTTATCTTCTAGAGGTTGTTTCGTCGGATCAGAATGCTGCGATGCCGGATAAGAGACTGATAGCGTCTGTGGACACAAGAATTTTTTGATCGGTTCAGGGACATCGTCCCTGAGTTTCCGACACAGTTCAATAATGTCACAGAAACTTTCGAATTATTGAACGACGCTATATATATATGCTTGCTATTAAACAAGCAAGTCTGGTTTCTTGTTCGCAAAAGTTACCGTGATGTCTTCCAAAAGTGTGCCTCTGTCGTCATAGTTAAATGAAGAGCTAGCGGCAATAAGTGCTCATGGAAATCAGTCAATTGCCTAAGAGGTCCCTAGTAGGATCGACGGCGTTGACATCTGCTAGCTCTCCCGGTGTAGCGTCCATTCATCAAATGGTTCGACAGCCGGGTTCGTCCGTTGCGGTCCTGGAAGGAGATTTGGGTGATGCGAGCACTATAATTAGACAAAAGTGCACACCCAGTGACAACGGATCAGAGGAGAGATCGGAGGAAGCCTATTAGTCCGGTTCCTAGCTCGTCCAGGTCTATCCGGGCTGCGAGCGAGAGAGGTCCCTCTCTCGTACAACAACATCTGGGACCAGATGTTGTGGTACAAAACGTTTTGCATTCGGAGCATACGTCCGCCGCTCGGGATGCTCCATTATATAGACAGTCCGAGAGACTGTCGATAAGGCTTCCTCATCCTCACGGCAGCGCACACGACTGCACCTTGGCTACGTGACCACGGATATCCAGCCAGCTTCGCCAATCAGGGATTCCACGGCGAACAGGTCACGCCATCCGGTAGCCAAGGGACACGAGACCTGTACACTCCGGACACTCGCATAATAGAAGTATGCACGGGTCAATGTACACGGAGCTTCCAGCGGCAAAGCAACGTAGGACCGCTTCTCCACAGGCCTCAGTGACGGATGTGCTATCCAAAATAGCACAACTTATCGCAGCATCCCAGTAAACGACAGAATCTCTGTCGGATCAGGAATAATCCGATGACGCTTGGTCGGTATGCTCCGCTGAAGCATCAGGTACGGGCGACCGAGCTCTTCATAGGGTCCGACAGGATGGCGAAAGGGATTCGGAGGATTTCGAGCTTTCCCTTTCAGAACAACAGAATGTGCCATAGATTTCTTCCGGCATTATCTTCCAGAGGTTGTTCGGTCGAACTAGAATGCTGCGATGCGGGATAAGAAACTAATAGCGTCATTGGACACAGAATTTTTTTTTGATCGGTTCAGGGACATCGTTCCTGAGTTGCCGACACAGTCCAATAATGTCACAAGAACATTCGAATTATTGAACGACGCTATATATAAGCTTGCTACCAAAACAGGCAAGTCTGGTTTCTTGTCCGCAAATGCTCTAAATCTGCCTTTCATCAATTCAAGGAATAAATTTGTAATGGCAGGACAGGGCATACCGAGAGTTCCTCTGCGTCTAGACTAGGCTGAAGACTTGTAATTGTCTATATCGCCGTCTATGTCAATTCCAACCACGACGTTGGAAACGACAATAATGTCTAACAGATTTAACTTAGACGCTTTTTCATACGCAGACCACCTTACTAAGGCGTTATCATTACGTCTTCAAGGGAAAGAATTCCAGGATATGATCCTCAATGAGATTTCTTTCAAGGGCAGTAGCTTTTCACGTATAACTCCGCCCTTCAGTGGCAAACCTGGAGTTGGTTAGACGTGACGCAGCCCTAGCTACATCCACGTGCGTGAATAGTAAGGTGAAGAACTCTCTCAGAGTCGCTTCGGTCTCGGAGAAGCTTCTCTTCGACGGCAACCTTTCGGCAATCTATGAATTGCTCGATATAGACGTTCTCTTGTCAGTCAAGTGTAACAAGAGATTCAGACTTGGGCAAACATTCAGTGGTTGACTCAGGGAGTTCCACTGCAGTTGCCGGATCCGAGTTTTACGATTATGACGGATGCCAGTCAAACAGGTTTGGGTACAACATTGATCCCAACGGATTCGAAGTGCCAGGGTCTTTGGGTTCCGCAGTTTCTAGGCAAGCACATAAACATCCAAGAAATGATGTCAATTTGGCTTGCACTACGTCATTGGATGAACATTATTCAGAAAGCGCACGTCCAAATCCTGTCCGACAATACGACAGTAGTTGTGTATATCCGGAACCAGGGAGGCACTCATTCTGTTCCGTTATTCAATTTAACGGAAAGAATCCTTCTGTTTGTTCTAGAACACCAAGTTCTGCTTTCGGTCCGTCATATTCTGGGTCGTCTGAATGTATTAGTAGACTCCCTTTCATGGAAGGGTCGCTTGTTGCCGTCAGAATGGACTCTCAACAAACAGGTATTCAATCAGATTTGCTACCAATGGGAGCGGCCAATGATAGACTTATTTGTGACACAGCTCAACAATCAATTGCAGACGTATGTGTCACCATGTCTGGATCCCCGAGCATATGCAGTAGAAGCTCTATCGATCTCGTGGGACGGAAGGATAGGATATGCGTATCCTCCAGCGCCGTTGATTCAGCAAATATTGCTCAAGATAAACAATCTCAATACAATTTGGTTGGTAGCATCTCAGTCTCCACAGAGACCGTGGATAAATCTACTCAGGTGTCTGTTGTGGGACTTACCACGAAAACTTCCTCCACGAGAGGATCTTCTTTCGCTGGGGAAATCGTGTCAACTTCATCAGAACCCGCAAGGTCTCAACCTTCACGTATTCCATTGTGCGGTCCTTCTTGCATGGCAAGCATTGTACAGGACGAGCAGTGGGTGCGATTTCTAACTGTAGGAAGACCTCCTCTTCGCTATACTATGCGGTTAAGTGGAAGGTCTTTCGTCATGGGTGTAGGGATCATTTTGTTGATATTTTTGATCCCTCCATATCAGACATTGCAAACTTTCTAGTATACTTGTTTGACGAGATCAACTGCAGCCTATTACTATTAAAGGTTATAGGTCTATGTTATCTGATACCTATGCACACCATGATAGTTTACAATTGAATCTAATGTCTCTTTATCTAAATTAGTTAGAAACTCTTCGATAAATTGACCTAGAACCCTTAGATTAATTCCTAAATGAATTTAGCTTGGGTTCTTCTTAAACTAAAAGAAATCCATTTGAGCCTCTTGAGTCAGTAGATTTCAATTCTGGTCTTATAAGACAGCATTTCTCTTAGCTTTCTCTTCTGCTTGAAGAGTCAGTGAGCTTCATGCACTATCGGTGGACGATTCTCACTATCGTAGTGACGGAAACACTATTACCTTTACTACTAATGTTGGATTTTTGGCTAAGAATCAGGCTCCTAATAATATCCGGAACCTTTTGTTATTAAGGCCCTTCCGTCTTCAGACGGGCACAGGCCTTTACTCTGTCTGTTTAGAGCTTTATGTATTTATAAACAAGATCTCAGTTTATCAGAAAGGGACGTAAATGCTTCTTTCTGTCTCTTATGCCTAATAGAAAGGACATTACAGTCCATTCTATGGCTAGATGGATTCAATTAACTATCCGTACTGCTTATGATAATCTATCTTCAACTCAGCAGTCTGTGCGTAAGATTTCGGCTCATTAAGTAACAGCTCTTTCTACATCTTAGGCTTATGCAAATAGTGTTGCTATTACAGATTTAATGAAGGCTGCTTATTGGTCTCAGCCATCCACATTCACGAATTTTTATCTCAGAAATATTGAGTCCATTTCTGGAGACCTGCATTATTTAGGTCCGTTATCTGTTGCTCAGAATGTCGTCCACTAAACAGTTGCAACTATAGTTATGCAGGCTTTCTGTTCCGGCAGTGACTCCGTCCGGCTGCCCTCTTCGCTCTGGGCTATTTGACCCAGGGCAAGGGGAAGAGGGGGGGGGGGAGGGTGTTCCCTTGGGTCACCTGTTTTATAGTGAAAACAAGGGGATACCTCCTCCGGAGTCAGTAATTCTGAGTTGTTACCGGGATGGCTTTAAAGTGAAAGTTAATGTTTAAAAAATTCATTCATGTCATATTTTTAAAGTATAGCATTTGTATATGTCACGTGTCAAACGGGAGTTAATATACAATCCTCGGACACTTTTAAAAGAGTATAAAGAGTCTCAATTCTCTGGACTAACTTTATTTATTGGCTTACTTTAAAAATAATTAGTATAAGGATTATACTGGATGTTAATAGAGAACATGAAGGTTATGATGCTCAATTATGGAGGGTGTTGTGTCTTTCTAATTTATCATAAATAAGAAAGATACATGTAAAGCCTAATACTCCTTTTCTCCTCTAGGGGATGACTCTATTTTATATAATTGAGCTTATTGGATTTTCCTCTATGTCCTAGGCCCTCCAGCCTTTTTACTATTCAGCTATGTCTGGGTCATTGGTACAGTATAAAAATGTTAAAAAATTTATAGTAATTTATATATTTTTTATACTTACCAATGACCCAGACGGGGATGGCCCTCCCAGGAGTTGGGAACTCATACCTCCCCGCTGAGTACATAGCGCTGACCAGGCACTGGTTGTAAGAATGATAAATGGCGCCAATTCCGGGACCTCCTTGACACTGTGCATGCGCAGTAGAGGCGAAGTATGGAGGGCCATTCAGGACATGATTTCTTTGGTTTTAGATGCAAATTTTGGGGATTGGGGGGCAAAATTTGTGTTTGGCCCTAGATTTTTAAGAGTTAGCACCAGCTATGTCTGGGTCATTGGTAAGTATAAAAAAAATATAAATTACTATAAATTTTTTAACTTTTTTACATCTAACCATTGCTTATTAGTCCTTATTAGAACAAGCTGTTCAAGCTATGGCAGGTTTGTTAGGTAAATGATTAACAAAAATAGCACAGACTATTTTGTGTCAACATTGCTGGGACATGCAGGCTCTATGCGTGACATCACTCTAGTTTTTGATTAAACTCAGCTTCTCCTGGTAGAAAGTGAAATTCTAATTTCTTTAGATAGAAACTGGCGACAGACAATATAGTATTTGCAATTTCCTCCCAACAGAAAGCGGTGTTCATGTATTTACCAGAAGAAACAGAGATCAGCTGTTTAATCTTTTACCCACTCGAAAAGCAGATGGCTGTTGCAAAGATTTTATAGAATTACTACAGACTTTTCATTTTTTGCCTCAAAAAGATAACTTTTGAGTCCCATTCTCATAAGGTATGTTTTTTGAGAAAGAACTGTTCAGAAAATTTGAATGACGACTTTCATGAATAGTGCTGGCTAGTTTTTAGCCATTAGATAAGGTAACAGGTTAAAAGGCTTCAATCAATTTCACCATTACTTGTACAGTCCCTGTAAAAGTCGTCTTCCAAATTACCCCAGTTGTTACATATGATTACATAATGCAGTCACTGTTAATCTGTTTCAATTAAGATCTCTGTGTCTATTTATAGAGGAACTTTTTATGAGTGGGCGGAGCAAATTAACGGGTTTTTCCAGCACTGGTCTGAGAAAGCATAACACTTTTGAGATGTTGTTTATAACCTTTCTGACAACTTTTATTTATCAAATGTTATTAAATATCTTTTTGAAATTTATTCTGTATTTTGCTATAATTTATTGGAAATGCATATCTATCAATATATTCAATTAATTGTAATTTGTAACAAAAACAAAAAATCAAATTAAAATAATCTTGGCATATAAAGTTCAAATGGAGAAATATTCAAGTCTAATTACTGTGTAATATTCATATTTGCATTTAACACTTTACATGACATAACTGTAAAAATCAGCCAGCACTGTACACGAAATTCGTCATTCACATTTTTTTTAGGTTTTTATCTTAATTTTTTGCTTCCAAAGTATATCTTATGACTTCTGATTGAAACGAGCGCGTAGCGTCTGTTTCAATCAGGGGTTATAAGCTGTGTTTTGGAAGCAAAAAATATTTTGACAATTGTTGTGGTGGGGGGGGGGGGGGGGTGTACATCTGTTATTTATTGTGGGGGGGGGGGGGGGACTTTAAACTATAAGGGTGTCAAAGCCTGCTCTTACTGGACGTCGACTCGGCACATGTACATATATGGCAATCTTAGGTGGAAAAGACAGCTATCCAGTATAAAGAAAACAACACTCGAACACATGGTCTCTCGGTAGGCTGCAAGACACGGGGTTGTAGAAATTGTTCTGTATTTTTTCTCATTTTTTGCAACTATCTATTCAAAACACCGCTGGATGTTTTCCAATAAATTGTCACCAAAAAAAATTCAAGCTTTGTTGTTGTAGTATAAAGTCTACAAAGAGTTAAATGGTGGGAAGTCGCCCCCAAATGAAGTCGCCCATGGGAGAAGTCGGTCAAAAAGAAAGTCAGCAACTGAGGTATGCCCCTAAGTCGGTCCACGGATTAAATCGGCCCAGGGCTTTTTCGTAGTGCTAATATACATGTGCACGGTCAACTTAAGTGACAGGCCGATGTTAGAAATTGAATTTTTTCTCATTGTGTTGCAACTATTTGTTGGAAAACACCACACGAGCGCTGTCTTTTCCTATAAATAAACTCAAAATTATTTCAACATTTGTCGTAGTGCTAATAAAATTGTTAAATGGTAGGTCAAATGTTAAAAACAACATTTTCTTTACAAGTCGCAGTGCAAGTATAAAAGTATATAGATATACATAATTGTAATTCAATTTAACTAGTTTCTGATGTTGGAAATCTCAAAAAAATAAACTTCATAGGAGTAATTTATGCTTTATCTATTGTCACCAGTCAATGTTTTCATTGCGATCAGAGGCTGTTTCAGAAACAATCATTTGCTATTGTCGGCTCTTGTTTTACATCTTTGGAAGGGTAATTAAAGGATTAGTTCGGATTGGGAAATGTTATTGCTACCAAATTTTATTGTTGCCGCGAGAACTCAATAATTGATCATGTTAAGTGTTGTGTTATATTCAGTTATATTACAACAGCCTGGGTCTACTTTTCTCAGTGGTCCAAAGCAACAAACCTCAAGCAATACGCATCGTTTTTTAACGAAATATAAAATATATGTGTATGTTTCTCCTAATTTTGCCGAGTTCAGACGGGAAACTGAAAACTCTCCTGATCTTAGATACATTCAGACACATCGCGTCCCATCTCGCCACATAAAGAAGGGTCTCTGCTAAAACACTCGAGGAGTGAGGTTTCCACTCACAAAATATGCTCTCAGCTTTGTTGGAAAAGGGACACCGAACAGAACATATTTCTGCAGATGGACCGTAGGTTGTCGTTCAAAGGACCCTCAGTTCAATGAAATTCTTCTTTCACATGGATTAAGACGATATATGTGTGAAAATTCCACTCTGTTAGTGTTTCTGTTTAGAATTTCTCTCCATGTACCGTTGATGGGTTCCAGAATATCCACAATTACTGTCTTGGTCATCCACAGTGTTTCAAAGGCCCTGCATAGTTCAATGTAAAAGAATACTCTGTTCACCCTAACAATGGGTCGAGCCGAATGCTGGACGAAACTGTGGATTGGAGAGGAATTGACTCAGATTTCTTATCCAATGTGTTATTCAATCATAATAGACGATTTCAGCACAGCGCCATCTTACATCTGGGAACCGATATGTAGGTGCACGCGCGGTTTGTTTATCAAATTTGGTTCCACATCTGAAATTAGTCTGGAAATTATTTTGGTCTGTCAGGAAATTTTGTTCCGCCCCATTCGACGAGGAGCAATACCTATATTGCACTTGCATATCCCACTTGATGCTGCATAAGATTCCCACCCCACCCAAGTTCACCAGGATTTTTTTAATAGGCCTAGGCCCACAAGTAGTAGGCTTACAGCAACACTGAACATTAGGAGACAGAAACACAGACATGAAATGTTTGTGGGGTTGGCCTCTGCAACTGCACCCTCTGATGGCAAGATGGTAGGCCAAAAACAGTCGGCTCTCCGCTTCCATTGAATTTGTACTTAGCCTCTCCCACCCCACCCCCACCCCAACCAACCAACCAGTCAGATGATATCTATACCCGACTGGTCTTCCACTGCATTTTTTTTTACCAAGAACATTTTTTTTTTTTTTTAAGGGGGGGGGGGGGCAGATTAACATTCTGCACCCGTCTTTTGGGTATTCTTTTTTGTATTTTTGCCCCGCCAAGTTGAGTGGGAACATCGCCTTGTAAAACATGGATGCTTTGCCGCGTCACTGGGGCGAGTTCGCAATGGACCAGCTCGTTCTCTGCACACCTAGAAATCCAACATTACCCGTTGATTGCTTATTTTTTTATTGAGAAATGTTGTATATCATCCTTGGATTAAAAGGGATGTCGTAATTCGGAGTTGCTGTGCATCCCGCCCCCAGGTCCCACTGCCTAGTCTAACCACAGACGTCTGGAGACCTGATTAATATCACATCACCCCCAACGTCACACCTCCCTCTTATATATGCCCCCCCCCCCCACACACACACACACTCACTTCCAAAATAAATAACACACAGATCTGTGTATTATATATATATATCGGGGGTGGGGGGGAGGGGGTGCATATAAGAATGAGGTGTTTTGAGGTAGGGGTGATTTAGATCAGGTTTCCAGACGTCTGTGGTCTAAAAACTCTGGCAATTTGGCCCGTTTAGTGGGTAACGAAACTACGTTGTTCTCAACCTGTTAAGTTGACGTCAGCTTAATGTGAATACCTGGAAACGCAACCAAATTGTGTAAAGTTATTTTTCATTTCCCGGAATATGTCTACCACTGCAGAATAAAAAAGGTGTGGATTTGAATGACTCTTTTCGAAAAGTTCTTCAACCTATTACAAATGAGATTTTTTTTATTATTTCCATTTTTGGCGTAACTTCACTAATAATAGTCGGATTGTAAAAATTCAAGGATGAAATCGCACTGAATTTTACTCAATATATTCGAAACAAAATGCGTTTTTAAAATTTCCCTATGATATTAAAAATAGTATCTGCCCGACTGGTTTGAAAAATGTGCTAATTGGTATCCAAAAATTACGGGATCAAAGAAACACCGACACCGACAAAAAGTAACGAGAAGGTCTTCACAAATATTCATGCGAGATCGAAACTGCCCTCAAAAATCATTTTGTACGATATTTCGAAATAAATTTTAACGATTTTATTTTTATTTGTGTAGTTTGGGAGCGACGCGCTTTTTTCCCTAATTATCAACGGCCGTTTTGCAGAGAAATGATGTTTGAAGTCCTATTTTGGATCGGAAGCATAACCTTGTCACAACACTGGGAAACACTTCGTGCTAATTATAACCGATAGTACGTCTTATTGAAGTCACGTGGTTGGGTTTTGATACCCCACCTCATAGAGCAGTTAGTGGGGAGTCGATTGGCAGTGTTTTACAGGGAGCGTACACGTAATGACCACCAGAAAGTGGAATTCCAATTTCTAAAAGTAGAATGTGACATTTCACAAGCAGAAATTTAAGTTCATGTTCCTGTCTGCAGAGTTTTGAATTCTGTTTTCTACTAGTCAAATCTCTTGATTATAACTGAATAAAAAATAAATATAAATTACAAATAAACTCTCTGCACACTGATGTCAAAATTCCCCATAATTTTAAGCAGCAAATTTTTCCGACAATGCAACTGAGAATTTAACCAATTCAGTCTTGTTTGACAGAGCTCAGTGAGCTCTGTCAAACAAGACTGAATTAACTAAATTCCTACTTACATTGTAGGAAAAATTTGCAGGTTAAAATTTAAATAGTTCAACATCAGTGAGCAGAGGGTTAAAAAACCTTTCTCGTGATGTTTAACATTTTTTAAGACAAAACAAGAGGAAAAATTTAACAAAAGTATATTTACGCCCCCCAAAAATATTTTTTGGGGGCATATAGTGTTTGTCATTTTCATCCATCTGTCCATCCATCCATCTGTATGTCCATCCAGGAAGATTTTTATGTCCGCTCCATAACTCCATTGCTTTGTTGGATTTTGTTGAAACTTGGCATACATGTTGCTTATGGGGAGATGATGTGTTGATCACAAAATGTTTTGTTCGATGGAGGTCAAGGTCACATCAAGGTCAACTGTTGGTCAGGAAGATTTTTGTGTCCGCTCTATAACTCTGAGATGCTTCATTGGATTTTGTTGAAACTTGGCATACACATTGCTTATGGGGAGACGATGTATCGCACACAAAAACTTTTGTTCGATGGAGGTCAAGGTCACAGATCAAGGTCAGCTGTCTGTCAGGAAGATTTTCATGTCCACTTCATAACTCTAAGATGCTTCTTTGGATTTTACTGAAACGTGGCATACATGTTGCTTATGGAGAGACGATGTGTTTTGCACAAAAAAATTGTTGCTTGATGGAGGTGAAGGTCACACATCACGGTCATTTCCACGTCAGGGGTATGGTCACGTCCAAGTGACAATCTCTTTTTTCTGATTGTGAAACCTGTTCTCACATAATTAATTGTTGTTGTGGAAACATTTTTCAAGTGTTGCACCCTCTAATTTCTTCTATGGGTCGATATTGGCACTCTCTTGTCATTATCCAAATGACGAAAATAAACTACTCAATCTCTAGGTAACCTTGTGAGTTGTAATTACTATGACATCCTCACAAAATGTCTCCTTCCTGGGGTTGGTAAAATTTATGAAGAACAGTGATTGCCTTGAAGTCAGGCCAAAACAAAACTCCACTTCCCCATTTTGTCTCATTTCATCTATTTGTCTGTTACGATATAGGGTATACAAAATATCTCTTTATTCAAGTTTTATTCAAGTTAGTTATTCAGAATTGCTGACTTTCATGGCCTAGCAGTTATTCACCATCTCAGATGCACAGTATGGACACCGTGGACTGGTCATTTTCCACGGGGTGGGCAGTATTCCTACGGATGCAGTAATGTTAGATTACAAACACTAGTTAAAGGAAAAATTATCAAAAATTTAATTAATGAAGCACCGGATTCAACCCGATGCTTCGTTAATGAAAATTTTGCTGATGATGATTTTTATTACCCGGTAAACTCATGTGTGGACATCACGGCCCACTTGTGGAATACGACTAGTCCACAATGACTGTACTGTATCAAGTTCTCTGAGATATTGTGTTAAATTTAGATATATTCAACTCTACCTGTCAAGAATATCAAGTGAACATCCGTGGGGTGAATTATTCAGAATGATTCTGAATGATATTCCAGAATGGAAATCGGCAAAGATGACCTGATTATTATTCTAAGGTATCTGTTCCTGCAGGAATAAACTTATACAATGGAACCCTGTTAATTGAATATCCACTTTTCCAATGCAATTTATTCAATTAACAGGCATATTCATTTAAAAGGGATTGTGTCACTTTCCTATATTCTGGAGATAAACTTAGCATTTATTCTATTATATCTTGTTTGACAGAGCTCCATGAGCAAAACACTTTGTTAGCCGGAGAAAAGCTCACAAATAAAAATAAAAAATAAAAATGAAATCCTCCCTCCCTCATTGATTTGAAAAAAAATTGCCTGAGAATCCGTTGATTTTTTTTTTGGCCTTAAACTGAGAAATTAATAGTTAGTATTAAGGCGATTTCGTAGTATACTTGAAGCTTGAGAAAACTTATAATTTCCTTATGAAGTTTATATTTAATTAAAAGGGATGTTTTTTGACAGCCAATGTCCAGTCAAGAGGTAAGATTTTTTCGAAAAGTATTATAAATAGCCTGATGCCAAAAAATGTGTGTCTCACAGTGACATTTTGTCAACAGGACCCAGTTAACCCTTTACCCAACGAATCGTCCGCATCCGCCCGCGTAATATGCAAATTCAGCAGCTGAAAAAATATTTTTCAAAAAATTTCAGCAAAACCATATCATGTGACCCCTCTTTGGAACGAGCTCGTTCCAAAGAGGGGTTACATCATATGGTGTTGTGGAAATTTTTGAAAAAATTTTAAAAATGATATTTAAAATAATAAATTTTGATATTGTCTGCATTGGGTAAAGGGTTAAATAGAGTACACCATTTATGTTTTCAGAATGAAGATGATTCAAAGAAGAGAAGACAGTCAACAGACCATCCACCAGATGGTGGAAAAAGTAAAAAAAGAAAAACAAGGGCAGATGATTGATATTAGGAGAATGGATCAGGACATATAAATGGCATTAATATTTGCTTTGTCATGTCTGTAACCATCTATTTTTGAAAGCAAGGCAGACAGAAGAGGGACAGGCATTCTCAATGGAAAAATGCATCTACCACATAGCAAAAACCAAGCCTGACATGATTTCTAAAATGATGTTTGAGACTGGTATTATCATTTAAGAAAAGCAGACCCTTTTTTTTAAAATGTTTATACTGCAGTTATTACTACTGAAGATATACCAGAACAGTATTTAGTCTCCAATAACTCCGAGTTAAAACATGTGAACTCTAGAGGGGCTTTTTTGATTTATTATCATTTGCCAGAAAGCTTTCTTACAGAGAACTTTCCACGATATGATAATAATTGATTATTGTCAGATCCATTTATACAATTAACATGCATACAGGGATTCTTTGGGGTATCTACAGGGGCGGTTTATGGGACCCTTTCCCAATGAGATTTGGGATAGATTTTTCCCAATGCTTAACCCCCACATTTCTCAATCTTAGTTCCCATTCAAACAAAAATTTAATGCACAACTGGTGTCCTGAACTGAGTAGTCATAAGGCCTCAGAAAACCATTTGTGTCCATTGGTTTTCTGAGGCCTTATGACCACGCAGATCAGAACATCAGTTATACATTAATTTAAATTGCTTGTCTAACAAAGGCTCTTAATTCAAAGGCAAATGACAAGTTCTTCTTTAACCCTTTGAACCCAGAGGCCGCTTTTCGGGCCCAGTAACATGATACTTCATAATTTCATTAAGTAGGTTGACTTTTGAGTGAAGGTGTGATGTAGACCAATCAATATTTTCAACGTGCAGCCCCAAGGCTGCACGTTGAAAATATCAATTGGCCTACCCCAAATAAAGAATATGGACTTTTCCCATTGCTGACATTGAACTGATATGGAAGATACCACTAGGTTTCAAAGGGTTAATGGTATAAGAAATTTAATAGAGACTACAGAGACTGTGCAAACATGATTCCATGTGACTGTTTGTTATAAAACTTGCTTGCAGTATACATTCAGTTGCTTGGGTATCAGTCTTAATGTTCTATGCTCAATTCAAATGTAAAATTTCTTTAATATTTAAACAGCTGCTTTTAATATGGCTGTTAGAGTGTAATGGCGAAGACTGTAGATCGGAAAGACCAGAGGTCGAATATTAACTCTTTCAGCCCAGAATGCATATTTTTTTGTGTAAAGCAAAAGTTGGCAATTCCTGAGTATAAACAACACAATAAACTCTCTGTTAATTTAATGTTACAGGCCAGTAGAATAAAAGTATTACTGTACCTCCCAATACAAGATAGATTTGCCCATTTCACTGTATACAGTGGTGTACAAGATGAAACCATCAGGGTGGCATGGTAGAAAAAGTGAAGGATACTTTGTTCATTTGCAGGTTTTCAATGCTGCCATTGCTTGTGAGAAAGGATATGTTGGTTGGAAAGGTTACTATTTTCAAATGCACGGAATTTGTTATCCCCATTTAAATAAATGTGATCTGGGTTGTAATGAGGATGTTATCTTTAATAAAAAAAATGTACTGACAAACTGTTTTTGTATGTTTCAATCAGGGGGGAGCCACTAAAAATTTGCAAGACGTGACGTCCTATTTTTTATTCGGCCCCATTTTATACCCACCCACCATGACATGCAAATTTTCTACTACCGTTCTCAGACACCCACCCCCAACTCTCCCATTAAAATCCAAAATAAACTTATAAACTTAGTAGGCACAGCTGTCTTTAGGGGGTTTTCATAATGTTCTTAAACTGGTACCACCAATTTAAACCTCTGTGGGCTGCTGTGGGCCCCAATCTACAAATGACAAGCTGTTCATTTTCAGGCTTGGCCAGAGCAGGTGTACATGTACAGGAACAAATTTTCATATGAATTGTTCTGTCAGTACTCTTAGGTGTTTGCTACTTTCCTCTTCTATCCATACAAATTCTATTAATAAATAAATAACTTGGGTTCAATTTAGTGCATCAGAGAGAATTTTCCCAAAATATTGTCTGCGCATTTTCTACATTTCGAACAAGACACCCACCTCCTACTAACGTGTGGCATTTTCCCAGATTAAGCCCAATATTCTCACATATAAAGCCTCCTGATGTTGTATTTATATTAAGAGTGTGATGTACAACATCATCTTTAAAGTTTGAAACACAAATGATGGTATATATTAGCTGATATATTGATATATTTTGAAAAAATTGCACAAGTTGGAAATGCACATTTTTGGCGCACTCAAGAGACTCTGATTGGGCGAGAGCTCGTTTGTTTTTTTTTTCAATGTTTACAGCTCTGGTGGCATATGTTACCATCTAATGTCATGAAGTGAAATATTTGAAAAGATGATAACAATGGGAGGAGATTCAAAGTGCATACTACCCATAAAATCATATTTTTCGAGGCCAGTGATTATTCAATGAATGTATACCCACAACCCACTCATAAAAAGGTGGAGGTTACTACATCTCAGTTCAAATCATGAACTTGTTCATGATTTGAACTGAGATGGAGTAACCTTGACCTTTATATAAGTCATTGAATTTTTGTTGTCCAGTAACATTGTGGGGGTACACATGTGAAAAAAATATTTTGTTTCTCAGACACTGCTTGAAAGTGATGTTGGGGAAGCCTGTTTTTTTTATTTGTTTTTTTTCAAATTATTTTTGGACATTTTCCATGGATAGTTTGTCCCCAAATTTTAAACCAAACATAACCAGGAAACAAAAAAAAAAAAACATACCGCTGCGGTAATATCTGCTTGAAAGTCCTTGTTTGGATTTCCAAAAAATTTCATCGCTTCAAATTCCATTTGTAAAAATTTGTTCAGACCCAATACATATTGTTTACTATTGTCACCTTCACAAATGAAAAAAATCATCCATGCAAGTAAACAATTATTTGCCAGATGCAAGTGGTTACTAAGGCCCCACAAAGTAATCTGTTTCTCAGGCCATTTTTTTTGTAAAATTGCAAGAGGGCAGCCAAATTTATAAATTTTATTAACATTGGGTAACATATCAGACATAAACCATTTAATATTTATTTTTTATGCCCACCGAGAACCTCTCAGGGGCATTATGTTTTCACCATGTCCGTCCATCCATCAAAGTGTATCTGGCGGCCATCCGTTAACTTTTGGTTCTGTCAAATAAATAAAGAACTGATTATTTGGTCAAATCATAGTTTTAGGGGTTACTTGTGGATGACCAAACAATGCTTCCTTTCAATTTTGGTAGCTATATTGAATTTGGTTTCCGTCCAATAACCAATGACATATTGAAAGTCAGGGTAAGCTATTCTGATCACTTTTCGTCTGTTGTGAAGGTGGTGTTTGGGCCTTTTTCTCCCAAACCACTGGCCACATTTTAATGAAATTTCACATGAGTGGTGGTTATATAGGGGCATTTGGGTTTTTCTTCAAATTGGGTTTCTGCTCATATTGAGGAGGGGGTGGGGCCAAAATACTCCAATTTTTAAAAAATCTTCTCATGAACCAGCAGCCGCAAAGACTTGGTATTTGGTATATACAGCTTCCTTTTGAGGTGTAGACTCAAGTTTGTTCAAGAGAAGTTCGAGGGGCAATATTTGTCGTCGTTACAGGAGGGGCAAGAATTCCCCCCCCCCCCCCCCCCCCTCCAAATTTCTGTTTTCCAAACCAAGAGGCCAATTTGAACCAAATTTGATATGAATTATTAGTGGGTCATAAGTACTTGATTTATGCCAAAAAAAATTCAAAATGCCCTGTGGGAACCCCCAAGAGCTAAAAAATAGAAATATTTTCAAACGCCAATATTTCCCAAACCACACAGAACAGAGAGCTGTTATTTGGTGTGAAGCTTCTTTAGGACCAGTAGAATGGAATGGTAAAAAAAAATTGCCTTTGCGGCATCGAAAAAATGCTGAGTCAGCATATTTGCAAAAAAATTTTAAAATCTTTTCTCCAAAACCAATGGTCAGAATCTTTTGATATTTGCTTTACCACTTCCATATGGGGGTCAGATACAAGTGTGTTAAAATGAAGCCCATTGGTTCATATTTGGGCTCAATATTGGAGCCCAAATTTTTAACTTTGGGCAATATGGGGAATATTCTTTAAAAATCTTCTTCTTCAGAACCACTAGTCAGAATCTTTTAATGTTTGGTATACATCATTGTTATGAGGGTCAGATTCAAGATTGTTCAAACCAAGTCCATAGGTTAATACTTGGGCTTCCTGTGGAAGCCCAAATTTTAACTTAGTGCATAGTGCAATGTGGGGTATAATTTTTAAAAATCTTCTTCTTCAGGTCCACCAGTCAGAATGCTTTCATATTTGGTATGAAACATCTCTTGGGAGGTCAGATTCAAGTTTGTTCAAATCGGGTCCCTTGGTTTATATTTAGGTTCACTTTGGAAGCCCAAATTGCAACTTAGTGCAATATGAGGAAATTTCCTTAAAAATCTTCTTCAGATCCACCACTTGGAATGCCTTCTAAATTTGGTATACAACATCTCTTGGGGGGTCAGATTCAAGTTTGTTCAAGTCGAGTGCCTGGGTTAATATTTGGGCTCCATATGGGAACCTGAAATTTAACTTTTCTTCAAAAATATCTTCAGATTCACCTGTCAGAATGCTTTCATAGGGGGGGGGGGGGGGGGGGGGTGGGGACAGAGGAGTCAGATTCAAGTTTGTTCAAATTGTGTCCATAGGTTAATATTTGGCCTTGCTATAGTAGCCTAAATTTTAACTTAGTGCAATATGAGGAAATTTCTTTAAAAATCTTGTTCAGATCCACTCATCAGAATGCTTTCATATTTGGTATACAACATCTCTAATGGAGTCAAATTCAATTTTGTTCAAATTGGTTCCCTGGATTAATATTTGGGCTCCCAATGGTAGCCCGAATTTTAACTTAGGACAATATGAGGAAATTTCTTTAAAAATCTTCTTCAGATCCACCAGTCAGAATGTCTTCATATTTGGTATACAACATCTCTGAGGGGGTCAGATTCAAGTTTGTTCAAATTGGGTCCATAGGTTAACATTTGGGCTCTCTATGGTAGCCCAAATTTTTACTTAGTGCAATATGAAGAAATTTCTTTACAATTTTGCTTCTTCATATCCAACATTGCAATATGAAGAAATTTTTTTACTATTTTTCTTCTTCATATCCAACAGTCAGAATTTGGTATACAACATCTCTAGGGAGATCTGATTTAACTTTGTTCAAATTGAGAGCCTGGATTAATATTTGGGCTCCCAATGGGAGCCGGAATTGGCCATGTAGCTGAAGAGTTAGAAATTTTGTATTCAGTACCCTCTAGAGGTGTGTAACTAAGATTAATACACATAGGTTGTATCAAGGGGCTTCATAGGGGAGCACCACATTTTACATTATGATCAACTGAAGAAAAGGCATGATGCTCGGACAATTTTTGTCACTCCTGAGGGTCTCAAGGATTGACAATTTATCCTATAGAGACGGATTGCTTAATGTAGACTCATTCTTGTTTTGCTACCCTGTCCTAATTGCTTTCCACCCCCTTGAGTTTTCTACTCAAGTATGCAGCACATTTGACTTTTCTGCCCATTATGGTCTTATTAGCTCACCTGACTGAAAGTGAGGGTGAGCTATTCCGATCACTTTTCGTCCATCGTGTGTCGTGAAGGTGGTGTTTGGGTCTTTTTCTCCCAAACCACTGGCCACATTTTAATGAAATTTCACATGAGTAGTGGTTGTATAAGGGCATTTGGGTTTTTCTTCAAATTGGGTTTCTGCTCATATTGAGGAGGGGTGGGGCCAAAATGCCCCAATTTTAAAAAAAATCTTCTCATGAACCAGCGGTAGCAGAGATTTGATATGTGGTATACAGCAGACTCAAATTTGTTCAAGAGAAGTTCGAGTGGCAATATTTGTCATTATGGGAGGGGCAAGACTTTTTGCCCCGCCCAAAATTTCTATTTTCCAAACCGAGAGGCCGATTTTAACCAAATTTGATACCAAGTATTAATGGGTCCTAAGTACTTGATTTATGCCAAATAAAATTTTCAAAATGCCCTGTGGGAACCACAGGAGCTGAAAATAGAAAAACTTTTAAATGCCCATATCTCCAAAACTACAGGGCACTGAGAATTCTTATTTGGTGTGAAGCTTCCTTAGGACCAACAGAATGGAAAGGTCCAAAAAAATTGCTATTGGTTTTATCATGGGGTACTTTTTCGTGACTTTGAAAAAATGCTGAGTCAGTATTTTTTAAAACTGTGGGTAATGGGGAAAACATTTAAGACTCTTCTTCTCCCAAATCACTGCTCTAAAAGCTTTCAAATTTCACATATAACATCTTTGGAAGATTGTTTCACATGTTGGTGGAAATCAAATCCTTGGGTCCATATTTGGACTCTCTATGGGAACCCAAATGTTTAAATTGGTTCAATATGAGGAATTTTCTTTAAAAATCTTCCTTCTTCAGATCCAGCAGTCGGAATATTTTGATATCTGGTATACAGTATCATTAGTGAGGTGTGATTCAAGTTTGTTCAAGCCAAGTCTCTGAGTTGATATTTGGGCTCCCCGTGGGAGACCGAATTGTAACTTAGTTCAATATGAGGAACATTCTTTAAAAATGTTCTTCTTCATATCCACTGGTAAGAATCTTTTGATATTTGGTATACTGTATCATTAGGGAGGTGAGATTCAAATTTAAAGTTGCGCTTGGCCGACTGAGGCCAAACTTGGTATGTGGGTTAGACAAGATGAGAGGAAAAAACGTATTTATTTTGGGATCATTGTGCGAAAGGGCAAGGTCACAGTGACCTTCAACTTTAATTTCTATCGGTGTTGATTTCTGTTCTGTAATTACATGCCACATTGCTGACAGAAGCCAAACTTGGCATGTGGGTTAGGCATGATAAGAGGAAGAACCCTATTCATTTTGGGCTCATTGTGCCAAATGTCAAGGTCACAGACCTTGAACTTGAATTTTTATCAGTGTTGGTTTCTGCTCTGCAATTAAAGTTTTGCTGGGCCAACTGGAACCCAACTTCCATGAGGCTTAGGCATTATGAGAGGAAGAACCCTTTTCATTTTGAGGTCATTGTACCGAAGGTCAAGGTCACAGTGACCTTGTACTTGAACATTTACCTGAGTTGGCTTCTCAAATTGAAATTTTGCTTGCTCGATTGATACTTAACTTGGCTTATGGGTTGAGCATGATGAAAGGAAGAACCTTATTTATTCTGGGTTTTTTTGTGTTAAAGAAAAAGATCGCGGTGACCTTGAATTTTAACTTTTCTCGGTCAGAGTTGGTTTCCGCTCTGTAATTAAAATGTTGTTTGCCTGATTGAAACCAAACTTGGCATGTGGATCGGGCATAATGAGAGGAAGAAACCTATGTATATTTTTATACTGTACCAATGACCCAGACTTAGCTGGTGCTAACTCCACAAAAACCAGGGCCAAACACAAATTTTGCCCCCCAATCCCCAAAATTTGCATCCAAAACAAAAAGAAATAATGTCCTAAAGGACCTCCATAATACGACTCTACTGCGCATGCGCAGTGACGCAGTCGTCCCGAAATTGGCGCCAAATATCATTCTCTGTTTGGCCCTTCATCAGTCAACATCTCACTGATCTTTGTGCTTGTAAATCTCAGTTTAAAGGATGCCAGACACGTAATTCTTGGAGAAAATGTGATTCTAAGGAGGATAGAAGGAGGAGAGGAAAAAAGAAGTGGCAAAAAATAATCGGCTGTACTTAAAATTTTTTGTTAAAATTATGTTAAGTTGCCTATTTTCGAGGCAAACGCCTCTTGTTGTCATTCTTGCTAATTGTTGCACTGCTTATTCAGTGTTTCCTCTCCCCTAACCTTCTAAAGTCCCCCCTTGCAATTCTCCCATGCTTTTGGCATATTTTTGAGAAGTTTCATTTCTAAAATTTCCCTGGGAGAGTTGCTTGGTTACAGAATGTTTTCTGTTATTTTCCCCATAGTTACGTTTTCACCCATGGGTGTATAACGTTTGTGTTCTGCATCTTCCATCTGATGTTCTGCAGATTCTCCCCTGGGAGTCTCTGTTTTGCATCAGATAGAGTGTAATTGAGGACTGATTCCGGGCCAGTTTTTTCAGTGCCTGGAGTCATGTTTTCTTCTGTGTTTACACTGTTTGTTTTCATTGGCAACAGCCTTTTTTGAGGGGGGCTGTTTGTCTTTGAGGTAGTTTATCTCATTATAAGATACATTTATATTATCCGAAAGTGTCTCATTAATTATTTTATATAATTTTAAAATTTTTGACCACACTTTGCCATCGGATCCATCGGGGCTCAACGTTACTTTTCAGCAACTTGGGCTTCTCTGAAAAAATATTTTTTCAAAATTATTTTGTTTTGCAATTGTTTTTTCATTTATTAATGGATCATGTTATTATGTATCTTTGTGTCAGGGGTTTTTGCGAGTAACTAGGACTTATTGTTGTTCCTTCACAATGAAAGGAACTTGTTCAAATTGTAATAGGAAGAAATCTTCCTCTGACTTTCATGATTATTGCATAAATTGTAGTCAGTGTTCTCGCATTAATCCCTGTCCTGTATGTGAACATTGGGATGAGAAACATTGGAAACGTGTGTCACGATATGTTGTTTCTGGAGAAAGAGCGATGCCGGCTCTTTCTCCACAAGGTCACTCTACTCTCTCAGTTTCTATTTCAGAGGAACCAGAACAGGGTGATGTTTCCATGTTATCCTCTTCAAGTGTGCGTCCGTCGTCACAATTAAATACAGAGCTAGCGGCAAAAGTGCTCATGGAGATTAGACAAATGTCGTCCGCTAGCTCGCCCGGTGTAGCGTCCATTCACCGAATGGTTCGGCAGCCGGGTTCGTCCGATGCGGTCCAAGAGGAAATTTTGGGTGATGCGAGCACTATAAAAATAATAGATGCACACCCAGTGACGGCGGATAGTGAACGAGAACGGAGGAAGCCTTTTAGTCCGGTTCCTAGCTCGTCCAGGTCCAGCCGGGCCGCGAGCGAGAGAGGCCCCTCTCTCGTACAACAACATCTGGGACCAGATGTTGTGGTACAAAATGTGTCTTTAGCGGAGCATACGTCCGTCGCTCGGGACGCTCCGTTGTATAAGCAGTCCGCAGAGACTGTTAAGGCTTCCTCTTCTCGCCGGCGCACACGACCGCACCTTGGCTGCGTGACCTCCGATATCTTGCCAGCTTCGCCGAGGAAGGATTATTCGGCGACCAGGTCACACCATCCGGCAGCCAGGGACTCGAGACCGATGGACTCCGGACGTTCGCATAGGAAAAGTATGCGGGAGCCATCCGATGCGGAGCTGCCCTCGGCAAAGCAGCGAAAGACCGCTCCTCCGCAGGTCTCGACGTCGGACATTCTAGTGCAGATAGCACAGCTTATCGCAGCATCCCAGCAGCCGACAGAAACGGTGTCGGATCGAGAATTATCCGACGGCGCTGGGTCGGTACGCTCCGCCGAAGCATCGGGGGCGGACGACCGGGAACATCGGGAGGTCCGACCGGATGGTGAAAGGGATACGGATGAATTGGAGCTATCCCTTTCGGAACAACACAAAGCTGCCGTAGACTTCATCCGGCACTTTCTTCCTCAAGTTGTTCCGTCGGGCCAGACTGCTGCGCTTCCGGACAGGAGAATTATAGCGTCATTGGACTCTGATTTTTTCGAGCGGTTCAGGGACATCGCTCCCGAGTTTCCGTCGCAGTCCAATAATGTTGCAAGAACATTTGAATTATTGAACGACGCTATTTTTAAACTTGCTTCCAGGACAGGGAAAGCAGGCTTCTTGTCCGCAAATACTCTCAACCTGCCTTTCATTAATGCAAGGAATAAATTCGACACGGCAGGTCAGGGTATACCGAGAGTTCCTCTGCGTATGGACGACGAGGCGGAAGACTTAGAGCTATCATTACCGTCGTCAGCTTCTATTCCAACCGCAGTGTTGGAAACAGCTATTGCGTCTAACAGAGCCAATTTAGATGCCTTATCTTACGCAGATCACCTTACGAAGGCGTTATCACTGCGTCTTCAAGGGGAAGAGTTTCAGGATATACAATCCTCCTTAAGACTTCTTTCAAGGGCAGTAGCTTATTCCACGTGTAACTCCGCCCTTTCAGTGGCTAATCTGGAGTTGGTTAGACGTGACGCAGCCCTGTCTACATCCACACTAGTGGATTCTAAGGTGAAGAACTCTCTTAGAGTCGCTTCGGTCTCAGGAGATCTTCTCTTTGACGGCAAGCTTTCCGCTATTTATGATAATATTAAAAAGAAAGCTAGTGATTCTCTGTTGTTTAGATCCGCTCCTAAAAGGTCGGATTCAGCAGACACGAATAAGGCGGGCACTTCTGGGTCTTATCCGCCCAAGAGAGGTTCCTATAGAGGTTCCGGTGCGTCCTCTAGCTCTTATTCGAGAGACCGTCAGGATAGCGACTCTCGTTCGGGACGTCCTTCAGGCCGGGACAATCGGTCGGACGCCCCGAGGTCGACGAGGCGAGGTGCGGGTCGTGGAAGACGTGGTTTCTCCTACCGCAGGCCTCGCAGATCCAGGAGGTGATGGCTCAAACCTCTATCGCGTTCCGGTTGGCGGAAGGTTGTCGAGTTTTTCTCAAGAGTGGGCGTCGATTACGGACGACCCTTGGGTGAGAGGAGTGACTTCGGAAGGTCTAAAGATATCCTTCAAACGAAAGCCTCCATTAACTCGAAGTCCAAAGTGGACTCATCTTCCGTCAAACCCTCAGAAAAGAGACGCTCTGCTATCAGAGGTGCAGTCTCTTTTAATGAAGAACGCGGTAGAGGTCGTAGAAAACCAGGAATCGCTGGGATTCTACAGCCATCTGTTTCTGGTTCCGAAACCAGACGGCTCGTTCCGTCCAGTAATAGATTTGAGCTGGATAAACAAGCTGATCATCGCTCCGAAGTTTTATATGGAGACGATTCGATCGGTCAGAGCGAGTATTCGGGTGAACGATTATGCAACGAGCATAGATCTCAAAGATGCGTACTTTCACGTCATGGTACATCCGACATTCCGAAAGTATCTACGCTTCGCAGTCCTAGGAGTGGTGTATCAGTTCCGGGCCATGTGCTTCGGATTGAATCTAGCACCCTGGGCTTTCACTCGAGTAATGAACTCGGTAATGATTTACTTCCGAGCTCATTCGTCTGCGGTAACGTCGGCCTACCTGGACGACATTCTTCAGAGGTACGGCAACGAGTTAACGCTTCAGAACGATGTTCAGAATCTTCTTCTATTGCTCCGACGTCTCGGTTTCATAGTAAACGAGGAGAAGTCGGATCTGGTGCCGTCCAAGTCATTCACTCATCTGGGAATGAGCTTCGAGACGCACAACAATCTCGTTCGTCTGCCGTTAACCAGAGCGAAATTAGTCAGTTGTTACGCTCGCTATTGTCTAAATACAGACAAAGTCACAGCGAGAGAATTTATGAGACTGATAGGTCTGTGCGGAGCCGCTGCGGATCTCATTCCGATGGGACGGCTACGCACACGGCCTCTTCAAATTTTCTTGACTCAGAATTGGAGTGTGAAAATTCATTCGCTCGATGTAGACGTTCTCTTGTCAGATCAAGTGAAACAAGAGATTCAGACTTGGGCAAACATTCAGTGGTTAACTCAAGGAGTTCCGCTGCAGTTGCCGGATCCGAGTTTTACCATTATGACGGATGCCAGTCAAACAGGTTGGGGTGCATCATTAATCCCAACGGATTCGAGATGCCAGGGTCTTTGGGATCCGCAATTCCTGGGCAAGCACATAAACATCAAGGAAATGATGTCAATTTGGCTTGCGTTACGTCACTGGATGGACATTATTCACGATGCTCATGTCCAAATCCTATCCGACAATACGACAGTAGTGGCGTATATACGGAATCAGGGAGGCACTCATTCAGTTCCGTTGTTCAATCTAACGGAAAGAATCCTTCTGTTTGCGTTGGAACATCACGTTCTTCTTTCGGTCCGTCACATACCGGGTCGTCTGAATGTGCTAGCAGACTCCCTTTCTCGAAAGGGTCGCTTGTTGCCATCGGAGTGGACTCTCAACAAACAAGTATTCAATCAGATTTGCTACCAATGGGAACGGCCAATGATAGACTTATTTGCGACACATCTCAACAATCAGTTGCAAACGTATGTGTCCCCGTGTCCGGATCCAAGAGCTTTTGCTGTAGACGCTCTATCGATCCCTTGGGACGGAATGATAGGATATGCGTATCCTCCAGCGCCGTTAATTCAACAAGTATTGCTAAAGATAAAACAATCTCAATGCAAGATTCTGTTGGTAGCATCTCTGTCGCCACAGAGACCGTGGATAAATCTACTCAGGTGTCTGTTGTGGGACCTACCGCGGAAGCTCCCTCCACGAGAGGATCTTCTTTGGCAGGGGAAGTCGCGCCAACTGCATCACAACCCGCAAGGTCTCAACCTTCACGTTTTTCCGTTGTGCGGTCCTTCTTGCATGGCAAGCACTTTACAGGACGAGCAGTGGACGCGATTTCTAACTGTAGGAGGACCTCCTCTTCGCTAAACTATGCGGCTAAGTGGAAGGTTTTCCGTCGTTGGTGTAGGGATCATTCTGTTGATATATTTGATCCCTCTATACCAGACATTGCCAACTTTCTAGTATACTTGTTTGACGAAATCAAACTGCAACCGGTTACTATAAAGGGTTATAGATCTATGTTATCTGATACCTATGCACATCATGATAGTTTACAAATTGGATCTAATGTCTCTTTATCGAAATTGGTTAGAAACTTTTCGATAAATAGACCCAGAACTCTTAGATTAATTCCTAAGTGGAATTTAGCTTGGGTTCTCCTTAAATTGAAGGAAAAGCCATTTGAACCTCTTGGGACAGTAGATTTCAAATTCTTATCTTATAAGACAGCTTTTCTCTTAGCTTTCTCTTCTGCCAGAAGAGTCAGTGAGCTTCATGCACTATCGGTGGATGATTCTCATTATCGTAGTGTTGGGAACACTATCACCTTCACTACTAACGTCGGTTTTTTAGCTAAGAATCAGGCTCCTAATAAATATCCGGAACCTATTGTTATTAAGGCTCTTCCGTCTTCAGACGGGCGTAGGCCTTTACTCTGTCCTGTTAGAGCACTACGTATCTATAAACAGAGATCTCAGTTCATCAGAAAGGGACGGAAACGTTTCTTTCTGTCTTTGATGCCTAATAGAAAGGACATTTCAGTCCATTCTATTGCTAGATGGATTCAGTTAACTATCCGTACTGCGTATGAAGATTTATCTTCTTCTCAGCAGTCTGTGCTTAAGATTTCTGCTCATGAAGTAAGAGCTCTTTCTACTTCCTGGGCTTATGCTAATAGTGTTGCTATTACAGATTTAATGAAGGCTGCTTATTGGTCTCAGCCATCCACATTTACTAATTTTTATCTCAGAAATATTGAGTCCATTTCTGGAGACCTGCATTGTTTAGGTCCGTTATCTGTTGCTCAGAATGTCGTCCACTAAACAGTTGCAACTATAGTTATGCAGGCTTTCTGTTCCGGCAGTGACTCCGTCCGGCTGCCCTCTTCGCTCTGGGCTATTTGACCCAGGGCAAGGGGAAGGGGGGGGGGCGGGTGTTCCCTTAGGTCACCTGCTTTATAGTGAAAAGCAAGGGAATGCCTCCTCCAAGACAGTATTTCTGAGTCGCTTCCGGGATGGTTTTAAAGTGTAATATTAATGTTTAATTTCATTCATGTCTTATTTTTAAAGTGTAGCTCGGTGTGAAGCATTTGTATATGTCAAGTGTCAAACGGGCTTTAATATACAATACTCGGACACTTTTAAATGATTATAAAGAGTCTCAATTCTCTGGACTACTTTATTTATTGGCTTGTTTTAATAATAATTAGTATAAAGGTTATACTGGATATTAATAGAGAACATGAATGTTATTGTGCTCAATTATTAAGGGTAGTGTATCTTTCTAATTTAAATATTAAATAAGAAAGATACATGTAAAGCCTAATACTCCTTTTCTCCTTAAGGGGTTATCTCTTTATTTTATAATTGAGCTTATTGGATTTTCCTCTATGTCCTAGGCCCTCCAGCCTGTTTACTATTCAGCTAAGTCTGGGTCATTGGTACAGTATAAAAATGTTAAAAAATTTATAGTAATTTATATATTTTTTATACTTACCAATGACCCAGACGGGGATGGCCCTCCCTGAGTTGGGAACTCTTGCCTCCCCGCTGAGTACATAGCGCTGACCAGGCACTGCCAGTAAGAATGATATTTGGCGCCAATTTCGGGACGACTGCGTCACTGCGCATGCGCAGTAGAGTCGTATTATGGAGGTCCTTTAGGACATTATTTCTTTTTGTTTTGGATGCAAATTTTGGGGATTGGGGGGCAAAATTTGTGTTTGGCCCTGGTTTTTGTGGAGTTAGCACCAGCTAAGTCTGGGTCATTGGTAAGTATAAAAAATATATAAATTACTATAAATTTTTTAACTTTTTAGGGCATTATGCCAAAGGTCAAGGTCACTGTGACCTTGAAATTAAAATTTTAGCAGTCGGAGCTGGTTTTCGGCTCTCTTAATTATTAAAAATATACATTCACGATCGAAACCCAACTTGGCATGTGGGTTGAGCATGTTGAGAGGAAGAGCCCTACATACTTTTAGGTCATTGTACCAAAGGTCAGGGTCACAGTAACCTAGAACTTAAAATCTTATCTGTCCCAATCGAAACCAAACTTGACATTTCATTAAATACAGTTGATCTTACCTATATTATTTTAATAAATAATACCAACAGTTGATGTGTTAATTTAATGTAATATATTACCAAGGTTACAGTATCAGGGTAATTTTTCAGGGGTATTTGCCAACCCTAGGCAGTTACCTCTAGTTATTTTTTTAATAATGCATTGTTGGTGTCGAGAGGAAGCTTCCTTTCAATTTTGGACCAGTCATTTGAACCAAGATGGCCACCAGTGGCCATCTTGAATTTGGTTTGTATCCAATAACTAATCAATACTGACTCTAATCAAGTTCATTTTTTGGTTATGCATTCTTGGTGTCTAAAGGAAGCTTCCTTTTGATTTTGGATCAGCTAGCCAATTCAATATGACCACCATTGCTGCCACATTGAATTTGGTCTCCGTCCAATAACTAATGAATGCGGACTCAAATCATTTTTATTTTTAGCTCAACTTTGGCGAAGCCAAATTTGAGCTTTTGTCATGGCCCGTCGTCCGTCTGTCCGTATGTCAACAATTGGATACGGCTCGGGCTAGAGGCCGTATTTATGAACCGATCTTTACGAAACTTCTTGGGTACTTTTGTCATGACCGTGGGACGAGAACGAGTGTTTTTGGGTGCGGTCCAAAATTCAAGATGGCTGCCAGCCGCCATTTTGTACTGATGATGCAGAAATCTGTTTTTTGTACAGAACTTCCATATGAAAGCTCTGATTTGAATAATTTTTTGTATGAATGTTTAGTACCATGGGATACATCACATACAATACAGGTTTTTTTCTCGTGCGTAAATTGTGCAAATTAGACTAATTTTGATGTTTTTTGGTGTTACTTTCAGCACTGTAAGTGCAAATGCCAATACGGCTCGGGCTAGAGACCGCATTTATGAACCGATCAGTACGAAACTTCTTGGGTACCTTTGGTATCACTGTGGGACGAGAACGAGTGTTTTGGGGTCCGGTCCGAAATTCAAGATGGCCAATGGCAGCCATTTTGTACAAAATTAGGTGCAATCAGATTTTTGCACAGAACTTCCATATGAAAGCGCTGATTTGAATAATTTTTTGTGTGAATGTTTAGTACCATGGGATACATCACATATAATACGGGTTTTTTTCTCGTGCAGAAATTATGCAAATTAGATGAACTTTGATTTTTTCAGTGCGACTTACACACAATAAGTTCACATGTCAATACGGCTCAGACTAGAGTCTGTATTTATGAACTGATCTTCACGAAATGTCTTGGGGACCTTTGTTATCACCTCGGGATGAGAACGAGTGTTTCTGGGTGTGGTCTAAAATTCAAGATGGCTGCCAGTGGCCATTTTGTACCGAAATTAGGTCTAATCAGTTTTTTTGTACACAACTTCTATACAGCTCAGACTAGAGGCCATATTTATGAACCAATCTTTACGAAACTTCGTGGGTACCTTTGTTATCACCGTGGGATGAGAGCGAGTGTTTTTGGGTGTGGTCCAGAATTCAAGATGGCCACCAGCAGCCATTTTGTACCAAAATTAGTGCAATCAGTCTTTTGTACAGAACTTCTGTATGAAAGTTCTGATTTGAATAAATTTTTGTATGAATGTTTAGTAACATGGAATACATCACATATTGTAAAGGGTTTTTTTTCGTGCAGAAATTATGCAAATTAGATGAACTTTGATTTATTCAGTGCAACTTACACAATGTAAGCACACATGTCAATACGGCTCAGGGTAGAGGCTGTGTTTATGAACCGATCTTCACAAAACTTCTTGGGTACCTTTGTTATCACCTTTGGACGAGAATGAGTGTTTCTGGGTATGGTCCAAATTCAAGATGGCTGCCAGTGGCCATTTTGTACCGAACATAGGTCCAATCAGTTTTTTGTCACATGTTCTATACAGCTCGTATTTGTGAACTGATCTTCACAAAACTTCTTGGGTACCTTTGTTTTCACCTTGGGACAGGAACGAGTGTGTTTTGGGGTGCTTTTGTTATCACTGCTATGAGAACAAATATTTTGGGGTTCAGTCAGACCCACTCTGGGACTCAAAGATTTCTTTTCTAGTTTAGCATCTGACTGTCACCCACCTTTACAATACTTTACCTATACATTTGTTACAGGCAACGGTCAGTATTTATGTACAGACCGTTACAATACTTTATATGTACCTTTGTTATCAGGTCATTACCTAGATGTTTGTCATTGCTGTGTCACATACTATACATGTACATGTCTTTGTCTTGACAAGTTGAGCTACAGTGTCATTGACACTTTCATTAGTCGAGTTGTGACGAAGTCAAACTCGACTTATAGTTTGATGAATGGCGGTTGGGTGGGCGTGCGGGCGTAAACAAATGGTTTCCGGATGATAACTTGATAATGGTTCGACCCACGTTCATGAAACTTCATAGATAGGTTGGCCTCGGTGAGAGGAAGAACCCTATTTATTTTGGACCCGCTAGGTCAAAATCACAGGTCACAGTGACCTTGAACATAGTAAATCCTAAACAATTGTTTCCAGATGATAACTTGACTATGGTTCAACCCACATTTATGAAACTTCATATGTAGGGTGGCCTTCTTGAGAGGAAGAACCCTATTTATTTTGGACTTGCTAGGTGAAAGGTCAAGGCCACAGTGGCCTTCAACATAGTAAATCTGTAAACAATTGGTTTCCGGACGATAACTTGATAATGGTTTGACCAACGTTCCATGAAACTTCATATGCAGGTTGGCATCAGTGAGAGGAAGAACCCTATTTATTTTGGACCCGCTAGGTCAAAATCACAGGTCACAGTGACCTTGAATATAGTAAATCCTAAACAATTGTTTCCAGATGATAACTTGACTATGGTTCAACCCACATTTATGAAACTTCATATGTAGGGTGGCCTTCTTGAGAGGAAGAACCCTATTTCTTTTGGACTCTTATTTTGGACTCGCTGGGTGAAAGGTCAAGGTCACAGTGACCTTCAACATAGTAAATCATAAATGATGATAACTTGATAATGGTTTGACCCACGTTCATGAAACTTCATAGGTAGGTTGGCCTAGGTGACTGGAAGACCCCTATTTATTTTGGACTCGCTAGGTCAAAAATCAAGGTCACAGTGACCATGAACATAATAAATAGTAAACAATTGGTTCCCGGATGATAACTTGATAATGGTTCCACCCACGTTCCTGAAACTTCATAGGTAGATTGGCATTGGTGCAAGAAAGAGCCCTATTTATTTTGGAATCACTAGGTCAAAGGTCAAGGTCACATGGCCCTTCACATAGTAAATTGTAAACAACTGGTTTCCGAACGATAAGTTGATAATGATTAAACCCACTTTTGTGCTGTCACAACTCGACATTGGATCGGTGATCCTATCAGCATTTTTGAATTATGCATTATTGGTGCCAAGAGGAAGCTTCCTTGCAATGTTGGACCAGTTTTTGGATGATCTAGCCAATTCAGTATGGCTGCCATATTGAATTTGGTTTTCTACCATTAACTAATGAATGCTGACTTGAATCATTTTTATTTTTAAATTATGCATTGTTGGTATCTGCAGGAAGCTTCCTTTCAATGTTGGACTAGTCAGCTGAACCAAGATGGTGCACTGGCCATTTCATTATGGTTTTCATGGGGGCCATCTTGAATTTGGTTTCCATCCAATAACTAAGGAATACTGACTTGAATCAATTTCATTTTTTGGTTATGCATTATTGGTGTCTATAGGAAGCTTCCATTCGATTTTAGATCAGATAACCAATGCAATATGGCAGCCATATTGAATTTGGTTTCTGTCCAATAACTAATGAATGCCAACTCAATTCATTTTTATTTTTGAATTATGCATTGTTGGTGTCCAGAGAAAATTTCCTTTCAATGTTGGACCAGTCAGCTGAACCAAGATGGCCACCAGTGGCCAATTCATTATGGCTTCCATGGTGGCCAACTTGAATTTGGTTTCCGTCCAATAACTAATGAATGCTGATTCAAATTTTTTTGTGATGCATTGTTGGTCTGAAGAGGAAGCTTCCTTTTGCTTTTGGTTCTGCCCCTGAGACACTTACCTACCTTTTTATGACACCATCGGGTGCATATGCCATGCCTTGCTCTTGTTTAACTTTGCATTGGTTATAAAAAAAGAGCATGCGGCAGTCAAAGGACCACACAGAAGGGCCTGAGAAACAGATTTTTAACTTTTTTAGGCCTATGAAGACTCTGTTGAACATGTGAATTTTTAAACTGTAGGATTTCCCTTTGTAATGCCCTAAACCTCCAAAGGAGGTTCTGATGGACATATAGTGTGGGACTCCTTCATGGGGGTGCGGTGGCTCAGTAGGTAGAGGTGCAGGCTGCAAGCCGAGAGGTCCTCGGTTCGAATCCCACCTGCGGCAACCGCATTGTGTCCCTGGGCAAGACACTTCACCCTCATAGCCCACTTCGGGGCACAGTGGCATTGTGTACTAAGGCGTACTGCACATCGATGGTGCACTTGTCTTCAACCAATGCTAACCCTGCTTGTGTTAATATGTTGGGGAGCTGACAGTTGCTCACCATTGCTTGGTGGTTCTCTCTGGGTTCCTCCACCTGTAAAACTGTTGTGGTCATGATTAGCCATTGTGCAGAAATATGTGACACCAATAAATAAATAAATGCAGCCTTAATATGCATCAGTTGAAGCCTGGCTCAGTATGCAGGCTGCAAGCCGCGGTTCGAACCCCACCTGCGGCAACGTTTTGTCCTTGGGCAAGACACTTAATCCCAATTTCCATGTGGGGGCACAGTGGCATTTTGTACTAAAGCATGCTGCACATTGATGGTGCACTTGACTTCAACCAGTGCTAACCCTGCTTGTGCAGAGTTAGTACATTGGGGAGTCTGACAGTTGCTTGCCATTGCTCTGTGGTTCTCTCCAGATTCCTCCACCCATAAAACTGTCCAACACGAGGTGACCCTGGCTGTCGTAAATGTTGTTAAACCCCAATATATAAATAAATGAAGCCTTCATATATATCAGTATCAACACTTTTGGGGTAAAGCACAGTGGCTTCTAGCAATGAAAGTGTCAATGACACTGTAGCTTAACTTGTGTGTTGTGTTTGATGAAAAGGATAATGTTCAGTGTTTATGAAATAAGACAAGAATTGTGATAATTGGGAATATGTTCATTTCTGTTCCCTGTATGCTATGTTTATGATAAAAATAATATGAGGTGTACACTGTACTAAAGAGCTGAGGGGTGGGTTAATTTGACCTCACAGTTAATGTATGTGGCCCTCACAGTTAACGTATATCAACAAAAGTTACCAAGTTACAGTGAAATTATTCCAAAATGAGTCATCCTATCAAGTTACATTAAAATCCCTTCATAAATGTGGCCTGTAGACTGTGCTAAAGGTTTTCGGGCTTCGGGCCCCTGTAGCCATCAGTTTCCCAATTGCATCCAAAGGGGACGTTCTCATCTAGACATTATATGAAGTCAACCTACCAAGTTACAATGAAATCCCTTAATAAATATGACCTGTAGACTGTGCTAAAGGTTTTTGGGCTTTGGGCTCTGGCAGCCATCATGGTTGAATGATCGCAACCAAAAGGGGACATTCTCATCTGGGCATCATCTGGAGTGATCCTTCAAAGGTATAATGAAATCCCTTCATAAATATGACCTGTAGACTGTGCTCAAGGTTTTTGGGCTTTGGGCCCCTGAAGCCGTCACAGTTGACCAATCACGACCAAAAGGGGATGTCATCATCTAGGCATTATATGGAGTCAAACTTACGGGTTACAGTGAAGTCCTTCCATAAATATGACCAATAGACTATGCTAAAGGTTTTGGGGTTTGGGGTTTGGGCAGCCATCAAGGCTGAATGATCACGACCAAAAGGGGACTTTCTCATCTAGACATTATTTAGAGTCATCCTACCAAGGTACAATGAAATCCCTTCATAAATATAACCTGTAGACTGTGCTGAAGATTTTCGGGCTTTGGGCCCCTGTAGCCAACACAGTTGCCTAATGGTGTCTAAAAGGGGCTGTTCTCATCTAGACATTACATGAAGTCAACCTACCAAGTTACAATGAAATCCCTTCATAAATATGATCTGAAGACTGTGCTAAAGGTTTTCGGGCTTTAGGCTTGGGCAGCCATCATGGTTGACCATCATGGTTGAATTATCGCAACCAAAAGGGGACATTATCATCTGGAGTGATCCTACGAAGTTACAATGAAATCCCTTCATAAATATGACCTGTAGACTGTGCTCAAGATTTTCGGGCTTCAGGCACCTGTAGCCATCACAGTTGACTAACCACGACCAAAAGGGGATGTCATCATCTAGGCATTATATGGAGTCAACCTAACAAGTTACAATGAAATCCTTCCATAAATACGACCTACAGACATGCTAAAGGTTTTTGGCTCGGGCAGCCATCAAGGCTGAATGATCGTGACCAAAAGGGCACGTTCTCATCTGGACACTATTTGGAGTCATCCTACCAAGCTACAATGAAATCCCTTCATAATTATGACCTGTAGACTGCTCTAAAGGTTTTCGGGCTTTGGGCCCCTGAAGCCGTCACAGTTGCCCAATTGTGTCCAAAAGGAGACGTTCTCATCTAGTCATTATATGAAGTCAACCTACCAAGTTACAATGAAATCCCTTCATAAATATGACATGTAGACTGTGCTAAAGGTTTTTGGGCTTCTGGTTCGGGCAGCCATCATGGTTGAATGATCGCAACCAAAGGGGACAATCTCATCTGGGTATCATCTGGAGTGATCCTGCGAAGTTACAATGAAATCCCTTCATAAATATGACGTGCAGACTGTGCTCAAGGTTTTCGGGTTTCGGGCACCTGTAGCCATCACAGTTGACCAATCACGACCAAAAGGGGATGTCATCATCTAGGCATTATATGGAGTCAACCTAACAGGTTACAATGAAATCCTTCTATAAATATAACCTTTTGCCTATGCTAAAGGTTTTTGGGCTTGGGCACCCATCAAGGCTGAATGATCGCGATCAAAATGGGACGTTCTCATCTAGACATTATTTGGAGTCATCCTACCAAGTTACAATGAAATCCCCTAATAAATATGACCTGTAGACTGTGCTGAAGGTTTTTGGGCTTCAGGCACCTTTAGCCGTCACAGTTGCCCAATCATGTCCAAAAGGGGACGTTCTCATCTAGACATTATATGAAGTTAACCTACCAAGTTACAATGAAATCCCTTCATAAATATGACCTGTAGACTGTGCTAAAGGTTTTTCAGGCTTCGGGCTCGGGCAGCCATCATGGCTGAATGATCGCAACCATAGGGGACAATCTCATCTGGGCATCATCTGGAGTGATCCTAAGAAGTTACAATGAAATCCCTTCATAAATATGACCTGTAGACTGTGCTCAAGGTTTTCGGGCTTTGGGCACTTGTAGCCATCACAACTGACCAATCACGACCGAAAGGGGATGTCATCATCTAGGCATTATATGGAGTCAACCTAACAGGTTACAACGAAATCCTTCCATAAATATGACCTTTTTCCTATGCTAAAGGTTTTTGGGCTCGGGCACCCATCAAGGCTGCATGATCGCGATCAAAATGGGACGTTCTCATCTAGACATTATTTGGAGTCATCCTACCAAGTTACAATGAAATCCCTTCATAAATATGACCTCTAGACTGTGCTAAAAGTTTTCAGGCTTCGGGCCCCTGTAGCCGTCACAGTTGCCCAATCACGTCCAAAAGGGGACTTTCTCATCTAGACATTGTATGAAGTCAACCCACCAAGTTACAATGAAATTCCTCGATAAATATGACCTGTGACTGTGCTAAAGGTTTTCGGGTTTTGGGCTTGGGCAGTTGTCACGGTTGGCAGATCATGCCCAAATGGGGAAATTCTCATCTAGACATTATAAGGAGTCATCCTACCAAGTTACAATGAAATTCCTCCACATTAAACATGACCTGCAGACTGTGCTAAAAGTTTTTTGGTTTCGGGCTTGGGCAGCCAACACGGTTGATAGATCATGCCCAAAAGGGGACGTTCTCATCTAGGCATTATACAGAGGCATCCTACCAAGTTAAAATGAAATCCCTTCATAAATATGACCTGTAGACTGTGCTAATGGTTTTTGGGTTTTGGGCTCGGGCAGCCATACCGGTTGCCCGATCGTGACCAAAAGGGGACGTTCTCATCTAGACATGACCCCAAACCAGCATATGAAATTTCGTGATGATCTGACAAGAACTGCGGGGTGTAGCCCGTGCTAAAGGAAAATGTGAACAGACGTCACAGACTCACATACTCACAGATTAGGGGGCGCGGTGGCTCAGTTGGTAGAGGTGCAGGCTGCAAGCCGAGAGGTCCTCGGTTCGAATCCCACCTGCGGCAACCGCGTTGTGTCCTTGGGCAAGCCACTTCACCCTGATTGCCTACATGGGGGCACGATGACGCTGTGTACTGAGGCGTACTGCACGTCGATGGTGCGCATGTCTTCAACCAATCTAACCCTGCCTGTGCTGCTGTGCAGAGTTCAGAGTTACGATGTTGGAGAGCTGACAGCTGCTCGTCGTTGCTCGGTGGTTCTCTCCGGGTACTCCGGCTTCCTCCACCCGTAAAACTGTCACGGTCACGATTAGCCATTGTGCATAAGTATGTTACCTTAAACACCAATAAATAAATAAATAAATAAATAAATAAATAAATAAATAAATAAATACTCACAGACTAACAGACTTCCGCACGCGTGATGGCAATAGCTTATCTTGACTATGTCAAGTTAAACTAAAAATTAAAAAGATACAGCTTAAGGTGCTATATAAGTAAAGGAATTTTGTTTATTTTTAAATTCCCACCTCTGATATTCCCTAAATTCAAATTAAATATACACAAATTATACATCAAAATGAAGGTTGGGAAGTATAGAACACATAAAATATATGAAATCAACTCAAAGAGTTGACAGCAGGCACCACTGGTTCCTGGAAGTCGGCTACCGTATTCATACCAGAACTGATAATACAATATTTCTGGAGAACAACTTGTGGCCAAATGTGCTTCACACATCCAAGAACAAAGCTTGGGCATCAAAATCCTTCAAAACACAGTGACAGAGCTGCATGGGGGTAAATTCCAAAGGTGACGACTTTGTTTACATATATTCTTACTTTTGATTTCCTGTCCTCAGAATCTGATGATGAGGATGTAGATTGTTAAATTCTTGCAAATCGGCAAACATATTGTGGCATTCTTCAAATATGAACAAAGTTCGCCTATGTGGACCTATTGCTAGTGATAGAAATGAGTTATCTCCCTCTTTGATGCTCTATCTGCATCACCTTCTAAATTAGTGCAGTGAGCACACACTCCAGGCAGAGATACTAACCTATTCCATTCATATTTTCTTGCTCCATACACTTGGAAATTGCACACAAAGAACATATTCATGGTAAAAAAATACTTGATAGCCACTGCCTGTGACGGAATTCTTCAAGAGCAAGCAGCATGGTTTTAGACAATTGGCTAAACTTGACATTATATTTGTGTTAGGGTCATAATTTATCTATTTTATTCTTCTTTAAGGTCACTTCTTTCTTCGCAGTGGTTAATTGTGACCAGAACATGGACAAAAAGTCTAGCCAATTGTTTATACTCACGTTGCCCATTTTATACAAGCTATTAACTGAAAATAAAATACATTTTCATTTTTGGAATTTACCAAAGAAAACCTTTCCACAATCCATTCCAATGAGAAATCATAATGTGAGTTTAAAGTTTTTTGAGAATATTACAGGCTGGTTTTGGCTATTTTGTTGGGTCAAGAATTGCTACTGATGCAATTTAAACTAAGGCTCTACAGTGCTCAGAGTTAGTTATGCAGTTAATAATTAAAAAAAATTTATAACCAGGAAGTGACTATAACTGTGCAATGCAAAGGGTAATCACACTTTCTGGTTATAAAAAAATTTAAAAATAAACAAAATGCCTTTACTTATATAGCACCTTAAGCTGTATCTTTTTAATTTTTGCAAGAAGCCACTATGCTTTACCCCAAAAGTGTTGATAATGATATATATGAAGGCTTCATTTATTTATTTATTGGGGGTTTAACGACACTTTCGACAGCCAGGGTCACCTTGTGTTGTGAGTGATTGTTCAATTTCATGTAGTGTGTAATTAAAAAAATTTATAACAAGAAAGTGACTATAACTGTGCCATGCAAAGGGTTAATCACACTTTCTAGTTATAAAAATTGATAATTGCCATATCACACACTACATGAAATTGTACACTCACTGGGGCCATGCAATGCATAGGGTTAGTCGCATAATAGAAATGATCTTACTTATAACCAAACAGAAAAAAGTGACTAACCCTATGCATTACACAGAGTTAGTTGGTAAGCTACACTGGCTATCCATAAGCAGTGCACAGGATTAGTTGATAGGCTGGCATAACACACACCACATGCAAATATACACTAAGGCTGTAAAAATACATACACAGGGTTAGTTGGTTATAAGTTACATAGGGTGCAGGATTCAAGGAACTAATGGAAATACTTGTACAGGATTGTGGAAAGCATTTTTAATTGAATTCCAAAAATGAAAACGTTTCATTTTTAGCTTAACTTGACATAGTCAAGATAAGCTATTGCCATCACGCGTGAGGAAGTCTGTTAGTCTGTAAGTCTGTTAGTCTGTGAGTCTGTGACGTCTGTTCACATTTCCTTCAGCACGGGCTACACCCCGCAGTTCTTGTCTGATCGTCACGAAATTTCATATGCAGGTTTGGGGTCATGTCTAGATGAGAACGTCCCCTTTTGGTCGCGATCAAGCAACCGGTATGGCTGCCCGAGCCCAAAACCCAAAAACCATTAGCACAGTCTACAGGTCGTATTTATGAAGGGATTTCATTGTAACTTGGTAGGATGCCTCTGTATAGTGCCTAGACGAGAACGTCCCCTTTTGGGCATGATCTATCAACCGTGATGGCTGCCCAAGCCCGAAACCCAAAAACTTTTAGCACAGTCTGCAGGTCATGTTTAATGTGGAGGGATTTCATTGTAACTTGGTAGGATGACTCCTTATGATGTCTAGATGCGAATTTCCCCATTTGGCCATGATCTGCCAACCGTGACGACTGCCCGAGCCCAAAACCCAAAAACCTTTAGCACAGTCTACAGGTCATATTTATTGAGGAATTTCATTGTAACTTGGTGGGTTGACTTCATACAATGTCTAGATGAGAAAGTCCCCCTTTGGACGTGATTGGGCAACTGTGACGGCTACAGGAGCCCGAAGCCCGAAAACCTTTAGCACAGTCTAGAGGTCATATTTATGAAATGATTTCATTGTAACTTGGCAGGATGACTCCAAATAATGTCTAGATGAGAACGTCCCATTTTGATCACGATCATGCAGCCTTGATGGGTGCCCGAGCCCAAAAACCTTTAGCATAGGCAAAAGGTCATATTTATGGAAGGATTTCATTGTAACCTGTTAGGTTGACTCCATATAATGCCTAGATGATGACATCCCCTTTCGGTCGTGATTGGTCAGTTGTGATGGCTACAAGTGCCCGAAGCCCGAAAACCTTGAGCACAGTCTACAGGTCATATTTATGAAGGGATTTCATTGTAACTTCTTAGGATCACTCCAGATGATGCTCAGATGAGATTGTCCCCTATGGTTGCGATCATTCACCCATGATGGCTGCCCAAGCCCGAAGCCCGAAAACCTTTAGCACAGTCTACAGGTCATATTTATGAAGGGATTTCATTGTAACTTGGTAGGTTAACTTCATATAATGTCTAGATGAGAACGTGCGATCATTCACCCATGATGGCTGCCCGAGCCCGAAGCCCAAAAACCTTTAGCACAGTCTACAGGTCAGATTTATGAAGGGATTTCATTGTAACTTGGTAGGTTAACTTCATATAATGTCTAGATGAGAACGTCCCCTTTTGGACATGATTGGGCAACTGTGACGGCTAAAGGTGCCCGAAGCCCGAAAACCTTTAGCACAGTCTACAGGTCATATTTATGAGGGGATTTCATTGTAACTTGGTAGGATGACTCCAAATAATGTCTAGATGAGAACGTCCCCTTTTGATCGCGATCATTTAGCCTTGATGGGTGCCCGAGCCCAAAAACCTTTAACATAGGTAAAAGGTCATATTTATGGAAGGATTTCATTGTAACCTATTAGGTTGACTCCATATAATGCCTAGATGATGACATCCCCTTTTGGTCGTAATTGGTCAGCTGTGTTGGCTACAAGTGCCCGAAGCCCAAAAACCTTGAGCACAGTTTACAGGCCATATTTATGAAGGGATTTCATTGTAACTTCATAGGATCATTCCAGATGATATTGTCCCCTTTGGTTGCGATTATTCAACCATGATGGCTGCCCGAACCCGAAGCCCGAAAACCTGAAGCACAGTCTACAAGTCATATTTGTGAAGGGATTTCATTGTAACTTGGTAGGTTGACTTCATATAATGCCTAGATGAGAACGTCCCCTTTTGGACATGTTCGGGCAACTTTGACGGCTAAAGGTGCCCGAAGCCCAAAAACCTTTAGCACTGTCCACAGGTCATATTTATGAAGGGATTTCATTGTAACTTGGTAGGTTGACTCCAAATAAGGTCAAGATGAGAACGTCCCATTTTGGCCATGATCATTCAGCCTTGATGGGTGCCCGAGCCCAAAAACCTTTAGCATAGGCAAAAGTTTATATTTATAGAAGGATTTCATTGTAACATTGTTAGGTTGACTCCATATAATGCCTAGATGATGACATCCCCTTTTGGTCGTGATTGGTCAGTTGTGATGGCTGCAGGTGCCCGAAGCCCGAAAACCTTGAACACAGTCTACAGGTCATATTTATGAAGGGATTTCATTGTAACTTCGCAGGATCACTCCAGATGATGCCCAGATGAGATTGTCCCCTTTGGTTGCGATCATTCAACCATGATGGCTGCCCGAGCCCGAAAACCTTTAGCAGTCTAAGGTCATATTTATGAAGGGATTTCATTGTAACTTGGTAGGTTGACTTCATATAATGTCTAGATGAGAACGTCCCCTTTTGGACACGAGTGGGCAACTGTGACGGCTTCAGGGGCCCAAAGCCCGAAAGCCTTTAGAACAGTCTACAGGTCATAATTATGAAGGGATTTTATTGTAGCTTGGTAGGATGACTCCAAATAGTGTCCAGATGAGAACGTCTCCTTTTGGTCACGATCATTCAGCCTTGATGGCTGCCCGAGCCCAAAAACCTTTAGCATGTCTGTAGGTCGTATTTATGGAAGGATTTCATTGTAACTTGTTAGGTTGACTCCATATAATGCCTGGATGATGACATCCCCTTTTGGTCGTGGTTGGTCAACTGTGATGTCTACAGGTGCCTGAAGCCCGAAAACCTTTAGCACAGTCTACAGGTCGTATTTATGGAGGGATTTCATTGTAACTTGGTAGGTTGACTTCATATAATGTCTAGATGAGAACGTCCCCTTTGGACGCAATTGGGAAACTGACGGCTACAGGGGCCCGAAGCCCGAAAACCTTTAGCACAGTCTACAGGCCATATTTATGAAGGGATTTTAATGTAACTTGATAGGCTGACTCATTTTGGAATAATTTCATTGTAATTTTGTTGATATATGTTAACTGTGAGGGCCACATATATTAACTGTGAGGTCATATTAACCCACCCCTCAGATCTTTAGTACAGTGTACACCTCATATTATTTTTATCATAAACATAGCATACAGGGAACAGAAATGAACATATTCCCAATTATCACAATTCTTGTCTTATTTCATAATCCTTTCATAAACATTGAACATTATCCTTTTCATCAAACACAACACACAAGTTAAGCTACAGTGTCATTGACACTTTCATTTTCAATTAACCCTTTACCTAACCCGAAAAGCAGACGACACTTGCAAAAATAATTCTTGAATAACTAATTGTTTTCATTTTTTGTCTCAAAAACATAGGCTATGACCCCTCGTTGGAACGAGCTCGATGAGCTCGTTCCAACGAGGGGTCATAACCTATGTTTTTGAGACAAAAAATGAAAAAAATAATGAAAATTAATTGGCGATTTTTGAGAATAGCGCTGGCCGGTTTTGGCCATTACGTTAGGTAAAGGGTTAATAGCTTGTTTTTAGAGGACTTCCACCTGAAGCATTGGTTACTGGGTCCAATTTTACCAATGAAACGGAGCTTTTTTATCACAGTAAACAGGCACTGCTTCACTTTACAGGTTCTCATGGTTAGGTTATGATATAACCATAGATATTGAAAGTGATCTTAAACATCAACAAATAAATTAAGTATGGAAAAATATAATATCATCCTTCTAGTTGTATTAGGAAAAGTGTGACGTATAGGCAGCCTGTCCACACTCCTAAACTCAAAAGTCCATACTGCCTATGACAGTATTAACTTTCAAACTGTATATAACACCCCACTTTGTTATTATATGTTGCATCTATGGTTTCCTCCCGTGGGAAGTAGAGTAGTGCTTGTTTACTATGGTAAATAAGTTCTGACCTACTGGTAATGCAGAAACTGGTTATCAAATCTCTGGTAGAAGTCCTCTGAAGTGGGCTGTCATGATACAGCTGCTGATGCTAAATGTGACCTTAATCAGTTAAGTGCTGGAAGCCCATATTTGATCTTTAGTCTAAAGTGCAGGTTCTGCAACTCAAAGCATCAAACACTGTGGATGTTCTTCATATTATCTTTCAATCTAAATTATTTAGTCTGTATGTATTTCCCTTGTTAAATTGTAACAAAGGAAAGAGTTTTGTACACATTTTGACTACTATTAAATAATTCATCTCTCTACCAGTTAAACACCAATAATAAATATATCTAAGGGCTCATTGATGAAATTTCTTTTAATAGTTTCAAATTCAATTTTTAGTTTAACTTGACAAAGTCAAGATAGGCTATTGCTATCACTTGTGCGGAATTCTGTGAATCTGTCAGTCTGTTCACATTTTCTTTAGCACAGGCTACATCCCATAGTTCTTGTCTGATCATCACAAAATTTTATATACAGGTTTGAGGTTATGTCAAGATGAGAAGGTCTCCTTTTGATTGCAGTCGGTCAACCGTGATGACTGCCAGAGCCCCGAAAACCTTTAGCACAATCTACAGGCCGAATTTATGAAGGGATTTCATTGTAACTTCGTAGGATGACTCTGTATAATGTCTAGATGAGAAAATCCTTTTTTGTTCGGGTTAGTCACTCGTGATGGCCGCAGGGGCATGTTATATTCCTTTAGCACAGTCTACAGCTTGCATTTATGAAGGGATTTCATTGCAAATTTGTAGGATGACTCAGTATAATGTCTAGAAGAGAACATCCTATTTTTGCTGTGATTGGTACAGCGGCACAAGCACGTGGCCTACATTTGTTTAGCACAGTCCACAGTTCATATTTATGAAGCGATTTCATTGTAACTTGGAAGGCTAACTCTGTATGATGTCGAGATGACACTGTCCTATTTTGGTCACGATCAGTCAACCGTGACTGTTGAGACATCATGTGACCTAGATTCCTTTAGAAAAATCTACGAGTTGTTATGAAGGGATTTCATTGGAACTTGGTAGATTGACTTGTTTTGGAATAATTTTACTGTAACTTGTTAACTTTGGTTGACATATATTAACTGTGAGGGTCACATTAACCCAGGCCTCAATTCTTTAGTACAGTCTGCACCTCATATTCTTATTGAAAACATAGCAAACACAACACACGGTCATGTTAAGCTGCAGTGTCATTGACACTTTCATTTTTTAATTCTCTCCAAATAATAATATTTTAAAGTATGTGTTAACAGCACTTATGTTTCACCTATCTTGTTGAGACTGCAAACATGGTATATTTCAATACTGATGACAGCGTCAAATGATTTTTTATCTTTCGTCTTCCGATCAATATTTCATTCAGTCAACACTGACCTAAAGACACATGTAGGAAATTACACAAAACAGTTGTCAGCATTAAAATATTCCAGAATTCTTGCAGACAAGAAAAAGGGAAGACTATTATAATCCCTGATGGGTACGGGTGTGGGATGGGAAAATCTCACCAGAGGGCAAGATATTTGGGCCTGACACGAGGCTTGCCGAGTGTCTGGACCAAATATCTTGTCCCGAGGGTGAGATTTTCCCATCCCACACCCGTACCCATCAGGGATTATTTTTCTCCCCCACCATACAGCGGTTACGTTAGCAAGAGGTAATCGGCAGTCACATGCTGATATAATCAACTCATTTGGTATTCGTTGTTTTGAAAAACTAATGACACCATCGGAAAGAGCATGCAAAAGTTATGTATATACCAAAGGTATATACACCACGAAATCAATTAGGAACGGTGGCATCTTGGGGTTTAAAGAGTTTTAGAGCATCAAACTTTGAACACACGGCATTCTGATGATGTCAATATGAATTAGTTGGTAGCCAAATACTATGCATCGCATTATAATAACGTTATAAATGTATAACGTCACATGAGTGGGGTGGGATACATCTGTCTCTCCATGCTATCTCACCCTGGACAGACGTATGTTACACATGCAGTGGGGGGAGAAAAATAGGGTTACATCTTCTGAGATATTATTATAAGTTTAGATTTGATGCCACTTATGCACAATTTGTGCACAGATATGGCCATCACAGTAGGTTAAGTTTATTGGTGTTTTAGGTCACTTTCAGCATTTGTGAATGAGTCATAATAGCAACTCAAGTTGTACAAAGTCCAGTTTAGCCAATCATTTGAAATTCTTGTCCACTTTACAGTACTCCCACTCAGTTGTAAAGTAAAGTGAAGTGGAATTTGTTGTTCTCAGTAAACAAGCACTACTTGAAGATATGACCCAACAGCATAGAGTAAATTTTGATATGTTGTTTCATATTAACAGTCATGGGTTTGATACAAAATCCTGGTGATATGTCAAAAACTGAGAGCCAATGACTGATGAGGTAGAGAATATACTGAACACATTATTTGTCCAATGATCAGACGTCATCAGTGGACACTGACAGTGATGTAAACAGCGAGTCTTGTGATTCAGACAATGGAGGTAGTGGCTTTGCAGGTGATGCAATCTAACTGAAAACAGCTATTTACAAACTTCAACATAATAACAAAACCCTATTTATTTTACTTTGTTCTGCTTTTTGCTTGCATAACATAGCTTATGACTCTTCATTGGAATAAGGTCATCAAGCTCATTACAATGAAGGCTAATCAGCTTTATTGGACACAAAAATTTAAATACAGAAACTATTGTCTTCTGGTCTTGTCAGGTAAAAGGTTAATTTATTGGCGATTTTACTTTGTTGGCCCAAAGATAGCAACTGTCAGACTCCCCTGTGTTCTAACTCCGCACAAGCAGAGTTAGCATTGGTTGAAGGCAACTGCACCATTGACATGCAGTATGTCTTACTACAAAATGTCATATGGGCAATCAGGATTAAGTGCCATGCCCAAGGACACAATACACTTACCACTGGTCAGGATTTAACCATGGATGTTTCAGTTTGCTATAACCATTTAGCCATCATGCTACCCGATATTTGATTGTGGTCTGGATATTAGAATAACCCTTTACCAAACATAATGACCGTATTTGACCAGCGTTATTTACCCCAAAATCAGGATACAAATTTTATTTAATTTTTGCCTGCCCCCCCCCCCCCTCCCATTGAGCTCATTCCAACGAGGGGTCATAAAATATGTGTTTGCAGGGGGAAAAATGGAAAATGTTATTTGAGAATTGTTTTTGCAAGTTTAACAGCATATAACTGTCAAGCACCAAAGCATTTGCCATCCTTTCGTACAAATTTGACCAATAAAATGTTAATTTATTGCAGAGTGCCCGATAGATCTCTTAATCCACTTTCTCAGAAAGGGAATGGGCAAAATCTGCGTAATGCTACACAAAATGAGAGTGTCAAAGACACTGTAGCTTACCTTTACGAGATTAATGTCTTAATTACCTCAAATGTTGCAATAAAGTAAATTATGTCATTACAATTTACTGTTTGTTATCCATCAGAAAAAAAAAATCTTCAAAAGTAGAAAATATGGCTGCCATTCTTGGCAGCCATCCACGATGGAAATATGGCATTCTCATCTACTGTTTGTTTGTTGGTGGTTAACGTCACATATTTATGCACCATGGCTAATCGTGACACAACATGGAGATGAAGTCAAGTTTAGTCAATCGTTGATCAACATGTTGCCCATTTTAGAGGACTTTCACCCCAAGCATTGGTGACTGGGTCCTATTTTACTAGTAAAGCGGAACTGGTTTACCACAGTAAACAAGTGCTGCTTACTTCCCGGGGTTCCCACGGGGATCTCATCTACTCATCATACTGTCATGCTGCCAAGTTTCAAGAAAACTGATCCATAAATGTAACCTGTCGGCTGAGCTGAAGATATCCAAGATGGCTGCCATGGCAGCAATTGCGTGCTGCCAACCATGACCAACATAACACATTCTTATCTACTCATCACTCAGTAGTTACGGCAGTAAACTTCAAACATGCTTGCAGTGATCCTCTCCTGACTTCCTCGACACGAGGTGACCCTGGCTGTCAAAAGTGTTTTTAACTCCAATAAATAAATAAATCTACTCTTCATACTAAGAAAGCCTGCTGAGTTTTAAGAAAGTTGATGCATAAATGTGACAACACGGTGTTCTGAAGAAATCAAAGATAGCTATTTATTGGTGTTTAAGGTCACATATTTCTGCACAATGGCTAAACATGACCATGACAGTTTATGGGTGGAGGAAGCCAGAGTACCCGGAGAGAACCACCGAGCAATGGCAAGCAACTGTCATCTCCCCAACATTCTAACTCCACACAAGCAGGGTTAGCATTGGCTGAAGACACATGCACCTTCGATGTGCAGTACGCCTTAGTACACAATGCCACCGTGTACCTGCGTGGGCAACAGGGGTGAAGTGTCTTGCCCAAGGACACAACGCGGTTGCTGCAGGTAGGATTCGGACAGGACCTCATGGCTTTCAGCCTGCACCTCTGCCTACTGAGCCACTGCGCCCCCATCAAAGATGGCTACTGTGGCAAAAATTATGGGTGGCCAACAGTCCCTAAAATATGACTTTCTCATCAACTCATCACCAAATTTCAAGACAACTGATGTATAAAAATGGCCGGTAGCCTGTGCTGAAGAAATTCAAGATGGCTGCTGTGATGGCCATTGCAGGCAACCGAGCATGATCATAATATGGTGTTCTGATCTTTGAATGAATCTGAATCTGAAAATACATATGAAATTTGGTGATGTTTGGGAAAGAACTGCAGGCTGTTGCCCATGCTGATCTAATTGTGGACAGTATTCTTAAGATATCCACAATGGCTGCCCTTATGGCCGGCCAACCATTGCCAAAATACAATGTTCTCATCATAGTAAGAAATCTGATTGCTGCTGTGAACATTGCGGCCACACAGACTATGACCATAATGGAACCTTCTCACCTTAGTATGAACTTGCACACAAAATTTGGTGATGATCAGAAAAGAACTGCGGACAGTTTTCTGAAGAAATCCCAAGAGGATGGCCAACCATTACCAAAATAGGAACTTCTGATCTGCTCATCATACCAAGTCACCCTGCCTAATTTAACAAGAGCGCACGTATCGCTAAAGCAATACAATGTCCCCTACTGGACTAATGAGTATTATAAGTTACATTGCGTGTCGCTGGCTGATACATTTCCATACAAGGCGATGAGTGTTCATATCAGGTGAGGCGAAGCCGAACCTGATATGAACACTCAGAGCCTTGTATGGAAATGTATCAGCCAGCTACACGCCATGTAACATATTTATTATGTCGAAAGTCCATGTAAATCAAGCGATTAATAATTTTCTCCATAAACAAACAACGGCCCAGAATTTATTTTTCAGGAACCACTATTGATAGCACCGCGCAGAATCATGAACAGTAACAGGCACCGGTACGTGTAACCATGGTAATTGTAAACAAATCATCACTTTGCGAAGGGTGATTGCCGTACTTGTTTACAAATGAAACGAATCGCTGCTTGCCACTGAGATCAGTGCTGCTTGCCAACTCGGCATAATCTGGAGGCCCCTTGCGTACATTTACTGTTGTTACTACCTCAAAAGCACTAATAAAGCAGTTTTGAACATTAAAAATCACTTTTTTACTGAAGAGCAAACAATAACAATCACGCAACTTGAACTTTGAAGTTGAATCTGAAACGCACACCGACTTTCTGTTAATTCTGTTTGATCGGAATGTTTCAAAAACAAGTTTGTTCATTTATTATTTATAGTGATGTTGATGTTGCCGATTTTGCAATTTCCGATCCAAACAGTGACTGAAGGAGTCGTAAAACAAAGAACTTTTCAGACTACAAATATTATCTTCTGCCCATCTTTTTACATATTTAATGTTTTAAATCACAAAATACGGTATCTTGAAAATATTTTCGGAACCTAAATTCTCTTATTTTGTTGTAATTCAGATTTTGAAAATTCGAAGTGAGGGGAATTGCATCAAAATAGTAATGGCGGCTACTCACCTGATATTAAGGGTAGGGGACTAAAAACAAGGGCAATGAGTTGGCATGCACAGCCAACAAATGCTCCCCGAACGCCAAGGGTGGCTATACCTGCACCCCCCCCCTCCCTCCCAAGCATGAGTTTCCAGTCATTTGTCTTTGTTGATATTGAATTAATAAATATCTTATCTCCATTAAACCATAGCACCAATACAACAGGCCAACAAATGTGACCATAGAACACTAATACCTCCACTTTTATGAAAAACTATATTTTAGTGGTAACAAAGTCCAAAAAGGGGGCATAACTCAGATAAAAATTATCACACCACACTTTAAATCAAACATGTCTGGTATACTATCTACAGTAAGCTACATTCTAAGTTTCATTGAAATTGTTCACCTATAACTCAAGTTACCATCCGCCATAACTCTGTCAAACAATATCGGACCAAGCCTACTATCAATCCCAACCTCCATGTTGTGGTTATAAACCTATGTGTAAAATTTTGTTTCATTCCGTTCACTCAAACTAAAGTTATTGTCTGGAAACCAATATCAATATGTCTTCAAAGTCAGAAAAGGGACATAACTCTGTCAAAAAATACTGGACCAAGCCCACTATCAATCCAAACCTGTATTATGTGCTTATAAACCTTGTATCAAATTTTGTTCAGTCAAACTAAAGTTATCATTTGGAAACCATTTGTTTTGAACAGACAGATGGATGGACAGACAGACAGTGCAGCGACTATATTCGCCCACAAAATTTTTTGGGGAAGCATAATTAGAGGCTCTGAAGAGCCTGTAATCGCTCACCTGGCAGAACTACATATAAAAATGTGATTTTCCATGGTAACTATGAGCACAATTGCAGCCATGTTTGCAATACGATCAACATTCCATAAGGATCATTGGTAGAGGGTGCCCCAGTCATCAATCATGTGAAGTTGCAAAACATTTGCCCTTGTAGTTTCTGAGAAGATTTTTCAAAATCGACCAGTCAGAATCAAAGAATGCCTCTGGCGGCCACGTTTTTCATCCAACCGAAACAAAATAAGGAATAGTTGTAGAGAACCACTTCTAGACCATTCTTGCCAAGTTTGGTTCATATCGTCTGTCAGTTCGTAGTTTCAGAGAAGATGAAAATGTGATTTCCCATAAGGTTTCTGTGGTAGCTATAAGCTGCAATTGTGGCCATGTTTGCAACTCACTCAACAATAAATTAGGATCGTTGGTAGAGAGTGTCCTCCCCATTTTACAATTTTGGGAACTCATTGGCCAATTTGATCCAAAACATTATTTTTAAAAAAAGATTCTTACCCTGGCTAAACAAGTCATTAAAAGGCTGTACCTCCTCATATTTTATCCCTCACCATTTCCTATAGACAACTTGATCCAGGTGAGATAATCCCTCTCTCTGTCTTGCAGACAACTTGACCCAGGTGATTGTTATGTATATAGCAATGATTATATCACTCTTAGACACAAGAAACTATGTATTTTTACTTGTGGCTTCGCAACATGTGGAAACACACATTTCTCATACAAAATTAGTTAATCATCGGTATCCATGCGAAACCACTTGATTTTCTTACTCCGCACACTCAAAAAAATTGTATTTGATAGAGCTGGGAGCATGGTGGCTCAGTGGTAGACTGTTGGACTTCTATACTAGAGGTCCTGAGTTCGATCCCCGTCAAGGACGATCTGCGTTGTGTCCTTGGGCAAGGCACTTTATCCCGGTTGCCTACATGGGGGTACGATGACACTGTGTACTAAGGCATACTGCACGTCGATGGTGCACAAGTCTTCAACCACTCTAACCCTGCTTGAGAAAAGCTCGAACAGAGTTAGAATGTTGAGCTGACAGTTGCTCATCGAAGCTCAGTGGTTCTCTCTGGGTAATCCAGCTTCCTCCACCCATAAAACTGTTACGGTCACGATTAGCCATTGTGCATAAGTATGTGACCTTAAACACCAATAAATAAATAAATAAATTTGATAGAGCCATCAGTGAATCAATCAAAATTACAAATCATCTGATAGTTGTTTAGCCATTTTCCTTCAGTGTATTTAACAAATATCACAAGTTTTTGTTCCATAGTATCTCCCACACAATACTCACAAAAAACTGGGGCAAAACTGTTTTGGAATACGAATTTAATAAGAATATAATAAGAGGGAAAAACAAAGGAAAATATGTTCAATTTCCATTCAACAGTTTTATTGAATTATAGAAAGATAGACTGATGTGGCGTTTTGATGTGAAGCTGCCATCACAGTACAGTGAAACTGATTCTCTATATCTCATGCTTAAAGTAATATCAAGTGCTACTACAACTTCTACATTTCCTCAATAAATCGCAACTGAACATGTAATAATATGATTCATCCACTATTTACCCAAAAATGCAGTTTCAAACAGCAAAATCTGGCAATAAAGATCTTGTCTCATTATTTCAGTAATAATAAGTCATATTACATCACAAGAAATGAAAGTGTGCCTTACAGAGTATTTCAGAGTTACTGGTAATCACATGTCACTCCCTTTGAAAACCAATAATGATGCAAAGAATGATGTGAAACATTTCCCTCAATCTATATTCCATGTTGCAGGGAAGTCCATGATCCTGTACATGCAAAACACAACAATAATAAAGATTAAGAACAATAAATGAAAGTGACTGCTAGTAAGTTTTGAAATGTAATGCCAATCTCATTGTGCTTTGCACACTGCTAAAAATTTTGAATGAAGTGATGTCATGTATTTAAAGAAATCCTTGCATACTACAACAAGAGTTGTTTGAAGTGGTCATCTGACAATAGTTTTTTAAAGGATTTAATTAGCATCTGTGGCTAGTTAACGCAACAGAGGGATGAAGTTATTTAATTATTTATAACTCTGTTGTCCATGACAGATGATATTTTTCTGGTACTGGGATGCTACCACTGAAATAATGCCACGATTTCCAGTAATGCAAAACTTGGGAGTCCAAATATCAACCGAAGAACTTAACTTGAACAAACTTGAGTCTGAGCCCTTTCCTTCCACCACCAGCGTGTTGTATACCAAATGTGAAAGCAGTCCGACTGAAGGGATCTGAAGGAGATTTTTAAAGAAATTTCCTCATATTGCAATAAGCTGAAATTTGGGCTACCATAGGAGGCCCAAATATTACCTCAGGGACCCGATTTGAACAAACTGGAATCTCACCCACCAGAGATGTTTTATACCAAATACAAAAGTATTCTGACAAGTGGATCTGGAAAAGATGATTTTTATAGAAATTCCCTCATACTGCACTTAGTTATAATTCAAGCACCCATAAAAAGCCCAAATATTAACTCAGGGACTCGATTTGAACAAACTTGTATCTGCCCCCATGTTTGTTCAAATCAAGTGCAATATGAGGGAATTTCTTTAAAAATCATCTTGATTTGAACAAACTTGTATCTGTCCCCTACTGCCCCCCCCCCCCCCCCCCCCCCAAACCCACCATTATAAGAGATGGTTCTGTAGAAGACTTTTAAAGAAATTCCCTCATATTGCACTAAGTTAAAATTCGGGCTCCCTAATCCAAGGATCCGATTTGAACAAACTTGAATCTGAATAGAGATGTTGTATATCAAATATGAAAAGATTCTAAATGGTTTAATGGTGAATCTGAAGATGATTATTTTTAAAGAAATTCCCTCATATTGCACTAAGTTAAAATCCGGGTTCCCTATCCCAGGGACCTGATTTGAACAAACTTGAATCTGACCACAGTTACTGGAAGTTGTGGATACAACCACTTTTTTCCCTGATAACAATGAAAACACCATGTCAGTCCTGACCCCATGTTACACATACACTAGTCTATATAATAATAGACAAGTAATGAAAGCTTTTTTGCCCTGACCGATACCCCCTTCCCAGTTCATTTGTGAATTCGTTCATTGAACAAAGATTCATCAACAGTTTTCTTGCACAGCTATCCATAAGGACTTTTCCTTCATGTTTATCATACATTAATAATCAAATCATCATACTACGGCTTCTTTATTTGATAAAAAAAAACCTCTCCGTTCGACTTTTTTGCCCGCGACTCGACGCCATTAGAACAACAATGATGACGTAACGTTTCTAATGCCTAAAAATACCGTCTAAAAATGATTGCGAAATACTGAAACGGATCAAGTTCTTGTCATCTGCTTTACAGTGATAGTTGGTGAATTTTTAGACTGCAGTCGTATGTTTTATGCTATATTTATGATAAGAAAAAGGAAGTACTTAGAAGTTGGACATGTTGGCAGCAGTATCTGCGTGTGCGGAAAATGTGCAGCTGTTACGGTTAGTTCAAAGGAAAAAATTAAATAAAATCTAGGCCTACCCCCATTTATACACCTCATTAGTGTTACTTATTTCGTTCTCTCAGGTTATTTGACTTTGGAAATGCACCGAAATCTAGGGGAAGCACCCAACATTCCCCTGATGTAGGCGTATGAACCCCACCCGGGGGGGGGGAGACAATTTATTTATTTATTTGTGTTTAAGGTCACATATTTTTTAACAATGGCAAATCATGCCCACAACATGAATATCAACTCAACACGCGGGGTGAGCGTTAATAAGCCATGTTGCCCATTTTAGAGAGGGTTTACATCTCCCAAGAATTGGTGACTGGGTCCTATTTTACCAGTAAAACAGAGCCTGTTTACCACAGTGAATAGGCACTGCTTTACTTCCCGGGGTTCCCGCGGGCAGGGGTCTGGAAATCCCTGGGCCGACCATGGTTTGGCCAGATGTGTATAATTTTTGTTTTAACTGGGAAAAAGTCACAATAGACTTATCCATGAATCAAGAGGCAAGAAAGCCAGTAACTGCGAGCAGCCAAGTTAACATAAACTACAGATTCTGAAGATATCTTCCAATAATATAACAATACCATGAGTTTGGAGGGCCTTGCGGTTTATTACCGGCCCGGAAAGGAAAGAATAAAAGCCCGAGGGTTTATCCACCAAGCGCCGCATCTGAAACAGGTAATTTTTAATGTAGCCAGTTCAAGTTTGGCAATTGAGGAGGAAGAACGTTTGCAGCAGCAAGTAGAAGGGAACAAGGGGAACGGCGTTCTCCCAAAAGCATCACTACCCTTGCCTCCCAAACGCACGCACAAATGCTCACAGTGGGTTTTCTAGAAAGGTTTTTCTTTAAAAAAATTGTCTCTGGGAAAAACTGTTTGTTGAGACCCCGAGATATCTTAATCAGTCAAGTGCTTCGTCTGAATAATATGTGCCTACAACAAGCCTCGCCACTCCCAACCCATCCCCCCCCCCCCCTCCACGTTTCAAACAGCATGTAGGCTAGTGGGCCTAATACACTACTATGATTAAGGTTTTTAAATGTTGTCAATGTCACGATTCCTAGCTGGCATTGTAAAAAAGAGATGCAATAGAATTTCCTTTTTATACAGGCCATGAGATCACTCTGACCCCTCCCTGTCTGTCATATAGGTCCATAGCCTAGATCTAATACCCTTTCCGCCCGCCAATACATATTCCTTTCAAAGCTTCCTGCATTTTCAACTTCTGACAACACGGTAGCACTGTCTTAAATTAACCCAATTGTTTTGCAGGGAAGACTCTTACATTATAGCCCACATCCATTATTCTTCTGTTCTGTCATCTGCTGCACAAGAACAACGCAGCACGTAGTTTTGCTTTCCGGGTTAACTTTTGTACAGCCTAGCAACGAAATGTCATGCCATCCTTGTTGTTCTAATGGCATCGAGTCGCGGGCAAAAAAGTCGAATGGAGAGTTTTTTTTTTATCAAATAAAGAAGCCGTAGTATGATGATTTGATTATTAATTTATGATAAACATGAAGTTAAATTCCTTGTGGATAGCTGTACAAGAAAACTGTGTTGATGAATCTTTGTTCAATGAACGAATTCACAAATGAACTGGGAAGGGGGTATCGGTCAGGGCAAAAAAGCTTTCATTACTTGTCTATTATTATATAGACTACTGATGTGTAACACGGGGTCAGGACTGACGTGGTGCTTTCATTGTTATCAGGGAAAAAAGTGGCTGTATCCACAACTTCCAGTAACTGTGATCTGACTAGAGATGTTGTATATCAAATATGAAAGGATTCTAAATGGTGTGAATCTGAAGAATATTTTTGAAGAAATTCCCTCATACTGCACCAAGTTAAAATTTGGGCTCACACAGGGACTCAATTTTAACAAACGAGAATGAGAATCTCCCCCTCCTCCTCCCCCCCCCCCCCCGCCCCCCCGAGATGTTGTATACCAAATATAAAAGCATACCGACTGGTGGATCTGAAGAAGATTTTTAAAGAAATTCACTCAAAAATTGCACTAAAGTAAAATTTGGGTTCCCATGGGGAGTCCAAATATTAACCCAGGCACTCAATTTGAACAAACTTGAATCTGACCCCCCTAAAGATGTTGCATACCAAATATCAAAGCATTCGGACTGGTGGATCTGAAGAAGATTTTTAAAGATCATTCCCCATAATGCCCTAAGTTAAAAATTTGGGCTCCTGTATTGAGCCCAAATATAAACCAAGGGGTTTCATTTTAACACACTTGTATCTGCCCCCCATATGGATGCTGTATACCAAATGTCAAAAGATTCTGATCAGTGGTTGTGGAGAAATTTTTTTTTTTAATTATTGCAAATATGCAGACACAGCATTTTTTCAATGACCCCCCTGTAGAACACCCGGACACAAAATATGGCAATTTTTTTTTATCATTCAATTCTACTAGTCCTTCGGATGCTTCATACCAAATAACAGTTCTCTGTTCTGTGTGGTTTGGGAAATTTGGGCATTTGAAAATATTTCTATTTTTAGCTTCTGGGGTTCCCATAGGGGCATGGGAAATTTTGCCCCTCTCATTACAAAGGCAAATATTGATCCACAATCTTCATTTGAACAAACTTGATTCTACACCTCAAAAGAAAGCTCCAAATATCAAGTCGCTGTACCAAGTGGTTCATGAGATGATTTTTTAAGAATTTTCCCCCTCCCTATGAGGCTGGGCAAGTCGATTTAAAAAAAAAACCCAAATACGATGTCAGAACAAGCAATCACATCAAATATAACTAAAATTGGTTCAGCGGTTTAGGAGGGGTAGGTTCAAACACCATGTTCACGGACAACGAGTGATCACTATAGCTCATCCTGACTTTCAGTCAGGTGAGCTAAAAATGCAATTCCCTAGATGTTCTCACAAACCTTCATCTGTTCCTTGGGTGACTTTATGAACAAATTGAATTTGGTTAGAAATATCATTGCCCGATGGAAAAAGCATACTACTGATCCGTTTGTTTTTTATAACCCCATGCAATTTCATTCACTCAAGTGCCATTGGGATGGGAGAATCAAAAACATTATTTTGATCAGTGGAGTTTGGTTGAGTACTGTATATGTCCATGTTTTAGTTGCATCTTTATACTCAAAAAAACATGGCACCAAAATGGGGGCAAGTTTATTGCTACCTGTAAGCATCTTATATACTAAAAGAACAGACATTTTTGTGGGCCACTTTTCACTTTCTGACAGCATACACGCCAGAAATTGCAGCACTGAACCTTAGAATTCATTCTAAAGCAACGTTATCAAGTTTCGGGCTTCATATATTTAAATTTTTCGAGAAATTAACAAAAAAACATGGGAATTCCTGCTTAAAGTATTTTTAGATCAGTAGTGATGACATATGGATTTAAAAAATACCTTGTCAGGCTTTTCGTCAACTAGCCGAGAATACAGACAATTTTTGCTTCAAGCATGTATTCAACATACAGATATCCCATATAGACCGAGAAAGCCAAACAAATGGAAAAGAGAAAATTACACACTTTTCATGTAAGTTATTATAAATTTTCATTTCATTCTTACATCTTCTCAGAAATAGTTTCAAACTGCATTGTTACCAATTTGAATTTCAGAACTGAAATGGTAAACTACACTCTACTCCAAACACATTTTGATCACTGGTAGCTGGAGTTCACTACAACTGTAGACAGACCAAATACGATGGTAACTCAGGGTAATTCAAATCCCAGTTCGTCCACAATATTGTCAAAAAAAACAAAACAATGAAAATACAAAACAACCTTTTCTTTTATTCATGTTCATTATCAGACAGTCTTCATTTGGAGTGAGGACAACAGTTATCTCAACTTAATTCAAATCGCAGTTAGTCCACAACATCGTAAATAGATGCTAGAATCACATGTTATGTACCGGGTCGTCCTAAACACCGAAATCCCCCCTTAATAGACCGAAAAATCACCCTCACCCCCCCTATTTAAACCCCAAGATCCCAATGAAATACAGTAAAATGGTTTAGGGCCATTTCGACCTACGTCGGATGAAAATAAACAATAAAAAACTTCAATGAACTTTGTGTAAAATGCCGGTCCCCTCTCTTTGAATGTATATAAAAGAATCTTAGTTGATTTTGTACCACTGCCTAATTTCTGACAAAACTGCTAGAAGGGGTGCCTCTCCCTCCCCCACCCCCCTGTCACCTCTTTTTCCGTATCTATGTGGCTGAATAAATAAATTATGCATTTCAAAAATCACTGCTAAAACTTTGGGTGGGGGATGCTTTTCTCCTTCTGTATCGATGCCACTGAATTAATACATTGTGCATTACATGTGTTTTGACAAGGGAGTTTTTTTCTCAAGTTTTTACTTTTAATAAAAATATTGGAATAGCAATTACTTCATTTCTCCACTAATGTTTCCTCTTATTCCTGCACATGCCCAGGTTTTTTTTTTTCTAGTTAACTGGTAGAGTGCTAAATTATTTTTGGCCATCAAAATTTGTTCACATATCTTTGCCTTGTTACAATTTATGGGAAAGTGCTTGTAATTATAACAAGACAAGTCTTTACAGACTAAATAATATCACTTCAAAAATAATACAAAGCACATCCACGGAGAATGAAGCCTTCATGTTGCAGTACCTTCACCTCAGAGTAAAGCCCAAATATGGGCTTCCAGCACTCGACCAGTTAATAACAATGATAGAACAGCATTATTTGATGTAAAATACAGCCCATGTTTCATACTGCTTCTGAAGAAAATTTACAATTTGTGGCAGTTTAATTCTGTGGTTGTTGTGGGACATTTATCAGACTTCTGATTGTATGTGATCATAAAGAATCTTGCTCAAATCACTTGAAGTTTGTTTTTGAACAAAACAATTGACCCTTTTGTTAATGAGCTCATTCCAATGAGGGGGTCATGAACTATGTGTTGGAGGCAAAAACTGAAAGAAATAAACAGCTATGAGTTGTGATATTTTTAATAGCACAGCCATGTATGGGTATTAGATTAATAGGTAGACTAGAACACCTGTGAGAGTATAGCAGTGCTGTTTTGCAGTTCCACAGGGGGTGACCGGTGCTTACAGAATCAGTTCGTTTCTTGTTTTTATGCTGATTCGTTCCAACAGCGTACAGATTCAATCCTGATTTTCAAAAAGTTCGAAAGCTCTGTTTTTTTTTAAAAAGATGACAGAAATATGAGTATAACATGGGTAGTTTGTCAAATATCGGTTACGGATGCCATTCGCCTAAATAAATTTACAGTAATAACTTTATTTTAGTGTGCCAGAATAGTTCTGTGGCATATAATACAGCCGCACGCAGAATGTGTGCATTTTCCAAAGGGAAATTGTGGAAGTGATTGCTGGAGATTCACAGCACAAGCACAGTTTACATAAATTGTATTCAGTCCCATTTAGGGAGATTTGTAAACATTGAAAAAATTGGGGCCAAATAAGTAGTATTTTATGAGTGTGAAGCATTTGAATATTACGTATGATGAACCTGCGAATGTGTTTGCGATTTTATGGTTGCGGTCACATTCATTCCTCTCTTTCTGAGTGCTGATTCGTAGGCGATTCAACATTGATTTCATTTGGTAATCTATATACCGGGTACAATAGAAGGTTATGCATAAAAATCCACAATCCCGACATCGATATACATTTTGCTGTTATTAACTCTTAACCCGCTGAGTATTTTCCAAGTAGTTTGCATTTAATAAATCTGGTTATAGCTGCTATAAAGCAGCCATGACAAGATTATGAAAAATTCATATAAATTTAACTCAAGAAATCATTGGTGAAAAAATCCATTCAATTTACAGGGAGAAAATTTAATTAAATATGCCCAGAATATACATATTGCAGTGGCAAGAGAAATTCTGTCCTGGCAGGAATATCTTCCAACAGCATATAAGGAGTTAATACATGATATATAGAAGAACTGTGTTGATGCCGGTTTACATGCTGGTGATAAATTTCAACAGTACACTGCTGTACAGTACATGGGGTAGATTGTCGCTAAATCGTGGTGATGTAGATTTTCCACTCGTAAAGTTTCTATAATTTTGCAACAAAATTCAAGAACTACCAACAGATTTTCAAAAAGTTGCACCCCATGGTCCATTGAATGAAATCTAACCCACCGCGATTTAGCGACAATCCAACCTCCACGAACCGTACCTGGATAATTATGTTCATTGTTATGTCCTGACCTCCGGAGTAGGATTTGGGGGGATCTAGTGAAGACCTCCGTCCATCCATCTGTTCATCTGTCTCTCCGTCCATTTGTCTGTCTGTACGTACGTACAAAATAATTTGGGCTGTAATCTCAAAGCCATCAGTTGGATTTGGATATCCTTTGTTATACTGACAGACCCGCATGGGGGAACAGACATGCACAAGGAACAGGTTCCGTCCAATAACTTTTCCCAGAGTTGTGGCTCTTTTTCCCAGAGTTGTGGCCCTTTTTCACTCTTTCGCCTTAAGACATTTTTTCTGTCCCACGATACCTTTAAGGCTATCGAACATGCCTACGGGTCAAAGGCAGTAGCCCACACTTTGCGTAGCCCTTGTTAATATTGTTTTGCTCAACTCCTTGTAGTTTAGGCCAATCTGAGCTTCCACTGACAATCTGCCCTTTAAACCATCTGAGACTTAGTCCAGGTGTTTAAATGGGTGCGTCAGAAGAAACTCGGGTTAGATAGTGACACACGCCGATTACTTTTATTCTGCGTCATAGCATCTAGCGCCCATGTATACATGTGTCTATTTTAGTGTTAAGGGCAGGCCGCATATTGGAGTGCCAACGGATGGGAAAATAGTGAACATATGAGGTCTTGCATGCACATATTACCTGCACCTTTTGAAAAAGTATTATATATATAATCCCACCAAACCACCTCACCTACCCCATAAAGTGCAATATTTAGAGTTGGATTATAAGTATACAATGTCGCCTTTTAGACTTTTAAATGAAGCTTTTAGCCATGCAAACAAGAATGAAAAACTTCGGGATTCATTTTTTGTTTGCACTTGCCCAAAAACTACATATAGAAGTCCAAGAAAGCGAGATTCAATTCTTATTTTGACACCCTATGCATCCACACAGGTCCGCACTGTGCAATGCAATGACCACAGTGGCGGTGCCAGGATTTCGAATTAAAGGGGGGGGGCTGAGTAAGATATAGGGGTACCAGGTAGAGCTGCTGAAGGGAACTCCCGAAGGCTGCATTCCTGAGCTAGAGGGGTATGGAAGGTGTGCCCCCTCCCATTAGTGGGGGATCTTTCCAATAAAAGAAATTCATATATGAACGCCCTGGGATCGATGTCTGAGCATTTCTACAACACCTGGCGTGGTCTTCAAAGGCCCCCAATTTGTGTCTAAAATTGGGCTCACATCATTATTTGTAAACGCTTCCACAAAATTCATGGTCAGATAGCAATTTGAAGTTTGATATTTTTTTTTTTTTGGGGGGGGGGGGGTGGGGTGGAGGGAAAAGTGTGTGGGGGTGGGGGGGGGGCCCTATGAGGCCGCCGCTAAATGAACACAATGGATCTGCCATTCATTTCTTATAACACCTATAGTTTACAGTTAGTTGAAGGGGGTGTCAGAGCCATGACATGGTGTAATAAGAAAACATCATGTGCTTATTCGAAACACTTCGCTGGGTGTGTTCGTATTGGATGGGTAATTCCTTGTCTGCAAAACACCTAAAGTTCATTTCATTTCATTTCATATGTATGTTGAAAATAAAGCACAGGAAGTTATATGGGTGTTCATGTCATATGTTTGTTAATACGATAATATGTGATAGAATATACTTGTATACCACTCAACCAATATACCGATGACTCGAACTGATATACTTCATAAATTGGTCAAAATTATATACTTTATAATACTTCTATAGGCATAAAATTATCAGGAAGAATTATTTCTTGTTCTCGACCGAACTGAGTTAGATGTGATACTGATATTTTGTGAGAACTATGCAGAGAAGATTCAGTGATTTGCTTTGCAACAAATCTGAGCTCATCAGATCTGTCTGCCTATGAATCTGCGCCATTGGTGGAAAGAATCAGCGCCATAACATGTCTCAATAGTTCCGCATTTGCTTCAAAACTACGTAAGATAGTATTACTATTTAACTTATGTTGAATGTATAAGTTATAGAACTGAAGATTTCGTGAATAATTGTGTTTCTCTGTTACGTTTTTTATTGGAAATCAGGTTTTACGGAAAAGCTTCGAGAACTGGATTGATCAGTGCCAAGTTTCACACAAATGGAAACAAAAATATGTTTCCATTTTGTAACTGGAGATGCTCGAGGACTCAGTCGGACCCACAGCAATTGTAATAATCACCCTGTGTTCTTTTCTGGTTAAATACTCTCCATATTTATATCATTTGTTGTCGATAAACACTCATCTTCTTGTTAAAATCAGAAGGAATCTGCGCAAAAATCGCGAACGAATCTGAGCATAAGTAACGAAGAAACTGATTCTGTAAGTACTGGTCACCCCCAGTGAGTTCACTGTTCGTATTATTACCTGGAGAAACCGGGGGGGGGGGGGGGGGGGGGGGGGGGGGGGGGGGGGGGGGGGGGGGGGGGGGGGGGGGGGGGGGGGGGGCGGGGGGTGCTTCTGGCACATAAGTAAAGGCATCAGACTTAGTTTGAATCTAGTCTGACCTCACTTCCATTTATGTCTTCAAGTGCAAAACTTCACTCAGTTTCTTCACCCACACCCCCACCCCCACCTCTACCTTATGGGGGTTTTGGGTCAACGGTCAAGACCTCAGAGTTTGAATCCGGCCCGAATCACTTCAATTTGCTTTTGTGGGGGGGAATGGTGCTTGCAGCATTCTAAGGCATGTGGCACATTGGTGGTCATTACAAAAACTATTAACTCCTTACATACTGCACATGGATATTCCTGCCCAGCACAGAAAATCACTTGCCACTACAAGAGGCCTGCATCGCAAATTGCTGCTAATGCCCCGACCACAAAAAAATTTCTGAGTGGAAAGAGTGAAAAAGGGCCATAACTCTGGAAAAAATATATGTGGAAGAAAGTCATTCTCCACAGATACTGTTCCCCCATGATGCTCTATCACAACACCAAATATCATTTAAATCAGAGTAGCAGTGGCTGAGATACAAAGGAAAATGTTGGCATGGAAGGACAAATGGATGGAGGTCTACACAAGATACCCCTTCAACTTTTCAAGCTGGGAGCAACTTAAGTATAATTCTGGTGCATAAGTAAAGGCATCAGACTTAGTTTGAATCTAGCCCGACTCACTTCGATTTATGTCCTTAAGTGCGAAACTTCACTCAGTCTCTTCACCCACACCCCACCCCCACCTTATGGGGGTTTCGGGTCAACGGTCAAGACCTCAGAGTTTGAATCCGGCCCGAATCACTTCCATTTGCTTTTGTGGGGGAATGGTGCTGCAGCATTCTAAGGCATATGGCACATTGGTGGTCAGTACAAAAACTATTAACTCCTTACATACTGCACATGGATATCCCTGCCCAGCACAGAAAATCACTTGCCACTACAAGAGGCCTGCATCGCAAATTGCTGCTAATGCCCGGACCGCAAAAAAAATTTCTGAGTGGAAAGAGTGAAAAAGGGCCATAACTCTGGGAAAAATATATGTGGAAGAAAGTCATTCTACACAGGTACCGTTCCCCCATGATGCTCTATCACAACACCAAATATTTAAATCGGAGTAGCAGTGGCTGAGATACAAGGGAAAATGTTGGTATGGACGGACAACATGACGGAGGTCGACACAATATACCCCTTCAACTTTTTAAGTTGGGAGCATAATAAGTATAATTTGGAAATTAACTACATTTTTCCTGTAAATTAAATAAACTTTTTGACCAGTGATTTCTTGAGTTAAATTTTCATTAATTTTTCATCAAATCTAGTCATGACTGCTGTGAAAATCTTTTTAAAAATACTTGGCAGGTTAAGATTATTATTATTTATTGGTGTTTAAGATCACATACTTATGCACAATGGCTAATCATGACCGTGACAGTTTTACGGATGGAGGAAGCCGGAGTACCCAGAGAGAATCACCGAGCAACGACGAGTAGTTGCCAGCTCCTCAACATCGCAACTCCGCACTGCAGCACAGGCAGGGTTAGATTGGTTGAAGACGTGCACACCATCGACATGCAATAAGCCTTAGTACACGGCGTCATCGTGCCCCCATGTGGACAATCAGGGTTAAGTGCCTTTCCCAAGAACACAACACGGGAGTCCGAATCGATTGCTCAGACGGCAGGTTAAGAGTTAACTAATGAGAACTGTGAACCTTGGTCTGTGGTTAGGAAGTAAGTAGGAAAGTCTGACGGTTTCAGTGCTCTGCTCATTAGTTATTGAGTATACTATCCTCCACCACCTATAAAACTCTGACATGATATGTCCCTGGCTGTTCAGAGTTTACACATTTTTTTGAGAATCCAATTCCACTGACTTTCCAAAACTTTCCACCCAATTTCCATGGCCTTTCCTTCATTAGTATGACCACCATGCTCTCTTTTTTCAGGATACTGAAGTGTGAATTTCAAGGGAAATGGCATACTGCATTGTTATTACAATGAATTTCCATTGACTTTTCCAGACAACTGCAAAAAATCCCCCCATTTTTCCAAAATTTCCAGGCGTGGAAAAAATATTTTTGTTTTCCATGACTTTTCCAGGATTCCACAATCCGTACTACGCTGTCGATTGTGTCAATAAACACCAACAATTAAACAGAATTAGATGTGTTAGTAAGCATGGGTTACAAGATCATCCACCCCCAACAACACAAAATCCCATGCTGTAAATAATTATTTTGCACAAAGTACAATCGATGTGAAAACGAATCACATTGATAGAGATTAGCTTCCTGATACACCTTTAAAGAATGATGCCTACATTTTACATGAATCACTGACCAAGGTGAAACAGTATCTGCAATATATTCCAGAAAGGAAGTCCATGCTAAATGAGGTCATGTGTGAAAAATTGGTCACTGTTATGCAGATTTGGTCCCAGGTAAAACAGTATTTGGAACATGGTCTTGAATGGAATTTCATGCCGACTGCAAGTAAGCATGAAGAGGAGTGCGTCACTGTGACTTTTGGTATGTGTGTAACACACCTTTGGATACACCTATAAAGTTTCCTACATCAAACAATGTGAATATGAAATTGGTGATTGACACACATACAAGGATGTGACCACACAAACTCCAAAATGGGTTACACCTTTCGTCTAGAAGAAACATATTGGAATCCCAGACATTTGCCCTGCAGACATTTGCTCCGGTTGCATTTTTCTTGAAAATGGAATTTGCCCCAGATGTACATTTGCCCTGCAGACATTTGCCTCAGTATATAAATCAGACGAGGACATTTGCCACCGAATAGATTTATTGGTTGAAAACGGGTGATAATAAACAGGTGTAATTAAATAGTGAATCTGTTTATGTTAACATGATCACTGTCGGTAATGTCACAGAAACTGTTTACTTTAACATGAAAGATCCCGGTTATGTGAGTATTCTTTAGTAGGTGAAGTTTTACTATTAAGTAATTCTGCCTAGTGGGCTTTGTACATTTTATTTGGTGCTGCTAACAAGGTTGTCTATGTGAGATGGCTACACTGCCCCTCCCACACCACTGGGCCTCAGTGTGGGAGGGGCAGTGTGGCCATCTTACAGAGACCACCAACAAAGCAGAGATCTGAAAAATTATAAATTTTAAGTAATTTGTATATTTTTTATACTTACCAATGGCCCAGACTAGCTGGTGCTAACTCAAAAATTAATCCAGGTCCAAACACAAATTTTGCCCCCCAATCCCCAAAATTTGCATGCAAAACCGAAAAATTGATGTCCTATCTGGTCCTCCATACTTTTCAGATCTGCACATGTGCGGTATCCAGGAAGGAACCGAAATTGGCGCCAACCAACATTCTTTCTACAGTTTGCCTGTTAAATGTTATATACAGCGGGGAGGTATGAGTACCCAATTATGGGAGGACCATACCCATCTGGGCTGGTAAGTATAAAAAATATACAAATTACTTATACAACCAATGGCCCAGACTAGATGAATTGTAAAAAGGCTGGAGGGCCTAGGACATAAAGGAAAATCCAATCTTTCAATTACTTCAGTAAAGGATAGCTCCTACAGGAGAATATAGGAATTATATATGTCTTTCTCCTTTAGGAGAAAAGAGAAAGGAATAACACCAACAATGTAATTGAGTATTACATAATATATAATTCTCCATTTAATGCCAGCATAACCTGTTATGCTAATTCGGTGAAGGAAAACCAATATATAAAGATAGTCCAGAGAATGAGACTCTTTATACTCATTTAAAAGTGTCCGAGGATTGTATATTAACGCCTGTTTGACACGTGACAAAAACAAATGCTTCACAGTGAGCTACACTTAAAAAACAGTACATGAATGAGACATAGTTATTACTTCACACCTAGATACACATTAAGACCATCTCAGCACCAACTCAGGACTACTGACACTGGAGGAGATCTTCCCTTGCTTTTCACTATAAAGCCAGATGATCATAAGGGACCCCCCCCCCCCCCCCCCACCCCTTCCCCTTGTTCTGAGGTAAATATCCTCAGAACGAAGAGGGCAGCGGATCAGCGTCACTGCTGGAACAGGCTGCCTAAATAACTATAGATGTCACCATTAGGCAAAAAAAAAAATCAACTGATTTTCAGGTAATTTTTTTTTCAAATCAATGAGGGAGGGAGGGAGAGAGAATTTTATTTTTATTTTTTATTTTTATTTCTTGCAGATAGTGAGCAAGGATTGAGAGGCAAAAGTCACTTTCTGATGTCTGTTTTTACCTAAAAAGCATGGAAAGTGCATATTGTAAAATGATATACAAATAAAACTCATTTTATTGAAAACTAAAACTGTTTTTCTATTTTTTGCTTTTAGTATATAGAAACAGAACTCTGACTTCACTTTTAAACTTTTACAAAGCAGAACTATTTTATGAATATTCAAAGTAAGGGTATCTCCCATGAACTGGCACAGTTTGGATTCAAAGAACAGTCTCATTCACAAGCATGTTCTGGGGCCTGGTTGATTCACTCTCGGCACAGCACAAACTGTGACGGAACACGGATTCCCCACAATCAACCACGAACAGAACATGAGACAGGACTGTGCCGACTGGCACAAATTTACACCTCCTCACGAGGTGGTGCAAGATTTGTGCCTTGACGTCATTCAACAAAATGTCTGACAGACAGACGATGTTTCATTGTGAAGAACTCTCTTCCGCCTTTGCGACTCCATCATTTTTTGTTTACTTTCGATTACAACTGAGCTGTCCTGGTTGATTCACCGGTACAAGTGACGTCATAACTTTGTTACAATTTGTGCTGTGCCGAGAGTGAATCAACCGGGCCCCTAGTGACAGGATCATCCAAATTGAATAAGAGATAGGTTACATCTGTGTATACATTGTCAGATAATAACACTAATTCTCAACCCCTCTGGTGGGTAGGTCTTTCTTAATTAACTGGTAGAAGGCCAAGTTATTTTGGGGCATCAACATTTGTCCACATGTCTTTGCCTTGTGACAATTTATAGGAGAATGCCTATAGGCCCTCTCCAATTAATTGTAACAAGGCAAAGCCATACAGACTAACTAATTTCACTTCAAAGATAATACAAAGCATATCCATAGAATATGGAGACCACCGACGAACAGTTTTTTAACCAACTCCCCCAAGGTACTGTCATCTTCCATAGATATTATTGACCACCCTCGTATTATTTTGGTATCATTGCGAGTTATTTTGATAGAAATTAGCATTTTTACGATTGAAATTTTCGAATGAAAACAACTGAGAATGGACGCAAGCTTCCGGTGTCAATTTAGTATGGAACTTACACAACACTTGTAACGTCATCAGCCGTCTGTCAAGAGCCCCTCCCAAAGACCACGTCTATTAAAAATAGTTGGAACCCCTATACATCCAAGTGACCAACTTTGATACCATATTTAAAAAAAGGAAACATCACTTTATTTCTCCACTGCAGTGAAGCCCTTTCATTCATATCACTATCCGAGGGTCCATGGGTGAAAATAATAAATGGATAGGCCCAACTCAATACACAAAATAAGTTGGATGTGTCAATTTGAATGAAGTGAAGACGTCATTCGTATCGGGAAACACATGTGTATTTCGAGTAATCTTCCTTGATGCAAAATTGCTCTGAAAAATCTGATTACAGATTCCATTCAGTGTTTTACCCACTCTTTCCCTGGTTATGTTCACGAAACGTCAGCAGAATTTGGACTTTTGTATTTCTTTAGTAAGTCATAATCCCCCACCCCAAAAATATACTTACTGTATATGTCCGTGTACATTAGTTTCAAAAGCACCAAGAATGCTTATGTAGGACAACAATTTGCGCTGTAATCTGCCCAGCTGTTGTATTTATATTGGTTTTTCCTGTCACGTTGAGGAAAAACCAACATAAACACAACAACTGCTCAGGTTATTGTACAAATGGTGCTCTGATTCTGAAATGAAGTTTCAGTCACAAACGAGTGTTGGATTTTCTTGACAGGGATTTAGACATTGGGGTGATAAACAAACAATGAAAAACAAATAAATGCGAGTATTCTTTACATCTTTAATAATAATTTTCCTTTATTCTTTTATCTTATTCAACACGTGATAACTCGTGAAAACTTACCTATTTCTGTTGCATCCCAAATTGGCAAAACGTAACTTGAAACTAATTCTTGTTGATTAGTGCATCAAACAGTTGATACCTGTACCAATTATTCTCACTATTTCTCATTCTTGTTTCCACAGCAAGAAAGGTTACTTGACGCCAGTACCTGGCAAATTAATGTTTGGTATTCGACAAAATGGGTTATCCTTGGGTTGGACAGCTCACCAAACACCGAGTCAAGTTTGGGTTTGAATTCCCCTGCCGTGTCCATCCAACCTCTCGATAATATGGCAATAACCTTTCCCCTCTCATACTTAACACACGCCTGTGCCTATTTACCTGTTTATTTGTTGGTTTTGGGCCTTAAAACTGTGACGGAACAGGGATTCCCCACAATCAACCACGAACAGAACATGAGACGGGACTGTGCCGACTGGCACAAATTTACACCTCCTCGCGAGGTGGTGCAAGATTTGTGCCTTGACGTCATTCAACAAAATGTCTGACAGACAGACGATGTTTCATTGTGAAGAACTCTCTTCCGCCTTTGCGACTCCATCATTTTTTGTTTACTTTTGATTACAACTGAGCTGTCCTGGTTGATTCACCGGTACAAGTGACGTCATAACTTTGTTACAATTTGTGCTGTGCCGAGAGTGAATCAACCGGGCCCCTAGTGACAGGACCATCCAAATTGGATAAGAGATAGGTTACATCTGTGTATACATTGTCAGATAATAACACAAATTCTCAACCCCTCTGGTGGGTAGGTCTTTCTTAATTAACTGGTAGAAGGCCAAGTTATTTTGGGGCATCAACATTTGTCCACATGTCTTTGCCTTGTGACAATTTATAGGAGAATGCCTATAGGCCCTCTCCAATAAATTGTAACAAGGCAAAGCCATACAGACTAACTAATTTCACTTCAAAGATAATACAAAGCATATCCATAGAATATGGAGACCACCGACGAACAGTTTTTTAACCAACTTCCCCACAGTACTGTCATCTTCCATAGATATTATTGACCACCCTCGTATTATTTTGGTATCATTGTGAGTTATTTTGATAGAAATTAGCATTTTTATGATTGAAATTTTCGAATGAAAACAACTGAGAATGGACGCAAGCTTCCGGTGTCAATTTAGTATGGAACTTACACAACACTTGTAACGTCATCAGCCGTCTGTCAAGAGCCCCTCCCAAAGACCACGTCTATTAAAAATAGTTGGAACCCCTATACATCCAAGTGACCAACTTTGATACCATATTTAAAAAAAGGAAACATCACTTTATTTTTCCACTGCGGTGAAGCCCTTTCATTCATATCACTATCCGAGGGTCCATGGGTGAAAATAATAAATGGATAGGCCCAACTCAATACACAAAATAAGTTGGATGTGTCAACCCGTAAAGACTTTGTTTCTGTTTACTTTGAATGAAGTGAAGACGTCATTCGTATCGGGAAACACATGTGTATTTCAAGTAATCTCCCTTGATGCAAAATTGCTCTGAAAAATCTGATTACAGATTCCATTCAGTGTTTTACCCACTCTTTCCCTGGTTATGTTCACGAAACGTCAGCAGAATTTGGACTTTTGTATTTCTTTAGTAAGTCATAATCCCCCACCCCAAAAATATACTTACCGTATATGTCCGTGTACATTAGTTTCAATAGCACCAAGAATGCTTATGTAGGACAACAATTTGAAAACAATTTGCGCTGTAACCTGCCCAGCTGTTGTATTTATATTGGTTTTTCCTGTCACGTTGAGGAAAAACCAACATAAACACAACAACTGCTCAGGTTATTGTACAAATGGTGCTCTGATTCTGAAATGAAGTTTCAGTCACAAACGAGTGTTGGATTTTCTTGACAGGGATTTAGACATTGGGGTGATAAACAAACAGTGAAAAACAAATAAATGCGAGTATTCTTTACATCTTTAATAATAATTTTCCTTTATTCTTTTATCTTATTCAACACGTGATAACTCGTGAAAACTTACCTATTTCTGTTGCATCCCAAATTGGCAAAACGTAACTTGCAACTAATTCTTGTTGATTAGTGCATCAAACAGTTGATACCTGTACCGATTATTCTCACTATTTCTCATTCCTGTTTCCACAGCAAAAAAGGTTACTTGACGCCAGTACCTGGCAAATTAATGTTTGGTATTCGACAAGATGGGTTATCCTTGGGTTGGACAGCTCACCAAACACCGAGTCAAGTTTGGGTTTGAATTCCCCTGCCATGTCCATCCAACCTCTCGATAATATGGCAATAACCTTTCCCCTCTCATACTTAACACACGCCTGTGCCTATTTACCTGTTGGTTTTGGGCCTTAAAACCAATGTGCCCTTTTCAATTTCCCTGTTTCCCATTTTCGTGCAATGACGGTCCAAATAAAAAGGCCCAACATGGGCCATTTATTTCAACGCGGCGGTGCCTGAGAATCAATTCCTTTTTTTTTTTTGGCCTTAATGGACGACATTCTGAGCAACAGAAAGAGGACCCAAAGATCTAAGATCACCGGAGATGGATTCTAAATTTCTCAGGTAAAACTTGGTAAATGAAGAGGGCCGTGTCCAGTACGCAGCCTTCATGAGATCAGTAATGGCTATACTGTTAGCATAAACCCAAGAAGTGGACAGTGCTCTAACCTCGTGCGCTGATATCTTATTAACCGAACATTGATCCAAAGATAGATTTTCATAGGCAAACGCGTGTTGCCAACTGAATCCATCTAGCTACTGAATGAACAGAAATATCCTTTCTGTTAGGAATCCATGAAAGAAAGAAACGTTTTCTTCCTTTTCTAATAAAATCTGATCGACGTTTATAAATGTGCATAGCCCTGACTGGACACAGCTAAGGTTTACGGTTATCCGAGGATGGCAGACCCTTAATGATAATAGGCTACGGTTGCTTGTCTGGAATCTGATTCTTAGCCAAAAACCCCAATTCCGTGGTGAGGGTAATGGTATTACCCACACTATGGTAGTGAGATTCATCAACAGATAAAGCATGAAGTTCACTGACTCTTCTAGCAGATGCAAAGGCTAAGAGAAATGCCATTTTATAGGTCAAGAATTTGAACTCTGCAACGTCCAACGGCTCAAATGGAGCTTCTTTGAGCTTCAACAGAACCCAAGCCAAATTCAACTTAGGAATTAATGAGGGTTCTAGGTCTATTAATAGAGAAATTTCTAACCAGCTTGGACAAAGAAGTATTTGATCCAATAGCCAAGTTATCATGATGAGCGTAAGTGTCTGATAACATAGACCTATAGCCCTTAATAGTGACGGGCTGCAGTTTGAGAACATGAAACAAATAGACCAAGAAATTGACAATATTTGGTATGGACGGATCGTATACGTCTATCGACTGATCCTGACACCAACGGAAGAAAACCCACCACTTCGCTACGTAGTTCAACGTAGAGGAGGACCTCCTGCAGTTAGAAATTGCGTCCACTGCGCATCCTGTAAACTGTTTTACGTGCAAGAAGGACCGCACAACAGAAATAGGTGAAGGTTGAGACCTTCCGGGTTGTGATGTAGTGTGCATGACTTCCCCTGATAAAGAAGGTCCTCTCGTGGAGGAAGCTTCCGGGGAATGTCCCATGACAGACACCTGAGAAGATTGATCCAAGGTTTCTGTGACAACAGAGGTGCTACTAGCAGAATTTTGCAACGAGACTGTTGACGGACGCTCGATGATCTGGGCATGGCGACACGAATGTCAGTAACTGATTGTTCAGGTGTGTCGCAAACAGATCTATCATGGGATGATCTCACTGGTAGCAAATCTGGCTGAATATTCGCTTGTTGAGAGTCCATTCCGATGGTAACAGGCGACCTTTCCGAGAGAGCGAGTCTGCTAGTACATTCAGATGACCCGGTATATGACGGACAGAAAGATGAACATGATGATTCATGACGTATAGAATTCTCTCCATTAATTCGCATAATGGAATCGAATGAGTGCCACCTTGGTTCCTGATGTAAGCTACTACTGTTGAATTGTCCGACAAAATTTGAACATGGACATTCGCTATTATGCGAATCCAGTGTTGAAGAGCTAGCCATATTGACATCATCTCTTTGATGTTTATGTGTTTCTCTAGGAACCGAGGTCCCAAAGACCCTGACACTTCAAGTCTGCAGGACTATGGGTCGCGCCCCAACCCATCTGACTCGCATTTGTCATAATCGTGAAAGCCGGATCTGGTAGTTGCAGCGGAACTCCCTGAGTTAACCACTGAATATCTGCCCAAATCTGAACCTTTTGTTTTATTAGGTCCGTTAAAACAATACTGGTTTTGAGTGAATGCATCTTCACACTCCAGTTCTGAGTAAAGAATATCTGGAGGGGACGCGTGCGCAGACGGCCCATCGGAATAAGATCCACAGCCGTTCCGCACAGCCCCATCAGTCGCATGAATTCCCTCGCTGTTAATGTGTCTGAGTGTAGACAAAAGCGAGCATAACAACTGACTAATTTCGGCAGATGAACCAGATTGTTGTGAGTCTCTAAGCTCATTCCCAAGTGAGTGAACGACTTGGATGGAGCTAGATCCGACTTTTTCTTGTTTACGATGAAACCCGAGACATCTGAGTAATAGAAGCAGACTCTGAACATCATTCTGAAGAATAATTCAGTTGCCGTATTTTTGCAGAATGTCGTCCAAGTAAGCTGACGTTGCCGCAGACGAATGAGCTCGGAAGTATGACAATACCGAGGTCGTTATTCGAGTGAATGCCCAGGGAGCCAGGTTCAGACCAAAGCACACTGCTCTGAACTGATAAACCTTCCCTTGTACGGCGAACCTCAGGCACTTTCTGAATGCCGGATGTACCAGGACATGAAAGTACGCATCCTTTAGATCTATGCTTGCTGCATAGCCGTTCACTCGAATGCTCACTCTTACCGACCGAATGGTCTCCATATAGAATTTTTGAGCCACGATAAGCTTGTTTATCCAGCTCAAGTCTATTACCGGTTGGAACGAGCCGTCTGGCTTCGTTTCGAGGAACAGGTGACTGTAAAAATCCTGAGAATCTTGATTCTTGATGACCTCTATTGCTTCCTTTAATAAGAGAGCCGGTACCTCTGCTAAGAGAGACTCTCTTTTGAAAGGACCCGACGGAAGATTTGTCCAACGCGGACATCTTGCTAGTGGGGGTTTTGCATGGAATGATAGCCGTAAGCAGTCCGAGACTACATTTCTCACCCACTGATCTTCCGTGACTGCTATCCAGTTTCTCGCGAAGTTTGATAACCTTCCGCTAACTGGCCAGCAATAGAGGTCTTGAACATCACCTGTATGACCTGCAAGGCTTACGGGAGAAGAAACTACGTCCTCCCTGTGAAGAACCTCGTCCCGTCGGCCTAGGGGCGTCTGACCGATAGTCCCGATCAGACCTACGCCCCTTTTCCGAGTCGCTATATTGACGACCTCCGGAGTAATTGTAAGAGGGCTTCTTGTACCCTCATGAGGAGTTCCCTTTCAGGTTTGGAACGTCCTCCTTTACTCCTGTCTGCTGAAGCGGGTTGCTGAGACGCCAACTTCAAAAGCAGAGCACTTGACGCTTTTTTAGTAGCCTGCTCATAGACCAACGAAAGCTTGTCATCAAAAATAGTATGTCCGGAGACCGGAGTGACCCGGAGAGAGCTTTTCACCTTGTCATCTATAAGTGATGACGATGCAAGGGAAGCATCACGTCTAATTAACTCCAGATTAGCCACTGTTAGGGCGGAGTTATACGTGGTATACATAATTGCCCTGGAAAGAACTCTAAGGGAGGTACGAATGTCCTCAAATTCCTTCCCGTTGAGACGTTGCGCCATAGCTTTAGTAAGGTGATCTGCGTAGGACATGACATGCAAACTCGCTCCATTTGATGAAATTACCGTATCCATTACATCTGAGCGAATAGTGAATGATGCAGGTAAGGATACATCTAGATCCCTGGCCTGCTCATCCAAATGCAGAGGCGCTCTCTGAACATCTTCTCCAACCCTTTTAAATGAACGTGGTCCAAGAAATGGTATATTTATGGAAGATGTAGATAAGAAACCGCCTTTTTTCCTCACACTCCAGAGGTTGAATATGGCGTCGTCTACATGGCCGAAGGCCTGCGGCACCTGCCTAGACTGAACCGGAAAAGAAAGAACTTCTTCCTTTCTCCGTATAAAGTCTGCGTCTAGCGACGCCAGCAGTTTCTCTCTTGTTGTCGCAGCATTCTGATTCGGTGGAACAAATTCAGGGTAGTATTGATGGATGAAATCCATCACAAGCATGTGCTGTTCCGAAAGGGAAGGGTAATCCTCTTCCTTATCCCTTTCACCATCCGAGAGAATCAGTTGCGAATCTCGGTCCATTACATCTGCATGAACAGACGACTGGACCGACCCAGCACCGTCTGACAGCTCAGGTTCTGAGTCTGAGGGAGGCTGCTCCTGCACTTGCTGGGATGCTGCGATCAGCTGCACAATCTGCGACAGCAAGTCCATCATCAAGGCCTGAGGAGCAGCAGTCTTCTGTTTCTTAGCCGCTTGCTGCTCCTGGGACAGCGTGTCAGAGATTGATCTCTTCTCCGAACGTCCCGATGATCGATGCCTCGTCTCCTCAGCTAGTTGGTCCGACTTCACGGGTGAAGAGAGGTCCCTTCTTCGCGCAGCAAGCTGGATATCCAAAGTCAGGTAGCTAGGATGGGGTCAGGTGTGTTTTATAATCGAAGCGGAAGAAACCATGCCTGTAGCCGAGGCCGGCTGCAATCTACATGGAGCATCCTGAACGGCAGGTGTGGACATATGCTCTGGCCCACGCAAATTCTCAATAACAACATCTGGCCCAACATGTTGCTGGGATAGAGAGGGACCTCTCCTGCTCGTGGCCCTTTCAGACCTCGCCGAGCTTCCCAAAACACTTGCTGGCTTCTTCCCTAGTTCCGTCGTCGCTGGGTGAGCATGTTTAGATTTTAAGGTGCTCGCTCTACCCACTACACTTCCTGCGATCGCAATGGACATACCTGGCATCACAGTACCCATAGATGGAGTAACTGCTTCACTGGTCGAGCAAGCTGCTGGCAAAGGATTAAAACTACCGCCCAGTGGCTTTATCCCTTGCCTAATATTCAGGGGCACCTTAGCAGCTAGCTCTGTTTGCTCATCAGAGCGCGACGACGGTAGCACACTTTTGGTAGGTGTCACATAACCATCACCATCACCATGTTCTTGTTCCTCTGAAAAAGAAACTGAGAAACTTGAATGACTCTGCGGCGAGAGAACCAGCATTGGCCTCTCACCGCTAACAACATACCATGACACCCACGTCCAACATTTGTCATCCCAATCAACACATGTAGGACAAGAATTCGTGGGAGTACATCGACTACAGGCAAGACAACATGCGTGTAAATCTGAGAAAGACTTCCTTGCCTTGCATTTTGAACAATAAGCTTTATAATTAATCAAAGTCGATCAGACTCCCACCAACTCAACAAAAAATATATGATAAAGATACATAATAATCAACAATCAAAATACAAATCGAAAAATTAATTTAAAAAAAATCTTTCGAAAAAATTTTGACAAAAGCCCAAGGGTATCCCGATGGAGCCTAAGTGTCGACAAAAATCCAAAAATTATTGCTACACTACCGGAATATTAAAACATGTATCTTACAACAATCCTACAGAAATAATAAGTACATACTACATATATTTAAGGACATTGCCAATGAAAACAACGTCAAGGAAAAAACTGGAAACAAGACCTCAGGCACTGAATAAAAAGGCCCAAAGTCAGTAACAGATTTTAAAGCTACCAGATGTAAAGCAAGATTTTCAGATGAAGAAAAAACGATACATCGGATAGAAGATGCACTACCCAAACAACCCAACACCCCTTGGGTGAGTACCTAACCATGGGGATGAACAGAATAAACATTCTGTTAAACACGTTAAACTCCCAAGAAATTTAATAACAAATTTCAATAAAAAGAAGCCAAAAAGCTTGGGAGTTTAACAGGAGGGCTTCAAGGAAGGATAGGGAAGGAACACTTAACAAACAGTGGATAAATCATTGAATGATGACGTCAGGCACATGTCATCAGGCACATATTCCGAAATTGGGAAACATGAAATAATTTTGACGAAAATTATAAAGTTACAGCCCTGAATGTTCCTAACCACCATTGTTCACTTTCATCATCCAATTATGTCATTGGATCCACCAATTTTACCATTGATTTGTGTCTGGCATCTTCAAAAATGAAATCTAAAAGCACAGATGTCAGTTCTTTGTTGCTGACTTCAGGGCCAAACAAAGAATGATGGTTTGCGCCAATTTTGGTTCCTTCCTGGATACTGCACATGCGCAGATCTGAAAAGTATGGAGGACCAGATAGGACATCAATTTTTCGGTTTTGTATGCAAATTTTGGGGATTGGGGGGGCAAAATTTGTGTTTGGCCCTGGATTAATTTTTTGAGTTAGCACCAGCTAGTCCGGGCCATTGGTTGTTGTATAAAAATAATGTGGGTTTTAGGAATAGGCTGTTATGGTAATCATTATTTTCTAAGGCCAGGAGGGCTAGTTTTCGCCCTCCTTAATTTTTTTAAGGTGAGCAGTAGTTGAGCGAAGAAATCGCTCTCCTGAAAATGCCAGACCTGTTTATTATCTTAATGGGGAAAATGTCCAGTCTTGAATTTAGCAACCGTCTGTTTGGAGCAAATGTCTGCGGAGCAATTGTCTGTATCTTGCATATTGCTCGTTCAATTCTCTATTCTTTGTAGAGGATGAACAACATTTTCAGAAATCGAAGCTCACTAACATCAGATTTGATCATTTTTAATAACAAATAGTAAATACCAACTAATATTATACATAACAAAACTGATTACAGCAAGATTTAACTTGTCAAATGTTATATTGTAACAACCAGCAATAAAACTTAATGTCTGCTCTCAAAAATTTACTTCAATAGTCCACTGTACTTTTTGTGCTACTTACTGTTAAAACTAGAAGTCCTGTCATGAAATGCGCACAAATAGCACGTCGATCTGCACGTTAATCTACGCGTTATGACCGTAGTAAGACTATCAAATTCTGTACATATGGCCTGTACACAAGCAATGTTTCAGCCAATGGATCTCCGGGAAACCCGGAGATCCATTGGCAGAAACATTGCCTGTGTTTGCTATGAGTGACCAGGAGAACCTGCTGTGCTTTGGATGCCATTTGATATGGCAATTGCGCACAATTCCTACGTGAAATTAAGCCTAGATCAGCGCACAGTTCGTGACAGGACTTCTAGTTTTAACTGTAGTCTGATACACAGCAAAACAGCAGCATGAGTAATTAATATGCCTATGAATAATCATCAAAAAAATTCCAACAAGTATATATTTTTGGAAAGTACAGATTACCCTTCATGAAAGTTTACCAACTTGTAACTAATTCACTATTTTCTGGATTAAGTACACAAGAAAATTGACTGAGTACACCTTTAAAATATAAAATCAACAAGATAGATATTTTTTGATTACTAACCTCATACATCAGATGAAAATTAAAAGTGAAGTTTTTCAGATAAGATGCCCTTTGTAAGGATTATTAGTACCAAAAAACAGCTGTTTTGAAAGAATGTTCAAACACAAAAATACATTGTGTTTTACTAGTTATCACCTATTTTCACTACAATAAGTTGCCGTGGACTGGTCGGTCATAATCCATACGTGTGCAGTGATGTCCGCGCATGCGTTTACCAGGTAATAAAAATTGTCATCAAAATTTTAATTAATGAAGCACTGGGTTGTACCCAGCGTTTCATTAATTAAAGTTTTGATGATTATCATTAATTCAAGTTTTGATGATTATTCCTATAATTCGTGTTTGGAATCTAATATTATTGCATGCATGGAAATACTGCCAAACTGTGGATAGTGACCAGTCCATGATGGCTGTACTGTAAGTGAAAGCAAAAACATGTTGGGTGTGAACTGTTCATTCAACATTTTTTATCTGTGGATTTTCTTTTTAGTTACTATGAAATTTACCTTCAACATCATTCAGTAGTTCAAATAAAACATCTTCTAGGTGGTTATTTTAAAAACTCTTGCCCCAAATTTATCAAATTTCCAAGTGGACTGAATTTTCAAGGCAACTTCCATTACTTTTTATTGATGGCCGAGCAAATTTTGCCGATTCAAGGTGACTTCCTGGTCTACGTTGTTGATGTTGATGATGTAATCAAGCACGACAGGAATCAAGTCAAATTTGGGTAAGTTTTCGCAGGAATTAGAAATTGCGGCAACCTGGAAAAGGGTAAACTTAACCTGATCCTTTCTTGAAACTTAAAGAAATAGAAAGGCAAAATAATATACTTATATGTTGCAATAAGACTAAAATCCTCACCCTCTGATTGGACGAGAGCTCACAAGTTTTTTCTTTGTTTCCATCTCCAGTCGCATCTGTTACCGTTTGACATTACCAAGGGAAATATTTGAAACGACAACAAAGGGAAGAGATTCAAAGTGTATACTGCCTATAAAATTGTATTTTTTGAGGCCAGCGATCATTCTATGAATGTATACTCACAACCCAATTACACTTTCATGAACCGAACTGAGATAGAGTAACCTTGACCTTTATCTAAGTTAATGATTTTCTGTTGTCCAGTGATGTTGTGGGGTACACAAGAGGTTTATTTACTAAATTTGTTATCGTTAAAGTTGCCTTGTTCATTCAAGTTGCCTTGTTCATTTCACGATGTGGGTTTGGGGCTATGGGTAGGGTATTATTGGAACAAAAATGTTATTGTGATGAACTGATGGTAACATGGTCTGAGCTTTGCGTCTTTGAGCTCATGTTCAACCGAGACATGTTTCGGTTGAATATAAGCTCCAAGCCCAAACCTTCAGACCATGTTACCATCAATTCATTACAATAACTTATAAGTTTTAACTGTGTGAGTGCAAAGGGAACCTGGAATGCTGCAGGTTATTTCAGGAACGCCTTTCACATGCCAATGATTTAGCCCTTTCCAACAGTATGTTACATAACAGTATTCCTTTGCTTAAATCAAAGAACATTTAGCATTTTATAAAATCGATCAGTGTCAATTTGAGTAAACTTTCATATCATCTGTCTAAGCTCTAGTCATGTTAGTCAAACAAACATCGGGCACCTGTTTCATTTCGGGTGAATGATAGGCAAACAAAATTGTGTTCCCACTTTGAACATGCCTGTTTTTATTTACACTTTATTCAGCATAAAGCCAAGATGACACAAAGAATTAAAATAGAAATCATCCCACAACATCAGTCTGGTAAAAAATTCTCTTAAAAATCAATGCTCACTGGCTAAGTTTCTTGTACTAATGGACTATGAGCAGTAACTTTGGAATAAAGTTGTAAAGAACACTTTTTTAATGTTGGCACTTAGAAAAACTGTTCTAGATATGAAGTCAACCTCTATAATCTCAATACTGTTTCTTAGCGTGTTATACTGGCAGTGTCATAAAGTTGATCACTTTTAAAAAACCAGAGGCCCCATGAGGCACTCACCTGACCTGACCACAGTTGTTTAAAGAAAGATTTATTGGCATCTATGGCTTGTTAACACTACAGAGGAATGAAGATATTTAATTATTTATAACTCTGTTGCCCATGCCAGATGATTTTTTTTCTCATATTGGGATGCTACCACAGAAATAATGCCCAGATTTTCAGTAATACAAAACTAGGAAGTCCAAATATCAACCTAGGGACTTACCTCAAATAAACTTGAATCTGGCCTCTTCCCCTTCCAGATGCCGTATCCCAAATATCAATAGATTCCAAATGTGCATCCAAGGACTTGATTTTAACAAACTTGAAACTGACTCCCATAAGGGTGGTGTATACCATGTATCAAAAGATTCTGATCTGGGCTTTGTGAGTAAATTTTTAAAGAATATTTCTTATATTGTACCAATTAAAAAATTTGGGCTCCAACAGGGAGCCCAAATATTAATCAAAGGCCTTGATTTGAACAAACTCAAATCTGCAACCCCCCCCCCCTCCCCCCCCCCCCCCCCAAGGGTGCTGCATACCATACATCAAAAGATTACAACTAGTGGTTCTGGAGAACATTTTTTAAAGGCTATTTCTCATGCTGAACTAAGTTAACATTTGGGCACTAATAGGGAGCCCAAATATTAATGCAAGGACTTGATTTTTCCAAACTTGAGTCTCACTACCCAAAGGAAGGTGTATACCATATATCAAGGATTCTGATTAGGGGGTTTATGATTTGAAAATTTTTAAATAAGATTCTGCATATTGTTTAAAGTAAAAATTCAGACTCCAATAGGGTGCCCAAATATTATTCAATGGACTTGATTTGAACTTGAATCTGATCCTCATAAAGATGCTCTCAACCATATATCAAAAGATTCTGACTGGTGAATCTAAAGATGATTTTTAAAGATTAATCCCCATATTGCACTATGTTAAAATCTGCGCTCCCATTAGAGCCCAATTATTAACCAATGGACTTGATTTGAAGAAACTTGAATCTGACCCCTATAATGATTCTGTATCCCATACATCAAAAGATTCTGACTAGTGGTTCTGGAGAAGAAGAGTATTTTAAAGGTTATTCCTCATATTGGACCAAGTTAAAATTCCATCTCCAATAGGGAGCACAAATATTAACCTAGACTTGATTTGAACAAACTTAATTCTCACCTCCCTAAGGATGCTGTATACCAAATATGAAAAGATTCTGACTGGTAGATCTGAAGAAGAATATTTTTAAATATTATTCCTCATATTACACCAAATTAAAATTTGGGTCCCCATATGGAGCCCAAATATTAATTGAGGGACTTGCTTTGAACATACTTGAACCTGATCCATGAAAGGATACTGTATTCCTAATATCAACAGATTCTGAGCGGTAGATCTGGAAAAGAATATTTTTACAGATTACTTCCTATATTGCATTAAGTTAAAATTCTGGTGCTCATAGATAGCCCCCCCCAAAAAAAATTCTGACTGGTGGATCTGAAGAAGATGATTTTTAAAGATAATTCCCCATTTTGCACTAAGTTGAAATTTGGGTCACCATTGGAAGCCCAGATATTAACTGAGGACTTGATTTGCACAAACTTGAATCTGAACCTTATAACAGTGATATATACCAAATATGAAAAAATTCTGACTGGTGGTTCTAAATAAGGTTTTTAAAGATTAACCCCCATTTTGCACTATGTTAAAATTCAGGCTCCTGTATTGAGCCCAAATACGAACCAAGAGGCTTCATTTTAACAAAGTTATATCTGACCCTCTATGGATGCTGTACACCATATATCAAAAGATTTTGAACAGTGGTTCGAGAGAAGAATTTTTTTGCAAATATGCAGACTCCGCATTTTTACAATGTCTGCCCCAAATCCCCCCCCCTCCCTCCCTACTCCAGAACACCCTGACACAACTGATGGCAATTTGTTTTTAACCATTCCATTCTACTTGTCCTAAGGATGCTTCATTCCAAATAGCAGTTTTCTGTTCTGTGCGATTTGGGAAATATGGATGTTTGAAAATATTTATATTTTTTGCTCCAGGGGTTCCCACGGGGACACAAGAAAAATTTTTGTGGGCATATATCAAGTACTTATGCCTCAATAATACCACATACCAAATTTGGTTCAAAGCAGATCATCGATTCAGAAAATAGAAATTGTGGGCAGGGCCAAAAATCTTGCCTCTCCTATTACAAAGGCAAATATTGCTTCACAAACTTCATTTGAACAAATTTGATTCTACACCTCAAAAAAAAGCTCCGTACTAAATATCAAGTCATTGTACCCAATGGTTCATGAAAAGATTTTTTTCAAAAGTTTCGAGCATTAACCCCCTCCCCCCCCCCCCCCCCCCCCCCCCCCCCCCCCCCCCCCCCCCCCCCCCCTATGAAGCTGGGCAAGATGATTTGAACAAAAACAACATGCAATGTTAGAACAAGCATTCACCTCAAATTTAACTGAAATTGGTTCAGCGGTCTTGGAGGAGCAGGTGCAAACACCATGTTCATGAACGACGGACAGACAGATGACGGACAGCGAGTGATCACTATAGCTCACCCTGACTTTCAGTCAGGTGAGCTATAAATTCATTTTTCACATTTTCACAAGGCCTTCACATGCTGCCAAATTAAATAAGAAGTTTTCTGCCGCTGGTGGCATTTTCCGTTGTTTCAAGTCCTCAAGTTTTATGTAAGATTGTCCATTTTCATCTTCCACAGCTAGGCTTTTTAAATTATTCAATAATTCTTTTGTTTTTCCAGCTATTTCCTGAAAGAAAAGTATTACAGAAAATATGAAAATGAAACTACAAAGCAAATAGTATGCTAATTAAAAACAGGATGTTTTCTTGTAGGTTTACTGTTGTCGGAATATAAATTTTGCTTGCCCACAATATTTTAGTCATAGGTATTTTCCGTTATCCAGAATTTTGTATAAATGAAATGAGGCAGGCATTAACCACTCCAACACAATACTGATTTGACAAATTTTTTTTCAGTAAATGGTTGGAAACCAAATCAAATGGCAGCTTGAGCTGTTTGGTTGAGTAATTTTATCTCGGTTTCGGTGTCGGTTGTGTTAAAAAAGTCTTGGTTTCAGTTTCAGTTCTTATTTCAAATTATTTAAGCAAACAGGAAAACTCAACCAAATACTGAAACTGTAACAAAGGCCATTTTTTTCAAACAAAAAAGGCTTTCAGAGGACGTGTTGTTTTATGTACATAGCGGTATACAGGACAAGCAACATTCCCTAATAGTGTGGATCCAAACGCTCCCTGTTCCCCAGACACACACTTACATACCATGCTACTTTATATGTTCGACTTGATGTGATTGCACATACCGCAAATGGCGATGGTGACTGTCAATCTCACAGTGCTTCCACCCCATTCATACAATGCCCCACTCGTATTTGATTCCGAAAATCCTCGAGCTAATTTTTTAGTCAAATACTGAAAATCACATGTTTTGAACTTTTGAATGGGAATTACAACTGAGTCAGATTCAACAGCAAATTTCGTCGACTCGTGGACTTTTAACAAGGAAAGCCGACACAGCAAACTGTCAATGTTGACATTAAGCAGTTTAGCACCTATTACTTACAGAATAGATTTGAACGATGACCCTGGTCTAGTGTATACTGAAACTTGATATTTGATGAATTCACATTCAGTTTGCTTTTTAAAGCCGACTTCTCTTCAATAAACTTCAGGTCTGCATAATCAACTTGGTGCCGTGATTCAACTTTGTGTTTCAACTGAATAGTGTTTGCATATTCTCACTATTCTGTCATAATCTTCTTTACAAGGGTTTACATGTGGCATACTTGTCTTTTTAACTCTGTTTTTCAAGTACATCTGCACAGGACATTTATCGTCCTTTCCAGCATGTTTCATCATTGATAGACAACTTTTTCTGCTATAACTGAGAATTAGGTGTTTATTTATTAATTAGAGTTTTATGACACTTTCGACAGCCAAGGTCACCTCATGTCGGACAATTTTATGGGTGGAGGAAGCTGGAGTACCTGGAGAGAACCACCAAGTAATGGTGGGCAACTGTCAGACTCCTCAACATACTGACTCCACACAAGCAGGATTAGCATTGTTGAAGACAGGTGCACCATAGACATGCATTATGCCTTAGTGCCTCCATGTGGGTAATCAGGATTAAGTGTCTTGCCTAAGGACACAACACAGTTACCCTGGTGGGAATCGCACCACAGGCTTCTCGGTTTGAAGTTCAATGTCATAACCACATACCCCATTAGATGTAAATACATACAATGGTTTGCACCGCTGATGCAGGGTCGCATTTTCAAGGCTAACGCAATGGTGGCTACAAACTTAAATGAAAGTGTTAATGACATTGTAGCCTGTGTGTTGTGTTTGATGAAAAGGATAATGTTCAATGTTTATGAAAGGATTATGAAATACGACAAGAATTTTGATAATTGAGAATATGTTAATTTCTGTTCCCTGTATGCTATGTTTTCAATAAAAAATAATTTGAGGTGTAGACTGTACTAAAGAACTGAGGGGTGGGTTAATGTGGCCCTCAAGATTAATGTATGCCAACCAAAGTTACCAAGTTGCAGTGAAATTATTCCAAAATGAGTCATCCTATCAAGTTACAATAAAATCCCTTCATAAATACGGCCTGTAGACTGTGCTAAAGGTTTTTGGGCTTCGGGCCTGTGTAGCCATCATGGTTGACCCATCGCAACCAAAAGTGGACGTCCTCATCTAGACATCATACTGAGTCATCCTACAAAGTTACAATGAAATCCCTTCATAAATATGACCTGTAGTCTGTGCAAAAGGTTTTTGGGCTCGGGCAACCATCACAGTTGAACAATTGCGAACACAAGGGGACGTTCTCATCTAGACATTATCTCAGGGTTCGTACCCCAAATCAAGATTGAAATTCCAGAACTTTCCCAGGACTTTCAAGGACAAAAAATGCGAATTTCCATAACCTACACTTGTATCTGTAATAATAAAGAATATGCGATATATTTACCACACTTGTGGCTAATAAATGCCGACTTACCCACCCATATTTCTATGTCGAACGACTTTCACACGCTCAACATTTTGCCCTAAGTTTGTCTTTCGAATCACTCGTAATCCATTCTTTATATTCCTACTTATGGGTACATTTTTCTTGAAATACACACTTTCCCGGTATTTTAATATCAAACTGAAAGACTTCACAAGCAAACTCAAGATAATTGTTTTCCAAAATGCACAGAAAAATACAACACGCGACCGGAAACAAAACAATGCAAGCAGTGAAATGGAGCACATTCGACGGCGCCCTAAAATTCTGACTGGGTCTTCCAGGACTTTCAAGGTCCGGCCTAACTATAGAACCTTAGTGAGCGCGCTCACATACCCCACGCGCCCCCCTCTAATCATTTTTTAAAAATAAACATAGATTCTAGGAATACTGCAGAAAACAGTGTTCTGTAGTTTCAACGGTATTGAAAGAATTCAAGCAGAATTAATTTTAATTGAAATATGGAGCCATGTTAAGATTTAATGAAAAAATCAGACGAGCAGAACGAAACGCAAACTTGATCTGTAAGTCATTGTGGTAGACTCACATACTAAAATGGCCGTAATTTTGATAATATCTGAAAGCACGTAGAAAAAAAGTCTGGAAAACTGTAATTTTGATGAACTTTTCAAAGTCGAAGGGCCGTAATTTCGGTAAAAATCAGTGGAGCAGAACAAAATGCAAACTTGATCTGAAGGCCACCATGTTAGACAAATATACCAAAAATCAGCTCAATATCTGGAAGCATGTAGAGAAAAAGCCCGGAAAACTGTAATTTTGATGAACTTTTCAAAGTCTATGGGGCCGTAATTTTGGAAAAAATCAGTGGAGCAGAACAAAACCCAAACTTGTTCTGTAGGCCACCATGTTAGACTAACATACCAAAAATCAGCTCAATATCTGGAAGCGTGTAGGAAAAAAGTCCGCAAAACTGTAATTTTGATGAACTTTTCAAAGTTCAAGGGCCATAATTTTGGTAAAAATCAATGGAGCAGAACAAAATGCAAACTTGATCTGTAGGCCACCATTTCAGACTAACATACCAAAAATCAGCTCAATATCTGGAAGCGTGTAAAAAAAAAGTCCGGAAAACTAATTTTGATGCATTTTTCAGAGTCCAAGGGCCGTAATTTTGGTAAAAATCAGTGGAGCGTAACAAAACGCAAACTTGTTCTGTAGGCCACCATGTTAGACTAACATACCAAAAATCAGCTCAATATCTCGAAGGGTGTAGGAAAAAAGTCAGCAAAACTGAAATTTTGATGAACTTCTCAAAGTTCAAGGGCCGTAATTTCGGTAAAAATCAGTGGAGCAGAACAAAATGCAAACTTGAGCTGTAGGCCACCATGTCAGACTAACATACCAAAAATCAGCTCAATATCTGGAAGCGTGTAGAAAAAAAGTCCGGAAAACTGTAATTTTGATGAATTTTTCAGAGTCCAAGGGCCGTAATTTTGGTAAAAATCAGTGGAGCAGAACAAAATGCAAACTTGATCTGTAGGCCACCATGTTAGACTGACATACCAAAAATCAGCTCAATATCTGGAAGCGTGTAAAAAAGTCCGGAAAACAAGTAGGACTGACTGACGGACTGACGGACGGACCAGTCAAAAACATTATACCCCCGCAACTTCATTGCGTGGGGTATAATAAAACATTCGTTTTCCATGACTTTCCAGGCCTGGAATTTAAAACCACTAAATTCCAGGACTTTCAAGGTTCCAGGACCTGCGTGCGAACCCTGTTATCTGGAGTTATCCAACCAAGTTACAATGAAATTGCTTCATAAATACGAGCTGTAGAAAGTGCTGAAGGTTTTCGGGCCTCGTGCACCTGTAGCCATCACAGTTGACTGATCGCGACCAAAAGGGGACGTTCTCATCTACACATTATATGGAGTCATCCTACTAAGCTACAATGAAATCCCTCCATAAATACGACCTGTAGACTGTGCTAAAGGTTTTCGGATTTTGGGCTCGGGCAGCCATTACAGTTGACAGATCACGACTAAATGGGGAATTTCTCATCTAGACATCAATGGAGTCATCCTACCAAGTTACAATGAAATCCCTTTATAAATACGACCTGTAGACTGTGCTAAAGGTTTTCGGGTTTTGGGCTCGGGCAGCCATCACAGTGGACCGATCATGACCAAAAGGGGACGTTCTCATCTAGACATGATCTCAAACCTGCATATGAAATTTCATGATGATCGGACAAGATCTACGGGGTGTAGCCTGTGCTAAAGGAAAATGTGAACAGACTCACAGACTAACAGACTTCCGCATGCGTGATGGCAATAGCTCATCTTGACTTTGTCAAGTTAAGCTAAAAATGGACCAAGCCCATTTTCGCACTTGATCATGAAAATGTTCCTGGAAACCCACATAACGAAAATGAATTGGATCAGTTGATGTTTGTTCAAGTTATCGAGCTATCGAGCACAAAATTTGCAAAACAAATGACCAAGTCAGCCCAATACTTCTGCTGTCATATATCAGACCAAGCCTGTTTTCGAACTCAATTGAGATAATCTTTTTAGAAAACCATATAATAATAATGAAAGTGTCAATGACACTATAGCTCAACTTGTTAAGACATGTACATGTATTGTATGTGACACAGCAATGACAAACATCCAGGTAATGACCTGATAACAAAGGTACATATAAAGTATTGTAATGGTCTGTACACAAATACTGACCGTAGCCTGTAACAAATGTATAGGTAAAGTATTGTAAAGGTGAACCCCAAAATATTTGTTCTCATAGCACAGTGATAACAAAGGCACCCCAAAACACTTGTTCCTGTCCCAAGGTGATAACAAAGGTACCCAAGAAGTTTCATGAAGATCAGTTCATAATTACGAGCCGTATAGAAGTTGACAAAAAACTGATTGGACCTAATTTCGGTACAAAATGGCCACTGGCAGTCATCTGGAATTTTGGACCGCACCCAGAAACACTTGTTCTCGTCCCAAGGTGATAACAAAGGTACCCAAGAAGTTTCGTGAAGATCGGTTCATAAATACAACCTCTAGTTCGAGCCGTATTGTCATGTACACTTACTGTGTATAAGTAGCACTGAATAAATCAAAATTCATCTAATTTGCATAATTTCTGCATGAGAAAAAAACCTGTATTATATGTGATGTATTCCATGTTACTAAACATTCAAACAAAAATTTATTCAAATCAGAACTTTCATACAGAAGTTCTGAACAAAAAACTGATTGCACTAATTTTGGTACAAAATGGCTGCTGGTGGCCATCTTGAATTTCGGACCACACCCAAAAACACTTGTTCTCATCCCACAGTGATAACAAAGGTACCCAAGAAGTTTCATAAAGATCGGTTCATAAATACATCCCCTAGCCTGAGCCATATTGACATGTGTACTTACTGTGTGTAAGTAGCACTGAAAAAAAGTTCATCTAATTTGCATAATTTCTGCACGAGAAAAAAACCCATATTATATGTGATGTATCCCATGGTACTAAACATTCACACAAAAAATTATTCAAATCAGCACTTTCATATGGAATAGTGATAAGCCGATTATCGGTACGGGGTATCGGCCAATAAATGGTATATCGGCCGGGTATCGGTATCGGCAAAAAATACCAATTCTGCCGATATTGCAGCCGATATGTCTTTTTTTTCAAATCAAGTTCTCAGGCAAATCTCTGATAATCTCAACTAAATAGTACTAGTTACTCAGATTAGGGCTTTTTACAAAACGTATTTTCGGGGTATCACCCAAAATAAGCCCACCCCACATTTCCCTGAATTAAGGTTTTGACTACCGGTACCGGTGAAGCATTCTTCAACACACAGGTCATCACGAAAATGTGCACGAAAATTTCAATTGTTCAATCAAAATAAAATTATGTGAATGCGTTTTGGAGTAGTTTTTTTTGTCAATTTAATCTTTTCACATTTTCAGCTAAAAAAATAAAATTCCCAAACTACACATACTTTTGTGTTATTTATTATTGTCAGCCCTCGTGTTTATCAACTTTATGTTGAAGACAAATGGGAAATTCCCAGTTCTTAAATTATTAATGACAGCGTGTTCAGTGACCCAAATTGTTCATTTTATTACTTTAGAAAATGAGTTGAGAAATTACCTGATGTGATCTCTGCAAAAATAGCTACTCCAAAATAAATATGAATTAATACCCTGAGTTGTAATATCCAGTTTGATCCATGAAAGGCTGTTTTGAAAACAAAACAAGGGAAAGCCAAAGCCATATTGTTTACAACAATGGGGACACATTATGAACATCAGGGTGGTCAGTTTAAATATAGATTTTTATTTATGAAACATGCCCACATGTTTTTATCAATGCATTGCAGAATTCAGTAACCCCCTCCCTCCACTTCTACAGGCAGCAGATCAGACAAGTGACAATGATTCATGCATTTTTTTTGGTAAATGCATGTACATGTAAATGCTCAATTGGTCAAAACATCCCCAAGAGTTGGTCAAAACATCCCCAACAATTGGTCAATTCACTACCAGTGAAAATACAAATACGATGCATGATACCACAAGGAAATTTGCTCCGGATTTTCCATCACTGATGCTTGTTGAAAGAATCAATGATGAAGAAATGTGAGGAAATTCATTGTGACTATCTTGCAACATATTGGCCAGTACAGATAGGCCCGTCTGCCTGTCTGACCCACCCTCCCCCCCCCCCCCCCCCCCCCCCCGCCAATTTTTTTCTTCTCTGTCAATAACAGCCAGGTTCAGTGTCGATATGTCAATAACTGGGAAAGTTAAAAAATTTATAGTAATTTATATATTTTTTATACTTACCAATGACCCAGACATAGCTGGTGCTAACTCTTAAAATATAGGGCCAAACACAAATTTTGCCCCCCAATCCCCAAAATTTGCATCTAAAACTAAAGAAAACATGTCCTGAAAGGCCCTCCACACTTCGCCCCCACTGCGCATGCGCAGTGTCAAGGACGTTCCGAAATTGGCGCCATTTATCATTCTAATAACCAGTGCCTGGTAAGCGCTATGTACTCAGCGGGGAGGCAAGAGTTCCCAACTCCTGGGAGGGCCATCCCCGTCTGGGTCATTGGTAAGTATAAAAAATATATAAATTACTATAAATTTTTTAACATTTTTATACTGTACCAATGACCCAGACATAGCTGAATAGTAAAAAGGCTGGAGGGCCAAGGACATAGAGCAAAATGGAATACGCTCAATAAAATAAAATAGAGTCATCCCCTGTAGGGAAAAGAAGTAATAGGCCTTACATGTATCTTTCTTATTTATGATAAATTAGAAAGATACAACACCTTCCACAAATTGAGCTTCATACATCCATGTACTCTATTAATATCCAATAATCCTTATACTAATAATTTTTAAAGTAAGCCAATAATAAAGTAAGTCTAGAGAATAGAGACTCTTATACTCCTAAAAGTGTGTGAGAATTGCATAATCATGTCCGTTGACATATGCAATATTCAAAAGCTATACTTTAAAAACTAAGACTTGAATGAATTTTATAAACTTAAACTTCTCACTAAACAACCATCCCAATAACAGCTCAGAATTACTAACTCCGGAGGAGGTATCCCCTTGTTTTCATAGTAAAAACAGGTGACCCAAGGGAACACCCTCCCCCCCCCCCCTTTTTCTTGCCCTGGGTCAAATAGCCCAGAGCGAAGAGGGCAGTCGAACGGAGACACTGCCGAAACAGACAGCCTACCTAGCTATAGTAGCAACTGTTAAGTGAATGACATTCTGAGCAGTAGATAATAGACCTAACAATAGAGGCCTCCAGAAATGGACTCGATATTTCTGAGATAAAATTCATGAATGTGGATGGCTGAGCGCAATGAGCAGCCTTCAAAAATCTATAATAGCAACACTATTAATGTAAGCCCAAGAAGTAGAAGAACTCTTACTTCATGAGCCGAAATCTTAAGCACAACTGCTAAGCCAATGATATACCATAAGCAGTACGCTAGTTAATAGAATCCATTAACAATAAAATGGAGCGTAACGTCCTTCTACTAGACATCAAAGACAGAAGAAGCTTACGCCCTTGTAATAAACAGATATCTGTTTATAAATACATAAACTGTACCCGGAAAGAGTAAAGGCCTATGCCCATACGAAGACGGAAGGACCTTAAAATAATAGGTTCCGGATAATAGGAGCCTAACTCTTATGCAACAATCCAACCTAAATAGTAACGGAAGTATTGATTCCGAAACTATGAAAGTGAAAATCATCCATCGATAGTGCATGAAACTCACTGACTCTACAGTAAAAGAGAAACCAACAGAATTACTGTCTAAAAGGTCAGAATTTGAAAACTACTGTTTCCAGAGGCTCAAATGATTACTTAGCTAAATAAGAACCGAAGTTAAAATCCGTATAGGAATTTAATCTAAAGATTCTAAGTCTATTTATCAAAAAGTTACTAACTGACTTAGATAAAGAGACAAAAGACTCAATTGTAAACTATCGTAGAGTGCATAGGTATGAGGTAACATAAACCTATAACCTAAATAACAACAGGCTGCAGTAGATCTTGTGAAACAAGTATACTAAAAAATAGCAATGAGTAGTATGGAGGGATCAACAATATGAACATAATGATCCCTACACCACGACGGAAGAGCCTCCACTTTAGTCGCATAGAATAGCGAAGAAGAGGATCTCCTATAGAAAGAAATCGCGTCCAAAGCTCGTCCAGTACAGTGCTTACAATGCAATACGGACCACACAACGGAATACATGAAGGTTGCGACCTTGCTGGTTGTGATAAAGATGACACGATTTACCCAGTGAAAAAAGATCCTCACATAGAGGAAGATTTCACGTTAAGATCCACAGTAGACAAGAGAGTAAATTACTCATGATCTCTGTGAAGATAGAGATGCTATCAACAGAAATGTATTGTGGTTGTTTATCTTAGCAATACCTGCTAAAACAACAGCGCCGGAGGATACGCGTATCCTATCATTCCGTCCTATAGATCAATAGAGCGTTAACAGTATTAGCTCAGAGATCTGGACAAGCCAACACATACGTCTGCAATTGATTAGCAAGCTGTGTCATAAATAAAACATCATTGGGCGCTCCCATAGATAGCAAATCTGATTGAATACTTGTTTGTTGAGAGTCCATTCTGACAGCAACAAGCGACCCGTAAGAGAACGGGAGTGCGATAAAACAATCAGACGACCCAGAATATGACGGACCAAAACTGAACTTGGTGTACTATAACCAACAGACGGATTCTTTCCATTAAATTGAATAACGGAAACGAAAGAGTGCCTCCCTGGTTCCGGAGATACGCCACTACTGTCGAATTAAATGACAGGAATTTGGGCATGCGTTTCTGAATAATGTTCATGCAATGACATAAAGCAAGCCTAAAAAACATTATTCCGCGGAAGTTAAACTGATAGCTAAAAGACTGCGGAACCCAAAGACTCTGGCACTTCGAATCCGTAGGGATCAGAATATATCCCAATCTGTTTGACTGGCAACCGTCATAACAGCCACACTCGGGTCCGGCAACTGCGGCGGCACTCTCTGAGTCAACCACCGAATGTTTGCCCCAGTCTGAATCTCTTGTAACACTAGATAGACAAGAGAATGTATAAATCGAGCAATTCATGGATTGCCGGAAAGTTGCCGTCGAAGAGAAGCTCCTCCGAGAACGAAGCGACTCTGAGAGAGTTCTTAACCTACTATCCACGCGTGGATGTAGCTAGGGCTGCGTCACGTCTAACCAACTCCAATCAGCCACTGAAGGGCGGAGTTATACGTGAACAAACTACTGCCCTCAAAAGAAATTACATTGAGAATAATATCCCGTAAATCTTTTCTTGAAGACGTAATGATAACGCCTCAGTAAGGCGGATTACGTATAATAAAGCGTCTAAGTTAAGTCTACTATACATAATGTCGTTCCCAACATTGAAATAGGAAAAGACATAAACGGCGAAAAAGAATATATGCAGTCTTTAATCACACCGTCTAGACGCATATGAACTCTCGGTATGCCCTGCTCTGCCAAAATAAACTATTTGTAAAAAAGATAAAATGGCAGAAATGAGCCACGCGGACAAGAAACTAAACTATCATGCTTAGTAGCAGGCTTGTATATATATATAAATATATATAGCGTCGAAAAATAAAACACATGTTGTAATGACAATATTGGACTGCGTCGGTAAGTCAGGGACAAAGTCCCTGTACCGATCGAAAAATCCGAGTCCAATGACGCTATAAGTCTCTTATCCAAGATCGCAGCAATGAAGTCCGAAAAATAATCACTGGAAGAAATGCCAGAAGATATGAAAGGCATCTTCCGATACTACTAAAGGGAAAACTCGAAATCTTTCGAATCCCTTTCGCCATCCTGTCGGACCCTATAAAGCGTTCGGTCGTCCGTAGCTAGATGCAACCGCGGACCGCACCGACCCAGCGCCGTCGGATAATTCCTGATTCGACCGAGAACTGTCAATTGCTGGGATGCTGCGAAACAACTGTGCTAACTCGGATAGCACGTCCGTCACTGAGGCCTGAGGAGAAGCGGTCTTTCGATGCATTGCCGCAGGAAGCTCCGAGATCGTTACCCCGTGCATACTTCCAATATGCGAGCGAACGGAGTGTATAGGCCTCGTGTCCCTTGGCTACCGGATGGCGCGACCTATTCGCTGTGGAATCACTGAATGCCGAAACTGATCGGATACTCGAGGTCACGTAGCCAATGTGCGGTCGTGTGCCCTGCTGTGAGGATGAGGAAGCATTAAAGACAGTCTCTCGGACTGTCAATATAACGGAGCGTCCCGAGCAACGGACATATGCTCCGAATGTAAAATATCTGAACCACAACATGCGGTCCCCTATGTTGTTGGCTTCCTCCGATCTGTCCTCAATCTGCCGTCACTGGGTGAGTACTAAAGTAATTAAAGTGCTCGCATCACCCAAATCTCCTTCCTAGACCGCAACGGACGAACCCGGCAGCCGAACCATTCGATGAATGTACGCTACATCGGGTGAGCTAGCGAATGTCACTCCGTAAACGATAGACATATTCCATGAGCACTTATTGCCGCTAACTCTTCATTAACTATGACGACAGAGGCACACTTTTGAAAGACATCTCCATAACTCTTCGAACAAGAAACCAGAAATGCTTGGATAGCAAGCATAAAATAATAATATATATAGCGTCGTTCAATAATTCGAAAGTTTGTGTGACATTATTGGACTATGTCGGAACTGAGGGACGATGTCCCTGAACCGAACCAAAAATTTCTAAGTCCACCGACGCTATCAGTTTCTTATCCGGCATCGCAGCATATGTTGTTCCGAAAGGGAAAGCTTGAAATCCTCCGAATCCCTTTCGGTATCCCGTCGGACCGGATGAAACTTTCGGACGTCCGTACCCGCTTCCGCGGAGCGTCCCGACCCAGCATCGTCGGATAAAATATATGCGACAGATTCAGTTGATGCTGGGATGCTGCGATAAACTGTGCTATTAAGGAAAGCACGTCCGTTCCCGAGGCCTGTGCAGTAGCGGACTTACGATGCATTGCCGCTGGAAGCTCCGTGTACGTTGACTCCCGCACACTTCCTATGCGAACGTCCGGAGTCTGCAGGCCTCGAGTCCCCGGCTACCGACCCAGCGCTGTCGGATAATTCTCGATCCGACACCGTTTCTGTCGGCTGCTGGGATGCTGCGATAAGCTGTGCTATGTGCACAAGAATGTCCGGCGTCGAGACCTGCGGAGGCGCAGTCTATCGCTGCTTCGCCGAGGGTAGCTCCGCATCAGATGGCTCCCGCATACTTTTCCTATGTGAACGTCCGGAGTCCATCGGTCTCGAATCCCTGGCTGCCGGATGGTGTGACCTGGTCGCCGAAGAATCCTTGAAACTCGAAGCTGGTAATATATCGGCGGTCACGCAGCCAAGGTGCGGTCGTGTGCGCTGACGAGAAGAGGAAGCCTTAGCAGTCTCAGCGGACTGCCTATACAACGGAGCGTCCCGAGCGACGGACGTATGCTCCGCTAGCGACACATTTGTACCACAACATCTGGGGCCAGATGTTGTTGAACGAGAGAGGGGCCTCTCTCGCTTGCCGTCCGGATGGACCGGAACGAGCTATGAACCGGACTAAAAGGCTTCCTCCGTTCTCCCTCCGATCCGCCGTCACTGGGTGTGCATTAAGTTAATTTTATAGTGCTCGCATCACCCCAAAATTCCTTCTAGACCGCAACGGACGAACCCGGCTGCCGAACCATTCGGTGAATGGACGCTACACCGGGCGAGCTAGCGGACGTCAAAGGCCGTCGAACCTACTAGGGTCCTCTTAGGCAATTGGCGTATTACATGAGCACTTTTCCGCTAGCCCTTCATTAATTGTGACGACGGAGGCACACTGTTGGAAGACATCACAGATACATCACCCTAATCTTGATCGTCTGAAATAGAAATTGATAAAGTAGAGTGACCCTGCGGGGAAAGGACCGGAGTGTCCAAATCCCCAACAACATACCGTGACATACGCTTCCCATATTGTCATCGAAATCATACGATACAGAACAGGAGTTAATGCGAGTACACTGACCACATATAGAATGATAATAAGGTCAGAGGAAGACTTCCTCTTAAAACAATTGATCAATATCCTTTCAATGTGAAAAGAAAACAAGTCCTGGTACTCGCACTAACCCCTGGCAATCAAAATACATAATAATAATATGATCCATTAATATAGAAAAAATAATTGAAATCAAAATATTTTGAAAAAATATTTTTTCAGAACAGCCCAAGTTTCTGAAAAGTAACGTTGAGCCCCAATGGATCCCAAGCCTAAGTGTGGACAAAAATTTTAAAAATATTTTAAACAATTTATTCAACACTTACGAACAATAATAATGTATCTAGTTATGATTAAAATAACATAAAGATATTATTATTTAGAAATCCCCCCCTCACACAGAGGGCTGTTGTAAATGTAAACAATGAGTGTAAAAACACTAAAATAAGACTCCAGGCACCCAGGCCCGAAATCAGTTACCAAAAATACACCATCTGATGCAAAACAGAGACTTCCAGGGAAGAAACTGCAGAACATCAGATGGTAGATGCAGAACACAACGCCTAACCACCCGTAGGTGAAGACGTAAACATGGGGAAAGAACAGAATTCATTCTGTTATTCAGCTAAAACTCCCAAGAAATTTTAGTAATAATAATTACAGAAACTATGCCAAAAGCATGGGAGAATAGCAAGGGGGAACTTAAAGGACAGGGAGAGAGGAAAACACTTGAAAAAACAGTGTAACTAAATAATCAGAATGACAACAAAATGGCTGCTGCCTTGAAAATAGGTAACTTAACATAATACCATTAAAAAATTTTAAGTTACAGCCCTGATAATATTCTGTCACACATTCTTTTCCTCTCCTCCTTTTCTATCCTCCTTAGAATCACCATTTCACTAATATTTATGTGTCTGGCATCATTTAAACTGAGATTTAAAAGCACAAAGATCAGTCAGATGTTAACTGATGAAGGGCCAAACTTAGAATGATAAATGGCGCCAATTTCGGAACGTCCTTGACACTGCGCATGCGCAGTGGGGGCGAAGTGTGGAGGGCCTTTCAGGACATGTTTTCTTTAGTTTTAGATGCAAATTTTGGGGATTGGGGGGCAAAATTTGTGTTTGGCCCTATATTTTAAGAGTTAGCACCAGCTATGTCTGGGTCATTGGTACAGTATAAAAATATGGATAGTGCAGATAGTTATCCGGTGCCAACAATGTTGGCTGCGAACTGCCCCCTGTTAATCTTGCACTTGGAGAAAGTGAACGCAACAGAATTCACCAAGAAGCGGTTCATCAATGCATGTACATGTAAATGCTCACACGTGAATGGATTATTTCGTTTGTTTTTTTTCACAATGGATGGGAGTTTTGAATACTGAGGGCACCTTCTCTTGCTTGAGTAATACAAAACACAGTTCAAATACTTTTTTAATAAACACAATTCAAAATGGAAATGTAATGACTGAACGAACATGTTTCAGGTTAAAATAAATTGACCACGTGCGTTTTTGATCTCATTTGTTAACATTGATGTTTTGTTGATATTTCGTGCTGATTTTGTTGGTGTTTTTCTACTGAAATGTATTTTTGAATGATTGATGATTCCGATGGAAAAAATGAATAAAACAAACACATAAAACTTTATGTCAAGTTTTCATTTTACATTCAGTCTCATTCGTGGATAAGCCCACCCCCATTTTTTCCACATGCCTGGGCTTACTGACGGGTCAGTTCGGAAATGATATTGAATTTGATACATCACAGATGTATGTTACGTTGAGATCCACCTGGGACGCGTGTCGAGTCACGCTGACTGCTGAACAACCCCGTGTCTCGTTAGTCCTGTCTGAATGTCATTATATTTATACACAAGCTTGTGTCGCCACGAAAGCTAATATCGGTATCGGTATCTGTCCGATATTGAATTGAAATATCGGATATCGGCAATATCGATAAATAAACATTTGGGCTCCCACAGAGAGCCCACAGGGAGCCCAAATATGCACCCAGGGACTTGGCTTGAACAAACTTAAATCTCAACCTCCTAAGGATGATGCACTCCAAATATCAAAACATTCCGACTGCTGGATCTGAAGAAGAAGATTTTTAAAGAAAATTCCTCACTTTGAACTAAGTTATAATTCAGGCTCCCACAGTGAGCCCAAATATGAACCCAGGGACTTGGCTTGAACAAACTTGAATCTCACCCTCCTAAGGATGATGCATACCAAATATCAAAGATTTTGATTGGTGGATCTGATTAGAATTTTAAAGAATATTCCTCAAACTGCACTAAATAAACATCGGCTCATCACTAATATGGAAGTTCTGCCCAAAAATCTGATTGCACCTAATTTTGAACAAAGTGGCTGCCATCGGCCATCTTGAATTTCAGACCGGACCCCAAAACACTTGTTCTCGTCCCACGGTGATACCAAAGGTACCCCAAGAAGTTTCGTAAAGATCAGTTCATAAATACGGCCTCTAGCCCAAGCCGTATTGGCATTTGCACTTACAGTGCTGAAAGTAACACTGAATACATCAAAGTTAGTCTAATTTGCATAATTTACGCACGAGAAAAAAACCTGTATTATATGTGATGTATCCCATGGTACTAAACATTCATACAAAAAAAATTTCAAATCAGAGCTTTCATATGAAAGTTCTGCACAAAAATCTGATTGCACCTAATTTTGTACAAAATGGCTGCCAGCGGCCAACTTGAATTTTGGACTGGACCCCAAAACACTCGTTCTCGTCCCACGGTGATAACAAAGGTACCCAAGAAGTTTCGTAAAGATCAGTTCATAAATACGGCCTCTAGCCCGAGCCGTATTGAATTGCTGACAGACAGACGGACGACTGGCCATGGCATAAGCTCAAATTTGACTTACGTCAGAGTTGAGCTAAAAATGAATCAAATCCATTGATGTTTGTTCAAGTTATTGCGCTATCAAGCACAAGATTTGCGAAAAATGACCAAGTCAGCCCAATAATTCTGCTGCCGTACATCGGATCGAGCCCGAACTTGATCAAGACATTGTTTCTTGAAACCCATATGCCAAATATTAGTCAAATCGGTACACGTTTGTTGGAGTTATCGCACTATCAAGCTAAACAAGAGGCCCCACGGGGCCTGAAGTGCTCACCTTGAACAGAACATGATTTTAACAAAGTCCAAGAATGAGTCTACATTAACCAATCCATCTTCGTAGGATACATTGTCAATCCTTGAGCCCCTCAGGAGTGACAAAAATAGTCCGAACATCATGCCTTTTCTTCAGTTGATCATAATGTAAAATGTGGAGCTCCCCTATGAAGCCACTTGATACAATCTGTAGATTAATCTTAGTTACACACCTCTAGAGGGTATTGAACATAAAATTTCTAATTCTTCAGCGACATGACAAATTCTGGCTCACATAGGGAGCCCAAATATTAACCCAGGCTCTCGATTTGAACAAAGTTGAATCTGATCTACCTAGAGATGTTGTATACAAAATATGAAAGCATTCTGACCATTGGATCTGAAGAAGGAAAATTTCAAAGAAATTTCTTTATATAGCACTTAGTTAAAATTTGGACTACCATAGCGAGTCCAAATATTAACCTACAGACCTGATTTGAACAAACTTGAATCTGGGACTATTCCTTTCTGCTGTTCCTAAGGAAGCTTCACACAAAATAACAATTCTCAGAGCCGTGTAGTTTTGGAGATATGGGTGTTTTAATGTTTTTCTATTTTTAGCTCCTGTGGTTCCCATGGGGCAACAGGAAATTTTTTTTTTTTTTGCAAAATTTAGGTACTTATGACCCAATAAGCCCTCATATCAAATTTGATTCAAAACTGCCTTGAAGTTTGAAAAATAGAAATTTTGGTACAATTCGGGGTCCCACAGGAAGCCCAAATATGAACCCGGGACTTGGCTTTAACAAACTTATATCACACCTCCCTAAGGATACTGTATACCAAATATCAAAAGATTCTGACTGGTGGATGTGAAGAAGACGATTTTTAAAGAATATTCCTCATATTGAACTAAGTTATAATTCAGGCTCCCACAGTGAGCCCAAATATGAACCCAGGGATGTGGCTTGAACAAACTTGAATCTCATCCCCCTAAGGATGATGCATACCAAATATCAAAGATTCTGATTGGTGGATCTGAGAAAAATTTTAAAGAATATTCCTCAAACTGCACTAAATAAACATTTGGGCTCCCACAGAGAGCCCACAGGGAGCCCAAATATGCACCCAGGGACTTGGCTTGAACAAACTTAAATCTCAACCTCCTAAGGATGATGCACTCCAAATATCAAAACATTCCAACTGCTGGATCTGAAGAAGAAGATTTTTAAAGAAAATTCCTCATTTTGAACTAAGTTATAATTCAGGCTCCCACAGTGAGCCCAAATATGAACCCAGGGACTTGGCTTGAACAAACTTGAATCTCACCCCCCATAAGGATGATGCATACCAAATATCAAAGATTCTGATTGGTGGATCTGAGAAGAATTTTAAAGAATATTCCTCAAACTGCACTAAATAAACATTTTGGCTCCCACAGAGAGCCCAAATATGGACCCAAGGATTTGATTTCAGTAAACATGTGAAACAATCTTCCAAAGATGTTATATGTGAAATCTGAAAGCTTTTGGGGCAGTGGTTTGGGAGAAGAAGAGTCTTAAATGTTTTCCCCATTACCCAGCGTAAAAAAATGCTGACTCGGCATTTTTTCAATGTCCCGAAAAAAGTACCCTATGATAAAACCGAGAGCATTTTTTTTGACCATTCCATTCTATTGGTCCTAAGGAAGCTTCACACCAAATAAGAATTCTCAGTGCCGTATAGTTTTGGAGATATGGGCATTTTAATTTTTTTCTATTTTTAGCTCCTGCGGTTCCCATGGGGTGATGTGAAAATTTTTGGGGGCATAAATTAAGTACTTATGACCCAATAGCCCTCATATCAAATTTGGTACAAATCAGCCTCTCGGTTTGGAAAATAGAAATTTGGGGTGGGGCGAAAATTCTTGCCCCTTCCATGACGACGGCAAATACAGCTCCACGAACTTCTCTTGAACAAATCTGAGTCTACACCTCAAAAGGAAGCAGCACACCAAATATCAAGTCTCTCCTACTGCTGGTTCATGAGAAGAAGATTTTTTTAAGATTTAGGCATACCTTTTGGGCGTGGCCCTACCGAGGGGCGTGGCCCTACCGAGGGGCGGCACAACTTGATTTGAACAAAATCAAAATGCGAGGTCATAACAAACAATCTTTTAAATTGGTTCAGCGGTTTTGAAGAAGATGCAAACACCATGTTCACGGACGACAGACGGTTAGTGATCACAATAGCCTACCCTGACTTTCAGGCAGGTGAGCTAACAAGACAGTCTAATGACATCCATATCCCCGTGTCTTTTTTGTTATGATAAGAATAAGCATATGAGGTGATCAAGACAGATGAAAAGATGGATGAACAAACATCGAGATGGTGAATGGATTTCACTGGACAAGGTTAAATACCTCATTTGGTTCATTACAACTGAAGGAACCATATGGATCGTAACTGAAAATATCTTTCAAAAACCTGCAATTTTGGTAAATTAAGTCGTCAACTCTGAAAAAAATATTCGAATCGAAACTTCTTTTTCATATGTACATGTACACAACACTCATACCACACACCAAGTTTCGTAAAAATGCAATGAAAAATGCAGAAGTTAAGCGGACAAGCATTTGTGACATAAATTTTGCTATTCCCAAGGGCCATAACCACGTAAAGTTTGTTGCATCGAAAATTCCTGACCTGCGTGTAAAAAAGGGAAAGCCTTTTGATTTCACCAACCTTGATAACATCTTTGTCTGACAAATCTGTATCTTCTGAACTTTGCACCATAAACATTGCTATATCTTTGTGTAATTTACCCATTGCCATCGCCTCTGAAAGAATGGAAATATATTTTACCCATAATCTATCCACAGTCTGAAGATAATAAAAATTAATTGATAGCATGCAACACTATTGTTTGCTGTATAATACTCAGTTAAACATTTTAGAAGAAATATTTTAAATAACAGTTTTGTTCCAATTTATTGGAAAGTCTCTAGAGCCATAAGTGTTAATGAACTTGTATACAATTCAGATATTTGATACCCAGTTCACTTTTGATATTAATGCTGCACATAACTTTCATGGAACTCTGATATTTATAATATGCTTGTTCTATGTAATCCCCATCTAAAGCAACATTAAACCATGTAGAAAATGAAAATCCGTTCCACACATATGTGCGGAACGGAAATCGTTGACAAGACTATTTTTATCTGGGCTTGCATTTTAGAATCCTGACCAGGCTGATTGATAGGCCTTGTGAAGTGGTCGACCAGGCTGATTTTTCTTCACTGGGGCTGATTTATCTTTTTAACTTTACACAGGCAATATTAATACGATGCTGATCCGTGTCTTGCATCTTGGCACATATTCGTGATTTAGCCCCCACCCCTCACCTTTCTGCATGTTGTAAACAAGGTGTCCTATCCGTGTTCAAGCCTACTCCCTCAGTTTCGAAGACATTAAAAGTCGGTGGTGCGCAGGTGAATTTGAAGCGAAATTAGGTGAGCAGAAATGTGTCGTCATTACCCGGAGGATGATGCAGATTTCCTTTTTCATCTAACGTCCAAGAAATGGATTGTTGCCTGTCTTGATATATCAAAAGGGGGTAAGTGATTTTATTTTATTAAAATAAAATCCATTCCGAAGCAAAAACGGTGTTGTTTTTATTTTCACGAAGTCACTTTGCTGAAGATCACCAAACTTGACATCATGCACTCTCACTTGTCAATTATTCCACCAAAACACCCATAATATAAATCCCTCATGAATAATTAAGGCACGAACCAGTACATGTTCAGTTTATATTTTTCCAAATCAATTGCTTTGTTTTGTGACGGGTTATTTTCGAAGACAGCTTGGAGGGAAGGGAGGAGGAAATCCACATAAGATGCAGAAATTACAAACACTTTTGTGTAAACATTTCAGAATAAACGCTCAATCAATCAGAGGTTATGTTTATTCTCTTTATTATAATAGACACATGTGGTTGTGTTGACAACAGTCATACACAAAATAACTTTTTTTTAAGTCTGCCAATGATATTCATGTGGCTTTTCCCACCATATGTATAAAACTTGTGCCAGGCAATCAAACAGTAATCACAATGAAATGTGGTAATAAATAAGGAATTCAAAGTCAAACCATATATGGTTGGTTTATAAAGTCAGTATCAACCCATTTGTGCATTTATTTTCGCCATACCCACCCCCTCACATTTTCTACGCTCATCTGCAATCGTCTTTTAGAACATCTCCGGTGGAAATAAACGAACAAGAGGCCCCAAGGGGCCTTAATCACTCACTGGCCAAAGTGGTTGAAAGAAGTATTTGGGATCACATTCAGTTAGACATGGTTCATCAACACTACAAAGGAATAGAGTCATGAGAGGCAAATTTATGGAAAAACACTGAGGAATGGATTTTTTTAACAAACCTGAACCTAACATGCCCCCCTGCCACCCCACCCATAGACCCCAAATATTAAGCCAAGGACTCAAACTGAATAAACTTGAATCTGATCCCCCTTGAGATGTCATATACCAAATACGAAAGAATTCTGACTGGTGGATATCTAAATTTTATAGTAAATTTCCTTTCTTATTATACCTACCACAATTGTTTACTTCAGGCTTGCACTACAGTGGAAGTACCTAACTCGGATAAAATACTCTCTATTTTTGTCTTTCCTAAGCAATTTGGGAAAGAAAAGTGGTGCAAAAGCACCAAGAAAAAATAAGCCAAAACTGGGTCGAGTGCAACCGGCGCAGACCCAGTACGGGATTCTCTCTCCCAAGTACAACTCCACGACTTCCGTTGCCAGTGCGCATATACCGTCTCTAAAGACTCATTCTTTTTGAATCCGTCAACGTTAGAGTTATGTGATCAGCGGGGAGGAAAGATTCTTTACCCGTAAAGAAGACGGGAGGGCCTCCATGTAAACAATTGTGGTAGGTATAATAAGAAAGGAAATTTACTATAAAATTTAGATTTCTTATCAACCTACTCACAATTGTTTACTTCAGGCTGAATAGACAATAGGCTGGAGGGAATCGCACAACCAACCCACACATAACCCCAGTGCACTGGAACCGTGAAGCAGAAGGAAGAGGTCCCGAGGCTTATCAACCATAACGTCGCAATCATTGGTAAAGGACAATGAAAGGAGACATATGGGCCTGTGTGACACACAGACAGAAAAAGGGCTGTAACAGCACAAGGCTGAAACTGACCTTCAAGAAGCCTAATGGCTATGGCAGACAACAGCCTGAGAAGAAGAAAGAGGACCCAGGGCAAAAAAGGTCCTCCGACTGCTCCTGCAACAGGCACAGATAAAAGGTGGAGAAAGTAGAAGCATTTCTCCAGTAGGCTGCCTGCATAACATCCGACAACTTGACGGAGTTAGAATAAGCCCAAGAGGTGGATAGTGCCCACACCTCGTGGGCAGAAATACGATTGGTAATACAATCGCCAGCTGCTAAACGACCATAAGCCGTACGAATAGCAAGACAAATCCATCGAGAAATGGATTGAGGAGAGATCTTCTGTCGACCCGGAATAAGAGACAGAAAAAAACGTTTCCTGCCTTTCCGTATGAAATGTGTCCGATCGAGATAAATGCGAAAAGCACGGACTGGACAGAGCAAAGTGTGATTACCCTCAACAGAAGGAAGAGCCCTGATACAGATAGGAGGAGGAGTAGTATCTGGTAACTGATTCTTGGCCAAAAAAGAGCAATCAGTGGTAAAAGTAACACTGTTGGGAGAGCTCCTAAAAAAGGCCGGGTCAACCGAGAGGGCGTGAAGCTCACTAACCCGTCTGGCCGAAGCAAATACCATCAGAAAAGCCGTCTTATATGTGAGAAAATGCATATCCACCTGGGATAAAGGTTCGAACGGCGCCCCCCCCCCCCCCCCCCCCCCCCTTCCAAGCAAAGCAGCACCCACGAAAGATTCCATCGTGGAGTAAGCTGCAAAGTCCGAGGCCTTTTCAAAGAAAAGTGCCGAACAAGCTTGGAGAGGTAAGGATTAGTGTCGATACGACGCTTCCCCACATAAGAAAAAGTCTCTGAAAGCATGGACCTGTAACCCTTGATGGTAACAGGCTGGAGACCCCGAGAATCAAACAGATATACCAGAAACTCCGCAATCTGTGAAATCGAAGGATTGGCATAATCAACAGAGTGATCAGCACACCATCGACAGAAGACCTTCCATTTAGCTGCATAAGCTAAACCAGTGGAGTGCCTCCTTGAAGAAGAAATGCACTCCACTGCTCGTCTCGAAAAACCTCTATGGAGGAGACAGGACCTGACAAAAGATATGCGTGAAGGCACAATGAAGTCGGGCCGACGTGAAACCTCCTCGGGCGACCTTGACAAAGAAGGTCGCGATGTAGCGGGAGACGTGCCAGAACCGCCGCCATCAGCGAGCGGAGCTGATTGATCCACACCCGCTGAGGCGACAGGGGAGCGATCAGAATGATTCGACAACTGAAGGTTCGAATTTTGGCTAGAACCTGAGGAAGAATCGGAACCGGCGGGAAGGCGTAGCCGACTAGACCGTTCCAATCGAGTGACAGAGCGTCCACGGCAAAAGCCAGAGGATCTGGACACGGGGACACGAATCTGTCCACCTGATGGTTCCAACGAGTCGCAAAGAGGTCGATGTGGGGACGTCCCCAGAGATCGCAAAGCGACTGGAACACTGCCCTGTGAAGCATCCACTCGGTGGAAATAACCCTGCCCTGTCGGGACAGGGAGTCGGCTAGGACGTTCAGACGACCGGGAATGTGACGAACAACCACTCCGGCGTGAACATCCTGAGCGAGCAGTAGAAGATCCCGAGCTAATTCGTACACTGGAACCGAGTGCGTGCCGCCCTGGTTCCGAATGTAAGCAACCACTGTCGAATTGTCGGATAGCAAAAGAACCTGGCGATTCGACAGGAGAGGGATCCACTGCCTGAAACTCAGAAGAAGAGCAAGAAGCTCCTTCTGGTTGATGTGTAGAGCTGCGTGATCCTGGTCCCACATCCCGTGTAGGGAAAGACCGAGAGGATCCAACGTCGCACCCCATCCGAGATCGCTGGCATCTGCCGTCAGAACGCGATCAGACATGGGTAAGTCCAATGGAACACCCTGCGTAATCCACTGAACATATGTCCAGGGAAGAAGGTGAGGATACAGAGATTCCGGAAACGGAAGCACCTGATCCAGAGAATCTACATTCGGCCTCCAATGACTGAGCAGAAAGTGTTGGAGAGGTCTGACACGCAGCCGACCTAGAGGAATGAGATCCGTCACCGAACCACAGAGACCGATCAGCCGGAGAAAACTCCGAGCAGTCGCGGACGTGGACTGGGACAGAGTCAGAGCAAAAGCTGAGAGAATCACAGCCTTGGCCTGGGGAACCGCTACCAAATTGAATTGGGTTTGGAAAGACATCCTCAGATGACAAAACGACTGAGAAGGGACCAGGTCCGACTTCTCGTTGACTCTGAATCCTAGCGACGTGAGCAAGCTCAACAGAGTGGCGACATCCGACTCCAGTAAGGCAGCACTGGAATGCCTCTGGAGGATATCGTCCAGATATGCCGAAGTAGTCACCCTGCACTGTGTGCGATGGAACGCTATCACATGCGACATCAGTCTGGTGAAGGCCCAAGGAGCCAGGTTGAGGCCGAAAGGCATGGCCTTGAACTGGTAAACTCGCCCAAGAAAAGCGAACCTGAGATACTTCCGTGACGCCCGGTGCATCGGAACGTGGAAGTAAGCGTCTCGCAGGTCGATGCTGGCTGTGAAATCTCCCTGGTGAATTGATTGGCGGACCGACCTGAAAGTCTCCATGCTGAACTTGGGAGCAATGATAGACTGGTTCAGGATACTCAGATCGATAACCGGTCGGAGTCAGCCGTCCTTCTTCGGCACCAAGAACAGGTGGGAATAGAAACCCACTGACTGAATGTTCTTGACGACCTCGATCGCCCCCTTTGCCAGGAGATTGCCAATCTCCATAGACAAAAGTTCCCGATGTAAAACGTCTGAAGGAACTGTGGTTGGAAGAGGCACCCTTGACAGAGTGGGGTGCCGTCGGAAGGATAGTTGCAGCCCGGACCGAACAACATCTAACACCCACGGATCGGATGTGATTGTGGCCCAATGGTCTGCGAACTCTGCTATCCTTCCTCCAACCTGGGACGAGTCGAGGTGAGGACCTTCATTTCGAGCCCCAACGAGGCCCGCGAGAGGAGAAACCACCTCCTCTACTAAATGAAGAATCCTGAGACTTCCCTCGATTCTGCCGACCCTTACCCCTTGAGTAAGAAGTAGAGGCGGCGACAGAAGGACCAGCCTATCGCTTCACAGAGGAAGCAGAAGGGTACTTGTTTGGCTTGGAATGGCCCTTGCCTCCCCTAGAAGGCTGATCAAGCTGACGAAACAGCAGCTGATCTTTGGAATGACGAAGAACGTCAATCCGGACCGTCGACACGGAACCATGGAAAAGTTGCGGACCTGCCAAAGAAGCAGATCGAAGAGCAGCACGCTGCTCCTCGGGAAGGGATCGTCCTGTGTCCAGCACAGCGTCCCTTCGAACTAATTCCAGATTAGCCGTGTTACAGGCATGCGTGTGAGTAAGATGCATAAGAGCCTTGGACAGTACATGCAAAGGAGCCTGTACCTCGTCAAACTTATCTGGAGGCAGATAAGCAGCCAAAGCTGAGACGACGTGATCTGAGAGAGAAAGCATGCCAAGCATCTCTCTAGATAAGCCCAATGTGGACTCCAGAGTCGTCATTGGAATGACGGCAGACTTGGGCTTGGAAAGCCCGAGGGAAGTGGAGTCCTGATCCAGAACCGTCAAAGACTGGCAGACCGACGGATTGGCGGAATCGTAGGAACGATAACGCATAGGAGACAAAAAGGTGTCAACCCTGGTGAAGAACGAAGTCTTCAGAGCCTTGGAATTCAGCTTGGAGTCCAATGCTGAAAAAGCTTCAACCACCTGTACCGACTGGCACGGTCGAAGGCTCCCAGAAGCAGGTTGCTCTATAGGCTGTAGGCGCGCGACCGATGATCGCGGCCAGGCTGACACTGTCGGCTGGTTAGTAGGTTTGAGATCAGGCAGAAACCCAAACACAAAGTCAAGAGCTGCCCTTAAGTCCGAAGACTGTCAAGCATGTCGGACTCCTCCCCAGAGTCGGAAGACACATAGCTCGTGGGCAAACCAGCCGACGCCTCCCATGGTGTCGGGACACCAGGGGAATCAGAAACCGGCCTGTTTCCAATCCCGGGAGGCGGCGCCATAGGAGGCGCCTGAAAACCACTCATTGCCTCGCTGGAAGCAACAGGAAGGCTCTTAGAAAAAACCTGAGTGAGTAAGGAGAGGGCCTCCCTAAGCTCACTGCCCGTACCGGCCTGTTCGACAGGGGAGCGAACCGGAAAAGTGGCTTCACCTCTGACCCTCTTAACCAGTGAAGGGTCACGATCCTCCAAAACACCCGACGCGGGACGACGGGCGGCAGCCGAAACATCTGAAGGCAGACGCGTATAGGGGTACGAGGCACCTCAAGGATCAATATGGCGAGAACTCATGAGAGTCACCGCGGACCTCTGCGGGGCAGAAGGTCCAGACTGCATAAAAGGCGTTGGTCCCCCAAAACTGGTCGTGTGGCCAGAATGAGTGGACGGAAACGCCACGGAGTTCATAGTGTCTCCACTAAGAACATTTGAATCCAAAGACACAACTGTGGTGCTCGACGGCGAAGAGACAACAGAGATGGGTTCGGCCGGCAGCCCCTTCCGACTTCACCGAGTTGAAGTCAGGGAAGGCTGAGGCCGATATCCCACATCTACAGTACCGGACATTCCTGCAGTCCCCTGCAGTGAAAAGTCGAGGCCGGCTGAAACTGATGACGAAGCAGACGGACCAGCAGTAGTAGTAGATACGTCGGGAGTCATTGAGGCTGGTAAAATAGTGGAGAGAGCAAACCTGCTCAGCTCCGAAGGAGGAGTCACAACCCTAGTGACAGCCTCAGATGTCGTCTGGAAGGGGACCGTAGTCCCGGAACCAGGCACCTCTTCACCAGAACACTCAACGGCTCCCGCAGTATCCACTACAGGAAAATACTGCACATCCCCCACGGAGGAGGAATAACTCTCACCAGACAAGGTCGGCTCGGGAGCCCCCGAACGACCACGTTCTCCTTTCCCGCAGGAGCGGGAGGCACGGCCACGAGAATGAACGACACGGTTAACTGACGCCCAGAAAGTGGATGACCATGATCCACAGACACCACATGGCCGCTCGGCCGAACACCCATTACAGGAGGAACAAGACGAATGTAAATCGTCCACATGCTTTGGCAGCAGACATTGCCCACAAGGAATTGTCCTGGGCATGATAGAGGTGAGAGGAGCAGAGAAGGTGAAATCAGAAAACAGAAGAACACCCCCACAGAAGAGAGAAAGGTGACAGAAACAAAGACCCCAGACGGTCGACCGGGAACCACACAACAGGATGACTACTCTCAAAAGAAAGAAGAAAAACTGTAGGAGTGGTACCCCGCTGACACCTAACTCTAACACAATTAGAAAACTTAGCAAATAAAGCATTAACAATAATTGTGAAAAATAATAAGTCCGAACCGCATGGCACACGAAATTCGCGCGCGACTCGAGAGAGAACAATTGAATATACATTATGGATATATAATATTGAAGAGAATAAAAAAAACACTGTTCCTGAGAATACAAAGGATACACTGATGCACTATGATCAGGAATCATCAAACAACGAGCTGGATAAACACTGATAAGCGTGCAAAAACATCTCGACACGAAGCGGATGATAAAAAGAATGAGTCTTTAGAGACGGTATATGCGCACTGGCAACGGAAGTCGTGGAGTTGTACTTGGGAGAGAGCATCCCGTACTGGGTCTGCGCCGGTTGCACTCGACCCAGTTTTGGCTTATTTTTTCTTGGTGCTTTTGCACCACTTTTCTTTCCCAAATTGCTTAGGAAAGACAAAAATAGAGAGTATTTTATCCGAGTTAGGGACTTCCACTGTAGTGCAAGCCTGAAGTAAACAATTGTGAGTAGGTTAATAAGAAATGAAGAATGTTTTTAAAGAAAACACCTCACATTGCACTAAGTTAAACTTTGGGCTCAAATAGGTAGCCCAAATTAATAACCCAGGGACCAGATTTGAACAAACTTGAGTCTTACCCTCCAAGAGATGTTGTATACCAAATATGAAAGGATTGTGACTGGTGGATCTGAAGAAGATTTTTAAAGAAATCTCCTTATATTGTACTATGTTCAAATTTTGGCTCCCAAATGGAGCCCAAATATCAACCCAGGGACTAGGATTGAACAAACTTGAATCTAACTCTACTAGAGATGTTGTATACAAAATATGAAAGCATTCTGACTACAGGGTCTAAAGAAGATCATTTTTTTTTTTTTTTTTTTTGGGGGGGGGGGGGGGGGGGGAGCGCAGTGGCTCAGTAGGTAGAGGTGCAGGCTGCAAGCCAAGAGGTCCTCGGTTCGAATCCCACCTGCGGAAACCGCGTTATGTACTTGGGCAAGACACTTCATCTCCATTGCCCGCTTGGGGGCATGGTGGCATTGTGTGCTCAGGCGTACTGCACGTTGATGGGACACTTGTCTTCAACCAATGCTAACCCTGCTTGTGTGGAGTTAGTATGTTGGGGAGCTGACAGTTGCTCGCCGTTGCTTGGTGGTTCTCTCCGGGTACTCCGGCTTCCTCCACCCGTAAAACTGTCACGGTCATGATTAGCCATTGTGTATAAATATGTGACCTTAAACACCAATAAATAAATAAAGAAGATTTTAAAAACAAGTCGGAACAGGACCCAAAATTTTCAGGCTATAAAAAAAAAATTCTGTCTCAAAATTGAACAAAATGCATAAAAATACCCCCCAAAATGTCCGAATTTTGGTACAAAATTTCGGAGTCAGAACCTGACCCAAAATTTTCAAGCTCAAAATTTTTTTTTTCATCTCAAAAATGAACAAAACGCATAAAAAACGGAAAAAAAATTTCCAAATTTTTATCCAAAATTACCAAGTCGGAACCGGACCCAAAATTTTCAGGCTAAATTTTTTTTTTTCCATCTCAAAATTGAACAAAACGCATAAAAAATCCCCCCAAAATTTATGAATTTTGGTCCAAAATTTTCGGAGTCCTAATCGGTCCTCAAAATTTTTATGCTACAAATTTGGGTGGTTTTTCATCTCAAAATTGAACAAAACACATAAAAAATCCCCAAAAGATTTTTTTCTCGAATTTTGGTCAAAAATTTCTAAGTCCGAACAAGACCCAAAATTTTCAACTCAGGGACCTGATTTTAACAAACTTGAATCTGACTCCTCCTAGAGATGATGTATACCAAATATTAAAGGATTTGGAATGGTGGATATCAAGAAGAAGATTTTTAAATAAATTTTCTCATATTGCACTAAGTTAAAATTCAGGCTCCCACAGGTAACCCAAATATTAACCGAGAAACTCGATTTGAACAAACTTGAATCTGGCCCCCCTAGAGATGATGCGTACCAAATATGAGAGGATTCTGACTGGTGAATCTGAAGAAGATTTTTAAAGAATATTCCACGTATTGCACAGTTAAAATTTGGGCTCCCATAGGGAGCCCCAATATAAACCTAGCTACTCGATTTCAACAAACTTGAATCTGACCCCCCTATAGATGTTGTATACCAAACATGAAAGGATTCTGACTGGTGGATCTGAAAAAGATGATTTTTAAAGAAATTTCCTCAAATTGCACCAAGTTAAACTATGAGCTCCAATAGAGAGCCTAAATACTAACTCAGGGACCCGATTTCAACAAACTTGAATCTGACCCCCCCCCCCCCCCCTCCCCCCCACACCTAGAGATGTATACCAAATATGAAAGCATTCTGACTGGTGGATATGAAGAAGAAGATTTTTAAAGAAATTTCCTCATATTTCCTCATATTTCAGTAAGTTAAAAACAATAGAGAGCCCAAATACTAACCCAGGGACTCAATTTGAACAAACTTGAATCTGCCCCCCCTAGAGATGTTGTATAACAAATATGAAAAGATTCTGACAGGTGGATCTGAAGAAGATTTTTTTTTAATTTTTGAAAAAAATTATGGGTGCTATCAGAGTTATTCCCCTTCTGGAGCGCCCTGTGGATGCAGCAAGTTTATTTGTACAAACTTGAATTGACATATGATAAGAAACATGCACACCAAATTTGGTCCAGCAGTTTGTGAGAAGTCGATAATGTAAAGTTCACGACGGACGGCGACAACGGCAAGTGATAAGTTAAGCTCCCTTCAGTGAGCTAATAAACCCGGAATCGCTTGATCAATTAGTCCAATTGACGGACGTTATTTTGTTTCACGAAATCACTCATCACTTGATTCGCTGAGATTGGGAAAAAAATAGACTGATGACAGGGCCGATTGATCGGCCTCATCAGATTATTTTTGTGGCCAATTACCAGGCCGGGGCCAATTGACCTGGTCAAAATGAAAGCCCCGTTTTATAAAGAAGCAAAATTTCACTGGAATTTTTTACAAATCGTGCAATGCAATTACAATTTTAATCTCTAGTGATAGCTAAAAATCGTCCCCGAGTTCCAATGTGTTCTAAGTGACAGTAGACACATAGAACACATTGGAACTCAGGGGATAATATAGTAACACAGGTTCCCCTCAAAAATTTGGTTGGCGATAAAATGTGTTCTTTTGTTGATAGTTGTCAAATGAATTGCAGAGTAACCTTCTAATAATTGTCTTTTTTGAGGTGCTAACTGCAAATTTTGTTTGCTTCAGGGTTAAGCCCTATAGGACATACCAACCAATCAAACAACTAACATCCTGACAAACAAAGCAGACAGATATTTATCAATTCTTGAAAGTAAATTTGATTAATAAAACAAGAGGCCCCAGGGGGTCTAAAATGTCCACCACAAAACATCAATGATTCTTCAGAGACAGTATTTTGAATCACTGAAACTACCAAAAATATAAATTGAGGAATTCAAATTTGAGAAAATCTGTGCTTCGTTCATTTTTCCAAGATTCAGATGGTACCATAGAAATAGTGCCTGTATGTCCAATATTTCTATTATTGCAAAAACAAGGACATTCCCAAGAAAAAGTTTTTTCTTCATACTGGACTGAGTTAAAAGTCGGGATCCCATAGGGACACCAAATATGAATCCAGGGAAGTGATTTGAACAAACTTCAATCTGACCCACCTGAGCATGTCGCATACCAAATTTAAAAAGACTCTAATGGTAGTTTTTTTAACCTTGGGACTTGGTTTGAACAAACTTAAATTTGACCCCTTTAAGGATGTCGTGTTCCAAATATCCCAAAATTCTGAAAGGTGGCACTGGAGAAACTTTTGAAAGAATACTCCTTATATTGCACTGTTAAAATTTGGGTTCCCATATGAACCAAAGGATGTGATTTGAACAAACTAGACACCTGATTCCCCTAAAGGTATCAAAAGATACTGACTGGTGAATCAGATGAAAATTTTTAAAGATTATTCCTCATATTGCACTAAGTTAAAATTCATGCTCCCATAGGGAGCCCAAATAGTAACCTAGGGACTTGGTTACAACAATTTTACAACTGCCGCCCCCAAAGATGTAGTATAGCAGATATCACAAGACTCGGACTGGTGGTTCTGGAGAAGAATTTTTTTTTAATATGCTCCTCATATTGCACTTCGTTAAAATTTGGGCTTCCATTGGCTCCCCAAATATGAATTTGAACAAAGTTCAATCTGACCCCCATAAAGATACTGTTTTCCAAACAACAAAGATTTTCTGACAGGTGGATCTGAAGAAGATTTTTAAGGATTATTATATCGCACTTTATTAAAATTTGGGAGCCCAAATATGAACACAAGAACTTGGTTTGAAGGATGATGTGTACAAAATATCAAAACATTCTGAATGGTGGTTTTGGAGATGATTTTTAAAGAATATTCCTCAAATTGCATATTGTTATTTATTTATTTATTTATTATTTATTTACTGGGGTTTAACAACACTTCACCTTGTGTCAGACAGTTTTACAGGTGGAGGAAGCCTGAGTACCCAGATAGAACCACCGAGCAGTGGATAGCAACTGTCAGCCTCCCCAACATACTAACTCCACACAAGCAGGGTTAACATTGGTTGAAGACAAGTGCACTATTGACATGCAGTATACCTTAGTACACAGTGCCACTGTGCCCCACCTGGGAAATCGGGATGAAGTGCCTTGCACAAGGACACAATACAGTTACCCCTGGAGGGGAGAGGATCAAACTATGGACCTTTTGGTCTGAAGTTCAATGCTATAACCACTGAGCCACCACTCTTACCTTGCATTTCATTAATAGTTGGGGTTCATAGGAACAATTTCCCTCCACCACATCCCTGGGGATGGCAATTTGATTTAGATAAAATAACAATGCAACCCATCAACAATTCCTAAAAATTTCTTTCAAATTGGTTCAATGGTTTTTGAATAAAAGCCGCAAACACACCTTTTACTCAGGATGACGGCTGACAGATGATGTGGGGTGAGCAATCACTATAACTTATTCTGACTTAATTCAGATGAACTACTGTTACAATACAATATTTACCTTTAGCATTTGCAGAAATAGAAATCTGACTGGCAGTTGGATTGATAAACACATCATATAACTCATTCCTGAAATAAATTGGTAAATCCCATAAATCATCAAAGGCCTTTGACAAATTTTAATGCTTTAACTCTTTAAGGCCCAATTCTGATATTGATAACATTTTCACTGCAACAAGACAGTCTTATGACATCCATATCCCCCGCCGACTTTTATATAATGATAGGAATAATCTCATTATCAACCTGGACATGTATTCATACCCAATAATGTCACTCACCAAATATCATTTAATTTCTTAATTGCAACTGAAGGTATCTTCCAAAAGCCTGCAATTTTGGTAAATTCAAAGTCGACAAGGGCTATAACTCTGGAAAAATTATTTGAATTGAAACTACCTTTCCATATGCAAATGAACACATCATACTCATACAGCACACTAAGTTTTGTAAAAATCCAATGAAAAATGCAGGAGTTAAGCAGACAAGCATTTATGATGGAAATTTTGCTATTACCAAGGGCCATAACCACGTAAAATTTGACGCATCGAAAATTCCTCACCACATGCACATCTTCACTTTATACTGATACTTCAGCCCAAGTTTCGTAAAAATCAAAAAAAAAAATGTTGGAGGAGTTAAGCGGACAAGCCTTTGTGATAGACATTTTGCTATTTCCAAGGGCCATAATCACGCAAAATTTGTCGTATCGAAAATTTCTGACCACATGCACATCTACACTTAATACTGATACTTCAGACCAAGTTTCGTAAAAATCTGCTGAAAACTGTAGGAGTTAGGTGCACAAAGTTTGTGATGGACGGACTGATGGATGGATGGACAAACACCATTTCAATATCCCCCTCTAGACTTTGTCGATGGAGGATAAATCATTTAATTTCTCTAATCGCAACTGCAGATATCTTTCAAAAACCTGCAATTTTGGTAAATTCAAAGTCGACAAGGGTTATAACTATAACTATAAATTATTCGAATCGAAACTTCCTTTCCATATGCACATGAACGCATCATATTCATACTGCACACCAAGTTTCGTAAAAATCCAATCAAAAATGCAGGAAGAGTTAAGAGGGTAAGCATTTGTGAGGGAAATTTTGCTATTACCAAGGGCTGCAACCAAGTAAAATTTGTCGCATCTTAAATTCATGACCACATGCACATCTACACTTGATACTGATACTTCAAACCAAGTTTTGTAAAAATCCAATAAAAAATGTAGGAGGAGTTATGCGGACAATCCTTTGTGATGGATATTTTGCTATTTCCAAGGGCCGCAACCACGCAAAATTCGTTGCATCGACAATTCCTGACCACATGCACATCTGCACTCAATACTGATACTTCAGACCAAGTTTCATAAAAATCCACTGAAAAATGTAGGAGTTAAGCAGACAAAGTTTGTGACAAAAGGACAGACTGATGGATGGACAGATGAACACCATTTCAATATACCCCTCCCAACTTCGTCAGCGGGGGATAACAAAACAGGTGCCCCAAAATGCTGTCTTTGGGTAAACTTCAAGGTACATTCAAAGTATCTTGACAGTTGTCTCTAGGCAAGTCTTGGCACAGCCACAGGATGAAGACAGTCAAAGTGCAGTAAATATGTATGAAAAAAATCTCCATTCCTCTGAGAGTTAAAATAGGTGCTTCTTATAAGGGGTGTCTTCTCGTTCACACGGCAACTATTGTTCTAGAGAGAAATGTGATAATCCATCACATCAAACATTAACTGACTACTGTCCGTATGAATGATGATACCTTACATAGATAGGAAATCTTTCGGATGAATGAGAAATTAACTCATCTGTAGAGAATACTTCACAAATAAAAAAAAAATAATGCTTATTACAAATGCATATGTACATTTTACTACCAGTTACCTTAAAAATTAGCTCTTAAATCCTTAGATTAGTTTTTACGATAATATCTACTGTTTATAAATGTATACAGCTGCAGATGAATTACCAGTGTTTATACGTCATTGTTGGCTGCCTGTACAGGCAGTCAACAATGATGAAAAAACATTGTCAACATAAATGCAGCCGAACAATCGAGTTCTCAGAGGAATACACTTGTGGGCAACTTTTTCAAAGCAGTATAAGTGGAGCATTTTAACCCTTTGTGACTACGGTACGTAATATTACGTACAAAAATTCCTGTGCATTACAACTATGGTATGTAATATTACGTACACCAACTTTTAACAATTGTGTTTGACATCTCAAAAGTCCGATTCTACTGAACTTTAAAACATCACGATAACCATAGTCGGAAGGGGTTAAAGGTTAATACAAGCCTACTGTATGTGAAACAAGAGTCCAAATACACCAGAAGTCCTATATTTCCATCCCTAAACAGTCTTTTAAAAAGATTAATTAAGTTGTCTATTTTCAGTATTTTTTCAAAGTAAATTATCTATTTGTGTGTGTGTGTGTGTGTGTGTGTGTGTGTGTGTGTGTGTGTGTGTGTGTGTGTGTGTTGTGTGTTGTGTGTGTGTGTGTGTGTGTGAAGGGTTGTGCATTGCTACAACTATCCTTCTGAGGTAGGCTGTATTAGAACACTTCAACATACTGAGGCCCCCAAAATATCAAGGTTCTTTTTCTGTTACCTTGGCATGTATACCCCAGTAAGCGATCCCCGAACTGGAGAATATTGAGTTGAAATATTATAGACATCTTGGGATAGTGCTGTGGTGTCATGGCCAGTGTAAACCATATACCTCAACCTTTTCATAACAATTTTTCTGTGTAATGTACTTAGTTTTATGTATTAAGTTATTTATTGTATTAAGTTATCTATTTTGATGTTAAATCATCATTTATATTTCATGCTCATCTTATGTCATATAAACTCATACCAGGCAAAAAAAGAGATGGAAAGGGACCCCCCAACTAGCTTTTTTCCAACATATTTGGGTATGTACTGGCAAACCTCATTTGGTTGGCAGCACCAGTGTGTGTGAGAGGTGGGGGGGGGGGGGGGGGGGGTATGGGCCGTTAAGATTAAGATAATTACGATTTGGTCTGTACTTCAGTTGCATATTTTAGCCAGGTTTCCACTAGACCAGCTGCGGGTCCGTCAACCGGACCCATTCCCCCCGCCGATCATACTGTGATCAGTCAAAAAAGCTGGTGGTTAAAATGTCGAGTACAATGCTGTATTGTAACGGCACTCAGGATCTTTTGTTTCCACGTAACATAGGAATAAATATGGGAGGGGTATGGGCCGTTAAGATTAAGATAATTACGATTTGGTCTGTACTTCAGTTGCATATTTTAGCAGGGTTTCCGCTAGACCGGCTGCGGGTCCATCAACCGGACCCATTCCTCCCGCCGATCATACTATGATCAGTCAGAAAAGCTGGTGGTTAAAATGTCGAGTACAATGCTGTATTGTAACGACACTCAGGATCCTTTGTTTCCACGTAAAATAGGCATAATTATGTTGTATACTATGCCTACTATTACTGGCGACAACCTGATACTTTATAACCCCCAGATGAGAGGGGGAAACAAAGTTCAAATCCTAAACGTCGCCTATAAAATTTCGGACTCAAATTTTCGTGTTTGGCCCGAAATCACTGGCTTTTATTTCGAGCTATAAATGATGTAACTGCACGTGCAGGACGTCACACGTCTGCATCGTGGTTCTTCTCAAATATTTCGTTCTCTCTGTATTTCCAATTATTTACGTTGGCACGTGTCGGGTTGTATAAAAAAATTGAGGTCAAGTGTTGCAGTCACTGTCAGGATTCGTGGATTTTGTGTTGTTTTGGGTTTGTATTTTTATGAAACCTCTGACCAGATGTAGTATTGTGTGGCCCATGGGAATTTAGAGAATTGTAGAAGGAAAAAATACGTATTTTCCACTTCAATTATTCAGCATTTTAGCGACCAGAATGCCCCCAGAGGCCACCAGAGAGCACCTAAAAATCAAAAGCAAGCGCCTTCGGCATCTGAGTTTCCCTTTCTTTAAATTACCGGACCCACAAATTTTCCCCTAGTGGAAACCCTGATTTTAGTGTACTGTAAGTAAGATCTATGACACAGAAACATGTATACCCATGCATAGCACAGTCAAAGGTATTAACATCCATAACCATCTGCAATGCAGCTTTCCTCATGAACAATTAAAATGGCTCTTTGCCCCAGCTTTACTCCACCCAGATACCCATTCTAAAAGAGTACCACATAACAGCTTATCAGGAATTGATGAAAAGCATGCCAGCACTTTTCAAAAAGCACATCAGACAATATCTAATATATTCAATGGGCCACTCAAATCATCTCAGGCACTGGGAAGTTTCATCATTGCACAATAAAAACAAGAGGGATGCCAACACCACCACTGCTCACCTAAGAGTGATAATTGCACAATAAAGACAAAACGGATGCTAATGACAAGCTCCATGATAACTGTAACCAGCATGTTCCATATTACTTGCAAAATAAAACATTACAAAACAAGAGGGCTGTCAAATTTAGTCCACTCACCTACATTCGAGCTTGATAAGTTGATCCAATGTCAAGAAAGCTGCTTGAAGCTGCATTTTTATAGTTTATATCATCCCAAATAATAGATATATTTAATGAAAGTGTCCATAACACTGCAGCTTAACCTGACTGTGTGTAGTGTTTGATGAAAAGGATAATGTTCAATGTTTATGAAAGGATTATGAAATAAGACAAGAAATGTGATAATTGAGAATATGTTAATTTCTGTTCCATACATGCTATGTCTCCAATAAGAATAATTTGGTGTAGAATGTACTAAAGAATTGAGGCATAAGTTGATGTGGCTCTCTCAGTTAATGTATGTCAACCAAAGTTACATAGTTACAGTAACATCATTCCAAAATGAGTCATCCAACCAAGTTACAATGAAATCCCTTCATAAATATGATGCATAGACTTTGCTAAAGGAATCTAGGTCACGTGCTGGTCCGGCGGTCACAGTTGACCAATCATGACCACAATAGGACAGCCTCATCTGGATATCATACCGAGTTATCCTACCAAGTTACACTGAAATTTCTTCATAAAAACAACCTATAGACAGTGCTAAAGGAATCTAGGTCATGTGACCAGACGGCAGTAATGGTTGACCGATCAAGACTAAAATAGGACAGTCTCATCTAGACATCATACTGAGTTATCCTTCCAAGTTACAATGAAATCACCTCATAAATATGAACTGTAGACTGTGCTAAACAAATCTAAGTCAGATGCCTGTGCAGCCATCATGGTTGACCAATCATAGCCAAAATGGGACGTTCTCATTTAGACATTATACCAAGTCATCCTATCAATTTACAATTAAATCCCTTCATAAATGCAACCTGTAGACTGTGCTAAAGGAATCGAGGTAACATGCCCCTGCGGCTGTCACAGACCAAACTATGGCATTCTCATCTATACATTATACTGAGTCATCCTACCAAGTTACAATGAAATCCCTTCATAAATACGACCTGTAGACTGTGCTAAAGGTTTTCAGACAAAGAGAGATGAGGCGTACGGTTCTGTGCGATGCACAGACAGAAAGGACAGTAACAGCAGAGCTGGAACTGACCTTGTAAGAAGCCTAATGGCTCCTGCAACTGACACAGATAGGTGGAGAAAGTAGAAGCATTTCTCCAGTAGGCTACCTGCATAACATCCAACAACTTGACGACAACTTGACGGAGTTAGCAAAAGCCCAAGAGGTAAACAATGCATGCACCTCGTGGTCAGAAATACGATTGGTAAAACAATCATCAGTCACTAGACGAACGTAAGCCGCACAAATAGCAAGACAAATCTATCGAGAAAATAGATTGAGGAGAGATCTTCTGTCCACCAGGAATGAGAGACAGAAAAAAATCATTTCCTGCCTTTCCTCATGAACTGTGTCTGATTGAGATAAATGCGAATTGCATGGAACGGACAGAGCAAAGGGCGATTACCCTCAGCAGAAGGAAGAGCCCTGATACAGATAGGAGGTGGAATCGCTTCTGGTATCTGATTCTTGGCCAGAAAGGAGCAACCAGTGGTAAACTTAACACTGTTGGGAGAGCTCCTGAAAAAGCCGGATCAATCGAGAGGGCGTGAAGCTCACTAACCCGTCTGGCTGAGGCAAAAGCCATCAGAAAAGCCGTCTTGTATGTGAGAAAACGCATATCCACCTGGGATAAAAAAGGCTAAACCAGTGGAGTGCCTATTTGAAGAAGAAATGCACTCCTCTGCTCGTCTCGAAAAAACCTCTATGGAGGAGACAGAACCTGCTAAGATATGCGTGAAGGCATAATGAAGTTGGGTCGACATGAAACCTCCTCAGGTGACCTTGGCAAAGAAGGTCGCGACGTAGAGGGAGATGTGCCGGAACCGCCACCAACAGAGAGCGAAGCTGATTGATCCACACCTACTGAGGTGACAGGGGAGCGATCAGAATGATTCGACAACTGCAGGTTCATATCTTGGCCAGAACCTGAGGCAGAACAGGTGGGAAGGTGTAGCCGAAAGACCATTCCAATCGAGTGAGAGAGAGTCCAGGGCAAAAGCCAGAGGATCTGGACATGGGGACACGAAAGTGACCACCTGATGGTTCCAATGAGTCGCAAGGAGATCGATGTGGGGATGACCCCAGAGATCACAAAGTGACTGGAACACTGCCTTGTGGAGCATCCACTCGGTGGAAAAGACCCTGCCCCGTCGGGACAAGGAGTCAGCTAGGACGATCAGACGCTCCTGCTAGTTGATGTGAAGAGCTGCTTGATCCTGGTCCCATGCCTCGTGAAGGGAAAGACCTGGAGGATCCAACATCGCACCCCATCCGAGATCGCTGGCGTCTACCGTCAGAACACGATCGGACTTGGTTAAGTCCAATGGAAATCCCTGCATAATCCATCCGTCCAGAGGAGAAGGTGACGATGAAGAGACTCCGGTAACTGAAGCACCAGATCCAGAAGATCGACATTCGGCCTCTAACGACTGAGCAGAAATTGTTGGAGAGGTCTGACATGCAGCCGACCTAGAGGAATGAGATCCATCACCGAACTGCAGAGACAGAGCAGCCGGAGAATACCCCAAGCTGTCGCGGACGTGGACTGGGACAGAATCAGGGCAAAAGCTGAGAGAATCACAGCCCTTGCCCGGGGAATCCATCCCCAGATGACAAAACGACTGAGAAGGGACCAGGTCTGACTTCTCCTCATTAACTCTGAACCCTAGCGACGTGAGCAGGCTCAATAGTGTGTCAACATCTGACTCCAGAAAGGCAGCATTGGAATGCCTCTAGATATGCCGAAGTAGTCACCCTGGACTGTGTGCGACGGAAGGCTATCACATGCAACAGCAGTCAGGTGAAGGCCCAAGGAGCCAGGTTGAGGCCGAAGGACATGGCCTTGAACTGGTAAACTCGCCCCAGAAAAGCGAACCCGAGATACTTTTGCGATGTCCAATGAATCGGAATGTGAAAGTAAGCATCTCACAGGAAGCGAAATCTCCCTGGTGAATGGAGCGGCGAACCAACCTGAAAGTTTCCATGCTGAACTATGGAGCAATGGTAACCGGTCGGAGTCGGACGTCCACCTTTGGCACCAAGAACAGGCGGGAATGAATGTTCTTGACGACTTTGATCGCCCCCTTTGACAGGAGATTGTCTATCTCCGTGATCAAAAGTTCCCGATGTGTAACGTCTAAAGGAACTTGTGTTGGAAGAGGCACTCTCGACAGAGTGGGATGCCTCCGGAAGGATATCCGCAGCCCAGACCGAACAACATCTAACACCCCAAGGACTGGATGCAATTGTGGCCCAATGGTCTGCAAACTCTGATATCCTTCCTCCAACCTGGGACGAATCGAAGTGAGGACCTTCATTTCGAGCCCCGGCGAGGCTCGCGAGAGGAGAAACCACCTCCTCTACTACATGAAGAATCCTGAGTCCTCCCTCTAGCCTGCCGATGCTTACCCTTACCCCGTGAGTAAGAAGTAGAAGTGGTGGCAGTAGGATCATCCCTTGGCTTCGCAGAGGAAGCAGAAGGGCGTTTGTTAGGCTTTGGACGGCCCCTGCCTCCAACAGAAGGCTGATCAAGCTGACGAAGCAGCAGCTGATCTTTGGAATGACATAACACGTCATCCCAGACCATTGCCATGGAACTATGGAATAGTTGCGGACCTGCCAAAGAAGCAGATCGAAGAGCAGCACATTGCCCCTCAGGAAGGGAACGTCTTGTGTCCAACACAACGTCCCAGTGAATTAATTCCAAGTTAGCCGTGTTACAGGTATGCGTGCGAGTAAGATGCATGAGAACCTTGGAAAACACACGCAAAGGCGCCTGCATGTCGTCAAACTTATCTGGAGGCAGATAAGCAGCTAAAGCAGAGACGACGTGATCTGAGAGAGAAAGCCTGCCTAGCATCTCTCTCGATAAGCCCAACAAAGACTCCAGAGTTGCCATAGGAATAACGGCCGACTTGGGCTTGGAATGCTCAAGGGAGGTGGAGTCCTGATCCAAGACCATCAAAGTCTGGCAGACTGACGGACTGGCGGAATCGTAAGAACGATAACGCACTGGAGGCAAAAAAGTGTCAGCCTTGGTGAGGAACGAAGTCCTCATAATCTTGGAACTCAGCTTAGAGTCCAAAGCTGTAAACGCTTCAAACACCTGTACCGACTGGCACGGTCAAAGGCGCCCGGAAGCGGGTTGCTCCACAGGGTGTAGGTGCGCGACCGATGATCGCGGCCTCGCTGACCCCGTTGGCTGGTCCGACGGTTTGAGATCTGGAAGGAACTCAAACACAAAGTCAAGAGCTGCCCCCATGTCAGAAGACTGTCGACTCTCGACGTCAGGTATGTCTGACCCATCCTCTGAGTCGGAAGACACATAGCCCATCATGGGCAAACCAGCCGATGCCTCCCATGGTGTTGGCACACCTGAGGGATCAGAAAGCGGCCTGCTTCCAATCCCGGGAGGCGGCACCTAGAAACCACTAGTAGCTTCACTGGAGGCAATGGGAAGGCTCTTGGAAAGAACCTGAGTGAGCAAGGAAAGGGCCTCCCTAAGCTCACGGCCCGTTTCGGCCGGTTCGACCTGGGAACGAACCGGTAAAGTTCACTCCTGACCCTTTTAACCAGCGAAGGGTCACGATCCTCAAATACACCCAACGCACGGCGACGGGTGGCAGCCGAAACATCTGAAGGCAGATGCGTATAGGTGTATGACATACCCCGAGGATCTACAGTGCAGGAACTCAGGAGAGCTGCCTCTGAGGGACAGAAGGTCCAGGCTGCACAAAAAGTATTGGTGCCGCAAAACTGGCCATGGGACCAGAGTGCGTGGGCGGAAACGCAACAGAGCCCATGGTGACCCGACCATGAACATCCGAATCCAATGAGAAAAATGCTGGCCTCACGGCTGAGAGACCACAGCAGAGGATTCGGCCGGCAGCCCCTTCCGACTTTGCCGAGTTGAAGTCAGGGAAGGCTGAGGCCGATACCCCACGTCCACACTACCAGACATTTCTGCAGACCCCTGCAGGAATAAGCCAAGTCTGGCTGAAATGGTGACCGATGACGTAGCAGACAGAACAACAGGAAGGTCCAGGCTGCACAAAAAGGATTCGGCTGGCAGCCCCTTCCGACTTCGCCGAGTTGAAATCAGGGAAGGCTGAAGCTGATACCCCATGTCCACACTACCAGACATCTCTGCAGACCCCTGCAGGGATAAGCCGAGGCCGGCTGAAATGGTGACCGGTGACATATCAGATGGAACAGCAGTAGCAGCAGATACGACGGGAGCTGTTGAAACTGGTGGAAAAGTGGAGAGAGCAATCAAGCGCGGATCCAAAGGAGAAGTCACAACCCTAGTGACAGCCTCAGATGTCGACTGGAGAGGGACCACAGTCCCGGAATCAGGCATCTCTTCACAAGACAACTCAACAGCTCTCACAGTATCCACCACAATTAAAGACTGCACATCCCCCCAAGGAGGGGATATAACATATAACTCTCACCAAACGTGGTCGTATTGGGAGGCCCGAACGACAGTGCACCCCTCCCCGCGGGTGCAGGAGGAACGGCCACGAGAATGCACCACATGCATGGGCAAAGGCACTGCCCTCAAGGAACAGTCCTGGGCATAACAGAGGTGAGAGCAGTAGAAGAAAAGGTGAACTCAACAGATGTAGAAAGTAGAACACCCACAACAACAAAAGAAAGGAGGCAGAAAAGAAAGGACCGGAGGGAACACAACTGAACCCCGACAGGAACCCTAAAAAAACAGAAATTCTGCTCTCAACAGAGAGAAGAAATCCTGTCCATACAGCCCCCCATTGACACCTAACTCCAATAATAATAAAATTTATCAACCAAAACATTTTATGTCTGAACCGCATGGTACACGAAAGTCGATCGCAAACACGGAGAATATACAAAATACAATGAAAATGTGGTTGAAAATAATAACGAGAATATATAAAACACAGTCCTGTTATTATAAGATCCTCAGATCCATAATTCCAGTCACAGGTAACCATTATTAATGAGTTGAATTATCACTGTTTCTGAATGCAAATGGACGTCTTGCCATGTGGGCGGACGAAAAAAGAATGATTCATTGGTTACTGCGTGCGCACTGGCTACCAGAAGCCATGGATATGTACTTGGAGAAGAGCGTCCTCAACTGGGTGTGTGCCGGAAGCACTCGACCCAGTTTTGGCTTATTTTTTCTTGGTGCTTTTGCACCACTTTTCTTTCCCAAATCCCTTGGGAAACATCAAAATAGAGAGTATATTTTCCGAGTTAGGGTCTTCCACTGTAGTGCAAGCCTGTAGTAAACAATTGTAAGGTAGGTTGATAAGAAACCAATGTGCATAAAAGCTGACCTAATCACTAATTCTTACAAACCAAAACTAAACAAGTTTTGGATAAAATCTCCATCAAATTCCTGAATGATACATAAAATGAGGATAAAATATTACTGCAATGGACTTCAGTAACCCAAGTGTATAATATCAATCACCTGGAAAGACACAGAGAAACCAAATTTCAGTTAAATTTTCATACACAGCAGGGTTAATATCTGAAGATGTAATGCATATTAAAAAAATACACAGTAATGAGAAGTTAAGGCCCCTCAATCTGCACAAAAGCTGACCTAAACGCTAATTCTTACAACCAGAAATTGACTAAGTTTGGGTTGAAAATTTTAGGTGAAATTGGATAAAAAGTCACAGTATTAGGATTGGATACTGTTGATAGGCCCCTACAGCCTGCATAGGCAATATAATAAGAGGCCCCAAGAGCTCTTAATTTTTCACCCGACAAAGTGGTTAAAAGAAGTATTTTGGATCACATTCAGTTAGTCATGGTTCATCAATACCACAGAGGAATAAGGTCATGAATTTATTCATAACTCTGGTGTCCATGTCGATGATTATTATCATAGGTCTTCCTGACTGCTTCCAATTCTATCAGCTGTAGACAAGCACTGCCAAACTTCCAATGGTTGTTATGTCACTGCAGTTTGAAAGGCAAATTTTATGGTAAAACACTAAGGAATGGATTTGAACAACCTTGAACCTAACCTTCCCTCATATTGCACTAAGTTAAATTTTGGGCTCCAATAGAGAGCCCAAATATAAACTCATGGACTCGATTTGAACAAACTTGAATCTGAATCCCCTAGAGATGATGTATACCAATTATCAAAAGATTCTAATTTATGGTTCTGGAGAAGAAGATTTTAAAAGAAATTCCCTCATATTGCACAAAGTTCAAATTTGGGCTCCCTTAGGAAGCTCAAATATTTACCCAGGGACTCGATTTAAACAAACTTGAACCTGACCCCCTAAAGATGTTGTATACCAATTATGAAAGCATTCTGACGTGTAGCTCTGAAGAAGAAGATTTTGAAAGAAATTTCCTCACATTGCATTAAGTTAAACTTTGGGCTCCAATAGAGAGCCCAAATATTAACCCAGGGACTCAAATTGAACAAATTGAATCTGGCCAGCTTGGAGATATTGTATATCAAATATGAAAGAATTCTGACCTGTGTATCTGAAGAAGAAGATTTTTACAGAAATTTCCTCATATTGTATTAAGGCCATTAACAAAAATTGTCTGGGTTCTCAGGCAACGTGCACGTCAGTTAAAACCCGCCGCACCAAAAAATGTTACTGCCAAAAAATATAAAGATTGTTATCATGATCGCGAATCATCGTGCAATGTAATTCCGGTACTTATTTTCCGGTCATTTGATAGTAGTACCGGGTTTATTATAGCAGCACCATACAACATCCGCATATTTCATATCTAAAATTAGTAACATTCTTATTTTTAAATGAAAAAAAATATGTTATTGTTCAGTGTTTGTATTGCGTTTAGGTTGAAGAAAATTGTAGACTACAGTGTGTATGGGTTGGTGGATGCAGAAATGCCTGTAAATGATATTTTTTATAAATGTTTGACGAACCGTTTGGAAAATTGGTGATGCCGAAACAGGCAACAAACGTTTCCCCAAAATGTTTGTCTCGAAATATAATTGGGGGTGGGGGGTTAGAGAACAGCAAGTATCCCACACAGATGCTATCAGAGAATTATTCAATACTTACGGGAGTATATTAGATATGATCTTGCTAAACTGGAACCCTCTCAGGATGAGAGGACAGGCAGTTTTATACATCTTGACAGTGCAACAACAAAAACATCCGAAACCATCCCGTCTCCAGCAAATGCCTTTGACATCCTCATGAGTTCGGCATCAAAAATGACTTTGCCTGATAAATACAACACTGAACAGTTCTTTGATTCCAAAAAAAGGTTGTTCTATGATTTCATAGATTTTTTGGAGACACAAAACCTAAAATTTAACAACACCCTCGCAGAAAGTGAAGGCAAGAATTTTGTGTCTGGTGCGACTAATGTCCCGAGGTTTACTGATCCACACATTGACAAATTCAAAGACAGATTTCTGAAAATGTCAAGACTCTTTCATAATGAAATGACAGAGTATGCCGAGTGTCTTACAGTGTACATACAGTACCTGAGTGAAAGGTCCAGTCAGATGTCGGAAGTTCGGGATTCTACTGAGGAGAACATTGGATCTCACCATTATGAAATTCTGATTCCAAAGGATGATAGCACATGTTCAAAACCTGAGCAATACCACAAACTGAACGAAATGTTAGTGACCGCGGAATACTATAAACCTATAAATGTTGATGAAATAACATCCTCAGACTTAAGGAAACATCGCTACTACATTCAGGGCTCGATTTAACTGGATTCGCATAGCTGATTTCTAATAATTTTTTAATTATATAGCTAATCAGTTTCAATAATTGGAAATGCTAACTCAAATTTATCCAAATTAGAAAACTGCTATTCAATTTTTAAAAATTAAATCGATTCGCTGACTACATTGACTATTTAAAACACAACTTGAAAGTTAAATCCATTCACTATTCTGTGGCTTTTTGTAACAATGTTGGCACATTCCACCTTAAATGAAAAATACCAAAAGATGAGGAGGGTACTGTCATGACAAAATCAGCTGATATTTCAACTGAACTCAAGAAAGAACTTCCGAAATTCCGTTCAAGAATTCATACCAAACGTTTCATAGAACAATGCGGATTAATTTTGAGGAATATTAAACCAATGCATCTGAGATACATTTATCAAAATGTAACTGGTGATTGTTCTTCCTCACGTGATGGTGAACAATCCGTTATCGATGAGAGAATTCAACTTGCTTTCACTTTGGAGGACTCTGTGATGTCCTGTGTGATATCCAGGAACACAACCCCGGAAGACCAACCAAATACACTGAGTTTTTCTCCAAATGTCATGACTTCATATACACAACTGTTGAAGAAGCAGTTGATGTGCATCATCATGATCAAGTGACCCACCTTGAACAAGCAATATCAGTCAATGATCTGTGTGAGCAAGTTATGAAAGTATGTGACACAGGTGTGAAGATCCCTTCTGTTCAGTGGTTCCGATTGCAATTCTATCCAAAAAATCCAACTACAAAATCATCCCTGCAGTATACAGGGGTCTTACCAATTAACTTCATAGTACAATCATGGCAATTCTGAAATCAGCACATAGATGGCCACTATTGTGCTGCATTGTTTCTCTGCTTGAAAGACTTTTGTGTTTTACACAGAGACATCTGTACTCTCGTTTGCCTAGATGATAAACATCATATTAGTGTAGGGGAACCAAACTGCCCAGTGGCAGCTGTTGATTGTGGAAGAAAGTTTTTGGTTACTTCGAATCAGAGTTTTCAGGTTGGTGACCATGATTTTACAAAGATATCAATTGTTCCCAGTGTATGTCTTGTAAATGATATACCCAAGGAAATAACTGATAGCTTTTATCATGGTCAAGTCTATGTTGGTGTGAAAGATATAATACTAGAACCATCGAACCCAATGCATCATGCAACAGAACTGGTACATATTTTGCAATCTGAGCAAATTACCGACAAGCCTGTACTTTGCATTTCAACTGACGGGGGTCCAGATCATCGTAATAATTATCTGAGAGTACAGATGTCACTGATGTGTATTTTCAAAGTTTTGGACTTGGATATGTTGATTGCTGTTAGGACAGTTCCAATGGCATCCTGGCATAATTCCGCAGAGTGGGTTATGTCAAACTTGAATTTGGTCCTGAACACAGTAGGTATGATGAGACAATCTATGCCTGCTGACAAAGAGCAAAAGCTCAAGCCAGCCAATACCACTGGAGCTGTTCGACAAGTCTTAAATAGAGATCCCCAAATGACAGAATACAAAGAAAGCCTTGCTCCTGTCAAACAGTTGTTGAAATCTCTATTTGAGCACCTCAAAATAAAAGGAAAACATTTCAAAAATTTTGAACCAGCAAGCAACACAGCCATAAAAAAAACTTTGGGATGAAATACTTAAGGTTGAAAATATAGTCACAGACGAGCACCACTTGCAAAAGGACGAACAAATTGCCACAATTGAAGGCATTTTTTTATCATTGTACAATTAAAAGGCATTATATGTTCATGATCAAGAAATATGGTAAAACAGATTGCGACATTTGTACTGCTCCAAAATTGCCAATTGTTGAGTTCAGAAAACTGCACTTTCTGCCCGACCCTGAACTCAGAAGTGATGATGAATCTCATTATGCAAAATCTGAAAACCTTTAAGGAGAAATCACCAGTGAGAACCACCACCCATCATTTAACCCTTCACCTAACGAATCGCCCGCATCCGCCCGCATAATATGCAAATTGAGCAGTTGAAAAAATTAAATTTTTCAAAATATTTTAACAAAACCATATCATATCACCCACCCCTCATTGGAACAAGCTCATTGAGCTCGTTCCAGTGAGGGGTCACATGATATGGTTTTGTTGAAATTTTTTGAAAAATTTTAAAAAATGATATTTAAAATAATCAATTTTGATATCGTCTGCGTTGGGTAAAGGGTTAAAGCAACTGAAGGTGCCAGACAAATTGCCATTCAGCCCTTCAGCACAAACAGCAAATAACTGTCAAATGATTGGTTTTGTGTTCAGAATGTGAGAAAAGTAGAGTTTTATATTCAGCCAAGACGATTCCCAAAGTTGTTCTGGACAGAATATTAGCTTTGTATTCCTACACTTGTGGAGCCTCTCTACAAGAGTTGAAGTGTGAAGGGAACACAAAACTAAATTCTCTCTTGGACAAAGTGTTTGTAAAGCCAGGTATAGTGTGTGCATCACCAACTGAAGTAGCATATTTTAGCAGTGCAATATTCCCCGATATCTGCTCAATTTGTGGCACTACTGAAACTCTCATTAAGTCTGAAGGGAATTACCATATATGTTCTGAGTGTAATCAAACTACAGAAGCCCCCTCAAAGAGGAAGAAAAATTTATTTGAAGTGAAACAAGTGAAAAAGCTTAAAAAGTGAGATGTAGTGAGTTATATATGCACAAGGATTTGTAATATATTTTTAATTTGTTTTTTCATGCCAGTCTCTATCTCTTCAGAAATACAACATGTATTGTGAATACATGTACTCTTAACCCTTTACCCAACGTAATGGTCAAAACCGGCCAGCACTATTCACAAAAAATATTATTTTTTCATTTTTTTGTCTCGAAAACATAGGTTGTAACATCTCATTGGAACGAGCTTGTTGAGCTCGTTCCAATGAGGGGGTCACAACCTATGTTTTTTAGACAAAAACAGAAGAAATTGTTATTTGAGATTCTTCTGCAAGTGTTGTCTGCTATCCATGTTAAAGTAAAGGGTTATATTGTTTTTTTCCACCAGGAAATCAATATTGAAATCACAAGAAACACAAAAACAATTTGTAAACATTTTAATATACATATAGTATCAAAAGTGAAGTATCTTTTGTTTGAAAGGAAAGCATTTTACTGAGGCGGAAGAGCCAATCATTTTAAGTTTTCAAAGTTTTAATATGTTTCTGAATAAAAAATGTTTACTTTAAAAAAAGATCTCTTTGTGTTATGAGTATGCCATCTGTGGAAACCATGGTGTAAAACAAACATTAAATAGAACTTTCGTATTCCCTTTGTCTTTATAATTTAGTGCTATGATACACATACTATTAAATGCTAGTATGTTAAAATGGTTTGTGGAATAATTACTCATTCTGGGATTAATTTTAATTGATTATATCATAACCCTTCAATATAAAATATTGAATGTTTATGATATGATCAATTGAATTAATCCCAGAATGAGGTCATTAAACGAAAGACCTGTGGAACACATGTACATGTATATGTATAGTACTAAAGAAGTCGGTTGATTATAAAACATAGACATGTATGAAGCTTTTATATATTAAAAGAAAAGAACAGAATTATGTTAATTTGAGGTTTTTGAGATTTAGAAAAAAAATAATAAAATAAACAGCCTGCCTCCCTCATCATCTTTTTGGGGCATAATAGCCTGAGAACCCAGACATTTTTTTTAATGGCCAAAGTTAAAATTCAGGCTCCAATACAGAGCCCAAATATTAACCCAGAGACACCAAGACATCTTTTTTAATGGCCAAAGTTAAAATTCAGGCTCCGATACAGAGCCCAAATATTAACCCAGGGACCCAATTTGAACAAACTTGAATCTTTTAAAGAAATTTCCTCATTTTGCACAAAGTTAAAATTCGCGCTCCAGTAGAGAGCCCAAATATTAACTGAGGGACTTGATTTGAACAAACTTGAATCTGAACCAGATAGAGATATTGTGTACCAAATGATTCTAATTGATGGTTCTGGAAAAGATTTAAAAAAAAAAATATATATATATATTGGTACTATCAAATTTATGCCCCTTGTGGTGTCAGCTGTGGGAGTGGCAACTTTACTTGAACAAACTTGAATTGACATATGATAAGGAACATGCACACCAGATTTGGTTCAATTTGATCCAGTAGTTTCTGAGGAAAAGTTGATAATGTAAAGTTAATGCTGGATGATGGATGGATGGACTGACAAAAAGTGATAAGTAAAGCTCCCCCTGAGCTTTGCTCAGGTGAGCTAAAAATTCTGGGCCCACTGGACTTTGAGAGAAAATGACCAAAAACACTAATTCTTACAAAACTGGACATGCACATCTGATACAACCCGCCGGAGTCACCACATAAGCTTACCACTTCTAACTTTTGACTTATAATTTAAAAATTTAAAAACAAGGTACAAATGCAATTTGAAAGCCATGGGGCCATGTGATTCCAAGAAACTGACCTGAACAAAAATTCTTACAATTTTTAACGTCAAAGTAAATTGGAGAGTCTGAAAGTTACTCATCAATGCTTAGTGGTTCACTCTGGATACTTTGGCTTCCTTCACATGTAAAACTGTCCAACATGATATTTCCCACATTGTAGAAAGTGTCTGAAAATTCTGATGAACAAATACATAAACAAAGAATGTACACATTTACCTTTTATGAACAATATGTAGGTGGATTGGAGTGATCCTAAGCAAATTATTTATTATTTATTTAATTAATGGTGTTTAAGATCACATACTTATGCACAATGGCTAACCATAACTGTGATAGTTGTATGGGTGGAGGAAGCCGGAGTACCCGGAGAGAACCCCCGAGCAATGATGAGCAGCTGCCAGCTCCCCAACATCGTAACTCTGCACTGCAGCACAGGCAGGGTTAGATTGGTTGAAAACACGCGTACCATCGATGTGCAGTATGCCTTAGTACACGACGTCATCGTGCCCCCATGTGGACAATCTGGGATAAGTGTCTTGCCCAAGGACACAACGTGGGAGGCCAAATCGATCACTCAGATGGTCACCCATCCGATGACTAACCGGGCTCGACGTTGCTTAACTTCGGTGATCTGACGAGAACAGGTTACTGCAATGCCACCGAGCCCCCAAGCAAATTATTAGTAGTATATAAGTCGATACAGGTCACATATCTACTTATATACTACTAATAATTTGCTAAGGAACACTCCAACTCCATTTAATTACTATTTTGCAACCTTTGGCTTTCATCAAATTTATGCCAGTATGAATTACTCTATTTTGTCAAGGAATGAAAATATTATTTATTCTGAATATTGAATAAACAAAAAATAGGAAAAATGAATACCTGCCTTCCTTCTACTGAAGCGTCAGTAAAGCCTGCTACATAGAAACTGCTTTCCTTCAAATCTTGCAGACTGCTATCCTCCAATTCTACATATGGATAAATCATATCCCAGTTTTGCCTGTGCCAAACAAATGCTGGTAAGGCTCTGAATAAGAACAAAATTGGTAGAGTCTTAGTTATCTTAGTTACATAAAAAAAAATTAGCTCTCTCAATTCAAAGGCAATGTTATGCAGACAGAATCCAATATAGCAAGCAAGCACCTAATTTGTTACAAAAGAAATTTCAGTTTCAACCATAAGGTCAGCAGCCCAAATAGTATAAACTGGTGGGATGCTAAATTATTTTTAGACGTTAAAATTTGTTCACAGATCTTTGTCTTGTTAAATTTACAAAGGTAAATTCATACAGACTAAATAATTTCACTTCAAAGATAATATGAACATCCACAGAATACGAAGCTTTTAAGTTGCGGAGCTCGCACTTCAGAATGAAGCCCAAATATGGGCATCCAGCACTCTACCAGTTAAGATTATCTGAATGTTCATTTGTTAACCCTTTGATCAACTTAATCCTCTGCACACTGATGTGGTAATATCAAAATGTTAAGCTGCAAATTTTTTTCCTTAATACATTATACAATTTAGAATTAAAGCAATTCAGTCTTGTTTGACAGAGCTCATCAATTAAATTCTGAGTCACATTATGGGAATAAATTTATTTTTGAAAGCTTGGTATTTTGACATCAGTGTGCTAATGGCCATAACCAGTGAGTCTTGTTCGTAAAACCTGCTATTCAAATTTGGTGCTATTCATGTTAGGTAAGGACTAAAAAAGTTAAAAATCTGTTTCTCAGGCTCTCTTGCTTGGTCCTTTTGGCTGAGAATGTTTTTTACAACCAATGCAAACTTAGAAAAAAACCGATATGATCACCGATCCAATGTTGAGTTGTGACAGCACAAAAGTGGGTTTAATCATTATCAACTTATCGTCCGGAAACCAATTGTTCACAATTTACTATGTGAAGGGTCACTGTGACCTTGACCTCTGACCTAGTGATTCCAAAATAAATAGGGCTCTTTCTTGCACCAATGCCAACCTACCTATGAAGTTTCATGAACGCAGGTGGAACCATTGTCAAATTATCATCTGGAAACTAATTGTTTATGATTTATTATGTTCAAGGTCACTGTGACCTTGGTCTTTGATCTAGTGAGTCCAAAATAAATAGGGGTCTTCCACTCACCTAGGCCAACCTACCTATGAAGTTTCATGAATGTGGGTCAAACAATTATCAAGTTATCGTTCGGAAACCAATTGTTTACGATTTACTATGTTGAAAGTCACTGTGACCTTGACCTTTCACCTAGCAAGTCCAAAATAAATAGGGTTCTTCCTCTCACTGATGCCAATCTAACTATGAAGTGTCATGAACATGGGTTGAACCATTATCAAGTTATCATCTGGAAACCAATTGTTTTGATTTACTATGTTCAGGGTCACTGTGACCTTGATCTTTGACCTAGTGAGTCCAAAATAAATAGGGTTCTTCCTCTCACGAAAGCCAACCTACATATGAAGTATCATGAATGTGGGTTGAACCGTAGTCAAGTTATCATCCGGAAACCAATTGTTTACAATTTCCTATGTTGAAGGTCACTGTGACCTTGACCTTTGGCCAAGCAAGTCCAAAATTAATAGGGTTTTTCATCTCACCGATACCAATCTACCTATGAAGTTTCATGAACATGGGTTGAACCATTATCAAGTTATCGTCCGGAAACCAATTGTTTGCACCCGCCCGCCATTCATCAAACTATAAGTCGACTTTGACTTCGTCACAACTTGACTAAAAACTAGAGGCGCTAAAGAGCCTGTAATTGCTCACCTGGCAGAACTACATATAACTAGAGTGATGTCATGCATTCAGCCCGACTGTCCCAGGAATGGCAATCCTTAGACTCAAAATAGTCGGAGCCATTTTTTGTTAACAGTTTACCTAACGAATCTGCCATATCTGCACTCATGATATACAAAATTTGCTATTCAAATTTTATTTTTTCATTTCTCTCCTTCAAAACATACCTCATGACCTATTAATGGAACAAACTTGATGAGCTTGTTCCAATAAGGAGTAATAAGCCATGGTTAGAAGTAAATAAAAAATGGAGAAATCTGATGTTTCAGAAAAATAATTTGTATTGTTGGCTTCAACATGTGTTAAGTAAAGGATTAAAGATGCAGTACATAAAGCAATGTTGGGCTATATGAGTCAATTTTCTTTTTTGCATGTAATAACTCCCAATCCTTCAAAATGCATTTTGGGAATAACTGCCTAAGTGACACATTTGTGTGTGGGGGAGGGGGGGGGGGGAGGGGGCGGGGGAGTTGTGGAGCCTATATTGAAACATGGCCTGTATTACTAGCTGGAAAATACACATATCAACTTTGGTTGAAATCAAATAATCCACACTGGAGTTATCAGTCAGAAACCAATTGTTTACAGACAGATGGATGGACCGACAGATGGACGGACGAAAGTCATGACTACAGCCCTGACTATAAACAGCCAGGCTAAAAATGCATTTTGTACCAAAGAAAAAATATTACATGAATGGCCCTTGGTGAGGAGGAGTTGGGGTGGGGGGTGGGGAGAGTGGGGGTGTGTTAGGGGAGTCCATTTTTTTTCCACATGTGGTCAGTCTAAATCCTTCAGAATGCATTTTGAGCAGTGAAAAAAAAAATACCTAACTGGCACCATGGGGGTGAGGGTGGGTGGGGGTGTTTGTCTGGGTTTTTAACCACAAACTTTAACCAAAACTGTAAAAAAGCATTTTTGACGAAAGAAAAAAAAAGTGCCTAACTGGCCCTCCGGGAGGTGGGGGTTACGTGAGTTTAAAAAAAACATTCCGCATGTAGTGAGTTTAAATAGTTCAAAATGCATATTCGAGGAAAGAAAAAAAAAATGCCTAATTGGGGGGGGGGGGGGGGGGGGGGGGGGCTGATAATTTCTGTCTGGATTTTTAACCACAAACTTTAACCAAAACTGTAAAAAAGCATTTTTGACATAGGGGGGAGGGAAGGGGGGGGGGGGGTATTCTAAAGGTTTTCGGGCCTCTATTGCCGTCATAGTTGCCCAAAAGGGGACGTTCTCATCTAGCGACTAGTTTAATGGAGAGGGCACCGGTGTGTTCTTCTCGCCACCACAGCCCCACCGTGCTCTGGGTGCTATTGGCACACAGGGCGCGGTGGGGCTGGGTTGGCGGGAATGATGGTCTGGTGTCTCATCCTTACAGTGAAAGGCTCACAGTCCCACCCCAACCCCCAAAAAGAGAAAAATACACAAATAAAAATAGTCCATAAGCATAGATTATCCCTTGCTGAAATAGTCTAAATCCACTGTGACATTATACTGTAAATTACATGTACGACTACAAACATTGTATAATGTTTAAAGTTGAATCAATATATTGATATTGATTGACTGATTGATCTAGACATTATATGAAGTCAACCTATCAAGTTACAATGAAATCCCTCCATAAATATGACCTGTACACTGTGCTAAAGGTTTTCAGGCTTCGGTCCCCTGTTGCCGTCACAGTTGCCCAAAAGGGGACGTTCTCATCTAGACATTATATGAAGTCAACCTATCAAGTTACAATGAAATCCCTCCATAAATATGACGTGTAGACTGTGGTAAAGGTTTTCGGGCTTCGGGCTTGGGCAGCCATCATGGTTGAATGATCGCAACGAAAAGGGGACATTCTCATCTGGGAATCATGTGGATTGATCCTACGAAGTTACAATGAAATCCATTCATAAATATGACCTGTAGACTGTGCTGAAGGTTTTCGGGCTTCGGGCACCTGTAGCCGTCACAGTTGCCCAATCACGTCCAAAAGGGGACTTTCTTGCAACAAAAAGGGGACGTTCTCATCTGGGCATTATATGAAGTCAATCTATCAAGTTACAATGAAATCCCTCTATAAATATGACCTGTAGACTGTGCTAAAGGTTTTGGGGTTTTGGGCTCGGGCAGTCGTGACAGTTGATAGATCACGCCCAAATGGGGAAATTCTCATGCAGACATCATACAGAGTCATCATATCCAGTTACAATGAAATCCGTCCATATTAAACATGACCTGCAGACTGTGCTAAAGGTTTTTGGGTTTCCGGCTTGGTCAGCCATCACGGTTGACAGATGATGCCCAAACGGGGACGTTCTCATCTAGGCATTATACAGAGGCATTCTATGAAGTTGCAATGAAATCCCTTTATAAATACAACCTGTAGACTGTGCTAATGGTTTTTGGATTTTGGGCTCGGGCAGCCATACCGGTTGACCGATCACAACCAAAAGGGGACGTTCTCATGCAGACATGACCTAAAACATGCATATGAAATTTTGTGACAATCAGACAAGAACTACCGGGTATAGCCTGTACTTGAAGGTTGAATAAAGAACTTTAACCACAAACTTTAACCAAAACTCCAAATGTCAACTAACAAGGAAAAGAAAAAAAAAAACCCACTTGAACCTTCAGTAAAAAACTTTAACCACAAACTTTAACCAAAACTCTAAATGTTAAAAGATGGACGGACAAAAGTCATTACTATAGCCCTCACTGTAAACAGTCGGGCTAAAAATGTGATTTCCCATAGGATTTCCATGGTAACTGAGCTGCAACTGCGGATATGTTTGCAACATGATCAACAGTACATGAGGATCATTGGTAGAAGGTTTCCCAGTCATCAATCATGTACAGTTTCATTTGACCTTGTAGTTTCAGAGGGGAAATTTTTTTCATAATTGACCAATCAGAATCAAAGCCTGCCTCTGGCTGCCACGTTTTTCATCCAACAGGAATAAAATGAGGAACAGTTGCAGAAAACCTCTCAAAGATCATTCTGCCAAGTTTTGTTCACCATGGCTCAGTAGTACCAGAGAAGATAACAAGAGACCCCAGGGGGCCTGAGGGCGCCCACCTGACATGGTAGCCTAAATATCAACCCAGAGAATTGATTTCAACAAGTTGCATCTGCTCCTCTTAAGAAAAGCTTATACCAAATATCCAAAGATTCTGACCAGTGGATCTAAAAAAAAAGAAGATTTTTAAAGAATATTCCTCATATTGAACTAAGTTATATTTCGGGCTCCCACAGGGAGCCCATATATGAACCCAGGGACTTGGCTTTAACAAACTTGAATCTCACCCCCCTAAGGATGCTGCACACCAAATATCAAAACATTCCGACTGCTGGATCTGAAGAAGAAGATTTTTAAAGAAAATTCCGCATTTTGAGTGAAGTTACAATTCGAGCTCCCACAATGAGCCCAAATATGGACCTAGGGACATGGCTTGAACAAACTTGAATCTTACCCCCCTAAGGATGCTGCATAAAAAATATCAAAAGCATTTATCTGCTGGATCTGAAGAAGATTTTTAAAGAAAAGTCCTCAATTTAAACTAAGTTATAATTCAGGCTCCCTCAATGAGCTCAAATATGAACCCAGGGATTTGTCTTAAACAAAATTGAATCCCCCCCCCCCACCCCCCCCACCCCCAAGCATTATGCATACCCAATATCAAAAAGATTCTGCCTACTGGATCTTGAGAAGAAGATTTTCAAAGACTTTTAGGAGAGGTGGTGGTGTAGGCCTTCTGCATAACATATACTGAGCCCAAATATGAACCCAGGGGGTGGATTTGAACAAATTGAATCAGATCCACCCTACAATGTTGCATACCAAATATCAAAAGATTCTGCCTGCTGGATCTGGAGAAGAAGATTTTTTAAGAAATTTGCCTGAAATGCACTAAGTTCAAAATCGGGCTCCTATACTGACCCCAAATATGAACCCAGGGGGCCGATTTGAACAAACTTGAATCAGATCCACCCTACAATGTTGCATACCAAATATGAAAAGATTCTGCCTGCTGGATCTGGAGAAAAAGATTTTTTAATCTTTTTCCCATTGCCTACAGTGTTAAAAAGTGCTGACTCAGCACTTTTTCAAAGTCCTGAAAACAGAACCTTGTGATCAAACTGATAGGGATTTTTTTAACCATTCTATTCTACTGGATAAAAGTAAGCTTTATACAAAATAAGAATTCTCTGTGCCGTGTAGTTTTGAAGATATGGCAGTTTTAAGGTTTTTCCTATTTTTAGTTCTCGAGGTTCCCACGGGGCAATGAGAAAATTTTTTTTTTTGCATCAATCAACTACTTATGACCCATTATCATCTCTTATCAAATTTGGTTCAAATCGACCTGACGTTTCTGAAAATATAAATTTTAGGCGTGGCCAAAATTTTTGCCCCTCCCATAATGAAGGCAAATAATGCCCGACAAACTTCTCTTGAACAAACTTGATTCTAAACCTCAAAAGGACTCTGTATACTACATATCAAGTCTCTGCTACTGGTGGTTCATTAGAAGAAAATTTTCAAAAAATTTGGCCATTTTTTCCCCACACCTCTGCTCAATATGAGCTGAAACCAAATTTGGATAAAAATCAAAATGCCCTTATATAACCCATACTCACATGAAATTTCATTAATATGCGGCCAGTGGTTTGGGAGAAAAAGGCCCAAACACCACCTTCACGACGGACGACAGACGACGGACGAAAAGTGATCAGAAAAGCTCACCCTGACTTTCAGTCAGGTGAGCTAAAATATGAAGGGTTTCTATATTCTATAGTAACTACAAACTGCAACTGCAGCCATGCAATTCATGTTAGGTAAGGACTAAAAAAGTTAAAAATCGGTTTCTAAGGCTCTCCTGCATGGTCCTTTTGGCTGCCATATGCTCTCTTTTTATAACCAATGCAAACTTAAACAAGAGGCCCCAGGGGGGGCCTGAGGGCACTCACCTGACATGGTAGCCTAAATATCAACCCAGAGAATTGATTTCCACAAGTTGCATCTGCTCCTCCTAAGAAAAGCTGAAACCAAATATCCAAATATTCTGACCAGTGGATCTAAAAAAAGATTTTTAAAGAATATTCCTCATATTGAACTAAGTCATAATTCGTGCTCCCACAGGGAGCCCATATATGAACCCAGGGACTTGGCTTTAACAAACCTGAATCTCACACCCCTAAGGACTCTGAACACCAAATATCAAAACATTCCGACTGCTGGATCTGAAGAAGAAGATTTTTAAAGAAAATTTCTCATTTTGAACCAAGTTACAATTCGAGCTCCCACAATGAGCCCAAATATGGACCTAGGGACATGGCTTGAACAAACTTGAATCTTACTCCCCTAAGGATGCTGCATAAAAAAATATCAAAAGCATTCATCTGCTGGATCTGAAGATTTTTAAAGAAAATTCCTCATTTTGAACTAAGCTGTTATTCAGGCTCCCATAGTGAGCCCAAATATGAACCAAGGGACTTGGCTTGAACAAACTTGAATCTCAGGCCCCTAAGGTTGCTCCATGCCAAATATCAAAACATTCCAACTGCTGAATCTGAAGAAGAAGATTTTTAAAGAAAAATTCCTCATACTGACTAAGTTATAATTTGGGCTCAAATATGGATCCATGGACTTGGCTTTAACACACTTGAATCCCCCCCTGCCCTGCCCCCCCCCCCCCCCCCCTCCAAGGATGCTACTCACCACATATCAAACCATTCCGACTGCTGGATCTGAAGAAGAAGATTTTTTAAGAAAATTCCTCATTTCGAACAAAGTTACAATTCAAGCTCCCACAGTGAGCCCAAATATGGACCTAGGAACATGGCTTGAACAAACTTGAATCTCACCCCCCTAAGGATGCTGCATACCAAATATCACAAGATTCTGCCTGCTGGATCTTGAGAAGAAGATTTTCAAAGAAATTTGCCTGAAATGCACTAAGTTCAAATTTGGGCTCCTATACTGAGCCCAAATATAAACCCAGGGGGCCGATTTGAACAAACTTGAATCAGATCCACCCCACAATGTTACATACCAAATATCAAAAGATTCTGCCTGCTGGATCTGGAGAAGATTTTTGAAGAAATTTGCCTGAAATGCACTAAGTTCGAATTTGGGCTTCTATAGTGAGCCCAAATATGAATCCAGGTGGCCGATTTGAACAAACTGGAATCAGATCCACCCCACAATGTTGTATACCAAACATCAAAAGATTCTGCCTGCAGGATCTGGAGAAGAAGATTTTTGAAGAAATTTGCCTGAAATGCACTAAGTTCGAATTCGAGCTTCTATAGTGAGCCCAAATATGAATCTAGGGAGCCGATTTGAACATAATAGAATCAGATCCACCCCACAATGTTGCATACCAAATATCAAAAGATTCTGCCTGCTGGATCTGGAGAAGAAGATTTTTTAAGAAATTTGCCTGAAAAGCACTAAGTTCAAATTTGGGCTCCTATACTGAGCCCAAAAGTAAACCCAGGGAGCCGATTTGAACAAACTTGAATCAGATCCACCCCACAATGTTGCATACCCAATATCAAAAGATTCTGCCTGCTGGATCTTGAGAAGAAGATTTTCAAAGAAATTTGCCTGAAATGCACTAAGTTCAAATTTGGGCTCCTATACTGAGCCCAAATATAAGCCCAAGGGGCCGATTTGAACAAACTTGAATCAGATCCACCCCACAATGTTGCATACCAAATATCAAAAGATTCTGCCTGCTGGATCTGGAGAAGAAGATTTTTAAATGTTTTTCCCATTGCCTACAGTGTTAAAAAGTGCTGACTCAGCACTTTTTCAAAGTCCTGAAACTGTACCCTAATTCAGGGTTCATACACTTCTAAGGGTGAAAAATTCCATAACTTTTCCAAAACTTTTCAAGGACTTTCCACACATTTCCAAGACCACAGGCGAGAAACTTTCCATACCTTTTCCATACCCCATTGTCCATAAAATTTCGGCTTTTAAAACATCAGACTTGACAACAGAAGATATTATCTTGGATGTGTCACTATTATTATTGCTTGCACATTCAGTTTTTTTCGTTTGATAGCTCATAAAAGAGTTGACTGTTTTTCTTGGATGTAGTTGTCTCCAAATGTTTTTTTTCCGTTCGAATGACTGATAAGTGCAGCTTCTCCCATATTGGCAATGTCAATCGATTTCGCACGTGGAATGCATCTGGGTTTCAGTTTATTAACATCTTTTTGTATCAAGCCACAAAACTTTGATTCCGATAGCCACTTTTCTCTGAAGATACAATTGCAAGGCATGTTTTGCGATATATTTACAGATTTGCAAAAATGAGGTCATCCGCCGGTGTTTCTAAAGTGTCTTGATACATTACATCCGTCGGTGTTTCTAAAATGTCCCGATAAATGCAAATAAAGACCATCCAAATAGCAGATGTTCGTGAATTCCGACAACGCATCGAGATTTTAATTTTTTTTTTGAAACAATATTCGGATTTTTGAAACAAATGATCGATTCCATAACTTTTCCATACACACCTCTTCTGTGTTCAGTTTTCTCCAAGACTTTTTCCAAACCAGCTCAAAAAAGGTGCCATTTTCCAGACTTTTCCAGGGTATGGAAATTTTTTTTCTAATTTCCAAAACTTTTCCAGGATTCCAGACCCACGTGCGAACCCTGCCTATGATAAAACTGATGGCAATTTTTTTTTACCAATTCTTTCTGTTGGTCCTAAGGAAGCTTCACACCAAATAAAAATTCTCGGTGCCGTGCAGTTTTGGAGATATGGGCGTTTTAATTTTTTCTATTTTTAGCTCCTGCGGTTCTCATGGGGCCACGGGGAAAAAAAAATCAGCATAAATTAGGTACTTATGACCCAATAAGCCCTCACATAAAATTTGGTTCAAATCAGCCTCTCGGTTTGGAAAATAGAAATTTTGGGCGGGGCCAAAAATTTTGCCCCTCCCATAACGACGCCAAGTATCGCCCCACAAACTTCTCTTGAACAAATCTGAGTCTACACCTCAAAAGGAAGCTGCACACCAAATATCAAGTCTTTGCTACTGCTGGTTCATGAGAAGAAGTTTTTTTAAGATTTCAGCACACTTTTTGGGTGTGGCCCTACCCACGGGAAAGGCAACTTGATTTGAACAAAATCAAATTGCGATGTCATAACAAACTATTATCTCAAATATCAATTAAATTGGTTCAGCGGTTTGGGAGGAGAAGACGCAAACACCATGTTCTCGGACGACGACGGACGACGAGTGATCACAAAAGCTCTCCTGACTGAAAGTCAGGTGAGCTAAAAAAAACAAGAGGCCCCAGGGGGCCTGAGGGCGCTCACCTGACACGGTAGTCTAAATATCAAACCAGGGACTTGACTTGAATAAGCTGCATACGCCCCCTCCCAAGAAAAGCAGGGTGAAAAAAAAAAAAAATTTTTGTCTTAAAATTGACCAAAACGCAGAAAAAAAATTTCGGATTTTGGTCCAAAATTTTCTTTGTCCCACCCGCACCCCAAATTTTCAGGGTAAAAAAAAAAAGAAGTTTTTTGTCTTAAAATTGACAGAAATGCTTAAAAAACAAAAAAAAATTTTTTCGGATTTTGGTCCAAACTTTTCCTAGTCCCACCCGCACCCCAAATTTTCAGGGGAAAAAAAAAAAAAAATTTTTTTTGTCTTAAAATTGACAGAAATGCATAAAAAACAAAAAAAAAAATGTTTCAGATTTTGGTCCAAAATTTTCTAAGTCCCACCCGCACCCCAAATTTTCAGGGGGGAAAAAAAACAAAAAAAACAAAAAATTTTTTTGTCTTAAAATTGACAGAAATGCATAAAAAATAAAAAAAATTTTTTTTTCGGATTTTGGTCCAAAATTTTATAAGTCCCACCCGCACCCCAAATTTTCAGGGGAAAAAAAAAAAATTGTTTTTTGTCTTAAAAATGACAGAAATGCATAAAAAACAAAAAAATTTTTTTTCGGATTTTGGTCCAAAATTTTCTAAGTCCCACCCAGACCCCAAATTTTCAGGGGGAAAAAAAATAAATAAATTTTTGTCTTAAAATTGACAGAAATGCATAAAAAACAAAAAAAATTTTTTTCGGATTTTCATCCAAAATTTTGTAAGTCCAACCTGGACCCAAAATTTTTAGGGGGAAAAAAAAAAAAAATTTTTTGTCTTAAAATTGACAGAAATGCATAAAAAACAAAAAAAATTTTTTTTTCGGATTTTGGTCCAAAATTTCGAAGTCCACAACGGAACCCCAAATTTTCAGCCTAAATATGAACCCAGGAATTTGGCTTCAACAAACTTGAATCTCACCCCCACAAGGATGCTGCATACCAAATATCAAAACATTCTTATTGCTAGATCTCAAGAAGAAGATTTTTCAAAAGTACTCCTCATACTGCACTAATTTAAACATTTGGGCTCCCATAGAGAGCCCAAATATCCACCCAGGCAATTCATTTCAATAAACATGTGAAACAATCTTCCAAAGATGTTATATGTGAAATTTTAAAGCTTTTGGAGCAGTGCTTTCGGAGAAAAGTAGTCTTACGTTTTTCCCATTACCCACAGTGTTAAAAAATGTTGACTCAGCACTTTTTCAAACTCCCCAAAAAGTACCCCATGATAAAACCGATGGCAATTTTTTTGGATCATTCCATTCTGTTGGTCCTAAGGAAGCTTCACAACAAATAAGAATTCTCAGTGCCGTGTAGTTTTGGAGATATGAGCGTTTTCATTTTTTTTCTATTTTTAGCTCCTGTGGTTCCCACGGGGCTATGGGGAAAAAAATTTCGGCATAAATTAGGTACTTATGACCCAATAAGCACTCATGTAAAATTTGGTTCAAATCGGCCTCGCGGTTTGGAAAATAGAAATTTGGGGCAGGGCCAAAATTTTTGCCCCTCCTTTAACATCGTCAAATATAGCCCCTCCAACTTCTCTTGAACAAACTTGAGTCTACACCTCAAAAGGAAGCTGCATACCAAATATCAAGTCTCTGCTATTGCTGGTTCTTGAGAAGAAGATTTTTTAAGAATTGGAGCATTTTTGCCCCATCCCTCTGCTCAATGTGAGCCGAAACCTAATTTGACAAAAAATCAGTGTCCGCAGACACAACCCCTTCTCACATGAAATTTCATTAATATGCGGCCAGTGGTTTGGGAGAAAAAGCCCAAACACCACCTTCACGACTGACGCCGGATGACGGACGACGGACGAAAAGTGATCAGAATAGCTCACCCTGACTTTCAGTCAGGTGAGCTAACTAGAGGCTCTAAAGAGCCTGCAATCGCTCACTGGCAGAACTACATATAACAAGAGGCCCCAAGAGGCCTGAGGGCACTCACCTGACATGGTAGCCTAAATATCAACCCAGAGAATTGATTTCAACAAGTTGCATATGCTCCTCCTAAGAAAAGCTTATACCAAATATCCAAAGATTCTAACCAGTGGATCTAAAAAAAAAAGATTTTTAAAGAATATTCCTCATATTGAACTAAGTTATAATTCGGGCTCCCACAGGGAGCCCATATATGAACCCAGGGACTTGGTTTTAACAAACTTGAATCTCACCCCCCTAAGGATGCTGCACACCAAATATCAAAACATTCCGACTGCTGGATCTGAAGAAGAAGATTTTCAAAGAAAATTCCGCATTTTGAACTAAGTTACAATTCGAGCTCCCACAATGAGCCCAAATATGGACCTAGGGACATGGCTTGAACAAACTTGAATCTTACCCCCCCCCCCCCCCCCCTCCCCCAAAGGATGCTGCATAAAAAATATCAAAAGCATTCATCTGCTGGATCTGAAGAAGATTTTTAAAGAAAATTCCTCATTTTGAACTAAGTTATAGTTCAGGCTCCCTCAGTGAGCTCAAATATAAACCCAGGGATTTGGCTTGAACAAAATTGAATCCCCCCCCCCTAAGCATGATGCATACCCAATATCAAAAGATTCTGCCTACTGGATCTTGAGAAGAAGATTTTCAAAGACATTTAGGAGAGGTGGTGGTGTAGGCCTTCTGCATAATATATACTGAGCCCAAATATGAACTCAGGGGGCGGATTTGAACAAACTTGAATCAGATCCACCCTACAATGTTGCATACCAAATATCAAAACATTCTGCCTACTGGATCTGGAAAAGATTTTTTAATCTTTTTCCCATTGCCTACAGTGTTAAAAAGTGCTGACTCAGCACTTTTTCAAAGTCCTGAAAAAAGTACCTTGTGATCAAACCGATAGGGACTTTTTGTAACTACTCTATTCTACTGGATAAAAGTAAGCTTTATACAAAATAAGAATTCTCTGTGCCGTGTAGTTTTGGAGATATGGCAGTTTTAAGGTTTTTCCTATTTTTAGTTCTCGAGGTTCCCACGGGGCAATGAGAAAAATTTTTTTTGCATCAATCAACTACTTATGGCCCATTATCATCTCAAATCATATTTGGTTCAAATCGACCTCACGGTTCTGAAAATAGAAATTTTAGGCGTGGCCAAAATTTTTGCCCCTCCCATAACGAAGGCAAATAATGCCCGACAAACTTCTCTTGAACAAACTTGATTCTAAACCTCAAAAGGACTCTGTATACCACATATCAAGTCTCTGCTACTGGTGGTTCATTAGAAGAAGATTTTCAAAAAATTTGGCCATTTTTTCCCCACACCTCTGCTCAATCTGAGCTGAAACCTAATTTGGATAAAAATCAAAATGCCCTTATATAACCCCTACTCACATGAAATTTCATTAATATGCGGCCAGTGGTTTGGGAGAAAAAGGCCCAAACACCACCTTCACGACGGACGACAGACGACGGACGAAAAGTGATCAGAACAGAAAAGCTCACCCTGACTTTCAGTCAGGTGAGCTAAAAATGTGAAGGATTTCTATATTCTATAGTAACTACAAACTGCAATTGCAGCCATGCTATTCATGTTAGGTAAGGACTAAAAAAGTTAAAAATCTGTTTCTAAGGCTCTCCTGCATGGTCCTTTTGGCTGCCATATGCTCTCTTTTTATAATCAATGCAAACTTAAAAAAAAACAAGAGCACCGCTGGGCATTGCATCATACGCCCGTGAACTGTTCAAATTGTACCATTTTAACACATTTGCAATTTTTTTAGAGTGCGAGAAATTTATACTGGCATATATATATATGTTACGGTCAGACTTTGAAATCAGTTAATTTGAAAAAAAACAGTAAATTTTCATAATTGACCACGGGTTGGAAGGGATTGGTGGGTGCATCAGGGCAAACCAGTAAATTAAACAACATACCAAGTTTGGAGACGATAGAAAAACAAATACTAAAGTTATCATCTGGAAACCAAATATTTGGCAAATTCTTAGTCTAAAAGGGGCCATAATTCAGACAAAATTGTTTGAACTGACCCCATATTCGAACTTGACCTGTATTTTGTTGTGATTAAACCACATGCCAAGTTTGAAGCCGATCAAAAAACAAATACTAAAGTTATCATCCGGAAACCAAATATTTGACAAATTCCAAGTCCAACCGGGGCCATAATTGAGGCGGAAATTGTTCGGACCGACCCCATATTTGAACTTGACCTGTATTTTGTTGTGATTAAACCACATGCCAAGTTTGAAGCCAATCGAAAAACAAATACTAAAGTTATCATCCGGAAACCAAATATTTGACGAAGAATTCTAAGTCCAACAGGGGCCATAATTCAGGCAAAACTTGTTCAGAGAGACCCCATATTCGAACTTGACCTGTATTTTGTTGTGATTAAACCGCATACCAAGTTTGGAGCTGATCGGAAAACAAATACTAAAGTTATCATCCGGAAACCAAATATTTGACGAATTCTAAGTCCAACAGGGGCCATAATTCAGGCAAAAATTGTTCAGACCGACCCCATATTCGAACTTGACCTGTATTTTGTTGTGATTAAACCACATACCAAGTTTGGAGCCGATCGGAAAACAAATACTAAAGTTATCATCCGGAAACCAAATATTTGACGAAGAATTCTAAGTCCAACAGGGGCCAAAATTCAGGCAAAAATTGTTCAGACCGACCCCATATTCGAACTTGACCTGTATTTTGTCGTGATTAAACCACATACCAAATTTAGAGCCGATCAGAAAACAAATACTAAAGTTATTGTTCGGAAACCAAACGGACGGACGGACGGACAACGCCATACTATAATACGTCCCGTTTTTCAAACGGGCATATAACTAGAGGCTCTAAAGAGCCTGTAATCGCTCACTGGCAGAACTACATATAACAAGAGGCTCCAAGGGGCTTGAGGGCACTCACCTGACATGGTAGCCTAAATATCAACCCAGAGAATTGATTTCAACAAGTTGCATCTGCTCCTCCTAAGAAAAGCTTATACCAAATATCCAAAGATTCTAACCAGTGGATCTAAAAAAAAAAAGATTTTTAAAGAATATTCCTCATATTGAACTAAGTTATAATTCAGGCTCCCACAGGGAGCCCATATATGAACTCAGGGACTTGGCTTTAACAAACTTGAATCTCACCCCCCTAAGGATGCTGCACACCAAATATCAAAACATTCCAACTGCTGGATCTGAAGAAGAAGATTTTTTAAAGAAAATTCATCATTTTGAACGAAGTTACAATTTGAGCTCCTACAGTGAGTCCAAATATGGACCTAGGGACATGGCTTGAACAAACTTGAATCTCACCCCCTAAGGATGCTGCATATCAAATATCAAAACATTCTGAAGAAGATTTTTAAAGAAAATTCCTCATTTTGAACTAAGTTATAATTCGGGCTACCACAGTGAGCCCAAATATGAACCCAGGGACTTGGCTTGAACAAACTTGAATCTCACCCCCCTAAGCATGGTGCATACCCAATATCAAAAGATTCTGCCTGCTGAATCTTGAGAAGAAGATTTCAAAGAAATTTGCCTGAAATGCACTAAGTTCAAATTTGGGCTCCTATACTGAGCCCAAATATAAACCCAGGGGGCCGATTTGAACAAACTTGAATCAGATCCACCCCACAATGTTGCATACCAAATATCAAAAGATTCTGATTGCTGGATCTGGAGAAGAAGATTTTTGAAGAAATTTGCCTGAAATGCACTAAGTTCGAATTCGAGCTTCTATAGTGAACCCAAATATGAATCTAGGGAGCCAATTTGAACAATTTGAATCAGATCCACCCCACAATGTTGCATACCAAATATCAAAAGATTCTGCCTGCTGGATCTGGAGAAGAAGATTTTTGAAGAAATTTGCCTGAAATGCACTAAGTTCGAATTTGGGCTTCTATAGTGAGCCCAAATATGAATCCAGGTGGCCGATTTGAACAAACTGGAATCAGATCCACCCCACAATGTTGTATACCAAATATCAAAAGATTCTGCCTGCAGGATCTGGAGAAGAAGATTTTTGAAGAAATTTGCCTGAAATGCACTAAGTTTGAATTCGAGCTTCTATAGTGAACCCAAATATGAATCTAGGGAGCCGATTTGAACAATTTGAATCAGATCCACCCCACAATGTTGCATACCAAATATCAAAAGATTCTGCCTGCTGGATTTGGAGAAGAAGATTTTTTAAGAAATTTACCTGAAATGCATCAAGTTCGAATTTGAGCTTCTATAGTGAGCCCAAATATGAATCTAGGGAGCCGATTTGAACAAACTTGAATCAGATCCACCCCACAATGTTGCATGCCAAATATGAAAAGATTCTGCCTGCTGGATCTGGAGAAGAAGATTTTTTAAGAAATTTACCTGAAATGCATCAAGTTCGAATTCAAGCTTCTATAGTGAGCTCAAATATGAATCTAGGGAGCCGATTTGAACAAACTTGAATCAGATCCACCCCACCATGTTGCATGCCAAATATGAAAAGATTCTGCCTGCTGGATCTGGAGAAGATTTTTTTAAGAAATTTGCCTGAAATGCACTAAGTTCGAATTCGGGCTTCTATAGTGAGCCCAAATATGAATCCAGGGGGGCGAATGGAACAAACTTGAATCAGATCCACCCAACAATATTGCATACCAAATATCAAAAGATTCTGCCTGCTTGATCTGGAGAAGAAGATTTTTAAGAAATTTGCCTGAAATGCACTAAGTTCGAAATCGGGCTCCTATCCTGAGCCCAAATATGAACCCAGGGGGCCGATTTGAACAAACTTGAATCAGATCCACCCTACAATATTGCATACAAAATATCAAAAGATTCTGCCAACTGGATCTGGAGAAGAAGATTTTTTAAGAAATTTGCCTGAAATGCACTAAGTTCAAAATCGGGCTCCTATACTGACCCCAAATATGAACCCAGGGGGCCGATTTGAACAAACTTGAATCAGATCCACCCTACAATGTTGCATACCAAATATGAAAAGATTCTGCCTGCTGGATCTGGAGAAGAAGATTTTTTAATCTTTTTCCCATTGCCTTCAGTGTTAAAAAGTGCTGACTCAGCACTTTTTCAAAGTCCTGAAAAAAGAACCTTGTGATCAAACTGATAGGGATTTTTTTAACCATTCTATTCTACTGGATAAAAGTAAGCTTTATACAAAATAAGAAATCTCTGTGCCATGTAGTTTTGGAGATATGGCAGTTTTAAGGTTTTTCCTATTTTTAGCTCTCGAGGTTCCCACGGGGCAATGAGAAAATTTTTTTTTTTTGCATCAATCAACTACTTATGACCCATTATCATCTCTTATCAAATTTGGTTCAAATCGACCTGATGTTTCTGAAAATATAAATTTTAGGCGTGGCCAAAATTTTTGCCCATCCCATAATGAAGGCAAATAATGCCCGACAAACTTCTCTTGAACAAACTTGATTCTAAACCTCAAAAGGACTCTGTATACCACATATCAAGTCTCTGCTACTGGTGGTTCATTAGAAGATTTTCAAAAAATTTGGCCATTTTTTCCCCACACCTCTGCTCAATATAAGCCGAAACCTATTTTGGATAAAAATCAAAATGCCCCTATATAACCACTACTTACATGAAATTTAATTAAAATGTGGCTAGTGGTTTAGGAGAAAGAGGCTCAAACACCACCTTCACGACGGACGACGGATGAAGAGTGATAAGAAAAGCTCACCCTGACTTTCAGTCAGGTGAGCTAAAAAAATGCTATTGCACATACTCACAAAATTCTGTGTTTAATCATTCTAGTACCTTGCATAATTTTTCCTAATTTTTCAGCCTGAATTGGGAGTGTGATTTATGCAAAGGTAAGACTCATAGGAAAGATATTTCATGTAAGAATTGGGCGTGCGATTTATTTATATAGAGACATATTAACATATTAACAGTCATTTGATAAGCACCAAAACCATCATAGAACTTTGAGACCATTTTGTTTATTGGGGCTTAACAACACTTTCAACAGCCAAATCCATATTATGTCAGAAAGTTTATGGGTGGAGGAAGCTGGACTACTCAGAGATAACCACTGAGCAATGGTGAGGAACTTATTAACATGGCACAAGCAGAGTTTAAAAATACAACCACCTTTTTGTTCAATAATTTCTTGAATTAAATTGTACTGAATTTTCCATCAAACCTGGTCACAGCTGCTTCACAGCAGCCATGACTAGATTTGGAGGAAAATACTTTTAAAATACTCAGTGGGTTAAGAGATAAATTCACGTGAGAAACAGAATCGGTTCTCGCAAGAAAAACAATGAAAATAAACTTCGATTCCAGCAAAATGTTCGATTGATTCTTGTCAGAGATTTTGAAAGTGTCCTTAAAGGCCTGGATAAAAAGTAATTTTGTAAAAACATCAATCAAGCTTAGAGAAATTTAAATTTCTACTAGTAGGTGCCATGACAAAGGCACATACTAAAAACAGCGTATAGTAGAAAAAAATAGAATTAAAGTTGAAGGTAAGTAAATCTGCAAAAAAAAAAAAAAAAAAAATTAGGGGATGTAACTCTGCCCCTAACCATTGGAGGACCATGCTGGTTTTCAAATTCAACCTGTAGATTCTACAGTTAAACTCAAATACTGAATATTGGCCCAATCAATTAATATTTGTCGAAGTTATCATGCCAAAGCAGTAAAAAAATTCATTAAAACTGACAAATTAGGAGTTGTAACTCTGCCCCTAATGGAATGGGATGGTTTTCAAACTTGACCTGTAGATTCTTCGTCTGAACTCAAATACTGAATATTGGCTCAAACAATCAATATTTTTGCAAGTCACTGCGGTAATGAATAAAACAGTTGTTCAAACTGACTAATTTGGAGCTATAACTTTGCTATAAATCATCGGACCAGGCTGGTTTTCCTACCTGACCTGCAGATTTAGTTGAACTCAAATACCAGATATTAGCACATTCAATGAATATTTGTTGAAGTTATTGCAAAACGAATGAAAATTCAATAAAATTTACTAATTAGGAGCTATAACTCTGCCCCTGATCAGCGGATCGGTCTGGTTTTAGAACTTGATCATAAAAGTTTCAAGAACAACTCACATGTCGAATATCAAACCAATCAGATATCTGTTGAAGGTATCGAGTTAACAAGCACATTGTTATGGAACAAGAGGCCTCACGGGGCCTGAAGTGCTCATCTTGAACAGAACACAATATAAACGGAGTCCAAGAATGAGTCTACATTAAGTAATCCATCTCCATAGGCTACACTGTCAATCCTGGAGTCGCTCAGGAGTAACAAAAACAAGAGGCCCCAGGGAGCCTGCGGGCGCTCACCTGACATGGTAGTCTAAATATCAAACCAGGGACTTGAATAAGCTACATACGCCCCTCCTAAGAAAAGCATATACCAACCAGATGAAGCGATTGTGCCCACATAATACACAGGATTTTCCTTCTATTTTCAGTTCCTGCACTTTTACGTCCCAAAATTGAGATAAACGCATAAAAAACAGAATTTTTTCCCCAAACAAAATATTTTCAGCCTAAATTTTTTTTCTTCTTAATACGCATAAAAAACTAATTTCCAGATTTTGGTCCAAAATTTTCCAAGTCCCACCCAAACCCCAAATTTTCAGTGTAAAAAAAAAAAGTTTTTTTCTCTTAAAATTGACCGAAATGCTTAAAAAACAAAAAAAAATTTCCGGCTTTTGGTCCAAAATTTTTTAAGTCCCACCTGGACCCCAAATTTTCAGTGTAAAAAAAAAAATTTTTTTTGTCTTAAAATTGACCGAAATGCATAAAAAAACAAAAACAAAAATTTCCAGATTTTGGTCCAAATTTTCAGCCTAAATATGAACACAGGGACTTGGCTTGAACAAGCTTGAATCTCACCCCTCTAAGGATAGTGCATACAAAATATCAAAAGATTCTTATTGGTAGATCTGAAGAAGAAGATTTTTAAAAAATACTCCTCAAACTACACTAATTTAAACATTTGGGCTCCCATAGAGAGCCCAAATATCGACCCAGGCAATTGATTTCAATAAACCTGTGAAACAATCTTCCAAAGATGTTATATGTGAAATTTGAAAGCTTTTGGAGCAGTGGTTTTGGTGAAAAGTAGTCTTATATGTTTTTCCCATTACCCACAGTGTTAAAAAATGCTGACTCAGCACTTTTTCAAAGTCCACAAAAAGTACCCCATGATAAAACCGATGGCAATTTTTTTTTACCATTCCATTCTGTTGGTCCTAAGGAAGCTTCACAACAAATAAGAATTCTCAGTGCCATGTAGTTTTGGAGATATGGGCGTTTTAATTTTTTTCTATTTTTAGCTTCTGCGGTTCCCATGGGGCGGCGGGAAAAATTTTTTTTGCATAAATTAAGTACTTATGACCCAATAAGCCCTCATATCAAATTTGGTCAAAATTTGCCTCTCGGTTTGGAAAATAGAAATTTTGGGAGGGGCAAATATTCTTTCCCCTCCCATTACGACGCCAAGTATAGCCCCACAACCTTCTCTTGAACAAATCTGAGTCTACACCTCAAAAGGAAGCTGCACACCAAATATCAAGTCTCTGCTACTGTTGGTTCATGAGAAGAAGATTTTTAAAAATTTCAGCACACTTTTTGGGTGTGGCCCTACCCACAGGTGAGGCAACTTGATTTGAACAAAATCAAATTGCGATGTCATAACAAACTATTATCTCAAATATCAATTAAATTGGATCAGCAGTTTGAGAGAAGATGCAAACACCATGTTCATGGACGACAGACGCCGGACGGTGAGTGATCACTATAGCTCTCCTGACTGAAAGTCAGGTGAGCTAATAATCCGGGCATCATGCCTTTTCTTCAGTTGATCATAACGTAAAATGTAGAGCTCCCCTATGAAGCCCCTTGATACAACCTGTGTGGATTAATCTTAGTTAGACACCTCTAGAGGGTACTGAATACAAAATTTTTAATTCTTCAGCAAAATGGCCAATTCCGGCTCCCATAGGGAGCCCAAATATTAACCCAGGCTCTCGATTTGAACACAGTTGAATCTGACTTCCCCAGAGATGTTGTGTACCAAATATGAAAGCATTCTGACTGTTGGATCTGAATAAGTGAAATTTTAAAGAAATTTCTTCATATTGCACTAAGTTAAAATTTGGGCTAACATAGCGAGCCCAAATATTAACCTATGGATCCGATTTGAACAAACTTGAATCTGACCCCCTAGAGATGTTGTATACCAAATATGAAAGCATTCTGACTAGTGGATCTGAAGAAGAAGATTTTTGAAGAAATTCCCTCATATTGTACTAAGTTAAATTTTAGGTTCCCATATGGAGCCCAAATATTAACCCAGGCACTCGAATTGAACAAACTGGAATTTGACCCCCTAAAGATGTTGTATACCAAATATGAAAGCATTTCGACTGGTGGATCTGAAGAAGATTTTTAAAGAAATTTCCTCATATCACACTAAGTAAAAATTTGGGCTATACCATAGCGAACCCAAATATATACCTAGGCATCTGATTTGAACAAACTTGACCCCCCCCCCCCCCCCCCCCCCCCCCCCAGAGATGTTGCATACCAAATATGTAAGCATTCTGACTGGTGGATCTGAAGAAGATTTTTTAAAATTATCCCCCATATTGAACAAAGTTAAAATATTAACCTAGGGACTTGGTTTGAACAATCTTGAATTTGACCCTCATAACAATGATGTATATCAAACATTAAAAGATTCTGACTGGTGGTTCTGAAGAAGATTTTTAATGAATATTCCCCATATTACCCTATGTAAAAACGTTGGGCTCCTGTATTGAGCCCAAATATGAACCAATGGGCTTTATTTTAACAAACATGTATCTGACCCCCCTATGAATGCTGTATACCGAAAATAGTAAGATTCTGATGATTGGTTCTGGAGAAAAGATTTTTTTAAATTTTTGCAAATATGCTGACTCAGCATTTTTTCGATGCCCATTACAGAACACCCTAACATAATCGATGGCAATTTTCTTTTACCAATCAATTGTACTGGTCCTAAAGATACTTCATACTAAATAACAGCTCTGTGTTTCGTGTGGTTTGGGAAATATGGGTGTTTGAAAATATTTCTATTTTTAGCTCCCAGGGTTCCCATGGGGATTCGTGAATATTTTTTTTTGCATGGGTCAAGTACTTATGACCCAATAACACCACATACCAAATTTGGCTCAAACCAGACCATTGGTTCAGAAAATAGAAATTTTGGGCGGGACCCAAAATCTTACCCCTCCCACTACAAAGCCAAATATTGCTTTACGAACTTCGTTTGAACAAACTTGATTCTACACCTCAAAAGGAAGCTACATAGCAAATGTCAAGTCACTCTACATGCTGGTTCATGAGAAGATTTTAAAAATACTTTGGAGCATTTTCCCCCACTCCCTCCCTATGGGGCTGGGCATGTTGAGTTGAACAAAAATCCAATGCCCCTTTGGGATCATCACCCACACAAACTTTCACTTGAATTGGCCCAGTGGCTTTGGAGGAGAAGACCAAAACATGGTGTTGACAGATGATGGATGATGGGTGGGGAGCGATGAGTTTAGCTCAGCTTGACTTTGTCAAGATGAGCTAACAACAGATTGACAAGGGTAACATTATTAATATGCCACCAGCCATGTTATGGCAGGAGCATAAAAAATGCGTTCCATTACTAACAATTGTGTTGATCCTCTGCACACCGCTGTCGAAATGTCATTGAGGGCGGTCAAACAAGACTGAATTGGTTAAATTCCTATTTACATTATAGGAAAATTTGGAGCTTGAAATTTTGACATGTTTGTGAGGAGGCTTAAAACAATCATCAATAATGACACGTATTTTTTCAATTTTAATACGCTGCCCACCAATGGACCAATCAAACTACATATAATCTAAGGCTTGGACCAGGAGAATTTTGGATTCAAACCAGAAAAATACTACATTAAACTGGAGGTACTGTGAGCAAGCTCACAAAGTGATACCCCCCGCGCCTCAGTTGTAGCCTTTTTGGTACATTAAAATGTGTAAGTTAGATTATCTCCCCTTGGAAATGTCAGAACGGAATTATATTGCTTCATGCACATCTTCATATAGAGTTCTTCCGTTGTGTAAAGTTTCATGGAAATTCTTCAAACAGTTTAGGAGGAGTTGCGCTTATAAGGATGGACAGACGGATGGATGGACGGACAGGGTGATTCCTATATACTCCCCCAAACTTTGTTTGCGGGGGGTATAATGAAATTAAAGAGTTGCATTGGCATGGTTACATCTTGACCAGGCACCCTGATGATTACCACCTAATTTCAATTTCAAAAAAAGCTTAGTACAGTTGGAGTTAATAGCTGACAAACTTACCTTGTGAACTTTAGCAAATCCAAAAGTAAATGTGGTGGAAAGTATACAACAATTTTTTTCTTGAGTAACAAGGCTGTGTATATCAAAATAACTTCTATATGAAACATTTCTATAATACCTGAAATAAGAAAACTATTTTACTCTGTTTCACATCTAGAGTAAGGTTAATTTGCACATCTCTCTGTATATATCTGTAAATATCTGATCATGATCAAAACAGGGCATTCTCATCGAGACATTATACTGAGTTATCCTACCAATTTACAACAAATCACTTCAAAAATGCGACCTGTAGACTGTGATAAAGGAAACTAGGTAACGTGCCTCTGAGTTCGTAATGACTGACCGAACACGACCAAAATAGGACGTTCTCACAGACATTATAGAGTCATCCTACCAAGTTACAATGAAATCCCTTCATAAATATGACCTGTAGACCATGCTAAAGTTTTTGAGGTTTCAGGTGAACACAACCAAAATAGGACATTCTCATCTAGACATAACCACGGACATTCTCATCTAGACATAACCACGAACCTGCACATGAAATGTGATGATCGGACAAGAACTACGGGTTACAGCCTGTGCTAAAGAAAATGTGAACAGACTCACAGACTTCCGCATGCGTGATGGCAATTATTTTGACTTTGTCATGTAAAGCTAAAAGGATAGTATGTGGCTGGCAAATTGACGATGCAGGAGGGTCTACTAAACAGATTCTAATTTATTTAGAAGTTTACACAACAATATGATTAAGACCGAAAAAAAATAAAAATCCATTACTTCTGCAATTTCAATCTGTCAAAGCCTTACAAAGTTGGAATATATGAAATTAAAAATAAAACAATAACAAATTATTTTAATCCTTTAATAAACATGAATAGCAGACATTTGCCAAACATAATTGAATTTTCATTTACTGCTGCAAAAACATAGCTTAGGACACCTTATTGGAATGAGCTCAATAAGTAGTCTTAAGCTGTGGTTTTTGATTCAAAAATTGAAACGAAAGTGTCAATGACACTGTAGCTCAACTTTGAACATGACAGAAATTAGTATTTGCTGTGATCAGGTCAACAATAATGAATATGACAGGAATCAGTATTTGTTGTGACCAAGTCAACAAGAAAGAATAAGAGAAAAAGGAGTTTTGTTGTGTCCACGTCAACCATAGTAAATCAATTACAAGGTGACTGCAATGGTCTAAAGAATAGGACATAAGTATTATATGTGATGCATCCCATGTTAGTCAACATTCACACAAAAATTTATTCAAATCAGAGCTTTCATTTAGAAGTTCTGAGCAAAAAACTGATTGCGCAAAATTCTGTACAAAATGGCTGCTGATGGCCATCTTGAATTTTGGACCGGATCCCAAAACACTCGTTCTCGTCCCACAGTGATAACAAAGATATCCAAGAAGTTTTGTAAAGATCGGTTCATAAATACGGCCTCTAGCCCGAGCCGTATTGGCATTTGCAGTGCTGAAAGTAACACTAAATAGATCAAAATTAGTCTAATTGGCATAATTTATGCACAAGAAAAAAACCCATAATATATGTGATGTATCCCATGGTACTAAACATTCACACAAAAAATTATTCAAATCGGCGTTTTCATATGGAAGTTCTGCGCAAAAATCTGATTGCACCTAATTTTGTAAAAAATGGCTGCCAGCGGCCATCTTGAATTTCACACCGGACAGAAAAAACACTCGTTCTCGTCCCACGGTGATAACAAAGGTACCCAAGAAGTTTCGTAAAGATCAGTTCATAAATACGGCATCTAGCCCGAGCCGTATTGGCATTTGCACTTACAGTGCTGAAAGTAACACTAAATAATTTAATCATTTGCCCCACCTCCGCGTTTGATTGGTTGAAAGAATTCAGCGTGAAAGTCGTAAAAATCGTATAAACCAAATCACGTCATGATTTGGAATGTCTCCACACGTTCGCACATCCGATCCAACTTTGAAGACTCTGGAAGCTCCGCCCACTCAATCCAATTGTCACCGTGAGGGCGTGACAGCAGACTGAGGTGGATAACAAGCTTGTAAACAAAGATCAGTGATCGATTTCTCATCGCCTCCAGTCAGCGAGAATATAATAATTTCTCGGGAACAATTGAATTTAATAAAATGTACCGAAGTGGGAGATGAATAAAACATCACACACCCAAACATGATTTTGGGGGAACTTAAAAAAAATGTTTTTAATGATATTGTTACGTGACTTGCTAAATATCTGTCGTCTGCGATCTAAAAACAAAACAACAAACAATTTGACACTGATTGATAAGACAAGAATTGTGATAATTGGGAATATGTTCATTTCTGTTCCCTGTATGCTATGTTTTTGATAAAAAATAATATGAGGTGTACACTGTACTAAAGAGCTGAGGGGTGGGTTAATATGACCTCACAGTTAATGTATGTGGCCCTCACAGTTAACGTATATCAACGAAAGTTACCAAGTTACTGTGAAATTAATCCAAACCGAGTCATCCTATCAAGTTACATTGAAATCCCTTCATATATATGGCCTGTAGACTGTGCTAAAGGTTTTCGGGCTTCGGGCCCCTGTAGCCATCAGTTTCCCAATTGCATCCAAAGGGGACGTTCTCATCTAGACATTATATGAAGTCAACCTACCAAGTTACAATGAAATCTCTTCATAAATATGACCTGTAGACTGTGCTAAAGGTTTTTGGGCTTTGGGCTCGGGCAGCCATCATGGTTGAATGATCGCAACCAAAAGGGGACATTCTCATCTGGGCATCATCTGGAGTGATCCTACGAAGTTACAATGAAATCCCTTCATAAATATGACCTGTAGACTGTGCTCAAGGTTTTTGGGCTTCGGGCCCCTGAAGCCGTCACAGTTGACCAATCACGACCAAAAGGGGATGTCATCATCTAGGCATTATATGGAGTCAACCTAACACGTTACAATGAAATCCTTCCATAAATATGACCTATAGACTATGCTAAAGGTTTTTGGGCTCGGGCAGCCATCAAGGCTGAATGATCGCAACCAAAAGGGGACGTTCTCATCTAGACATTATTTGGAGTCATCCTACCAAGCTACAATGAAATCCCTTCATAATTATGACCTGTAGACTGTTCTAAAGGTTTTCGGGCTTCGGGCCCCTGTAGCTGTCACAGTTGCCCAATCGTGTCCAAAAGGGGACATTCTCATCTAGACATTATATAAGTCAAACCTACCAAGTTACAATGAAATCCCTTCATAAATATGACCTGTAGACTGTGCTAAAGGTATTCGGGCTTCGGGCTCGGGCAGCCATAATGGCTGAATGATTGCAACCAAAAGGGGACATTCTCATCTGGGCATCATCTGGAATGATCCGACGAAGTTACAATGAAATTCCTTCATAAATATGACCTGTAGACTGTGCTCAAGATTTTCGGGCTTCGGGCACCTGTAGCCATCACAGTTGACAAATCACTTCCAAAAGGGGATGTCTCCATCTAGGCATTATATGGAGTCAACCTAACAAGTTACAATGAAATCCTTCCATAAATACGACCTATAGACTATGCTAAAGGTCTTTGGGCTCGGGCAGCCATAAAGGCTGAATGATCGCGACCAAAAGGGGATGTTCTCATCTAGTCATTATTTGGAGTTATCCAACCAAGCTACAATGAAATCCCTTCATAATTATGACCTGTGGACTGTTCTAAAGGTTTTCGGGCTTTGGGCCCCTGTAGCCGTCACAGTTGCCCAATCGTGTCCAAAAGGGGACGTTCTCATCGAGACATTGTATGAAGTCAACCTACCAAGTTACAATGAAATCCCTTCATTAATATGATCTGTAGACTGTGCTAAAGGTTTTCAGGCTTCAGGCAGCCATCTTGGCTGAATGATCGCAACCAAAGGGGACAATCTCATCTGGGCATCATCTGGAGTGATCCTACAAAGTTACACTGAAATCCCTTTATAAATATGACCTGTAGACTGTGCTCAAGGTTTTTGGGCTTCGGGCACCTGTAGCCATCACAGCTGACCAATCACGACCAAAAGGGGATGTCATCATATTGGCATTATATGGAGTCAACCTAACAGGTTACAATGAAATCCTTCCATAAATATGACCTTTTGCCTATGCTAAAGTTTTTTGGGTTCGGGCACCCATCAAGGCTGAATGATCGCGATCGAAATGGGACGTTCTCATCTAGACATTATTTGGAGTCATCCTACCAAGTTACAATGAAATCCCTTCATAAATATGACCTGTAGTCTGTGCTAAAAGTTTTCAGGCTTTGGGCCCCTGTAGCCGTCACAGTTGCCCAATCAGGACCAAAAAGGGACTTTCTCATCTAGACATTGTATGAAGTCAACCCACCAAGTTACAATGAAATTCCACAAGAAATGTGACCTGTAGACTGTGCTAAAGGTTTTCGGGTTTTGGGATCGAGCAGTCTGCATGGTTGGCAGATCACGCCCAGATGGGGAAATTCTCATCTAGAGATCATAAGGAGTCATCCTACCAAGCTACAATGAGATCCCTCCATATTAAATATGACCTGCAGACTATGCTAAAAGTTTTTGGGTTTCAGGCTTGGGCAGCCATCATGGTTAATAGATCATGCCCAAAAGGGGACGTTCTCATCTAGGCATTATACAGAGGCATCCTACCAAGTTACAATGAAATCCCTTCATAAATACGACCTGTAGACTGTGCTAATGGTTTTCGGATATTGGGCTCGGGCAGCCATACCAGTTGCCCGACCGCGACCAAAAGGGGACGTTTTCATCTAGACATGACCCCAAACCTGCATATGAAATTTCGTGATGATCAGACAAGAACTGCGGGGGTGAAGCCCGTGCTAAAGGAAAATGTGAACAGACTCACAGATTCAGAGACTCACAGACCAACAGACTTCCGCAAGCGTGATGGCAATAGCTTATTTTGATTATGTCAAGTTAAGCTAAAAATGAAAGTGTCAATGACACTTCAGCTCAACTTGTCCAAGAAGGGACTGAACTACATAGAAAGATCCAGTAATGCCAAGTCATTCCCTCAATTTCTATAGAAACAATCTCACACCAAAGCTACATATGAAATTTGAAAAAGATCGGGTGAGAGGTACGGCATGCAGGGTCTGCTAATGGACAATTTATATGCCAAATCCAAGATGTCCATTGACGGCCCATTTTTTAAAATGAAATTCAGAAAAATTTGATAGCTCCCATCTAGACATCACAACAAAGGTACATATGAAATTTCGAAAAAGATGGGGTGAGGGATGTGGCTTGTCGGGTGTGCTAATGGGATTGTTGACTATTTATATGCCAAATCCAAGATGGCTGCTGACCGCCATATCTTTTTAACAAAATTCAGAAAAATTTGATAGCTCGCATCAAGATATCACACCAAAGCTATAGATGAAATTCAAAAAGGATCAGGGGAGAGATGCAGTCTGTATATAGGGTGTGCTAATGGAATTGTTGTCAAATTATACAACAAGAGGCCCCAAGGAGCCTTAATCGCTCACTGGCCAAAGTGGTTCAAAGAAGTATTTGGGGTCATATTCAGTTATACATGGTTCATTAACACTACAAAGGAATGAAGTCATGAGAGACAAATTTTATGGAACTAGGGCCATGGCTTGAACAAACTTGAATCTTTCCCCCCTAAGGATGTTGCATACCACATATCAAAAGCATTCATCTGCTGGATCTGAAGAAGATTTTTAAAGAAAATTCCTCATTTTGAACTAAGTTATCATTCGGGCTGCCACAGTGAGCCCAAATATGAACCCAGGGACTTGAATCTCACCCCCCAAGGATGCTGCATGCCAAATATCAAAACATTCTGACTGCTGAATCTGAAGAAGATTTTTAAAGAAAATTCCTCATATTGATTAAGTTATAATTCGGGCTCCCACAGGGAGCCCAAATATGGACCCAGGGACTTGGCTTTAACACACTTGAATCTCACCCCCCTAAGGATGCTACACACCACATATCAAAACATTCCGACTTCTGGATCAGAAGAAGATTTTTTAAGAAAATTCCTCATTTCGAACTAAGTTATAATTCAAGCTCCCACATTGAGCCCAAATATGGGCCTAGGGACATGGCTTGAACAAACTTGAATCTCACCCCCTTAAGGATCCTGCATACCAAATATCAAAACATTCCGACTGCTGGATCTGAAGAAGAAGATTTTTAAAGAAAATTCCTCATTTTGAACTAAGTTATCATTCGGGCTGCCACAGTGAGCCCAAATATGAACCCAGGGACTTGAATCTCACCCCCCAAGGATGCTGCATGCCAAATATCAAAACATTCTGACTGCTGAATCTGAAGAAGATTTTTAAAGAAAATTCCTCATATTGATTAAGTTATAATTCGGGCTCCCACAGGGAGCCCAAATATGGACCCAGGGACTTGGCTTTAACACACTTGAATCTCACCCCCCTAAGGATGCTACACACCACATATCAAAACATTCCGACTTCTGGATCAGAAGAAGAAGATTTTTTAAGAAAATTCCTCATTTCGAACTAAGTTATAATTCAAGCTCCCACATTGAGCCCAAATATGGGCCTAGGGACATGGCTTGAACAAACTTGAATCTCACCCCCTTAAGGATCCTGCATACCAAATATCAAAACATTCCGACTGCTGGATCTGAAGAAGAAGATTTTTAAAGAAAATTCCTCATTTTGAACTAAGTTATCATTCGGGCTCCCACAGTGAGCTTAAATATAGACCTAGGGACATGGCTTGAACAAACTTGAATCTCACCCCCCTAAGGATGCTGCATACCAAATATCTAAACATTCCAGATCTGGAGAAGAAGATTTTTAAAGAAATTTACCTGAAGTGCACTAAGTTCAAACTGGGCTCCTATACCGAGCCCAAATATGAACCAAGGGGGCCGGTTTGAACAAACTTGAATCAGATCCACCCCACAATGTTGCATACCAAATATCAAAAGATTCTGCCTGCTGGATCTGGAGAAGAAGATGTTTTAAGAAATTTGCCTGAAATGCACTTAGTTCGAATTCGAGCTTTTATAGTGAGCCCAAATATGAATCCAGGGGGCCGATTTGAACAAACTTGAATCAGATCTACAATGTTGCATGCCAAATATCAAAAGATTTTGCCTGCTGGATCTGGAAAAGAAGATATTTTAAGAAATTTGCCTGAAATGCATTAGTTAGGCTTTTCCCTCTGGAAAAGACTATTGTTTTTCTACGGATTATTATTATTTTTTTTTTTTTCACACATTTTTGTCCGTACGATTCAGAAGCCATTTTCGAACCGATTTTCACACAATTTGGCACACGCGTAGAGGGGCAAAAAATCTAAAAATGTTCCAAAAGCGGAATTTTCGATTTAACCCTTATTTCGCCAGAATTGACAAAAAACTGCCAAAATTGGGGTTTATCGGCACTTTCTTGAAACACGTCTTGTAGATTTTTTTGAAACATTCATCATTGCTAGACCTGCCTATGACACGACATTTGATATACACGACATATTAGGCGATGCATATGGTAACCCTCCACAGGCTGCCAAACATCGAAATTTTGATGAAATGGGCTGGTTTCAGACCCCCATAGCACCCAAACGATACCCGAGAGGTAAACATGACTTCCTTTATTAGAAGTGGAATTCACTGAGGATCATTTTTGTAAGTAATAAGGGTGTTCAAAAAACCAAGCGTTAACCCGTTTTGGGCTAGTTAAACAGCAATACCCCCATAATGCTAAAAAATTCATGTTTTTCGTGGATTTCTCTAAACGAGTCTTGTAGATTTTCAAGAAAAATTTGTCACTCCCAGGCCTTGGTGTGGCAATAGAAGTTGCATGGACAAAATACTGCGGTGAGCATTTGTTAACCCTTCACGGGCTGCTAAAAGTCAAAATTGTGATAAAATGGGCTGTTTTTGGATGCCAACAGCACCCAATGGGTAGGAAAAAAAGGACGGGAGCCTTCTTTTATCGAACGCACAATCTATACACAAACATTTTTGTAAGTAGTAAGGGTATTCAAAAATCGAAGTCTTAACCCATTTTGGGCTAAGGCTAAAGAGAGAGACCCCTTAAAATCTTAAAATTCCCATTTTCTGTGGATTTCTCTAAAAACATCCTGTAGGTTTTCAAGAAAAATTGACTACTCGCAGGTCTTTGTGTGGTATTACAAGTTGCATGGGCACAATATTCCGGTGAGCATTTATTAACCCTCTAGAGCCTGCCAAGCATTGTAATTTTGTTGAAATTGGCTGTTTTCGGACACGCACAGCACCCAATGTGTGCCTGAGAAATAAACATAATCTCCTTTATTGGAAGTGGAATTCACCGAGGGCCATTTTTGTAAGTAATAAGAGTATTAAAAAAACCAAGCGTTAACCCCTTTTGTGGTTGTCAATAGTGATACCCATCAAAAGCTTAAAAATTTATGTTTTCCCTGGAGTTCTTTACAAACATCTGGTAGAGTTTTCAAGAGAAAATGGCCACTGATAGGTCTTGGTGTCACATTACCAGTTGATAGGATAAATTATTCCGGGAAGCATTTGTTAACCCTACATGGGCTGCTAAATGTGAAAATTTTGAAAAAATAGTCTGTTTTTGGACACCAACAACATCAAATGGGAATGCAACAGAGATGCATAACTTCTTTTACCGGATGCAAAACTGACAGGGAAACATTTTTGTAAGTAGTAAGTGTATTCCAAAATCGAGGTCTTAACCCATTTTTGACTAGTTAAAGAGATATACCCCTTAAAAGCTTAAAATTCCAGTTTTCTGTGGATTTCTCAAAACTAAATTTCAAGAAAAATTGACCTTTCACAGGTCTTGGAGTGACAGTTCAAGTTGCATGGACAAAATATTTTGGTAAGCATTTGTTAACCCTCCAGAGGCTGCCAAGCATAGACATTTGGATAAAATAGGCTGTTCTTGGGCAACCTTAACACCAAATGTGTACCTGCGAGATAAACATAACCCCCTTCATTGGAAGTGGAATTCACCGATGATCATTTTTGTACGTAATGAAGGTATTCACAAAACCAAGCATTAACCCGTTTAGGGCTGATTACAGAAAGATTTTCCTCAAAAAGTTAAAAATTCATGTTATCCGAGGATTACTCAAAAAACATCTTGTAGATTTTCAAGAAAAAATCGCCATTCTCAGATCTTAGTGTGACATTACAAATTGCATGTACAAAATATTCCTGGAAGCATTTGTTAACCCTATGCAGGTACGCAAACATCAAAATGTTGATAAAATGGGCTGTGCTTGCATACCTCCAGCACCTGAATTTGAGAGGAGAGATCAAAATAAGTGGAAGTAGAATTCAATGAGAATTATTTTTGGAAGTAATAAGAGTATTCAAAAAACAACACTTAACCCGTTTTGGGCTGGATAAACATTGATACCCATCAAAAGCTTAAAATTCATGTTCTCCCTGGATTTCTCTGAAATCATCTTGTAGATTTTAAAGAAAAAATGGCCATTCACAGTTCTTGGTGTGACATTAGAAGTTGCATGAATGAATATTCCTGTCAGCACTTGTTAACCCTCTACAAGCTGCCTGACATCAACATTTTGGATACATTTGAGATAAAATGGACCATTTTCAAATAGCCACAGCACTACGTGGGCATGTGTCAAACAAACATAACTCCTTTTTTCGGTCATTAACTTGTTGGACGACGATATTGACATTAACCCACTCCACCGTTAATGATGGTTTTTACCTAAACCGTTTTTTTTTATCAAACTGAGTCATTTGAGACTGCTATACTCACCTTTCTCATAACATCAATGAAGGAACTTCAGTGAGACAGTTAAAAACAATTCATCAGACACTGTGGGGTCATGAAAAATCATGGAATCTCATCGGGAAAAGCCATGATTCTCCAGAATCATAAAGTCTAGTTCGAATCTGGGCTTCTATAGGGAGACCAAATATGAATCCAGGGGGCCAATTTGAACAAACTTGAATCAGACCCATACCAAGATGCTGCATACCAAGTACCAAAAGTTTCTGCCCACTGGTTCTGGAGAAGAAGATTTTTTAATAATTTTTCTATAATTTATATGGTGCTATCAGAGTTATGCCCCATACAGAGCCCCCAAGGGACGTGGCCATTTCATTTGAACAAACATGAATTGTTATATAGTAATGAACATCCACATGAAGTTTCATGAAAATCGGATGAGTGATTTCAGAGGAGAAGTCATTTGAAAAATGTTCACGACGACGGACAACAGACGCCGACGACGGACGGCAAGTGATAAGTTTAGCTCCCTTCGGTGAGCTAAAAACCCAAGATGGCTGTTGATGGCCCTGTTTTTCAACAAAATTCAGAAATATTTGAAAGCTCCTATCTGGACATAACACCAAAGCTACACATGAAATCTAAAAGAGATCGAGTCAGAGATATGGCCTGTAGGGTGTGCAAATGGAATTGTTGACAACTGATATGCCAAATCTACGATGGCCACTGGTGGCCTTCAACGAAATTTGGAAAAATCTGATAGCTCCCATCCAGACAATGCCCAAAGCTACATATGAAATTTGGGACTGATCGGGTGAGAGCTGCAGCCTGTAGGGTGTGCTAAAGGAATTGTTGAACAATTTATATCCAAATCCAAGATGGCCACCAGGCAGAAATTTTTTTCAATGAAATTTGAAAAAATTTGATAGCTCCCATCTAGACATTGCCCTAAAGTCACGTATGAAATTTGGAACTGAACAGGTGGGAGCTGTGACCTGAAGGGGGTGCTAAAGGAATTGTGGACGGACTTACGATAGATTGCAACCCATTCCAATAGCTCATACATGACATTGTCAAGTTGAGCTAATAATAAAATTTGAATCATGATTCTTGTGAACAGTATTGGCCAGTTGTGATTGTTATTTAAAGAAAGGGTTTTATAACACACTCATCTAAAATTAAGGTTTGTTTATGACACTCTAGAATGTGTGATAAAAGTAAGTTGTATTGCATATGTGTGAGATACAGATTTTTGCATTTTTTCAACATTAGAATGGAGCCAGTCACATTTCTGGGGATACATGGACCCATTTGAAGTTTCAAAACATTTGGCCTTGTAGTTCCATCCGAGGGAACAAAATGAAGCTCGTTCGTAGAGTACCTCCCATAGACCATTCCTTCCAAGTTTGATTCACATCAGCCAAGTAGTTCCAGAGAAGAAACTGAAAATGTGATTTCCCATAGGGTTCCCATATTAACTATAAGCCGCAATTGAGGCCATGTTTGTAAACAGATCAACGTTAAATGAGGATCGTTGGTAGAGGGTGTCTCAGTAATCACTAATGTGAAGTTTCAAAATATTTTGCCTTGTAGTTGAGATTTTTGAAAATCCACCAATCAGAATCAAAGAATGCCTCTGATGGCAATGTTTTTCAACCAACGGAAACAAAATGAGGATTGTTTGTAAAGGACCTCCCATAAACCATTCCTGCCAAGTTTGGTTCACCTTGGCTCAGTAGTTCCAAGGAAGAAGATGAAAATGAGATTTCCTATAGGGTTTCTATGGTAACTATAAGCCAATATTACAGCCATGTTTGCAACCCAATCAACATTAAATGAGGACCGTTGGTAGAGGGGGTCCCAGTGATTGATCATGTAAAGTTTCCAAACATTTGACATTGTAATTTCAGAGGAGAAAATTTTTGAAAATCCACCAACCAAAATCAAAGAATGCATCTGGCGGCCTTGTTTTTCATCTGACGGGAACAAAATGATTGTTTGTAGAGGACCTCCCATAGACCATTCCTTTCCTGTGTAGGAAAGAGGAAGAGTTCACAGGGGCTCAGTGGTTCCAGAGAAGATGAAAACGTGAACAGTTTATGGACCTCGGATGATAACGGATGCCAAGTGATGGCAAACGCTCACATGGCCTTTTAGGCTAGGTGAGCTAATAAAAAGTGAAATGAAGCCTGTGTGTCGAAGAAGTGCATGTTGATATTCATTGGAATTCGTATGGATTCTGTATCTCTGTTAATCCCTATATCACAGATTTTAATGAATGAAGTGGGGTGGGGGGGGGGGGGGGGCTTTGTAATAATACAACCATTTCTCTTGGACAATAAGAATATAAATTTAATTTATGTGGAATGGTGGAATGAATCGACAATGACAACCAAAATCTTAACTTGTCAATCAGTGGAATAAAAAAAGCTGCGTGCAAGTAATGAAAACACGTGAGCTTTTATTATTTCAAATTGAAGTATTTTTTCAAATTTAATATTTGTTGTGAAAGAATGGTGACTTTTTGGTTGGATCACATTAACCACTCACAATTCATGCTACAAAGGCGAGGCATAAAAAAAACTCTTTTTTAAGTTGCATTTTTCATTTCAAAGTGTTGCATCAATGGAAGTGGGGATGCATTGAAAGTTAAAATTATGAATGACAGTTCAAACAGCACAGGAAGTAACAACAAGACTGGTCCCCTGCATGTGAAGATTATTTTGGATATTTCTCTTATTTTATTTCCTCAATGTCTCCAAGTAACTGGTTAATTCTTACTCTGAGTTACTGAAAATGTCCAGCTTAAGAAATATGCAAACATGTGTAATAAATACAGAACCGTATAAGCATTTGAATGGGTTAATGTTTATCGCATTTGTTTGGTTTGCCGTAGAATACCACTTGAGGCTTCACCTCTCGTGGTATTCTTGTGCACAACCAAACTTGTGCGATAAACATTAACCCATTCAAATGCTTCTGCAGTTCTGTCTATATACAATGAACATGTACTACATTTTGTCTATAAGTCAGAAAACAAACAAAATATGGATCTACTTACTTTTGACAGAAGAATTGGCATGGGCAACTTTAACATCATAATCTCCAACAGAGAATTTACCGTTTTCCTCCCATTTACAGCAACCCTTTGTTATCACAGACAAATAGTTTTCTAACATACTAGCTGGACTTCCAGTCTTTATATATTGTTTCAAAAACAATTTTGAAAGGGTTTGATATTTTTCTGGATTGAAGTCAATGGCAAACAAAACTAATGTAATGATCTGCACCTGAAGAAGAAAGAAACATAGCACAGTGGAACCCCTGTTAATTGAATTTACTGCATTCACTAATCAATTCAATACAGGCGAAACGATGTTTATTGCATAGCCACTTTGGCAGCAAAAAATATTCAAGAAACAGCAGTAGTCAATTAATAGGAATATAATTTAATTTTCTTTAATTATATCCGATGTTCTTGAATATGATTGGCTGAAGTAAGTTTTCCATGAATGTTGTTCATTTCGTGTGAATGCTTTTGCTTTGTCTCCACTCATTTGTCAAATAGAAAATTGTGGGCATGTCCACATTTATTTATTTATTTATTGGGGTTCAATGACATTTTTTGGACAGACAGGGTGACCTCGTGTCAGACAGTTTTACGGGCGGAGGAAGTCGGAGTACTTGGAAAGAACCACCGAGCAATGGCAAGCATCTGTTAGACTCTGCAATGCACTAACTCCACACAAGCAGGGTTGCCATTGGTTGAGGAAAAGTTCACCATCGATGTGCAGTACGCCCTAGTAGACCGCGCCACCAAGCGCCCACGAGGCATGTCCACGATTTTTTTAATTTGATTGAATTGCTACAGGTGAGCTGTTAGTTGCTATTCATGTAGGTTGTTCACACTTGTTAAAAAATTAGGTATTCAATAAATATTTTTTTCAAGTGTTGTCTTCTATTTAGGTTAATATGTTAATAAAAGGCCTCATTTTTTCACTTGGTAGTCAGATTCCGATATTATTCTTGTGAAACACAACAATGAAAATCTGATGGGATTCTGTCCACAGAAAATTCTAAAAAAAAGTGTGTTTCATTTGTTGAAACACTGTCTGCCAACAATGGGCTACAGAGACATTGTTTGATAACAATAATGTGCATTTTTTATCCTATTTATTTCACACATTGTCCTGTGCTCTTTTTGTAGTAACATTTTCTTTATGTGAAGACCACATGCACTCTTCAGTCTTGCAGAGATTCAACTTTACCCCTTTACTTAAGGAAATGGACATATCTATCCCATGTTATTCACAAAATTTACTCTTCTAATTTCATTAGTTTTTCAATTTTGTCCTCTAAAACATAACTTATTATCCCTAATTGGAAGAGCTTTTCCAGCATGGTTCCAATGAGGGTCGCAAGTTTTTAAAATGAATCTGCAAAATCACCTAAAAGCTGTGTGAAATGGAATTTTATCCAGTGCTGATGCTCAAGAATTGTCAAGTGTGTATTTGACCTTATACAGGACTGTGGTCACAAAAGCAAACAGAGAATTCCAACTTGGTCACTATCACCTGGATCGCTGAAACATCAGCAAAAAACTCAAGTCTGCCAACCCCTCCCCCAAGGCCGGCACAATTATGAAATTTCATGATCGACTTTTGAAGAAGAATAATTGATTAAAGTTGACTTTAATCTTACTCTGTGACCTCTAGACACAACTATATAGAAAACAATATTTTGAGACAATAGTTCCTCAGGCTGGACATTCTTTAGGCATACAGGTTGTATTCCTTGGCAAATGGAGAAAGGCAATTATTTGTACTCCCATACTTTCTGGAACATCAGACCTGGTGTCATGTGTTGTATCTTTATACTTCTTTCCCATATCAATTACAATGTATTTCGATATTCTACAGCCTTTGACAACTCTTACAAGCACAATGGGGGGAGAGTAATATTTATTTATTTATTGGGTTTAATGACACTTTCGACAGCCAGCGTCACCTTGTGCCAGAAAGAGGAGAGTAATAACTAATAATTCATCAGTAAAGGAATGATGGGGGGGGGGGGGGGGGGAGGGGGTTATACGAGTCAATTTTTTTTTGTTGCTCCAAGCTTTCAAACTGCATTTTGGGAAAAATTGCTTAAATGACAATACCTCTGACAATTTTCATTAGATAACAATGGTCATCCAACTTGAGGAAGACATTGTTCCCAAATAGATAAAAACTGAAAGTGTCAATGTAGCTTAACTTGTCTGTATGTAATGATTGATGAAAAGGATAATGTTCAATGTTTATGAAAGGATTATGAAACTAGAACAAGAGGCCCCAAGGGGCCTGAGGGAGCTCACCTGACATGGTAGCCTAAATATCAACCCAGAGAATTGATTTCAACAAGTTGCATCTGCTCCTCCTAAGAAAAGCTTATACCAAATATCCAAAGATTCTGACCAGTAGATCTAAAAAAAAAAAGATTTTTAAAGAATATTCCTCATATTGAACTAAGTTATAATTCAGGCTCCCACAGGGAGCCCATATATGAACCCAGGGACTTGGCTTTAACAAACTTGAATCTCACCCCCCTAAGGATGCTGCACATCAAATATCAAAACATTCCGACTGCTGGATCTGAAGAAGAAGATGTTTTAAAGAAAATTCATCATTTTGAACTAAGTTACAATTCGAGCTCCCACAGTGAGTCCAAATATGGACCTAGGGACATGGCTTGAACAAACTTGAATCTCACCCCCTAAGGATGCTGCATACCAAATATCAAAACATTCCAACTGCTGGATCTGAAGAAGATTTTTAAAGAAAATTCCTCATTTTGAACTGTTATAATTCGGGCTACCACAGTGAGCCCAAATATGAACCCAGGGACTTGGCTTGAACAAATAAATCTCACCCCCCTAAGCATGGTGCATACCCAATATCAAAAGATTCTGCCTGCTGGATCTTGAGAAGAAATTTGCCTGAAATGCACCAAGTTCAAATTTGGGCTCCTATACTGAGCCCAAATATAAACCCAGGGGGGCCGATTTGAACAAATCTGAATCAGATCCACCCCACAATGTTGCATACCAAATATCAAAAGATTCTGCCTGCTGGATCTGGAGAAAAAGATTTTTTAAGAAATTTGCCTGAAATGCACTAAGTTCGAATTCGGGCTTCTATAGTGAGCCCAAATATGAATCTAGGGAGCCGATTTGAACAAACTTGAATCAGATCCACCCCACAATGTTGCATACCAAATATCAAAAGATTCTGCCTGCTGGATCTGGTGAAGAAGATTTTTTAAGAAATTTGCCTGAAATGCACTAAGTTCGAATTCGAGCTTCTATAGTGAGTCCAACTATGAATCTAGGGAGCCGATTTGAACAAATTTGCATCAGATCCACCCCACAATGTTGCATACCACATATCAAAAGATTCTGCCTGCTGGATCTGGAGAAGATTATTTTTTAAGAAATTTGCCTGAAATGCACTAAGTTCAAATTTGGGCTCCTATACTGAGCCCAAATATAAACCAAGGGGGCTGATTTGAACAAACTTGAATCAGATCCACACCACAATGTTGCTTACCAAATATGAAAAGATTCTGCCTGCTGGATCTGGAGAAGAAGATTTTTTAATAAATTTGCCTGAAATGCACTAAGTTCGAATTCGAGCTTCTATAGTGAGCCCAAATATGAATCTAGGGAGCCGATTTGAACAAACTTGAATCAGATCCACCCCACAATGTTGCATACCAAATATCAAAAGATTCTGCCTGCTGGATCTGGAGAAGAAGATTTTTGAAGAAATTTGCCTGAAATGCACTAAGTTCGAAATCGGGCTCCTATACTGAACCCAAATATGAACCCAGGGGGCCGATTTGAACAAACTTGAATCAGATCCACCCTACAATGTTGCATACAAAATATCAAAAGATTCTGCCAGCTGGATCTGGAGAAGAAGATTTTTTAAGAAATTTGCCTGAAATGCACTAAGTTCGAAATCGGGCTCCTATACTGAGCCCAAATATGAACCCAGGGGGCCGATTTAAACAAACTTGAATCAGATCTACCCTACAATGTTGCATACCAAATATGAAAAGATTCTGCCCGCTGGATCTGGAGAAGAAGATTTTTTAATGTTTTTCCCATTGCCTACAGTGTTAAAAAGTGCTGACTCAGCACTTTTTCAAAGTCCTGAAAAAAGTACCTTGTGATCAAACCGATAGGGATTTTTTTTAACCATTCTATTCTACTGGATAAAAGTAAGCTTTATACAAAATAAGAAATCTCTGTGCCGTGTAGTTTTGGAGATATGGCAGTTTTAAGGTTTTTCCTATTTTTAGCTCCCGAGGTTCCCACGGGGCAATGAGAAAAAATTTTTTTGCATCAATCAACTACTTATGACCCATTATCATCTCATATCAAATTTGGTTCAAATCGACCTCATGGTTCAGAAAATAGAAATTTTAGGCGTGGCCAAAATTTTTGCCCCTCCCATAACGAAGGCAAATAATGCCCGACAAACTTCTCTTGAACAAACTTGATTCTAAACCTCAAAAGGACTCTGTATACCACATATCAAGTCTCTGCTACTGGTGGTTCATTAGAAGATTTTCAAAAAATTTGGCCATTTTTTCCCCACACCTCTGCTCAATATGAGCCAAAACCTAATTTGGATAAAAATCAAAATGCCCCTATATAACCACCACTTACATGAAATTTAATTAAAATGTGGCCAGTGGTTTAGGAGAAAGAGGCTCAAACACCACCTTCACGCAGGACGACAGACGACGACGGACGAGTGATAAGAAAAGCTCACCCTGACTTTCAGTCAGCTGAGCTAAAAACTGTGAGCACTGCTCACTAAATGATACCACCCACTCCCACCAAGAAACATTTTACAACAGTAAAAGTGTGTTTAATGAAAAGAGCACAAACACTGACACCAATGTTTGAAGGTTTCATTGAAATCCATTCACGAGTTTAAAAGAGGTCGTGGGTAGCAAATGTCAACAACCCCTCCCCCTCTCCCCACAAGCTTGAATTGACAAAGCCCATTTTTAAATATGAGAAACCCTAAAAATTAAAATATTTGAAAACAAAACAGGAGGTGCACATCTTTAATATATGTAAAAGAATGAAATCTGTTCAATGGTTTAAGAGGAGTTGCGGATAGTAGATCTGTACAGAATGTCAACTGAATTTTTCCATAGTGAGCCCAAATATATACCTAGGGATCTGATTTGAACAAACTTGAATCTGACCCCCATAGAGATGTTGCATACCAAATATCAAAGCATTCTGACTGATGGATCTGAAGAAGAAGATTTTTTTAAATTACCCTCCATATTGAACAAAGATAAAATTTGGGCTTCCGTAGGAAGCCCAAATATTGAGCTAGGGACTTGGTTTGAACAATCTAGAATCTGACTCTCATAACAATGATGTATACCAAATATTAAAAGATTCTGACTGGTGGTTCTGAAGAAGAAGATTTTTAAAGAATATTCCCCATATTACCCTATGTTAAAACTTCGGACTCCTGTAGAGAGCCCAAATATGAACCAATGAGCTTTATTTCAACAAACTTTTATCTGACCCCCCTATGAATGCTGTATACCAAATATCAAAAGATTCTGATGATTGGTTCTGGAGAAAAGATTTTTTAAAATTTTTGCAAATATGCTGACTCAGCATTTTTTCAATGCCCATTACAGAACACCCTAACATAACCAATGGCAATATTTTTTACCATTCAATTCTACTGGTCATAAGGATACTTCATATCAAAAGCTCTCTGTTCCGTGGGGTTTGGGAAATATGGGCGTTTGAAAATATTTCTATTTTTAGCTCCCAGGGTTCCCATGGGGATGCGGGAATTTTTTTTTTGCATGGGTCAAGTACTTATGACCCAATACTACCACAAACCAAATTTGGTTCATACCGGACCATCGGTTCAGAAAACAGAAATTTTGGGCGGGGCCAAAAATCTTGCCCCTCCTATTACAAAGCCAAATATTACTTCACAAACTTCGTTTGAACAAACTTGATTCTACACCTCATATGGAAGCTCCATAGCAATATCAAGTCATTGTACACACTGGTTCTTGAGAAGAAGATTTTTAAAATATTTTGGAGCATTTTCCCCCACTCCCTCCCTATGGGGTTGGGCATGCTGAGTTGAACAAAAATGAAATGCCCCTTTGGGACCATCACTCACACAAACTTTCACTTGAATTGGCCCAGTGGCTTTGGAGGAGAAGACCAAAACATGGTGTTGACGGACGACGGATGGAGAGCGATAAGATTAGCTCAGCTTGACTTTGTCAAGATGAGCTAAAAATAGGAGGTGCACATCTTCAATGTATGTAAAAGAAGGCCTGCGAGTTTCAATGGAGTTTGTTCAACGGTTTAAGAGGAGTAGCGGAAAGCAGATCTATACCCCTCCCTACTAAAACCTGAATTGACAAAGAACATTTTTGAATATGGGGAACTGTAAATATGAAAATATTTGAAAAGAAAATAGGAGGTGTAAATCTGCAATGTATGTAAAAGAATGTCTGAAAGTTTTGATGAAATCTATTCAGTGGTTTAGAAGGAGTTGCGAATAGCAGATCTGTCCAGAATGTCAATTGAATTTGACAAAGTTCATTTTTCAGTTTGGGAAACTGTAAATAGGGCTGTCACAATTTTTTAATTTAGGAATCGATTAATCGTCGCAAATAATCGATGATAATCGATTGATCGTACCTAGACGACCCCCATCTCCTTCTCTTTGAAGTCGATAAAAATGAAGTTGAAGTCAGTTGACCTACCTCAAGTAAACAACGAAGACGACCCTCTTTTAGTTACATTCAAAGCTTTGATGTTCTGAACTTTTGAACCGTCAGTGTAATAATCAAGACTGGTTGGCAGTTGCGAACTTCGCAACTGCTGACCGGTCTTGATTATTACACTGACGGTTCAAAAGTTCAGAACATCAAAGCTTTGATGAATGTATCTGAAAGACAAATGCTTCCAATAGCTTCTTGGGGTTTAACATCGATGTTCTTAACTCTTTACCTTTAGAAACAATGGTTTTTTCAACATATTTTCTTTTAATTATTAAATGTCTAAAACGGGATATAATTTACCGATTATTCGACAACGAAAAATACTAATCGATTTTGCCGTGACCGATTAACAATCGATTAATCGTGACAGACCTAACTGTAAAAATGAAAATATCTGAAAAGAAAATAGGAGGTGCGCATCTTCAATGTATGTAAAAGAAGGTCTGAAAGTTTCAATGAAATCTTTTCAATGGTTTAAGAGGAGTTGTGGATAGCAGATCTATACAGAATGTCAACTGAATCTGACAAAGTTCATTTTTCAATATGGGAAACTGTAATGAAAGTGTCAATGACACTGTAGCTCAACTTGTCAAGACAAAGACATGTACATGTATAGTGTGTGACACAGCAATGACAAACATCTAGGTAATGACCTGATAATAACAAAGGTACATATAAAGTATTGTAACGGTCTGTACATAAATACTGACCGTTGCCTGTAACAAATGTATAGGTAAAGTATTGTAAAGGTGGGTGACAGTCAGATGCTAAACTAGAAAAAAATCTTTGAGTCCCTTGAGTGGGTTTGACTGAACCCCAAAATATTTGTTCTCATAGCACAGTGATAACAAAGGCACCCCAAAACACACTCATTCCTGTCCCAAGGTGAAAACAAAGGTACCCAAGAAGTTTCGTGAAGATCAGTTCACAAATATGAGTTGTGTAGAAGTTGTGACAAAAAACTGATTGGACCTAATTTTGGTACAAAATGGCCACTGGCAGCCATCTTGAATTTTGGACCACACCCAAAAACACTCGTTCTCGTCCCAAGGTGATAACAAAGGTACCCAAGATGTTTTGTGAAGATCGGTTCATAAATACAGCCTCTAGCCCGAGCCGTATTGACATGTGCACTTACAGTGTATAAGTCGCACTGAATAAATCAAAGTTCATCTAATTTGCATAATTTCTGCATGAGAAAAAACCCCGTACTATATGTGATGTATTCCATGTTACTTAACATTCATACAAAAATTTATTCAAATCAGAACTTTCATACAGAAGTTCTGTACAAAAGACTGATTGCACTAATTTTGGTACAAAATGGCTGCTGGTGGCCATCTTGAATTTCGGACAACACCCAAAAACACTTGTTTTCATCCCACGGTGATAACAAAGGTACTCAAGAAGTTTCGTAAAGATCGGTTCATAAATACGGCCTCTAGCCTGAGCCGTATAGAAGTTGTGTACAAAAAACTGATTAGACCTAATTTCGGTACAAAATGGCCACCTCAGCCATCTTGAATTTTGGACCGCACCCAGAAACACTCGTCCCAAGGTGATAACAAAGGTACCCAAGATGTTTTGTGAAGATCGGTTCATAAATACAGACTCTAGCCCAAGCCGTATTGACATGTGTACTTACTGTGTGTAAGTAGCACTGAAAAAATCAAAGTTCATCTAATTTGCATAATTTCTGCACGAGAAAAAAACCCGTATTATATGTGATGTATCCCATGGTACTAAACATTCACACAAAAATTATTCAAATCAGCGCTTTCATATGGAAGTTCTGTGCAAAAATCTGATTGCACCAAATTTTGTACAAAATGGCTGCCATCGGCCATCTTGAATTTCGGACCGAACCCAAAAACACTCGTTCTCGTCCTACGGTGATAACAAAGGTACCCAAGGAGTTTCGTAAAGATTGGTTCATAAATACGGCCTCTAGCCCGAGCCGTATTGGCATTTGCACTTACAGTGCTGAAAGTAACACCAAATGAAAGAGTCAATGACTCTGTAGCTCAACATGGATATGACAGGAATTAGTACTTGCTGTGACCAAGACAACTGAATAATGAATATGACAGGAATTAGTATTTGTTTTGGCCCAGTCAACAATAATAAAAGAATTACAAGGTGACTGTAATGGACTACAGATTAAGACCAATCATTGTAGATTATTATTTTTGTGTGGAAATTTTCAGTCCCAAACAGAATATTTTCAGACTAAAATTTTTTCTTCTTCTTCTTAAAATTGACCAAAATGCATCAAAACACAAAAAACTAATTTCTGGATTTTGGTCCAAAATTTTCTAAGTCCCACCCAGACCCCAAATTTTCAGTGTAAAAAAAATTTATTTTTTTTTGTCTTAAAATTGACCAAAACGCATAAAAAACCAAAAAACTAATTTCCGGATTTTGGTCCAAAATTTTCTAAGTCCCACCCGGACCCCTAATTTGCATAATTTATTCACCAGAAAAACTCTGTATTATATGTAATGTATCCCATGGTACTAAACATTCATACACAAATTTATTCAAATCAGATCTTTCATTTGGAAGTTCTGCGCAAAAATCTGATTGCACTTAATTTTGAACAAAATGGCTGATAGCGGCCATCTTGAATTTCAGACTGGACCCAAAAACACTCCTTCTCGTCCCACAGTGATAACAAAGGTACCTAAGAAGTTTCGTGAAGATCGGTTCATAAATACGGCCTCTAGCCCGAGCCGTATTAGGATTTGCACTCACAGTGCTGAAAGTAACACTAAATAAATCAAAGTTAGCCTAATTTGCATAATTTACGCACAAGAAAAAAACCTGTAATATATGTAATGTATCCCATGGTACTAAACATTCATACAAAAAATTATTCAAATCAGAGCTTTCATGGGAAGTTCTGTACAAAAAACAGATTTCGGCATCGTCGGTACAAAATGGCTGCTGGCAGCCATCTGGAATTTGGGACTACACCCAAAAACACTCGTTCTCGTCCCACGGTCATAACAAAGGTACCCAAGAAGTTTCATAAAGATTGGTTCATAAATATGGCCTCTAGCCCGAGCCATAGCAGCTTGGCACTTACAGCTCTGAAAGTAACACAAAATAAACCAAAGTTAGTCTAATTTGCATAATTTACGCACGAGAAAAAAACCCGTATTATATGTGATGTATCCCATTGTACTATACATTTATACAAAACTTTATTCAAATCAGAACTTCCATACAGAAGTTCTGTACAAAAAACTGATTTTTGCATCATCGGTACAAAATGGCCACTGACAGCCATCTTGAATTTCGGACCACATCCAAAAACACTCATTCCCGTCCCAGGGTCATAACAAAGGTACCCAAGAAGTTTCGTAAAGATTGGTTCATAAATACGGCCTCTAGCCCGAGCCATAGCAGCTTGGCACTTACAGCTCTGAAAGTAACACTAAATAAATCAAAGTCAGTCTAATTTGCATAATTTACGCACAAGAAAAAAACACGTATTATATGTGATGTATCCCATGGTACTAAACATTTATACAAAACTTTATTCAAATCAGAACTTTCATACAGAAGTTCTGTACAAAAAACTGATTTTTGCATCATCGGTACAAAATGGCCGCTGGCAGCCATCTTGAATTTCGGACCACACCTAAAAACACTCGTTCCCGTCCCAGGGTCATAATAAAGTACACAAGAAGTTTCGTAAGGATCGGTTCATAAATACGACCTCTAGCCCGAGCCATAGCCAATTGTTGATGTACGGACAGACGGACAGACAGATGGACGGACAGACGGACGACGGGCCATGACAATAGCTCAAATTTGACTTCGTCAAAGTTGAGCTAAAAACATCAAAGTTAGTCTAATTTGCATAATTTACGCACGAGAAAAAACCCCGTATTATATGTGATGTATCCCATGGTACTAAACATTCATACAAAAAATTATTCAAATCAGCGCTTTCATATGGAAGTTCAGTACAAAGAACAGATTTTTGCATCGTCGGTACAAAATGTTTGTTGGCAGCCATCTTGAATTTCGGACCGCACCCAAAAACACTCGTTCTCGTCCCACGGTCATAACAAATGTACCCAAGAAGTTTCATAAAGATCGGTTCATAAATACGGCCTCTAGCCCGAGCCGTATCCAATTGTTGACGGACAGACAGCCAGACGGACGACGGACGACAGGCCATGGCATAAGCTCAAATTTGGCTTCGCCAAAGTTGAGCTAAAAATGAAAATATCTGAAAAGAAAATAGGAGGTGCACATCTTCAATGTATGTAAAAGAAGGTCTGAGAGTTTCAATGAAATCCATTCACTGGTTTAGGAGGAGTTGCAGATAATAGCAGATGTGTACCCCCCTAAGGCATTACGGACGGACGGACGTACGTACGTACATGCAGACAGACCAAGGGAACACTATGTACCTCCCACTTTTGAAGTGGGTGGTATAATAAGACGAGAATTGTGATAATTGGGAATATGTTAATTTCTGTTCCCTGTATGCTGTGTTTTCAATAAAAGTATAAATTTTATAGTAAATTTCCTTTCTTATTATACCTACCGAAATTGTTTACTACAGGCTTGCACTACAGTGGAAGAACCTAACTCGGATAAAATACTCTCTATTTTAATCTTTCCCAAGATTTGGGAAAGAAAAGTGGTGTAAAAACACCATGAAAAAATAAGCCAAAACTGGGTCGAGCGCCATTGGCGCACACCCAGTATGGGATGCTCTTCCATAGTACAAATCCACGACTTCCGTAAAACAGTGTGCAATGCGTCAATTCGTCATTCTTTTGATTCCAAACAACACAGGAGTTATGTGATCAGCGGGAGGAAGGATTCTTACCCGAATCCGTTTCACAGATTTTTAAAAGACATGTACTCCCTTTGGAGTTGACTCTCATACTGCCGTGTATTTAGGAATAAACAGCATTCATTTTGCTACTCAACAATGGTGCTGTTTTGACTGGTTAATAACCGGTTATGGATTTCGTGACCGGTCAGAGTCGCGATCGGTTATTGGTCGGTTAACCAGTTAACTGTTTCAGCCCTAGTTCGAATCCCAAGAAATGATTCAAAGGAAACCTGGCGACATTTCTAACAACAACAAAAACATGAACCAAGAGATCAGTAAATGATAAGAAGCAAAAATGTCAAAAATGTGCATTCCCGACCGAACGGTCATACAATGGTGAGAAATGTCGGGCCCCCCCCTCCCCCCCCCCCCCCACACACGCACACAAGTCCAAATCTTGAATAAAAAAAAACTGAATCAAATCAAATTTTCATGGTGCTTTTGGCACCCTTCCTTTCTTGTTAAAGGGCCTTCCTGAACAAGTGTTCTAATAATTAAGAGAGATGTATAAGAAACAAATGCCAGAACATTGAATCTAAGGTTTCTTGATGTGGTCTTGATTTTGCAGTATTTTATTCAGGAAACTGCCGAACCACTGATGAGAGAATATTGTGATCAAATCATGATCTGTTTACGTAAAAAGACTACTTTTATGATCACAATACTGTAAAATACAAAGTTCAAGAATTGATCACTGGAGGAGACGAGAATCTGATCAGCTTCTTGTTGAATTTTACAGGAAGCAAACTTTCAGAGTTTCGTCAAAAAAATTAGGCCTGTATGCTCATGGCAAGGGGCTAGGCTGGGTAGCCACATATAAATTATAAAATTTCAGAACAAACCTTTGGAAGACTTTCACTACCCTCAATGGGTGTGGAACAAAAATAGATCCATTTTCTTCTCCAGTGACTGTAAAAGAATTCTGTGACTGAAGATTCTTTATTCATAAGTAAGCTTGCCCTTTGCAAACATAATTCTCTTTCTTCTTTATTCACTGATGGGTATGACCATGTTAACAGAACATCTTCATTTATATCCTTTTCTACAAAAAATTTTTTTTAACTCTTAAAGGGACAATAAGACACTAATTTGAAAAAAAAAATATAATGACAGATTTTGCGTGTGCAGTGGAACCCTGTTAACTGAACAGCCACTTTGCCATTGAAAATTATTCAATTAACAGGAGCATTCAGTTAACAGGGATTGTGTCACTTTCCTGTGTTCTTGAGATAAACTTAGCATTTATTCTATTACATCTTGTTTGACAGAACTCCATGAGCTCTGTCAAACAAGATATCATAGATTAAATGCCTGTATTGGATGTACTGAGGCCAAATAGGTCTATAAACTAGAGGCTCTACAGAGCCTGTAATCGCTCACCTGGAACTACATAAAATGAAAGTGTCAATGACACTGTAGCTTAACTTGTCTGTGTGTTGGGTTTGATGAAAAGGATAATGTTCAATGTTTATAAAAGGATTATGAAATAAGACAAGAATTGTGATAATTGGGAATATGTTAATTTCTGTTCCCTGTATGCTATGTTTTTAATAAAAAATAATATGAGGTGTAGACTGTACTAAAGAACTGAGGGGTGGGTTAATGTGGCCCTCACAGTTAATGTATGTGGCCCTCACATTTAACGTATGTCAACGAAAGTTACCAAGTTAAAGTGAAATTATTCCAAAATGATTCATCCTATCAAGTTGCATTGAAATCCCTTCATAAATATGGCCTGTAGACTGTGCTAAAGGTTTTCGGGCTTCAGGCCTATGTAGCCAGGACGGCTGACCGATTGCAACTAAAAGGGGACGTTCTCATCTCGACATTATACCGAGTCATTCTACAAAGTTACAATGAAATCCCTTCACAAATACGACCTGTAGTCTGTACTAAAGTTTTTCTGCTTGGGCAGCCATCATGGTTGAATGATCGCGACAAAAAGGAGACGTTCTCATCTGGGCATTATCTGGAGTGATATCCTACGAAGTTACAATGAAATCCCTTCATAAAAATGACCTGTAGACAAGGTTTTCGGGCTTCAGGCCCCTGTAGCTGTCACAGTTGACCAATCATGACCAAAAGAGGAAGTCATCATCTAGGCATTATATGGAGTCAACCTAACAAGTTACAATGAAATCCCTTCATAAATACGACCTGTAGACTGTGCTAATGGTTTTGGGGTTTTGGGCTCGGGCAGCCATACCGGTTGACCGATCGCAACCAAAAGGGGACGTTCTCATCTAGACATGACCCCAAACCTGCATATGAAATTTCGTGACGATCAGACAAGAACTACAGGGTGTAGCCTGTGCTAAAGGAAAATGTGAACAGACTCACAGACTAACAGACTTCCACATGCGTGATGGCAATAGCTTATCTTGACTTTGTCAAGTTAAGCTAAAAATGTGATTTCCTATAGGCTTTCCATGGTAACTATGAGCTGCAATTGTGGCCATGTTTGCAACATTACATCAACATTACACGAGGATCATTGGTAGAAGGTGTCCCAGTCCTCAATCACATGAAGTTTCAAAACATTTGAATCCATCAAACAGAATCAGAGAATGTCTCTGGTGGCCATACTTTCCAACCATCAGGAACAAAAAGAGGATCGTTTGTAGAGGGCCTCCTATAGACCATTCCTGCCAAGTTTTGGTTCACGACGGGTCAGTAGTTCCAGAGAGATGAAAATGTGATTTTCCATAGGGTTTTTCTATAGTAACTATAAGCTGCAATTGTGGCCATGTCTGCAACACGATCAACATTAAATGAGGAACATTGGTAGAGGGTGTCCCAACCATCCAATTTTTCAAAACAATTAACCCTGTGGTTTCAAAGGAGAAGATGTTTCAAAATCCACCAATCAGAATCAAAAAATGCTTCTGGCAGCCATGTTGTTTGATGCACAGTAACAAAATGAGTCGAGTTTGCCAAGGACCTGCCAGAGACTATCCCTGCAAGGTTTGGTTCACATCAGCTCAGTAGTTCTGGAGAAGAAGATGAAAATCTGATTTCCAAAAGGGTTTCTATAATAACTCTTAGCCATAATTGCAGCCATGTTTGCAACCCGATCAACATTAAATGAGGATCGTTGGTAGAGGGTGTCTCAGTCATCAACCATGCAAAGTTTCAAAATATTTGGCCCTGTGGTTTCAGAGAAGATTTTCCAAAATCCACCTATCAGAATCAAAAATATAAAAAATGTGATTTCCCATAGGATGTCCATGGTAACTTTGAGCTGCAATTGTGGCCATATTTGCAACATTACATCAACATTACATGAGGATCATTGGTAGGTGTCCTAGTCCTCAATCATATGAAGTTTTCAAAATATTTGACTTTGTACTTTCAGAAGAGAAGAGTTTTCAAAATTGACCAGTGCTAATTCTAAAATATTAAGGGCCAAACGCAAATTTTACCCCCCAATCCTCAAAATTTGCATCTAAAACCGAAAATTACATGTCCTATACGGTCCTCCATACTTTTACTCCACTGCGCATGCGCAGTGTCGAGGAAGTCTCGAAATTGCCGCCAAAAGTCATTCTTACAACCATTGCCTGGTAAGGGTTATGTATTCAGCGGGGAGGTATGAGTTCCCAACTTATGGGCGGGCCATCCCTGTCTGGGTCATTGGTAAGTATAAACAAGCCAAGACCAATACCGGGTCTGGACCTGCGTCGCTGCATGCAACTGAATCAGCAAACAGGAAGTGACTGCACGGCAGATCTGAAAATTGCATACACGATACAACTGATCATTATCAGGCTCCAGATGAAATATAAAATCAATCCCTTGCATAGAAGCCAAGAAAAGTTTGACGAAAAATTTCAATGTTCAGTGGGTACAGTAAAATTTCAAAGTATCGGCAAACAGGAAGTGGCTGCACGGCAGATCTGAAAATTGCTTACACGATACAACTCATCATTATGAAGCAGCAAACCAAATATAAAATCAATCCCTTGCATAAAAGCCGAGAAAACCTTGACGGAAAATTTCAATGTTCATTGGGTACAGTAAAATTTCAAAGTATCGGCAAACAGGAAGTGGCTGCATGGCAGATCTGAAAATTGCTTACACGATACAACTCATCATTATGAAGCAGCAGACCAAATATAAAATCATTCCCTTTCATAGAAGCCAAGAAAACTTTGACGGAAAAAGTGTTTTGGACAGACTGATGGATGGACAGACTGACGGACGGAGTCGAGCGGTTACTAGACCTGCTCTGCCGCTGGCGACGCAGGTAAAAATATATAAATTACTATAAATTTCTTAACATTTTTATACTGTACCAATGACCCAGACTTAGCTGAACAGTAAAAAGGTTGGAGGGCCTAGGACATAAAGAAAATCCAATAGACTCAATTACCTAAAACAGACCTATCCCCTTAAGGAGAAAAGGAGAGATAGTCTTACATGTATCTTTCTTATTTGTAACAAAAAAGAAAGACACAATACTATTCTGTAATTGAGCACAATAACATCAATGATCTCTATAAACATCTAGTATAACCCTTTATACTAATATTTTTTAAGGAAAGCCAATAAATACGGGAGCCTAGAGAAATGAGACTCTATATACTCATTTAAAAGTGTTCGAGGATTGTATATTAACACTCAATTAATCACGTGATATATACGAATGCTTCACACCAATCAATACTTAAAAAATATTACACAGATGAGTAAACATAGGCTTAACCCTAAAATCATCTCGGAACCGACACGGAATTACTAAGTCCAAGGGAGGTATTCCCTTGCTTTACACTATAAAGCAGGTGACCTAAGGGAACACCCACCACACCCCCCCCCCCCCCCACACTTTCCCTTGCCCTGGATCAAATACTCCAGAGCAAAGAGGGCAGCAGGACAGAGTCACTGCCAGAACCGATAGCCTATGCACACATAGTTGCCACTGTTTAGTAGACGACATTCTGAGCAAAAATAGCGGACCTAAACAATGTAGATCTGCAGAAAAAGACTCAATATTCTCAGATACAAAATCGTGAAAATGGAGGAAGATCCGACTTCTCCTCATTTACTTAAGAAACCGAGACGTCAGAGCAATAGAAGCAGATTCTGCACATAGTTCTGAAGAGTTAACTCACTGCCGTACCTGTATGAATGTCGTCCAGGTAGGCCGACGTTATCACAGATGAATAAGCTCGGAATTGAGTCATTACCGAGTCCATTATTCAAGTGAAGTCCCAGGGGCTAGATTCAGACCGAAGCATATTGCTCGGAGCTGATATACGACTCATATGACAAGGAAGCAAAGATACTTTCTGACACCTGATGTACCATTACGTGAAAGTACGCATCTCGAGATCTATGCATGTAGCATAATCGTACACCCGAATACTCGTTCTGACCGATCGGGTGAACTCCATATAAAAACTTGGAGCCACGATCAGCTTGTTTATCCAGTTCTGAATAATGAGTGAACAGAACGAGCCATCTGGTTTTTGGAACCAGAAAGGGATGGTTGTAGAAACCTGGAAATTCCTGGATTTCTACCATCTCCATCGCGATCATTCCAGAAGAGATGGAAGCGAACCTCTATCCTACTGACTTGGCGGACGCTGAGTCCATCTTGGACTCCGAGTTAACAGAGGATTTCGTTTGAGGAACAATTTAGTCCTTCCGAAATCCCCCCTTGAATCCAAGGGACGTCCGTAATCTATTCCCAAATAATTGAGAAACTTGACAGTCTTCCGCTCACTAGTACACGATAGAGGTTAAAACCATTACCTCCTGGTCCTGCGAGGCTTGCGGAAGGAGAAGTCATGTCCTTCACGGTCCGCACCTCGCCCCATCGACCTAGGGACGTCTGTCCGGAATTACGGCCCCGAAATGAGTCGCTACAGTGACGGTCTCTAGAATAAGACCTAGAAGGCGGAACCTCTATAGGAACTTCCCTTGGACATATTCGTCCCAGAAGTGCCTGTCCTACTCTTCTCTGCTGAATCCGACTATATGGAAGCGAATTTTAATAGCAGAGTCAAAAGCTTTCTTAGTTAACTGATCATAGACTGCGGAAAGCTTGCTGTCGAAGAAAACTCTCCTGAGACCGGAGCGACTCTGAGAGAGTTTTTCACCTTACTATCTACATGCGTGGATGAAGCCTGGGCCGCGTCACGTCTAACCAACTCCATTTTGTCACTAAAGGACAGAGTTTTACGTGAGGCCCTTGAAAGAACTCTTAAGGATATTATCATCCTAGAATTCTTTTCCCTTTGAGACGTAATGATAACGTTCTGGTAAGGTGATCTGCGTAAGATGATGCGTCTAAGTTGACTCTGCTAGACGATATTATTATTTCTAACATTGTGGTTGGAATTGACATAGACGCCAGTAAAAAATGAAAGTGTCAATGACACTGTAGCTCAACTTGACAAACTTGAACTTAAGTTATAAATGAAATGGCAAAATTGAAGATCTTTGGTACCAATGTTATTTGATGAAATTTCAACATAACAGCATTGTGTGTATGCACTACGTCAGAGTAATCCATGCATTTTTAAATGTAAACTGAAAGACTGGCTAAAGGAAGAATGTTGATAGACAAACGCAATATGTTCAGAGGTTATTGTAAATGGCAACTTTTTTCACAGAAAGGAATGCTAATAAATAGCTCTTATCTAAAGGTCTTGCCCAATGAGCACACCAAGTTCAAAAACAATCCTATGATAAATGTGACCTGCAGGCCATGTCAAAGAATGTTGATGCTCAAATGCAATAAATTCAAAGTTTCTTGCCAACAGCAACAGTTTTTGATGGAAATGAAATGAAAATCAATAGCTCCGATCTTTGTCACCCTGCATAAGCTTAAAGTTTCAAAACAACCTGATAATGAATGTGCCCTCGAAGGCATGCCAAAGGAAGATGTTAATGCACAAATGCACTAAGTAGAAGGTAACTGCTTGTGGCAATGGTTTTGGGGTTTTTTTTATGGAAATTCATAAATATACCCTGCAGAGAGTGCAAAAGGGATAAGTTGATGCACAAATGCAGTAAGTTCAAAGGCTGGTGATAACAACAACAATTTTTTATGGAAATGAAAAAAGAGCAATAGCTCACATATAAAGGTCAACCCGAACATACATACCAAGTTTCAAAGTGATCCGATCCTAAATGTGCCCTAAAGGGTGTGTTAAAGGGAAATATTGAGGTCGGACTAAACTAAGTTCAAAGGGCAGCGGCAACATTTTTTGACAGAAATGGAAGAGAATCGACAGCTCCCATATAGATGTCACCCCACACAAGCACACCAGGTTTGCAAGCGATCCAATCATAAATGTGCCCTGCAGGGTGTGTCAAAGGGAAATATTGATGCTTAACTGCACTAAGTTTTTACTAAGTTCATCGAAGGTCATTGCCAGTGGCAACAATTTTTGACGAAAATCGATAGCTCCAATCTAGAGGTAACCCCAAACAAGCATACAAAGTTTCAAACCGATCTGATCATAAATGTGCCCTTTATGGCATGCCAAAGGAATATATTGATGCCTGACTAAACTAAGTTCAAAGATCGTTGCCAGTGGCAACATATTTTGACGGACGGAAATGGAAGAAAATCGACAGCTCCCATCTAGAGGTCACCCAAAACAAGCATGCCAGGTTTCAAAGCAATCCAATCATAAATGTATCCTGTAGGGTGAGCCAAAGGGAAATATTGAGGTCTGACTAAACTAAGTTCTAAGAACGTTGGCCGTGGCAACATTTTTTGATGGAAATGAAAGAAAATCGATCGCTCCCATCTAGAGGTCACCCCAAACAAGCATTCCAGGTTTCAAAGCAGTCCGATCGTAAATGTGCCCTGTAGGGTGTGCCAAAGGGAAATATTGAGGTCTTCTGACTAAACTAAGTTCTAAGAACATTGGCCGCAGCAACATTTTTTGACGGAAATGGAAAAAAATTGATACCTCTCATCTAGAGGTCACCCCAAACAAGCATACCAGGTTTCAAAGCAATCCAATCATAAATGTGCCCTTCAGGGTGTGCTAAAGAGAAATATTGTGGTCTGACTAAACTAAGTTCTAAGAACATTGGCCGTGGCAACATTTTGTGATGGAAATTGAAGAAAATCGATAGCTCCCATCTAGAGGTCACCCTAAACAAGCATACCAGGTTTCAAAGCAATCCAATCATAAATGTGTCCTGTAGGGTGTGCCAAAGGGAAATATTGTGGTCTGACTAAACTAAGTTCTAAGAACGTTGGCCGTGGCAACATTTTTTGACGGAAATTGAAGAAAATTGATAGCTCCCATCTAGAAGTCACCCTAAACAAGCATGCCAGGTTTCAAAGCAATCCGATTATAAATGTGCCCTGTAGGGTGTACCAAAGGGAAATATTGAGGTCTTCTGACTAAACGAAGTTCTAAGAATGTTGGCCGCGACAACATTTTTTGACGGAAATTGAAGAAAATCGATAGCTCCCATCTAGAGGTCACCCCAAACAAGCATACCAAGTTTCAAAGCGATCCAATCATAAATGTGCCCTATAGGGTGTGCCAAAGGGAAATATTGAGGTTTGACTAAACTAAGTTCTAAGAACGTTGGCCACGGCAACATTTTTTGATTGAAATTGAAGAAATTCAATAGCTCCCATCTAGAGGTCACCCCAAACAAGCATACCAAGTTTCAAAGTGATCCAATTATAAATGTGCCCTGTAGGGTGTGCCAAAGGGAAATATTGAGGTTTGACTAAACTAAGTTCTAAGAACGTTGGCCGCGGCAACATTTTTTGACAGAAATTCAAGAAAATCGATAGCTCCCATCTAGAGGTCGCCTGAAACAAGCATACAAAGTTTCAAAGCAATCTGATCATAAATGCGATCTGTGAGGTGTGCCAAAGGAAATTGTGGACGTACGTACTAACGTACTAACATACTAACGTACGTACGTACGTACGTACGCCGACGGACGAGAAGTGATGGCAATAGCTCAGCTTGACTTTGTCAAGTTGAGCTAACAATACTAGGTCCTGCCCTGGTTGTCTAGACGCAGAGAACTTTCAGAATGCTCTGTCCTGCCGTTTCAAAATATTCGTTGAATTGATGAAAGGCAGATGTAGAGCATATTGCCGATAAGAAACCTGACCTGCCCATTTAGGTAGCAAGTTAAATAAATATAGTGTCGTTCAACAGATCAAATGTCCGTGAGACATATCTTGACTATGTCGGAAACTGAGGGATGATGTCCCTAAACCGATTAAGAATTCTGTGTCCAGTGGCACTATCAGTCTCTTATCTGCCAACGCAGCATTTCGGTCCGGAGGAACAACGTCAGATGATAATGCCGGAAGCATTCTACGGCAATTATGTTGTTCCGAAAAGGGAAAATACAACTCATCCGTATCCCTTTCGCCATCCTGTCGGACCACTTGTAATTCTTGGTCGTCTGTGCCTGAACCTGCAGCGGAACGTACCAACCCAGCTTCCTCGGATAATTGCTGATCTGACAGAGTTACTGTCGGTTGCTGAGATGCTGCGATAATTTGTGCTATCTGCGATAGCATGACCGTAACAGAGGCCTGTGGAGCTGCGGTCTTATAGGATTTAGCCACTGGAAGCTCCTTGGATGTTCACTCCTGCATACATCTAATATGCGGATATCCGGAGTATGAAGGCCTCATATCCTTGGCTACCGGATGGCATGACCTGGTTGCCGTAGAATCCCTGGTCGGCGATGTTGGTTGAATATCACAGGTCACGTAGCCAAGGTGTGGTCGCGTGTGCTGCCGTGAGGATGAGGAAGCCAAAAGAGCAGTCTCTCCGGACTGTCTATATAACGGAGCGTCCCAAGCGGTGGATGTATGCTCCGACTGAGGAACGTTTTGTACCACAACATCTGGGCCCAGATGTTGTAATACGAGAGAGGAACCTCTCTCGCTCGCAGTCCAGATGGACCTGGACGAGCTAGGAACCGGACTAATAGGCTTCGTCCGTACCATCCTCGTATCCGTCATCACTGGGTGTTCACATTGTATTTTATAGTGCTCGCATCACCCAAATCTCCTACCTGGACCGCAACGGACGAACCCGGAGGCTGAGCCATTCGGTGAATGGTTGCGACACCGGGCGAGTTAGCAGACGCCAACGCCGTCGATCCTACTTGGGACCTCTAGGCAATTGACATACCATCCTCGTATCCATCATCACTGGGTGTGCACATTGTATTTTATAGTGCTCGCATCACCCAAATCTCCTACCTGGACCGCAACGGACGAACCCGGGTGCTGAGCCATTCGGTGAATGGTCGCGACACCGGGCGAGTTAGCAGACACCAATGCCGTCGATCCTACTTGGGACCTCTTAGGCAATTGACTTATCTGCATGAGCACTTTACCGCTAGCTCTTCATTTGACTCTGACAACGGAAGCACACTTATGAAGACATCACGGTAACAATACCTAGTTCATGTTACCCTATGAGACCTGAGGAGCTGCGGTCCTACATGAAATATCCGCTGGAAGCTCCCGGGACGTTCATTCCTGCATTTATATAATATGCAAACGTCCCAACTGGAAAGGTCTCGTATCCTTGGCTAGCAGATGGAGTGAGCTCGTCGACGTGTAATCCTTGGTCGGCGAAGCCGGAGCACCAGGGACGTTCATTCCTGCATTTATATAATATGCGAATGTCCCCTGGAAATCTGTGGTCACATAGCCAAGGTGCGGTCATGTGTGTTGACGAGGGTGAGGAAGCCAATATAACAGCCGCATCGGACTGTCATGCGAAGGAGCATCCCAAGCAGGAGTAGTGGATGCAAGCTCCGACTAAGCAAACAACACCGGGCAGACTAGCGGGTGATCAATTGCTTTCGATCCTACTTGGGAACTCTTCAGCAATTGTCGTAATACCTTGAGCACTTCCCACTAGCCCTAATATTGCAACGACGGAGACACACTTATTGAAGACATCACGGAAACATCACTCTGAATTCTGAAAAAGAAACTGATAATATATAGTGACCCTACAGAGAGAGGACCGTAATGGACCCCTCACCGCTAATAAAATACCGTTACACACGTCTCCAACGTTGTCATATCAATCAACACACACAGAGCAAGAATTAATGTGACTACATTGACTATAAGAAACACAATGAGTTAGAGGATGATATCCTCGCATTACGAATGAAGAATATTTTTTCCAACCAGAAAAAATATACACCGGCATATTACACGCACTAACCCTTGAAATAAATATACATAATATATTAATTCATTATAACATTTCAAAAGAAAATAATTTTCAAAAAAAAAAATGTTTGAAAACATTTTCAGAAGAGGCAAAGTTCCCAAGAGCCCAAAGGATCCCAAAAAAGTGTAAGTGTGGACAAAATTTTTTAATCATTTTGAAAAATTAATGTAACACTTACGGACAATATTAATGTATCTTGCTATGAACTAAATTAAGCAAAAGACAAGTAATCACTGTCAGAAGTAACAGTTGTCAACACAAGCAAAAGTGTCAACAAACCGGAAACATGACTCCAGGCACTGAAACAAACATAGCACGAAATCAGTTACCAATTTAAACACTATCTGATGCAAAACCGAGGCTTCCAGAGAAGAAGCTGTAGAACATCAGATGGTAGATGCAGACCAAAACGCCTAAACACCCCTAGGGTGAGGACGTAAGCTTGGGGAAAAAACAGAAAATAATTCTGTTACCGAGCCAAAACTCCCAAGAAATTTTAGTAATAAACATTACAAAAAATAAGCCAAAAGCATGGGAGAATAGCTAGGGGGGAATAAAGGAAAGGGAGAGAGGAATCACTGATTAAACAATGGAACATTCATAGCAAGAATGACCACAAGGTCATGCCTCGAAAATAGGTAACATGAAATAATTTCGTAAAGAAAAAATTATAAGTTACAGCCCTGAACATTTGTTTCCACTGTTTTTTCCTCTCCACCTTCTATTTGCCCCATTTCTCTCATAATTATGCGTCTGGCATCTTTAAAACTGAGATTTACAAGCACAAATAACAGTGAAGTGTAACTGTATTGAGGGCCAAACAAAGAATGACTTTTGGCGGCAATTTCGAGACCTCCTTGACACTGCGCATGCGGAGTGTAGTAAACATATGGAGGACCATATAGGACATGTAATTTTCGGTTTTAGATGCAAATTTTGGGGATTGGGGGGTAAAATTTGCGTTTGGCCCTAAATATTTTAGAGTTAGCACCAGCTAAGTCTGGGTCATTGGTACAGTATAAAAATACAGGAATTGTTGGTGAGCCATGAGAGAGAAAACCGTTCGGTAAGTACATTTATATTCATTTATCATACATATGAGTACGCCGAGGATGTGATGAATTATATCTCCAATACTCGTCAGTTTATTTCAGCTTTGTACTCTAATCCTCCAAAAAGTTATTGAAGGTGCAGACACGAGCTCTGATACAACGAAAATGGGTGATGAATTTCGACCTTCGCTGTAGCGGCTTTTTAGGCTGAAAACTGATAATCCATGTGTTTTTCTAGTCGGATAATTGAACTTTTGTGTTCACTGAACCTTAAATATAATACCTTTATTTCGTTGGCAGTTAAATGTTCTGATTATCATGCTTATGCCATTTACGGTTTCGTACGGTCAACTGTATGACAAATTTGGTGCCTTGCCGGTTTTAGTTTTTTGAGAAATAAGGTAAAACGGGAGACTTTTTGGTACGGAGATTTGAAGGGAGATGCTGGCACTTGACATGCTCAAACTTCTCTATTTTTACACAAGGTGTAACTTTAAGCTCATTTATTAGTACAAGAAACAGATGGTGTATGTTGGGAGGAGTATATGGAGGCACTTTGTGAGGCACATAAGAGTGTGAGTTGGAGGGGGTGGGGTGGAATAGAAACTCGGGAGGGCGTTTACAGACTACCCACCCCCATCCACTTAAGTTTGTAGTAAATCGATTTGTTTTCTGGCAGAATCATACCTTTGGGTGCAATTTTTGGTTGGAAAATATAATTAAAAGTGCCCCGAAAAAACTGATTTTCTCACTGCAACTGCACACCCTTGCCACGTGAAACTTTTCGACGAAATTCAACCAGTTACACCCCGGCACAGAGGCCGATTTCCTCCTTAATTACAAGGCCAGAAATGCAGCTGGCATGTGGGGTTCTGGGAAAGATTATCTCAGATCATCGCATTTTTTAAAATTTCCTCCGGAAGGCCCCCCGTACCTCACCAGGAGTGGGGCACATTCTACCACACCCATCTCGGGGTTTCACGCCTTGATGATGCCCATGCAATAACATTTTAAGCAAAATATTTCCTCTCCCCCCCCCCCCCCCCCCCCTGCCCCATTTTGAAAAACAAATGTCCTGTACCATTATGTTGAGGCACAAAACAATTTCTCGATTAAAACGTCTTTCAAAACAATGCACTTTTTGCGAATAGGGATAATGGGGGAAGTCTGTCTCGTCAAAAGGCGTTTATTGATGTCTCTCGAAACGAGTCGCGAGTGAACATTATCGTAGTCAATTAAAACTCAATTTACCTCTTAAAACCCATCTAAGTGGAACGCAATTTCACCGTTTTGATTTTATAGAATGAAAAACCATTCATTTACACCGAGTGCAAGAATGAAACCTTGCAAAACTGATCTATTACGATTTACCTCAAAACTCGTGACGATTTGATATTTTCATCCATTCCCTCCACTAATTCCTCAGCGATCGATCGCACCACCGCGAAGGCAAACGTGGAGAGACAATTTCTCCTCAGTTCTAATTTTCGACGTTCCTTAATTTTTTGCTTTTGCTGTCCTGAAATCCCCCACAAGTTGGTCATTGTGAGTTAGACGGTTCGATCGATCGTTGGCGAACGTTGAAATTTCGTCGATTCTAGTTTTTTCAAAATCTTAATTTTTTACATTTTTGCAGTTCTGAAATTCTCGCAAGTTGGTCATCGTGGTCAAGACCGTTCGATCGACCATTGGTGAACGTTGGGAAAAAATTTTAGGATCGATTTTCCTGTCCTCGTATCCCCAATCGTTTTTACCGATCTGATCGCACCCATCGCCGTCTAAAATGCGATCGCAAACGTTCTGTCCTCGTATCCCCAAATGCATTTTTGATGCTGTCCTCGTATCCCCAAAACGTTTGCCAATGTTCGCCAGCGATCGATCGGAAGGTCTAACCCGCGATGGTAAATGTTGAGAAGATTTAGGTCGATTTCTTCGATTTTTCCTTCCGCGCGAATTCGCACTTGTTCGCGAATGGTTGTTTGAACCGTCTTGGACACGATAAGCTACTTGTGACTTGTAGGGATACGAGGACAAAATGAACAAAAAATTTTTTTGTACATTTTAACACTGAATCCTATGGCTACATGTACGTGTATATTTTTTTAAAAAGATGTCCTTGTATCCCCTGTGTACACCTACTGCCATAGATTGGAAAGAAAGTTGGACATTTCTGACAGGGCGCTGCGCTGATGGATTTTTCCAAACTGTTTTTAGACTGAAAACTAGTGAAAGTCCTCCAGATATTGATTGAAAAGCAGTAAAAATCCCCCAAATACTGATTTGTAGTTAGAATTTGTAACTACCAAGGGCCTCAGTTGGATAAGGTCTCCCCACCCACACCCCATCATTAGTCAAAATTTACTATAGTTAGAAATTCGATGCCATAGATTGGAAAGAAAGTTGGACATTTCTGTTTTGTAGCTAGAATTTGTAACTACCAAGGGCCTCAGTTGGATAAGGTCTCACCCCCCACAACCCAGAATTAGTAAAAATTTACAATAGTTAGAAATTCAACGCCATAGATTGGAAAGAAAGTTGGACATTTCTGATTTGTAGCTAGAATTTTTAACTACCAAGGGCCTCAGTTGGATAAGGTCTCCCCACCCACACCCCATCATTAGTCAAAATTTACAATAGTTAGAAATTTGACGCCATAGATTGGAAAGAAAGTTGGACATTTCTGACAGGGAGCTGGTGGATTTTTCCAAACTGTTTGTAGACTGAAAACTAGTGAAAGTCCTCCAGATATTGTTTGAAAAGTAGTAGAAATTCCCCAAATACTGATTAGTAGCTAGAATTTGTAACTATCAAGGGCCTCAGTTGGATAATTTACAGTCAAGGGGTATACAGGTGGAATTCTGCATATTAACTCTTTACCTAACTTATTGCGAGCACCCACCCAAGGAATTTACAAATTCAGCTGTTGAAAAAAAAAGTTTAAAAAAATATCAACAAAACTATTTCATGTCACCCCTCTTTGAAACGAGCTTGTCGAGATCGTTCCAACGAGGGTTTGCATGATATGGTTTTGTTATAAATTTTGGGAAGATTTTTTAAAAAAATAATTCAAATGACAAAATTTTATATCGTGTGTTGGGTGAAGGGTGCATATGGAAATTCCCACGTGTTGGAAATAATGTAGTAGTCTGAATTTTTCATATCATAGGGGTGGGGTGGCGGGGGATCGTAACTGGAAATCTAGAGGTGGATATCCCCACACCATCTCTTTCTTGTACTTATGAGCTTAAAGTTTCACCTTGTGTAAAAATAGAGAAGTTTGAGCATGTCAAGTGTCAGCATCCCACTGGCAAATCTCCGTACCAGGCCATGAAATTTCAAAAATTTACGGAACCCATTTTTCGTTCGCGTGTTTTGGGCTTGCGTAACCCACTGTTTCGTTCACGTTAATTATTTTTGCGCAAAAATTGGTTACGCAAAAGTTACGTGATTAAAACAAGATATGAGATGAAATATTCAGTGGTTGACATAAGTTGTACAGGTTTACGCTTATACCAATATGGTAAAACCATAAAGAAACAAAGTAATTAAAGGGAATGTTGTCAATGTTAGCAAAGGAAGGCTCGAGTCAGCAAAAGATTCTTTCGCTGATAAACATCAATGGATGAAGGACCTCAGGACAGGGGCTGAGAAAATACTGACAGATCACCGCGCCATTCATAAAAAAAATTGAAGTCTATTAGTGAAACAACCATAGGTGTTCCAGGCCCATGCCATTTCGACCTACATAAATGTTTAACGTTAGATCAAGTTTTTCCTTGAATATTTTTCTGCATTTCCATATCAACGCCACTGCAAATACTATTTAAGTCCAAATTCTAAAATTAGTGTCTTCAAACTCAACCTCTACATCCCTTTGTTTGATCCATAAGATATGAAGAAAAAAAAAACTGGGGTGAATTCGCACGCAACAATAATGAGGGGGAAAACACGCTGAATCTACACCAATATCAAATAGAACACAAGCATGGAAAAACCCACAACGGTTGATATGTTTCATGCTTTCGTGCTGACAGTTACTATTCTTACATAATGTCTGTGAAAATAAATGTTGAAATGTTGTGTTTAGAATCGCACGTGTAAAATACAGTACTATATAAGTTCAAGCAACAGGACAAACTACCACTTCTACTTCATACTCATTCGTTGTATTTCTTATCTGGCGATCAGGGTACCACGGCACACTGACACATCAATGAACAACAAAAAATTTGGTCTATAAAATTTCGTTCACGTCATATTTTTTGTGTGAACGAAACATCGTTCGCGGGTTTTTGGATTTGCGTAACCATACCTCGAACGAAACGATCGTTCGCGTGAAATTTCGTGGCCTGCGTACCAAAGTCTCCTGTTTTACCTTATTTCTCAAAAAACTAAAATTAGCAAGGCACCAAATTTGTCATACAGTTGACCGTTCGAAACCGTAAATGGCATAAGCATGATAATCAGAATATTTAACTGCCAACGAAATAAAGGTATTATTTTTAAGGTTCAGTGAACACAAAATTTCAATTATCCGACTAGAAAAGCACATGAATTATCAGTTTTCAGCCTAAAAAGCCGCTACAGCGAAGGTCAAAATTCATCACCCATTTTCGTTGTATCGGAGCTCGTGTCTGCACCTTCAATAACTTTTTGGAGGATGAGAGTACAAAGCTGAAATAAACTGATGAGTGTTGGGGATATAATTCATCACATCCTCGGCGTACTCATATGTATGATAAGTGAATATAAATGTACTTACCAAACGGTTTTCTCTCTCATGGCTCACCAACAATTCCTGTTTTTCGCCATATTTGACAAACTGCAACATTTTTCCTGCCTAAAAAACTGATTGAAGCACGTCCTCCCCCTTGAAGTAATGACCTTATAACAAAGGTACATATAAAGTATTGAAATGGTCTGAACATAAATGCTGACCGTAGCCTGTAACAAATGTATAGGTAAAGTATTGTAAAGGTGGGCGACAGTTAGATGCTAAACTAGAAAAGAAATCATTGAGTCCCAGAGTGGGTCTGACTGAACCCAAAAATATTTGTTCTAATAGCACAGTGATGATAACAAAGGCACTCAAAAACACTTGTTCCTGTCCCAAGGTGATAACAAAGGTACCCAAGCAGTTTCGTGAAGATCGATTCATAAATACAGACTCTAGCCCGAGCCATATTGACATGTGCACTTACTGTGTATAAGTAGCACTGAATAAATCAAAGTTCATCTAATTTGCATAATTTCTGCATGAGAAAAAAACCCGTATTATATGTGATGTATTCCATGTTACTAAACATTCATTCAAAAATTTATTCAAATCAGAACCTTCATACAGAAGTTCTGTACAAAAAACTGTTTGCACCTAATTTTGGTACAAAATGGCCACCGGCAGCCATCTTGAATTTCCAACTGCACCCAAAAACACTCGTTCTTGTCCCAAGGTGATAACAAAGGTACCCAAGAAGTTTCGTGAAGATCAGTTCATAAATAGATTCTCTAGCCCGAGCCGTATTGACATGTGCACTGACTGTGTATAGGTAGCACTGAATAAATCAAAGTTCATTTAATTTGCATAATTTCTGCACGAGAAAAAAAACTGTATTATATGTATGTATTCCATGTTACTCAACATTCATTCAGAAATTTATTCAAATCGGAACCTTCATATAGAAGTTCTGTACAATAAACTGATTGTACCTAATTTTGGTACAAAATGGCTGCTGGTGGTCATCTTGAATTTCGCACCGCACCCAGAAACACTCGTTCTCGTCCCACGGTGATAACAAAGGTACCCAAGAAGTTTTGTAAAGATCGATTCATAAATACAGCCTCTAGCCTAAGCCGTATAGAAGTTGTATCCAAAAAATTGATTGGACCTAATTTTGGTACAAAATGGCCACTGGCAGCCATCTCGAGTTTTGGACCGTACCCAGAAACACTCGTTCTCGTCCCAAGGTGATAACAAAGGTACCCAAGAAGTTTCGTGAAGATCGGTTCATAAATACAGACTCTAGCCCGAGCCGTATTGACATGTGCACTTACTGTGTATATAGTCCAGGCACATTAGACATAAAAATGAGAAAGTAAGGAAAAAAATCGGAGAAAGCTGATATTTTTATATGTTTCCGGGACACACATTGCGGATAAAGTGTGAAAAGTCCCCGCGAATCCGAGTCAAGCTTTTTAAGTTATAGCATTTTTTTGATGAAAAAAAAATTTTAAAAAAAATTCGACCCAGCTCCATATTTCTCATTCTTATTCGCCTTAGTAGGGTGAGAATCATAAATATCGTGCTGAATTATATTGAGAATACATATCCCCAACAGAAAATGCCAACTTTGTACCAATCCTCACACTCAATGGTGAAATATTCATGAAAATGTACAAAATTACGAAAAAAAATTTATTGTTTTCATACACACAACGGTACACAACGTCCATTAAAACAAATCTACGACTACTTTGGGAGTTAAATTATATATCAAAAATTGCAGAAAAGCAGTGGCTTTATAATGATATATAACAATAGTCATTTATTCCATAATGAACTGGTGAAACGTGTGAAATATTAACCATACCCCCTAAACTCAAATTCAAACGGCATCGACTTTTCTCATTCAAATACCGTATTATAGCATCATTGTTTCAATTTCCATGTTCGATTAAATCACATAATGTGGTGTTCGCCTACACTCAAGATGCATTGGCATGTAATGTGTGCACTGAATGTGAGAAACAGGGACTGAACGTTTGTCCAGTGACGTTTGACCAACCACTTTATATCAAAGCAGTGGAGATTGTGTCTTCGTCAGATAAGTTGACAAAAGTTTTCGTTAGACTCGGCGGCTTCCATATGATTATGTCATATTTAGGGGCAATTGGTTCGATCATGGCTGGTAGCGGCTTGGATGAACTTTGGGGGACTGTTTATGCTGGTGGGTCAATCCATCATTTGATCAGTGGTCATGCATATTCAAGAGCAGTTCGTGCCCATTTGCTAACACAAATTGCCATTACAAAACTTGTGTTTGAAGAAAGCCGAACACTAGATAACATAGACTGCACAGAAGTCAATGAAATATTCTGTGGACTTGCCAGAGGTGACTGTACAACAGCTGACGCTGTCAATCAAGAAAGTGTCAACCATCTACTGTCAAAATTACACAAACTGCTCCAGAATGCATCCGTAGGACGCACAGGAAAGCTTTGGGTACAATGCTACGAGCAAATAGGTCTTCTCCAGTTGTTCTTGAGAGCAGAGCGCACAGGCGACTGGGAACTCCACACATATTGTGTTCGCAATATGATTCCAGTATTTCACGCAGGTGGTCATTTTGCATACGCAAAAAGTTCTCATCTCTATTTGCAGCAGATGAATGAGCTAACAGAAATAATGCAACAGGATGATTTGAAGTTGTTCACTGAGAAAGGTTACTTTACCATAAGGCGCTCAGATAAATTCTGGGACGGGATATATTCTGATCAGACCATTGAGCAGTGTTTAATGAGAATGTTCAAGCTCCCTGGTGGTCTCACACATGGCAGGGGAATAACCGATAGCACTGTTGCGAAATGGGTACATAGACTACCTCTTTGCCTTCCGATATGTAATGCTCTCAAAAATTTTGTTCATGTTCACACTGGTCATGGCGAACAACATCGGGATCTCCGTCAAAGTTCACAATTGACTGATGCCAATGATATCACCAAATTATTGAACTGGCTCAGAGTGCATTCCCCCTTTCAGAATAGAGATCCACTACAATTAGTCTCTATAGCGACCGGGCTTGTGGCCGACGAAACTGTGAACTGTGACCAAGTTCGCAAAATTGGTGAATGTTGCGTATCGAATGTTGTAAGCAAAACATTCAACAGCATCAAACTACGACGTGTTGACACTGTGAAGTCTTTCGCATCGATGGCAAATAGCATCAAAGTCCGTGGAAGTAAGGTAGTGATTGACCCCACAATTCTGTTCAACCGCATCACATGTGTTATTCAGTCACAAGCAGAGATGGAAGAGTATCTCAAATATGAACTCGCCCCGAAACCACCAGCATTGTTTGATTCTGCTGGAATGAGGAAGACACAGAAAAGCACGCTCGGTAAGATCCTCAAAACATACGGTTCCGAGCAAACTAAAATCCCAGAACATTCTCTGTTTGTTGTAGATGGTGGATTTTTATTGAGGGCAGTTGTATGGCCTAAACAGTCGTCATATAAGGACATATGTACATCATATTCCAATTATCTAGTGAGACATTTTGGGGCGAACGTCGTGGTTGTTTTTGATGGTTATGCTTGTACAATGTCGACAAAGGGCATGGAACAAGCCCGTAGATCTAAAGACAGGTATTCCATTGATATCAATATCTCACCCGAGTTACCAGCCACCACACCCCAATCCGATTTCCTTGCAAATGCCAAGAACAAAACCCAACTGATCGATCTTCTAATGCAGGAGCTATCTGCTATCAATATTCAGTCCAAGCAGGCCGAGGCTGATGCTGATGTACTGATAGCCGAAACTGCACTTGACATCGCTCAAGATGACAACAATGTTGTCGTTGTGGGAACAGACACAGACTTGTTAGTCATTCTTACCTCTCGAGTTCAACCGGGATGTAATATTCACATGATGTATTCCATTACCCCAAACTTACTAGTTTCAGTTAGTGAAATAGCAACCAAAATGGGTGACCATAGAAACAACCTCCTTGTAGCACATTCTATAAGTGGTTGTGACACTACTTCTGCACTCTTTCGAGTTGGTAAGAAGAATGTATTCAGTACAATTGTCTCCGATGTTACTAGCGACTCACAACAGTATGTCAACACAATTTTGGCGGATGACAGTACACCAAGTGCAGTAGCCGCTGCCGGGGAACAACTTCTCCTGATCTTATACGGGAGTAAAACTGTTTCCTCTCTCGACCAATATAGATATGTCACTTACAAGCGTTATGTAGCAAAATCTAAACTGAATAAACCCATCGACCTAGCCTCACTCCCACCAAGCAGCGATGCTGCACAACAACATGTCTACAGATGTTATCTCCAGGTCCAACAATGGCTGGGCACTTCGCTTCCTCCAAGGGATTGGGGGTGGTCGCTAGACAATGGACTTCTTGTACCGACTGCAGCCACAAAGCCATGTGCCCCCGATAACCTACTGAATCTGATCAGTTGTGGTTGCAAGAGTGCTTGTACAAAAAGGTGTGGGTGTAAGAAGGCAGGACTCTCTTGCTCAGGTTTGTGTAATTGCAGTTCGGATTCTTGTAACAACCACAGATTCACAGAAACACTGTCCTGTCGGAAATTTCTGAGTTCGATGAATAATATGTATATAGGTCATGTCATTTCTGTATATAGCGTTGATAATAGTCAATGTAACTTAATCCATGTTGATTGATTTGTACATTCTGTAAATATTATTTATTGATCTAATGCTGCCAGACACAGACGTGTCTGTTCGGTCCCAAGCCCGAAAATAGTTGAGTTCTCATGCTGACGAATTTTATGCCAAAAGGGGAACTCGGCCAGAAGCAGAGGGGGTCTTCCATAATGTCTATTTTGTAAGCAATGATAAAAGTCTTCAAATGGTGGTGGATTTTTTATCGTCTGTCCAACTAACATCCCGTTCTGTACTACGACCCTTTGGGCAAATCCGTTAGGAAAATCGTCATTTTTTGCGTAAATCCGATACTTTTTTGTGAATTTTCAATAATTTTTCGCAGAAATTGTCACAGAATGCACATTTTCCTCTAGGTAAATGTATATTAGACATTATATAGCTCGAAATACGCGTAAACAAAAAATACAGTTGGATCAATTCGAGGTTACAAAGTTCGTGCGATTTTTTTTATTTTTTTCAAACGCGTTTTCGAAAAAAGGCTGTAGAAAAAAAAGCTCAACTGGGATTTTAGGGGACTTTTGTCTAATCGTTCAGTGACATGTACTCGACATTCCCTGAAAAAATCAGCTTTCTCCTATTTTTTTCCCTAGTGAAACCTAATGTTCTTGGGCTAATAAGTAGCATAGAATAAATCAAAGTTCATCTAATTTGCATAATTTTTTAACGAGAAAAAAAACTGTATTATATGTGATGTACTCCATGTTACTAAACATTGATACAAAAATTTATTCAAATCAGAACATTCATACAGAAGTTCTGTACAAAAAACTGACTGCTCTAACTGAAGTACAAAATGGCTGCTGGCGGCCATCTTGAATTTTGGACTGCACCCAAAACCACTTGTTCTCGTCCCACAGTGATAACAAAGGTACCCGAGAAGTTTCGTAAAGATTGGTTCATAAATACGGCCTTTAGCCCGAGCCATATTAGCATTTGCATTTACAGTGCTGAAAGTAACATTAAATAGATCAAAGTTAGTCTAATTGGCATAATTTATGCACGAGAAAAAAAAACATATTATATGTGATGTATCCCATGGTACTGAACATTCACACAAAAAATTATTCAAATCAGTGCTTTCATATGGAAGTTCTGTGCAAAAATCTCGATTGCACCTAATTTTGTACAAAATGGCTGCCAGTGGCCATCTTGAATTTCAGACCGGACCCAAAAACACTCGTTCTCGTCTCACGGTGGTAACAAAGGTAACCAAGAAGTTTCGTAAAGATTGGTTCATAAATACGGCCTTTAGTCTGAGCCGTATTGGCATTTGCACTTACAGTGCTGAAAGTAACACTAAATAAATCAAAGTTAGCCTAATTTGCATAATTTACGCACGACAAAAAAACGTGTATTATATGTGATGTATAACAATGGTACCCAAGAAGTTTCATAAAGATTGGTTCATAAATACGGCCTCTAGCCCGAGCTGTGTGTAAGGCACGACAGACGGACAGACGGATGGACGACGGGCCATGACAATATCTCAAATTTGGCTTCGCCAAAGTTGAGCTAAAAACTGTAAACATTTATGGTATTCAGTGATTTATTATCATTGGGGCGGGAGTGAGGAGGGGGGGGGGATTGGGGGGGACTAATTTGTAAGTGGCAATGCCGCATGCATTATGTCATTGCGATTTTGTCGGGCCTCCCTTTTGGTCTGTCCCTCGGCTAAATTGGCTAAAACTTCATTCTAACGCCAAAGGCAAAGGGGGGAGAATAGTCGATATGTACCACAGTCGATATGTACCAACCGTCGGTCGATATGTACCATGAAGAAAGTCGATATGTACCACCTAAAAAGTTGATATGTACCACTTGAAAGTGAGTAAGTACCATTAATGGAATCGACCCAAAATTTGTAATATAATTACTCTTTGTGGAACAAAGCACCTCAAGAATTATTTTACAGACTTTGGGTCACAGTTTGTATTATTCACGTTATGGAGGGGCCGGGAAAGTGAGATGTCGGGATCAGAATTTTCATCAAAAAAAAATAAACTAATGTTTTTATTTTTTATTTAATATATGAATAAAATGTAATAAAGACATATTTCAATAGATATAGATATGTGAGCAATAAATAGTTGCAGCACATGAAATGTCGTTTGTGGTGCCAACCTATTTCCACAAAGGAAACCCAGTAATCTTACTTGGTGTCGATGCTTATTAATAGACCTTTAGATCAGTCTAATTTGAGCACAACGGCAAATATGGATCAGCCGTATTGTGGCTTACATGGTTGGAGAAAAAGCGCCGGTATTTTCTTCTTCTTGGCGTCTGTTTTAGGTTTCAGGTCCCCCTCTTAAAATGATAGTTTACAACCCCTTGTATAGGTCTTCATGATTATCATTACGCGAGGTGTCAACGTAAATTTCGAAATCGGCCATGTTTTTGTATAAATATAAAACAGTAAAAACAATAACCCGGTAATGTCACCGAAGCAAATAGACCTTTTCATAAATGAAGAATCGGAAATTTGATCGCATATGCGCAGAGGGGGTTAATAATCTGCTCTGTGCGAATACGACAGAGTTTGATGACCTCCTCTGCACGAATGAGATCGAGATTCCGGTTCCGCATAGATGAAAAGGTCTATTCGTTTCGGCGCCATTACCGGGTTATTGTTTTTACAGTTTTATATTTATACAAAAACATGGCCGATTTCTAAATTTATGTTGACACCTCATGAGTCTTCAAATGACGGTAATTAAAGGATAAAACATAGTTTGAATCAATAAACTCTGCCCAAATGTAAGGAAATACGTGTACTATCGATTGCAGCCGGTAATAAGGGCGAAAGCTTGAAATATATATTCCTCATTTCGAGTTTAGAGTTCCCATAAAAACTTGATGGGAACTTTTTCTATAGGATTGCATGGTTAAGAATCTGAATGTAGAGGGGTAGCCACTACGTTTGGATCGCTGAACTACAATTGAACATGCTCTGTAATGAGTCACCTTTGAAGTAATACCGCACACAGACAATGCATTGCATTTCACAACAGATGTTCGATTTGATGTGTTTTGATTGCAAGTAAACATCTTATTCAAATTGCACACTGATTGTTTTTGAACGGGTAAAAAAAACTTCGCAAGAGATGTTCGATTTGATGTGTTTTGATTGCAAGTAAACATCTTATTCAAACTGCAGACTGATTGTTTTAAAGGGATAAAAAACAAATTCAAATGAATATACTGTAACAAATGCCACTTTTTAAAGATCCATGCCTTAAATACACCCTTTTTTTAATGTATTCCCACCCCAATAATTTTTTTAAATTGTTTACAACGTACCATAAACATTTCAGTGGATTCCAGTGTTTAGGGGTATCGGTATATTCTTTAACCTGGTGTAAGTTGGGAAACGTCATTGTGGTAATCAATGCATACCGTAGGTTATAAATTGTTATCTATTGGATGTTAAGCAGTATAAATGTTTTGTCACAACTCCTTCTGCCAGTAAAATTATCCAGGACATAATATAATGTTGGTTTTGTAGCTTTATTGGCTCAAATTCACTCATCTTTATTTTAACATATGAGCGTAAATTTTGTACTACAAGAAGTCAAGGACGTCACTGTCGAAATGCCTACTGGGAAATCTTGACCTATAAAAGCTGACTTGGAATTTCCAAGTTCACCTGCGTGTGCCGTAATGGGAAACACCCAAACCGTCCTCTAGCAATTTGACCCAAACCGTCCTCCAATCTAACCCGAACCGTCCTCCACAGCGACCGAACCGTCCTCTGAGCAATTTGACCCAAACCATCCTCCAGGGAAAGAGCGAATGGGAGAGAAGAGTGGTCGAATAATAACATAAAACTGGTTGTTTATTTATTGATTTTATTTATTTTTTCATTTTCAACTACGTTTCAAAAGATTTTTTTTACAAAATCATAATAATGGTTATATGACATGGATACACGATAACAAAACAATATTTGTGATATCTTATCTTATATAAATAAGATTTTTAAACAGGCATCTTTACGGGGGTGGGGGATTCTGTTTAAATTTTACCGGCAATGATTTTCAATGCATGGTAACAGAAAATAATATTTTTAAACAGGCATTGTTTCTTTACAGGAGGGGGGGGGGGGGGGGGGAAGGGGATTCTGTTTACAAATATAATTTTTTGTTATCATGCATTGAAAATTACCGGCACATGGTCGCCTCCTGGACATAAAAATGAACACAGCTGGCACCTGTTTCATCTCACCAGTTTCTGACAGTATAAAAGAGTGAATTGTGTATAACTGCACAAAGGGTGTCCTAACAACGCGAAAAGTACCATCCATGTACCAAGTCTTAGCATTTTTCAGCATTTCAAGTTGATCCTCTGTTGCGAACACTAAATGTGTAGCACTATCGACTTTGATGTCATCCATCAAAAAATCTGATGGGAAAAAGGACGGTCTAAAATCATATTCCAAGTCTTTTGGCTCGAGTGGTTTCTGAGCTTTACGATATCTATTTGCCCGTTTACACATAGCAGTCACTGTTGGGAGAGCCACATTATTTGAAGTAGTGTCATTTTTAAGACGATCTTCCACAATCTGCTGGGCAGGTTTATATAAATCTTTCCTCGCTGCTTCTTTTATCTCAACTGACTTTTGTGATGCAACATCCATTCCAGGCTTTCCCTCATGATTATGTGGTTTTAATCCAGGAGTGAAATCGTCACCAGACTGTTTTTCAGTTGCCAAGCACACATTGGATTTTGATCGAACGGAGCATCTCCAGTAAACAACGCCCTTTTTTTCCTCTTTTCGTGCATAAGAATATCCCATATTGTCCACCAGACGATTTTTCCCAAGTTGAGTACCTCCACACACAATTTTGTATACTAGTGCCTTGTCGTTGTGTACATCAACATTTACTCCTAGTGCCCGTCTTTCCACACTCTAATTTAATAATGATGGTCTATGAAATGAATTTTCGGCAGGAGGGCCATCGTTGTCAACAACAAAGACAGGAGGCTCTACTTGTATGTCCTCAGGTTGTTCATCAATGTCATTCTCATTAATTTCTGATTCTTCTCACAGTATTGCAGCAGCAGAATTCTCATTGTCGCTGATCAGAGGTAGATTGATAATTTGCGGTAAATTGCAAGTATAGCATTTCCAGTCATCTAGAGTTTCTAAACCACGCATCAGTCTGCGATAAAACGTCTGTGTGCTGCCAGTTTGGCTAAGACGATGTTGCCATCTGTTACAGGAGTCACACTGAAGGCATTGATGTCGACTAGTACACTGCCTCAAGCAGGACACACACGCATCAGAATCCATTTTTACTGACTGTCAAACAGTGGTCCACAAGGACTATTTATTGCCATATGCCATTCAGACAAAGACATTGCCTAAAAACAACAACGCCGGTACAATCTTTGCAATTACTATAATTAGTAATAATTAAAATACCAAACAGTGAGTGACCATTGATTAACTGAACTCAGCTTGTGTTTTCACAATCAAAAATCAAAGAACTTCTACTAAAATATAATCAAATGTAAACTGAAAAAACATGTTATCACAATAATAGTTTCAAAGTTTATTCAACATGTTAAAAAAATTATAGAAACTTTCAATTTTTTTTCATTTTCAACTTATTTTCACTGGAGGACGGTTTGGGTGTATTAGCGGACGGTTTGGGTCAAAATGTAGCGGACGGTTTGGGTCAAATTGCAGAGGACGGTTTGGGTGTAATTCGCCGTAATGTAATTTTCTCATTTATGGGTTAATTAAAGTTTTAATTAGTGGTAATATGCTTGATTTGTGGTAAATACCGTTACTGGATTATGCCAGCATCGGTGTTCGTCTCGCACAGGCATTATTTTACGTGTTAATGGTCTGTCGGGCATTTGGTCTTTGGCAGAATTCCGCAAGGTTCATAGTCCAACCTTTGCAGAGTTCTGGCAGAAGTCATGTGACCCGGCGGAAAATTGACACTATAAAAGCAGAAGACCAGGGGTAAACGGGGCCGAATTCCTGAAGTGGAAAGCCAATATCGGAGGAGATTCGTTATAACACTGTAAGGTGTTAGGCCATCACTTTAATTTTTATTATTTTTCCGTTTCTTCTGTTTGATTATGAAGCCAGAAGTGGCAGAAATAATATTTTATCTTATTTTAACCCTGATAGGCTAGGTATTTGGAGTCAAAGCCAGAAGTGGCAAAAGTTTAATGTCTATTTTATTTTGACAGAATCTGGCAGAATTATATTTAGTTTTAGGCCTGAAAGGACCACCGATTTATTTATTTTTCTAAAATGTTTTCACTGTTGTTTCACACAGAAGGCTTGAAAGAGCCACTGTGAAATTTTTAAAGGCACTACCCAATGTAAAAATAATTTACACTCTTCCTCCCCCCCCCCCCCACCCCCAGGTATTCCCATTTTATTATTTATTTAATCTCTCAGTATCACACAGAAGGCTTGAAAGAGCCAGTGTGAATTGGTAATAGACCCTATCCCAGTTAAGGCCATATTCATTTTTTTATTTATAAAATTGTATATGCTAAAGCTTGAAATAGCTAAGTTTTTCTAGAATTTTCCCCACCCCATCTCCAGGTAGTTTATCGAGCAAAGTATTATTCATATCCTTTGGATTATGATCCATTGCTTTGGTGAAACTCGAGGGCCTGAAGTGGACAGAGTTTTTACTCAATGCAATGGTGCTGTACTCCACCCACAGTGAGCTGGTATTACGCTCATCTCTAAATTTACCCCATGCTTAACAACCCCCCCCCCCCCCCCTTTCTACATTCACCACCTTCTTCCCCTTTCCAGGCGTATATTTTAGTAATATCATTTGTAAAGTGTATTATTAAAAGCCACAAATTCTATAAAGCACATCACTTGATTTGTCACACTGAACTGTCTGGAATGATCCCAACACATCTCATTCCAGAGAGTTACAGTGTCACAGATTTTGTAGGTTATACACCTTTTTGGTTAAGAATTTATATTTTGTAGAAAGGTTAAAAAATTTATAGTAATTTATATATTTTTTATACTTACCAATGACCCAGACTTAGCTGGTGCTAACTCTAACAAAACCAGGGCCAAACACAAATTTTGCCCCCCAATCCCCAAAATTTGCATCCAAAACAAAAAGAAATCATGTCCTAAAGGACCTCCATACTACGCCTCTACTGCGCATGCGCAATGACGCAGACGTCCCGAAATTGGCGCCAATTATCATTCTTACTGGCAGTGCCTGGTCAGCGCTATGTACTCAGCGGGGAGGCAAGAGTTCCCAACTCCAGGGAGGGCCATCCCCGTCTGGGTCATTGGTAAGTATAAAAAATATATAAATTACTATAAATTTTTTAACATTTTTATACTGTACCAATGACCCAGACTTAGCTGAATAGTAAACAGGCTGGAGGGCCTAGGACATAGAGGAAAATCCAATAAGCTCAACTATATAGTAAAGAGGTAACCCCTTAAGGAGAAAAGGAGTATTAGGCTTTACATGTATCTTTCTTATTTAATATTAAATTAGAAAGATACACTACCCTTAATAATTGAGCACAATAACATTCATGTTCTCTATTAACATCCAGTATAACCCTTATACTAATTATTTTTAAAGCAAGCCAATAAATAAAGTAGTCCAGAGAATTGAGACTCTTTATAGTCATTTAAAAGTGTCCGAGTATTGTATATTAAAGCCTGTTTGACACTTGACATATACAAATGCTTCACACCGAGCTACACTTTAAAAATAAGACATGAATGAATTTAAACATTAATATTACACTTTAAAACCATCCCGGAAGCGACTCAGAAATACTGACTTGGAGGAGGCATTCCCTTGCTTTTCACTATAAAGCAGGTGACCTAAGGGGTATCAGATAACATAGATCTATAACCCTTTATAGTAACAGGCTGCAGTTTGATTTCGTCAAACAAGTATACTAGAAAGTTTGCAATGTCTGGTATAGAGGGATCGAATATATCTACAGAATGATCCCTACACCAACGACGAAAAACCTTCCACTTAGCCGCATAGTTTAGCGAAGAGGAGGTCCTCCTACAGTTAGAAATCGCGTCCACTGCTCGTCCTGTAAAGTGCTTGCCATGCAAGAAGGACCGCACAACGGAAAAACGTGAAGGTAGAGACCTTGCGGGTTGTGATGGAGTTGGCGCGATTTCCCCTGCGAAAGAAGATCCTCCCGTGGAGGAAGCTTCCGCGGTAGGTCCCACAACAGACACCTGAGTAGATTTATCCACGGTCTCTGTGGCGACAGAGATGCTACCAACAGAATCTTGCATTGAGATTGTTTTACCTTTAGCAATACTTGTTGAATTAACGGCGCTGGAGGATACGCATATCCTATCATTCCATCCCAAGGGATCGACAGAGCGTCTACTGCAAAAGCTCTTGGATCCGGACACGCAACTGATTGTTGAGATGTGTCGCAAATAAGTCTATCATTGGCCGTTCCCATTGGTAACAAATCTGATTGAATACTTGTTTGTTGAGAGTCCACTCCGACGGCAACAAGCGACCCTTTCGTGAAAGGTGAAAGGGAGTCTGCTAGCACATTCAGACGACCCGGTATGTGACGGACCGAAAGAAGAACGTGATGTTCTAACGCAAACAGAAGGATTTTTTCCGTTAGATTGAACAACGGAACTGAATGAGTGCCTCCCTGATTCCGTATATACGCCACTACTGTCGTATTGTCGGATAGGATTTGGACATGAGCATCATGAATAATGTCCATCCAGTGACGTAACGCAAGCCAAATTGACATCATTTCCTTGATGTTTATGTGCTTGCACAGGAATTGCGGATCCCAAAGACCCTGGCATCTCGAATCCGTTGGGATTAATGATGCACCCCAACCTGTTTGACTGGCATCCGTCATAACGGTAAAACTCAGATCCGGCAACTGCAGCGGAACTCCTTGATTTAACCACTGAATGTTTGCCCAAGTCTGTATCTCTTGTTTCACTTGATCTGACAAGAGAACGTCTACATCGAGCAAATGAATTTTCACACTCCAATTCTGAGTCAGGAAAATTTGAAGAGGACGTGTGCGTAACCGCCCCATCGGAATGAGATCCGCGGCGGCTCCGCACAGACCTATCAGTCTCATAAATTCTCTCGCCGTGACTTTGTCTGCGTGCAGACAATAGCGAGCGTAACAACTGACTAATTTCGCTCTGGTTAACGGCAGACGAACGAGATTGTTGTGCGTCTCGAAGCTCATTCCCAGATGAGTGAATGACTTGGACGGCACCAGATCCGACTTCTCCTCGTTTACTATAAAACCGAGACGTCGGAGCAATAAAAGAAGATTCTGAACATCGTTCTGAAGCGTTAACTCGTTGCCGTACCTCTGAAGAATGTCGTCCAGGTAGGCCGACGTTACCGCAGACGAATGAGCTCGGAAGTAGATCATTACCGAGTTCATTACCCGAGTGAAAGCCCAGGGTGCTAGATTCAATCCGAAGCACATCGCCCGGAATTGATACACCAGTCCTAGGACTGCGAAGTGTAGATACTTTCGGAATGTCGGATGTACCATGACGTGAAAGTACGCATCTTTGAGATCTATGCTCGTTGCATAATCGTTCACCCGAATACTCGCTCTGACCGATCGAATCGTCTCCATATAAAACTTCGGAGCGACGATCAGCTTGTTTATCCAGCTCAAATCTATGACTGGACGGAACGAGCCGTCTGGTTTCGGAACCAGAAACAGATGGCTGTAGAATCCCGGAGATTCCTGGTTTTCTACGACCTCTACCACGTTCTTCATTAAAAGAGACTGCACCTCTGATAACAGAGCGACTCTTTTCTGTGGATTTGACGGAAGATGAGTCCACTTTGGACTTCGAGTTAATGGAGGCTTTCGTCTGAAGGATATTTTTAGACCTTCCGAAGTCACTCCTCTCACCCAAGGGTCGTCCGTAATCGACGCCCACTCTTGTGAAAAGCTCGACAACCTTCCGCCAACCGGAACGCGATAGAGGTTTAAGCCATCACCTCCTGGACCTGCGAGGCCTGCGGTAGGAGAAACCACGTCTTCCACGACCCGCACCTCGCCTCGTCGACCTCGGGGCGTCCGACCGATTGTCCCGGCCTGAAGGACGTCCCGAACGAGAGTCGCTATCCTGACGGTCTCTCGAATAAGACCAAGAGGGCGCACCGGAACCTCTATAGGAACCTCTCTTGGGCGCATTAGACCCAGAAGTGCCTGTCTTATTCGTGTCTGCTGTATCCGACTTCTTAGGAGCAGATCTGAACAACAGAGAATCATTAGCTTTCTTTTTAATTTTATCATAAATAGCGGAAAGCTTGCCGTCAAAGAGAAGTTCTCCTGAGACCGAAGCGACTCTAAGAGAGTTCTTCACCTTAGAATCCACTAGTGTGGATGTAGCTAGGGCTGCGTCACGTCTAACCAACTCCAGATTTGCCACTGAAAGGGCAGAGTTACACGTGGAATAAGCTACTGCCCTTGAAAGAAGTCTTAAAGAGGATTGTATATCCTGAAACTCTTTCCCCTGAAGGCGCAGTGATAACGCCTTAGTAAGGTGATCTGCGTAAGATAAGGCATCTAAATTGGCTCTGTTAGACGCAATAGCTGTTTCCAACACCGCGGTTGGAATAGAAGCTGACGACGGTAATGATAGCTCTAAGTCTTCCGCCTCGTCGTCCATACGCAGAGGAACTCTCGGTATACCCTGTCCTGCCGTATCGAATTTATTCCTTGCATTAATGAAAGGCAGGTTGAGAGTATTAGCGGACAAGAAACCTGCTTTCCCCGTCCTGGAAGCAAGTTTAAATATAGCGTCGTTCAATAATTCAAATGTTCTTGCAACATTATTGGACTGCGACGGAAACTCGGGAGCGATGTCCCTGAACCGCTCAAAAAAGTCCAATGACGCTATAATTCTCTTGTCCGGAAGCGCAGCAGTCTGACCCGATGGAACAACTTGAGGGAGAAAGTGCCGGATGAAGTCCACGGCAGCTTTATGTTGTTCCGAAAGGGATAGCTCCAAGTCATCCGTATCCCTTTCACCATCCGGTCGGACCTCATGATGTTCCTGGTCGTCCGCCCCCGATGCTTCGGCTGAGCGTACCGACCCAGCGCCGTCGGATAATTCTCGATCCGACACTGTTTCTGTCGGCTGCTGGGATGCTGCGATAAGCTGTGCTATCTGCACAAGAATGTCCGGCGTCGAGACCTGCGGAGGCGCAGTCTTTCGCTGCTTCGCCGAGGTCAGCTCCGCATCAGATGGCTCCCGCATACTTTTCCTATGCGAACGTCCAGAGTCCATCGGTCTCGAATCCCTGGCTGCCGGATGGTGTGACCTGGTCGCCGAAGAATCCTTCATCGGCGAAGCTGGTAATATATCGGCGGTCACGCAGCCAAGGTGCGGTCGTGTGCGCTGACGAGAAGAGGAAGCCTTAACAGTCTCTGCGGACTGCATATACAACGGAGCGTCCCGAGCGACAGACGTATGCTCCGCTAAAGACACATTTTGTACCACAACATCTGGTCCCAGATGTTGTTGTACGAGAGAGGGGCCTCTCTCGCTCGCGGCCCGGCTGGACCTGGACGAGCTAGGAACCGGACTCAAAGGCTTCCTCCGTTCTCGCTTACTATCCGCCGTCACTGGGTGTGCATCTATTATGTTTATAGTGCTCGCATCACCCAAAATTTCCTCTTGGACCGCATCGGACAAACCCGGCTGCCGGACCATTCGGTGAATGGACGCTACACCGGGCGAGCTAGCAGACGACATTTGTCTAATCTCCATGAGCACTTTTGCCGCTAGCTCTGAATTCATTTGTGACGACGGACGCACACTTGAAGAAGATAACATGGAAACATCACCCTGTTCTGGTTCCTCTGAAATAGAAACTGAGAGAGTAGAGTGACCTTGCGGAGAAAGAGCCGGAATCGCTCTTTCTCCAGAAACAACATATCGTGACACACGTTTCCAATGTTTCTCATCCCAATGTTCACATATAGGACAGGGATTAATGCGAGAACACTGACTACAATTAATACAATGATCATGAAAGTCAGAGGAAGATTTCTTCCTATTACAATTTGAACAATGTCCCTTCATTGTGAAAGAACAACAATAAGTCCTAGTTACTCGCAAAAACCCCTGACACAAAGATACATAATAACATGATCCATTAATAAATGAAAAAACAATTGCAAAACAAAATAATTTTGAAAAAATATTTTTTCAGCGAAGCCCAAGTTGCTGAAAAGTAACGTTGAGCCACGATGGATCCGATGGCAAAGTGTGGTCAAAAATTTAAAATTTATATTAAATAACTAATGAGACACTTTCGAATAATATAAATGTATCTTATAGTGAGATAAACTACAGCAAAGGCAAACAGCCCCCCTCAAAAAAGGCTGTTGCCAATGAAAACAAACAGTGTAAAAACACCAGAAAACATGACTCCAGGCACTGAAAAAACTGGCCCGGAATCAGTCATCAATTACACTCTATCTGATGCAAAACAGAGACTCCCAGGGGAGAATCTGTAGAACATCAGATGGAAGATGCAGAACACAAACGTTATACACCCATGGGTGAAAACGTAACTATGGGGAAAATAACAGAAAACATTCTGTAACCAAGCAACTCTCCCAGGAAATTTTAGAAATGAAATTTCTCAAAAATATGCCAAAAGCATGGGAGAATTGCAAGGGGGGACTTTAGAAGGCTAGGGGAGAGGAAACACTGAATAAGCAGTGCAACAATTAGCAAGAATGACAACAAGAGGCCCATGCCTCGAAAATAGGCAACTTAACATAATTTCATCAAAAAATTTTAAGTACAGCCCTGATTATTTTTTGTCACTTCTTTTTCCTCTCCTCCTTCTATCCTCCTTAGAATCACATTTTCTCCAAAAATTACGTGTCTGGCATCCTTTAAACTGAGATTTACAAGCACAAAGATCAGTGAGATGTTGACTGATGAAGGGCCAAACAGAGAATGATAATTGGCGCCAATTTCGGGACGTCTGCGTCACTGCGCATGCGCAGTAGAGGCGTAGTATGGAGGTCCTTTAGGACATGATTTCTTTTTGTTTTGGATGCAAATTTTGGGGATTGGGGGGCAAAATTTGTGTTTGGCCCAGGTTTTGTTAGAGTTAGCACCAGCTAAGTCTGGGTCATTGGTACAGTATAAAAATATAGTCTATCACTTGCCATATAATTAGTTATGTGTAATTTTCCATTAACCCCGTGTTGGGTTGTCTGTAGTTAATTATGACCTTTGCCCATAATGTTTAATACCGTTGTTATATAGCCCCATATTATATCGAGATTGATATATCCTCAGTGAATAATTATATTGAGATAGATATTTTCTTTGCATTTTCTGACTGGTCTGACTCATTTGCACTGAGTGACCTTTGTTTACATCTTTGTTACACTAATATACTGTACATATAGCTGTTCATTGTTTAAGTAGGTCAGGGACCTTGTTTACTTGGATTGTGACAGAATCACCTGGAGACTGATAGAAACTGTTAGAATTTTCATCTTCTGGAACATTCTATCTGGTTACTATATAAAGGTTTGTCAACAGAATTCAAGAACTCATTTTCGGAAAGCCATTTCAGAAAGACTGACTTCAGTTGTTTCCATTGGAGATTATTATTGCTTCAGAACAGTGCATTTATTATAGAAGCAGTGCTTCTTTGAGAATTTGGAATTCGTCTTGGAAAAGAGAATTTATACTTTCTGTGAAACAGAATAGTATTATTTTGTGAAAAGCCAGGATTCTACTGGATTATTTGGAAATTACCTGTGGCGCCAATACTTCGTGGATTTTTACTCCATTTGAATTTTGCAGAGCATTTTATTATATTTTATTGGAGACTGCTGAAATTTCTAAGTGAAAATTTTATTACAAATCTACAGAATACTGTTCTGAAGAGACATTCTTGGATTTAATACTACCAGCTGGTAACTTTCTTCACAAGATTCTTCACCACTGGATTACTGGATTCTGTCAAACTGTATTTTGGACTAATTCAATAATTGATAAGTACCACTATTTTTATTTTCTGTAAACCAATTAGTGTTAAAGATCTTTGTATCATTTTTTTTTTATATTAATTTTTTTTTAATTAAATTTCAGAATAGTTAAATTCATAGTTATTGTTGCTGATTCTCAGATTTCTTTCTGTTACCATTATATCAATAATATTTCCATACCGTAACAGAAATTGGGGGCTCGTTGCCGCGATTGAATATAAGATTACGAGAAAGCTTTCTTTGCATATTGCAATTATTATTTTGGCTCACTTTCAAAACATTTAAATTTTCTTAGAAAATTTCAGTATTATTATTTATATAATCTGAGAACCAGCAAACCTTTTCATCATGGTGTTTATTGTGACAGAATTTATATCTGAATTTGAAAGTTCTCCTAGTTTGGCCCTTTTAGAATCTCTTAAGAAGGAGGATTTATTCCAACTTGCTCATTATCTAAAATTACCTGCCACCCCTGGTCTGAACAAGCATAAACTTAAACAGCTCAATGTTAATCATTATATGGAGGAAGGCCTTTTGCCTCAGTCTGAAACTCTCCCCTCTGAACCACAACCCACTGATGCCCTTGAACTCAAAAAGTTAGAATTGGAATTAAAAAAGTTAGAAATGCAACAAAAAATGTGGGAAATTGAAATTCAGGCCCAAAAAGAAAAAGAAGAAAGAGAAAATGAAATTAAATTAAAAGAATCAGAAGCTCAAAAAGAAAGGGAACAAATTCAAGCTCAAGAAGAAAGGGAACAACTTCAAGCTCAAAAAGAAAGGGAACAAATCCAAGCTCAAAAAGAAAGGGAACAAATTCAGGCTCAAAAAGAAAGGGAACAAATTCAGGCTCAAAAAGAGGAAAGGGAATTAAAATTAAGGGAAATTGAAATTCAGGCCCAAAAGGAAATAAAAGTTAAAAAATTTATAGTAATTTATATATTTTTTATACTTACCAATGACCCAGACATAGCTGGTGCTAACTCTTAAAATATAGGGCCAAACACAAATTTTGCCCCCCAATCCCCAAAATTTGCATCTAAAACTAAAGAAAACATGTCCTGAAAGGCCCTCCACACTTCGCCCCTACTGCGCATGTGCAGTGTCAAGGACGTTCCGAAATTGGCGCCATTAATCATTCTAATAACCAGTGCCTGGTAAGCGCTATGTACTCAGCGGGGAGGCAAGAGTTCCCAACTCCTGGGAGGGCCATCCCCGTCTGGGTCATTGGTAAGTATAAAAAATATATAAATTACTATAAATTTTTTAACATTTTTATACTGTACCAATGACCCAGACATAGCTGAATAGTAAAAAGGCTGGAGGGCCAAGGACATAGAGCAAAATGGAATACGCTCAATAAAATAAAATAGAGTCATCCCCTGTAGGGAAAAAGAAGTAATAGGCCTTACATGTATCTTTCTTATTTATGATGAATTAGAAAGATACAACACCTTCCAAAATTGAGCTTCATACATCCATGTACTCTATTAATATCCAATATAATCCTTATACTAATAATTTTTAAAGTAAGCCAATAAATAAAGTAAGTCTAGAGAATAGAGACTCTTATACTCCTAAAAGTGTCTGAGGATTGCATAATCATGTCCGTTGACATATGCAATATTCAAAAGCTATACTTTAAAAACTAAGACTTGAATGAATTTTAAAAACCTAAACTTCTCACTAAACAACCATCCCAATAACAGCTCAGAATTACTAACTCCGGAGGAGGTATCCCCTTGTTTTCATAGTAAAACAGGTGACCCAAGGGAACACCCTCCCCCCCCCCCTTTTTCTTGCCCTGGGTCAAATAGCCCAGAGCGAAGAGGGCAGCCGAACGGAGACACTGCCAAAACAGACAGCCTACCTAGCTATAGTAGCAACTGTTAAGTGAATGACATTCTGAGCAGTAGATAATAGACCTAACAATAGAGGCCTCCAGAAATGGACTCGATATTTCTGAGATAAAATTCATGAATGTGGATGGCTGAGCGCAATGAGCGGCCTTCAAAAATCTATAATAGCGACACTATTAATGTAAGCCCAAGAAGTAGAAGAACTCTTACTTCATGAGCCGAAATCTTAAGCACAACTGCTAAGTCAATGATATACCATAAGCAGTACCGATAGTTAATAGAATCCATTAACAATAAAATGGAGCGTAACGTCCTTCTACTAGACATCAAAGACAGAAGAAGCTTACGCCCATAGTAATAAACAGATATCTGTTTATAAATACATAAACTGTACCCGGAAAGAGTAAAGGCCTATGCCCATACGAAGACGGAAGGACCTTAAAATAATAGGTTCGGATAATAGGAGCCTAACTCTTATGCAACAATCCAACCTCAATAGTAACGGAAGTATTGATTCCGAAACTATGAAAGTGAAAATCATCCATCGATAGTGCATGAAACTCACTGACTCTACAGTAAAAGAGAAACCAACAGAATTACTGTCTAAAAGGTCAGAATTTGAAAACTACTGTTTCCAGAGGCTCAAATGATTACTTAGCTAAATAAGAACCGAAGTTAAAATCCGTATAGGAATTTAATCTAAAGATTCTAAGTCTATTTATCAAAAAGTTACTAACTGACTTAGATAAAGAGACAAAAGACTCAATTGTAAACTATCGTAGAGTGCATAGGTATGAGGTAACATAAACCTATAACCTAAATAATAACAGGCTGCAGTAGATCTTGTGAAACAAGTATACTAAAATTAGCAATGAGTAGTATGGAGGGATCAACAATATGAACATAATGATCCCTACACCACGACGGAAGAGCCTCCACTTTAGCCTCATAGAATAGCGAAGAAGAGGATCTCCTATAGTAAGAAATCGCGTCCAAAGCTCGTCCAGTACAGTGCTTACAATGCAATACGGACCACACAACGGAATACATGAAGGTTGCGACCTTGCTGGTTGTGAAAAGGATGACACGATTTACCCAGTGAAAAAGATCCTCACATAGAGGAAGATTTCACGTTAAGACCCACAGTAGACAAGAGAGTAAATTACTCATGATCTCTGTGAAGATAGAGATGCTATCAACAGAAATGTATTGTGGTTGTTTATCTTAGCAATACCTGTTAAAACAACAGCGCCGGAGGATACGCGTATCCTATCATTCCGTCCTATAGATCAATAGAGCGTTAACAATATTAGCTCAGAGATCTGGACAAGCCAACACATACGTCTGCAATTGATTAGCAAGCTGTGTCATAAATAAATCATCATTGGGCGCTCCCATAGATAGCAAATCTGATTGAATACTTGTTTGTTGAGAGTCCATTCTGACAGCAACAAGCGACCCGTAAGAGAACGGGAGTCCGATAAAACAATCAGACGACCCGGAATATGACGGACCAAAACTGAACTTGGTGTACTATAACCAACAGACGGATTCTTTCCATTAAATTGAATAACGGAAACGAAAGAGTGCCTCCCTGGTTCCGGAGATACGCCACTACTGTCGAATTAAAGGACAGGAATTTGGGCATGCGTTTCTGAATAATGTTCATGCAATGACATAAAGCAAGCCTAAAAAACATTATTCCGCGGAAGAAAACTGATTGCTAAAAGACTGCGGAACCCAAAGACCCTGGCACTTCGAATCCGTAGGGATCAGTATTATATCCCAATCTGTTTGACTGGCAACCGTCCTAACAGCCACACTCGGGTCCGGCAACTGCGGCGGCACTCTCTGAGTCAACCACCGAATGTTTGCCCCAGTCTGAATCTCTTGTAACACTAGATAGACAAGAGAACGTGTAAATCGAGCAATTCATGGATTGCCGAAAAGTTGCCGTCGAAGAGAAGCTCCTCCGAGAACGAAGCGACTCTGAGAGAGTTCTTAACCTTACTATCCACGCGTGTGGATGTAGCTAGGGCTGCGTCACGTCTAACTAACTCCAATCAGCCACTGAAGGGCGGAGTTATACGTGAACAATCTACTGCCCTCAAAAGAAATTACATTGAGAATAATATCCCGTAAATCTTTTCTTGAAGACGTAATGATAACGCCTCAGTAAGGCGAATTACGTATAATAAAGCGTCTAAGTTAAGTCTACTATACATAATGTCGTTCCCAACATTGAAATTGGAAAAGACATAAACGGCGAAAAAGAATATATGCAGTCTTTAATCACACCGTCTAGACGCATATGAACTCTCGGTATGCCCTGCTCTGCCAAAATAAACTATTTGTATAAATGATAAAATGGCAGAAATGAGCAACGCGGACAAGAAACTAAACTATCATGCTTAGTAGCAGGCTTGTATATATATATATATAGCGTCGAAAAATAAAACACATGTTGTAATGACAATATTGGACTGCGTTGGTAAGTCAGGGACAATGTCCCTGAACCGATCGAAAAATCCGAGTCCAATGACGCTATAAGTCTCTTATCCAAGATCGCAGCAATGAAGTCCGAAATAATAATCACTGGAAGATAATGCCAGAAGATATGAAAGGCATCTTCCGATACTACTAAAGGGAAAACTCGAAATCTTTCGAATCCCTTTCGCCATCCTGTCGGACCCTATAAAGCGTTCGGTCGTCCGTACCTGATGCAACCGCGGACCGCACCGACCCAGCGCCGTCGGATAATTCCTGATTCGACCGAGAAACTGTCAATTGCTGGGATGCTGCGAAACAACTGTGCTAACTCGGATAGCACGTCCGTCACTGAGGCCTGAGGAGAAGCGGTCTTACGATGCATTGCCGCTGGAAGCTCCGTGATCGTTACCCCGTGCATACTACCAATATGCGAGCGAACGGAGTGTATAGGCCTCGTGTCCCTTGGCTACCGGATGGCGCGACCTATTCGCCGTGGAATCACTGAATGACGAAACTGATCGGATACTCGAGGTCACGTAGCCAATGTGCGGTCGTGTGCCCTGCTGTGAGGATGAGGAAGCATTAAAGACAGTCTCTCGGACTGTCAATATAACGGAGCGTCCCGACCAACGGACATATGCTCCGAATGTAAAATATCTGAACCACAACATGCGGTCCCCTATGTTGTTGGGCGAGAGAGGGACCTCTCTCGCTCACAGCCCGGACGGACCTGGACAAGCCAGGAACCGGACTAACAGGCTTCCTCCGATCTGTCCTCAATCTGCCGTCACTGGGTGAGTACTAAAGTAATTAAAGTGCTCGCATCACCCAAATCTCCTTCTTAGACCGCAACGGACGAACCCGGCAGCCGAACCATTCGATGAATGTACGCTACACCGGGTGAGCTAGCGAATGTCACTCCGTAGGCGACAGACATATTCCATGAGCACTTATTGCCGCTAACTCTTCATTAACTATGACGACAGAGGCACACTTTTGAAAGACATCTCCATAACTCTTCGAACAAGAAACCAGAAATGCTTTGTTAGTAAGCATAAAATAATAATATATATAGCGTCGTTCAATAATTCGAAAGTTTGTGTGACATTATTGGACTATGTCGGAACTGAGGGACGATGTCCCTGAACCGAACCAAAAATTTCTAAGTCCACCGACGCTATCAGTTTCTTATCCGGCATCGCAGCATTCTGGTCCGACGAAAGAAGCTGTAGAAGACCAAGTCAGATGACATACACAACAGCATATGTTGTTCCGAAAGGGAAAGCTCGAAATCCTCCGAATCCCTTTCGGTATCCCGTCGGACCGGATGAAACTTTCGGACGTCCGTACCCGCTTCCGCGGAGCGTCCCGCCCCAGCATCGTCGGATAATATATATGCGACAGATTCAGTTGATGCTGGGATGCTGCGATAAACTGTGCTATTAAGGAAAGCACGTCCGTTCCCGAGGCCTGTGCAGTAGCGGTCTTACGATGCATTGCCGCCGGAAGCTCCGTGTACGTTGACTCCCGCACACTTCCTATGCGAACGTCCGGAGTCTGCAGGCCTCGTGTCCCTGGTTACCGGATGGTGTGACCTGGTCGTCGAAGAATCCTTGATCGGCGAAGCTGGTAATATATCGGTGGTCACGCAGCCAAGGTGCGGTCGTGTGCGCTGACGAGAAGAGGAAGCCTTAGCAGTCTCAGCGGACTGCCTATACAACGGAGCGTCCCGAGCGACGGACGTATGCTCCGCTTACGACACATTTTGTACCACAACATCTGGGGCCAGATGTTGTTGAACGAGAGAGGGGCCTCTCTCGCTTGCCGTCCGGATGGACCGGAGCGAGCTATGAACCGGACTAAAAGGCTTCCTGCGTTCTCCCTCCGATCCGCCGTCACTGGGTGTGCATTAGGTTAATTTATAGTGCTCGCATCACCCCAAAATTCCTTCTAGACCGCAACGGACGAACCCGGCTGCCGAACCATTCGGTGAATGGACGCTACACCGGGCGAGCTAGCGGACGTCAAAGGCCGTCGAACCTACTAGGGTCCTCTTAGGCAATTGGCGTATTTACATGAGCACTTTTCCGCTAGCCCTTCATTAATTGTGACGACGGAGGCACACTGTTGGAAGACATCACAGATACATCACCCTAATCTTGATCGTCTGAAATAGAAATTGATGAAGTAGAGTGACCCTGCGGGGAAAGGACCGGAGTGTCCAAATCCCCAACAACATACCGTGACATACGCTTCCCATATTGTCATCTAAATGATACGATACAGAACAGGAGTTAATGCGAGTACACTGACCACATATAGAATGATAATAAAGTCAGAGGAAGACTTCCTCTTAAAACAATTGATCAATATCCTTTCAATGTGAAAAGAAAACAAGTCCTGGTACTCGCACTAACCCCTGGCAATCAAAATACATAATAATAATATGATCCATTAATATAGAAAAAATAATTGAAATCAAAATATTTTGAAAAAATATTTTTTCAGAACAGCCCAAGTTTCTGAAAAGTAACGTTGAGCCCCAATGGATCCCAAGCCTAAGTGTGGACAAAAATTTTAAAAATATTTTAAACAATTTATTCAACACTTACGAACAATAATAATGTATCTAGTTATGATTAAAATAACATCAAGATATTATTTTTTAGAAATCCCCCCCTCACACAGAGGGCTGTTGATAATGTAAACAATGAGTGTAAAAACACTAAAATAAGACTCCAGGCACCCAGGCCCGAAATCAGTTACCAAAAATACACTATCTGATGCAAAACAGAGACTTCCAGGGAAGAAACTGCAGAACATCAGATGGTAGATGCAGAACACAACGCCTAACCACCTGTAGGTGAAGACGTAAACATGGGGAAAGAACAGAATTCATTCTGTTATTCAGCTAAAACTCCCAAGAAAATTTAGTAATAATAATTACAAAAACTATGCCAAAAGCATGGGAGAATAGCAAGGGGGAACTTAAAGGACAGGGAGAGAGGAAAACACTTAAAAAAACAGTGTAACTAAATAATCAGAATGACAACAAAATGGCTGCTGCCTTGAAAATAGGTAACTTAACATAATTTCATTAAAAAATTTTAAGTTACAGCCCTGATAATATTCTGTCACACATTCTTTTCCTCTCCTCCTTCTCTATCCTCCTTAGAATCACCATTTCACTAATATTTATGTGTCTGGCATCATTTAAACTGAGATTTATAAGCACAAAGATCAGTCAGATGTTAACTGATGAAGGGCCAAACTTAGAATGATTAATGGCGCCAATTTCGGAACGTCCTTGACACTGCGCATGCGCAGTAGGGGCGAAGTGTGGAGGGCCTTTCAGGACATGTTTTCTTTAGTTTTAGATGCAAATTTTGGGGATTGGGGGGCAAAATTTGTGTTTGGCCCTATATTTTAAGAGTTAGCACCAGCTATGTCTGGGTCATTGGTACAGTATAAAAATATTAAAGAATTAGAATCCCAGCATCAAGGCTCAAATGTAATTTCCCCAAGTAGATTTGATGCAACTAAACATGTTAGGCTAGTTCCCCCCTTTCAAGAAAAAGAAGTTGATAAATATTTTTCACATTTTGAAAAAGTGGCAACAAGTTTAGAATGGCCAAGGGACGTCTGGACTTTGCTATTGCAAAGTGTTTTGAAAGGGAAGGCCCAAGAAATCTATTCCGCTCTATCTTCTGAGCAAAGCAATAATTATGACACTGTTAAAAAGGCTATACTTAAGGCATATGAACTTGTTCCAGAGGCCTATAGGCAGAAATTCAGAAATTATTATAAAAATGAGAATCAAACTCATGTGGAATTTGCCAGAGAGAAGCAAAATTTATATGACAGGTGGTGCCATTCAAAAGAAATAGGGAAAGATTACACAAAATTAAAGGAAATGATGCTTATTGAAGAGTTTAAAGGAAAGATACATTCAGATATAAAGGCCCACCTTGATGAACAAAAAGTTGACACTTTGAACAGAGCAGCAGTACTAGCAGATGACTATGCCTTAACTCATAAAATGAGTCGTAACTCTACAAAATTTTGGCCCCACAAGAATTCTTTTCAAAGTGGACCTACACGTAGACCAACTTCAGATAAAACTCATCCTTCCAATCCTCCAAACTTTTCACCACCCAAATTTAATAGGAAGACTAATTTGAATAAGTCATCTAATGCCAGCCCTACACCATTACGACCAACAGTTCAACTAAAACTTGTAATTATTGTAAGAAACCGGGGCATTTATTATCTGATTGCTGGCTGTTAAAAAGGAAAAATGAGTCCTCAACTTCACCGAATGCACTAGCATGTGCTCCATGCCCTGAAAATTATGTTATAAAGCAAGATGCTTTAGAAAATTATAAGCCATTTATTTCTGAAGGCTTTGTTTCCCTTGAGGGGGATAAGCACTGTTCCTTACCAATAAAAATACTGAGAGACACAGGGGCTACTCAGTCTTTAATGTTAGAAGGCATTTTGCCATTTTCTGAAGAAAGTGATACAGGTGCACAAGTTCTAATATCAGGAATTGAGTCAAACTCTTTAAAGGTCCCACTTCATAAAATAAATTTAAGAAGTAGCTTAGTAAATGGGACTGTGACAGTAGGAATCAGACCTACTCTACCTGTAAAAGGTATTTCTTTATTATTGGGAAATGACTTAGCTGGTGACAAAGTCACTGTAGAACCTCAAGTGGTGGATAAGCCGAGCACAGATGAAAGTATTATTAATTTGAAGGAATGTTTTCCTTTTGCCTTTCCAGCATGTGCTGTGACTCGGTCCATGGCAAAGAAAGCTGAGGTTGATAACAACCTCAATTGTGTTGATTTAAACAGCAAAGCTGAGGATAAGAACTGTCACAGAATTACGGATTCTGAAGACATTGATTTGTCTCAGACATTTTTGAGTCAGTGTGATGACTCGTCCAGACATTGTAAAGAGGCCACTACACCTGAGAGTGATAGGGGGACCTCCTTGAATGTCATTTGCCGGACATCTTTAATTCAGGAACAGGAAAGTGATCCTGACCTTGCCGAGCCACGTGAAAGGGCTCTAACAGAGGCAGAAGCCCAAAACTCCCCTGTCTGTTATTTTAAAAAATCTGATGTACTCATGAGGAAATGGTGACCACCAGAAGTACCCTCCAATAGTGACTGGGAGGTTATTTATCATATTATAGTTGTCCCCACTAAATACCGGAATGAAATAATAAGCCTGGCTCATGAAAATCCAATGTCTGGACATTTGGGAATTAGGAAGACCTACTCTCGTATTCAGCAATGTTTTTACTGGCCCAAGCTTCGACAGGATGTTGTCGAATTTTGTAAAACCTGCCACACCTGTCAAATTGTAGGAAAACCAAACCAGAAGATTCCTCCTGCTCCCCTTCAACCAATCCCTGCTTTTGAGGAGCCATTTAGTAGAATTATTATTGATTGTGTTGGCCCATTGCCTAGAACAAAATCTGGAAATGAATATCTTCTTACCATCATGTGTGCTTCTACACGATTTCCTGAGGCTATTCCTCTAAGAAATATTAAAACTAAGACTACAGTTAAGGCCTTGATAAAATTTTTCACGACTTTCGGTCTACCCAGGTCAGTGCAATCGGACCAAGGCTCAAATTTTATGTCAAACATTTTTCAGCAGGTGATGTATGAGCTCAAAATTAAGCAGTACACATCAAGTGCCTATCATCCCGAAAGTCAAGGAGCTCTAGAACACTTTCATCAAACACTGAAGACCATGATAAAGGCCTATGGGGAGGATAATGAGAAGGATTGGGATGAAGGAGTACATCTCCTCTTATTTGCAGTCCGTGAGACTGTACAGGAATCTCTGGGGTTCAGCCCTTTTGAATTAGTGTTTGGACACTCAGTGAGGGGTCCACTCACTGCTTTGAAGGAGAAATGGCTCGAGGAAGAGCCACCTGAAATTTCTCTCCTGGACTATGTGTCCACTTTTAAGGAAAAATTGCACCAGGCCAGAGAAATGGCAAGTAAACATTTACAGAAAGCCCAGAGTCTTATGAAGACCTGGTATGATAAAAAGGTGAAATTTTGCACCTTTAAACCTGGGGACAAGGTGCTAGTATTATTCCCTTTAAAGGGCAATGCTTTACAAGCAAGATATTCAGGCCCTTATATTGTTAAGCACAAGATCAGTGATACTGATTATATTGTTGAGACTCCCGATAGACTCAAAAATACTCAGCTGTGCCATATAAATATGTTGAAAACATATTATGAGAGAGAACCAAACCCTCTACCAATCTCAACAGTCACCCACATGGATGAGCTGGAAAGTTAAAAAATTTATAGTAATTTATATATTTTTTATACTTACCAATGACCCAGACTTAGCTGCTGGTGCTAACTCTAAAAAATCCAGGGCCAAACACAAATTTTGCCCCCAATCCCCAAAATTTGCATCTAAAACCAAAAGAAATCATGTCCTAAAGGACCTCCATACTTTGCCCTTACTGCGCATGCGCAGTGTCAAGGACGTTCCGAAATTGGCGCCAATTATCATTCTTACTGGCAGTGCCTGGTCAGCGCTATGTACTCAGCGGGGAGGTATGAGTTCCCAACTCCTGGGAGGGCCATCCCCGTCTGGGTCATTGGTAAGTATAAAAAATATATAAATTACTATAAATTTTTTAACATTTTTATACTGTACCAATGACCCAGACTTAGATGAATAGTAAAAAGGCTGGCGGGCCTAGGACATAGAGGAAAATCCAATAAGCTCAACTATATAATATAGAGGAAACCCCTCAAGGAGAAAAGGAGTATTAGGCTTTACATGTATCTTTTTTATTTTATGTTAAATTAGAAAGATACAATACCCTTCATAATTGAGCACAATAACATTCATGTTCTCTATTAACATCCAGTATAACCCTTTATACTAATTATTTTTAAAGTAAGCCAATAAATAAAGTTAGTCCAGAGAATTGAGACTCTTTATATTCTTTAAAAGTGTCCGAGGATTGTATATTAACGCCCGTTTGACACTTGACAAATACAAATGCTTCACACCGAGCTACACTTTAAAAATATGACATGAATGAATTTTTAACATTAATATTACACTTTATAAAACCATCCCGGAAACGACTCAGAAATACTGACTTCGGAGGAGGCATTCCCTTGCTTTTCACTATAAAGCAGGTGACCTAAGGGAACACCCTCCCCCCCTCTTCCCCTTGCCCTGGGTCAAATAGCCCAGAGCGAAGAGGGCAGCCGGACGGAGTCACTGCCGGAACAGAAAGCCTGCATAACTATAGTTGCAACTGTTTAGTGGACGACATTCTGAGCAACAGATAACGGACCTAAACAATGCAGGTCTCCAGAAATGGACTCAATATTTCTGAGATAAAAATTTGTGAATGTGGATGGCTGAGACCAATAAGCAGCCTTCATTAAATCTGTAATAGCAATACTATTAGCGTAAGCCCAAGAAGTAGCAAGAGCTCTTACTTCATGAGCCGAAATCTTAAGCACAGACTGCTGAGAAGAAGATAAATTTTCATAAGCAGTACGGATAGTTAATTGAATCCATCTAGCAATAGAATGGACCGAAATGTCCTTTCTATTAGGCATCAGAGACAGAAAGAAACGTTTTCGTCCCTTTCTGATAAACTGAGATCTCTGTTTATAGATACGTAACGCTCTAACAGGACAGAGTAAAGGCCTACGCCCGTCTGAAGACGGAAGAGCCTTAATAACAATAGGTTCCGGATATTTATTAGGAGCCTGATTCTTAGCTAAAAATCCCACATTAATAGTGAAGGTGATAGTGTTACCGACACTACGATAGTGAGAATCATCCACTGACAGTGCATGAAGCTCACTGACTCTTCTAGCAGAAGAGAAAGCTAAGAGAAAAGCTGTCTTCTAAGACAAGAATTTGAAATCTACCGTCCCAAGAGGTTCAAATGGCTTTTCCTTCAGTTTAAGAAGAACCCAAGCTAAATTCCACTTAGGAATTAACCTAAGAGTTCTGGGTCTATTTATCGAGAAGTTTCTTACTAAGTTTCTTACTAACTTAGATAAAGAGACATTAGATCCAATTTGTAAACTATCATGATGTGCATAGGTATCAGATAACATAGACCTATAACCCTTAATAGTAACAGGCTGCAGTTTGATTTCGTCAAACAAGTATACTAGAAAGTTTGCAATGTCTGGTATGGAGGGATCAAAAATATCAACAGAATGATCCCTACACCAACGACGAAAAACCTTCCACTTAGCCGCATAGTTTAGTGAAGAGGAGGTCCTCCTACAGTTAGAAATCGCGTCCACTGCTCGTCCTGTAAAGTGCTTGCCATGCAAGAAGGACCGCACAATGGAAAAACGTGAAGGTTGAGACCTTGCGGGTTGTGATGGAGTTGACGCGATTTCCCCTGCGAAAGAAGATCCTCCCATGGAGGAAGTTTTCGCAGTAGGTCCCACAACAGACACCTGAGTAGATTTATCCACGGTCTCTGTGGAAACAGAGATGCTACCAACAGAATTTTGCATTGAGATTGTTTTATCTTTAGCAATACTTGCTGAATTAACGGCGCTGGAGGATACGCATATCCTATCATTCCGTCCCAAGGGATCGACAGAGCGTCTACTGCAAATGCTCTTGGATCCGGACACGGAGACACATACGTCTGCAACTGATTGTTGAGATGTGTCGCAAATAAGTCTATCATTGGCCGTTCCCATTGGTAGCAAATCTGATTGAACACTTGTTTGTTGAGAGTCCACTCTGACGGCAACAAGCGACCCTTTCGTGAAAGGGAGTCTGCTAGTACGTTCAGACGACCCGGTATATGACGGACCGAAAGAAGAACCTGATGTTCTAGAGCAAACAGAAGGATTCTTTCCGTTAGATTGAACAATGGAATTGAATGAGTGCCTCCCTGATTCCGTATATACGCCACTACTGTCGTATTGTCGGATAGGATTTGGACATGAGCATTGTGAATAATGTCCATCCAATGACGTAACGCAAGCCAAATTGACATCATCTCCTTGATGTTTATGTGCTTGCCCAGGAATTTCGGATCCCAAAGACCCTGGCATCTCGAATCCGTTGGGATCAATGATGCACCCCAACCTGTTTGACTGGCATCCGTCATAATGGTAAAACTCGGATCCGGCAACTGCAGTGGAACTCCCGGAGTTAACCACTGAATGTTTGCCCAAGTCTGAATCTCTCGTTTCACTTGATCTGACAAGAGAACGTCTATGTCAGCGAATGAATTTTCACACTCCAATTCTGAGTCAAGAAAATTTGGAGAGGATGCGTGCGCAACCGCCCCATCGGAATGAGATCCGCAGCGGCTCCGCACAGACCTATCAGTTTCATGAACTCCCTCGCTGTGACTTTGTCTGCGTGCAGACAATAGCGAGCGTAACAACTGACTAATTTCGCTCTGGTTAACGGCAGACGAACGAGATTGTTGTGCGTCTCGAAGCTCATTCCCAGATGTGTGAATGACTTGGACGGCACCAGGACCGACTTCTCCTCGTTTATGATAAAACCGAGACGTCGGAGCAATAGAAGCAGATTCTGCACATTGTTCTGAAGCGTTAACTCGTTGCCGTACCTCTGAAGAATGTCGTCCAGGTAGGCCGACGTTACCGCAGACGAATGAGCTCAGAAATACATCATTACCGAGTTCATTACCCGAGTGAAAGCCCAGGGTGCTAGATTCAATCCAAAGCACATCGCCCGGAATTGATACACCACCCCTAGGACTGCGAAGCATAGATACTTTCTGAATGTCGGATGTACCATGACGTGAAAGTACGCATCTTTGAGATCTATGCTTGTTGCATAATCGTTCACCCGAATACTCGCTCTGACCGATCGAATCGTCTCCATATAAAACTTTGGAGCGACGATCAGCTTGTTTATCCAGCTCAAATCTATGACTGGACGGAACGAGCCGTCTGGTTTCGGAACCAGAAACAGATGGCTGTAGAACCCCGGTGTCTCCTGGTTTTCTACGACCTCTACCGCGTTCTTCATTAAAAGAGACTGCACCTCTGATAACAGAGTGTCTCTTTTCTGCGGATTTGACGGAAGTTGAGTCCATTTTGGACTTCGAGTTAATGGAGGCTTTCGTTTGAAGGATATCTTTAGACCTTCCGAAATCACCCCTCTCACCCAAGGGTCGTCCATAATCGACGCCCACTCTCGTGAAAGACTCGACAACCTTCCGCCAACCGGCACGCGATAGAGGTTGAAGCCATCACCTCCTGGACCTGCGAGGCCTGCGGTAGGAGAAACCACGTCCTCCACGACCCGCACCTCGTCCCGTCGACCTCGGGGCGTCTGACCGGTTGTCCCGGCCCGAAGGACGTCCCGAACGAGAGTCGCTGCCTTGACGGTCTCTCGAATAAGACCAAGAGGACGCACCGGAACCTCTATAGGAACCTCTCTTGGGTGCATTAGACCCAGAAGTGCCTGTCTTACTCTTATCTGCCGTGTCCGACTTCTTAGAAGCAGATTTGAACAGCAGAGAATCCGAAGCTTTCTTAGTAATTTTATCGTAAATTGCAGAAAGCTTGCCGTCGAAGAGAAGTTCTCCGGAGACCGAAGCGACTCTGAGAGAGTTCTTCACCTTACTATCCACGAGTGTGGATGTAGCTAGGGCTGCGTCACGTCTAACCAACTCCAGGTTTGCCACTGAAAGGGCCGAGTTACACGTGGAATAAGCTACTGCCCTTGAAAGAAGTCTTAAAGAGGATTGTATATCCTGAAACTCTTTCCCTTGAAGACGCAGTGATAATGCCTTAGTAAGGTGGTCTGCGTAAGATAAAGCATCTAAACTGGCTCTGTTAGACGAAATAGTAGTCTCCAACACCGCAGTTGGAATAGAAGCTGACGACGGTAATGATAATTCTAAGTCTTCCGCCTCGTCGTCCATACGCAGAGGAACTCTCGGGATACCCTGTCCTGCCGTATCGAATTTATTCCTTGCATTAATGAAAGGCAGGTTGAGAGTATTGGCAGACAAGAAACCTGCTTTCCCTGTTTTGGAAGCAAGTTTGAATATAGCGTCGTTCAATAATTCAAATGTTCTTGCAACATTATTGGACTGAGACGGAAACTCGGGAGCGATGTCCCTGAACCGCTCAAAGAAATCAGAGTCCAATGACGCTATAATTCTCTTGTCCGGAACCGCAGCAGTCTGGCCTGACGGAACAACTTGAGGAAGAAAGTGCCGGATGAAGTCCACGGCAGCTTTATGTTGTTCCGAAAGGGATAGCTCCAAGTCATCCGTATCCCTTTCACCATCCGGTCGGACCTCATGATGCTCCCGGTCGTCCGCCCCCGATGCTTCGGCGGAGCGTACCGACCCAGCGCCGTCGGAAAATTCCCGACCCGACACCGTATCTGTCGGTTGCTGGGATGCTGCGATAAGTTGTGCTATTTGCACAAGCACGTCTGACATCGAGGCCTGCGGAGGCGCAGTCTTGCGCTGCTTCGCCGAGGGCAGCTCCGCATCTGGTGACTCCCGCATACTCTTCCTATGCGAACGTCCGGAGTCCACCGGCCTCGTGTCCCTGGCTACCGGATGGCGTGACCTGGTCGCCGAAGAATCCTTGATCGGCTAAGCTGGTAAAATATCGGCGGTCACGTGGCCAAGGTGCGGTCATGTGCGCTGATGAGAGGAAGAAGCCTGAGCAGTCTCCGCGGACTGCCTATACAACGGAGCGTCCCGAGCGACGGACGTGTGCTCCGCTTGCGACACATTTTGTACCACAACATCTGGTCCCAGATGTTGTTGAACGAGAGAGGGGCCTCTCTCGCTCGCGGCCCGACTGGACCGGGACGAGCTAGGAACCGGACTCGAAGGCTTCCTCCGATCTCTCCCACTATCCGCCATCACTGGGTGTGCACGTTGAATGTTTATAGTGCTCGCATCACCCGACATTTCCTCCTGGACCGCATCGGACGAACCCGGCTGCCGAACCATTCGGTGAATGGACGCTACACCGGGCGAGGTAGCGGACGACATTTGTCTAATCTCCATGAGCACTTTTGCCGCTAGCTCTGTATTCATTTGTGACGACGGAAGCGCACTTGCGGAAGATAACATGGAAACATCACCCTGTTCTTGTTCCTCTGAAATAGAAACTGATAGAGTAGAGTGACCCTGCGGAGAAAGAGCCGGCATAGCCCTTTCTCCACTAACAACATATCGTGACACACGTTTCCAATGTTTGTCATCCCAATATTGACATATAGAACAGGGATTGGTGCGAGAACACTGACTACAATTAATACAATGATCATGAAAGTCAGAGGAAGATTTCTTCCTATTACAATTTGAACAATATCCTTTCATTGTGAAAAGTCAACAAGTCCTAGTTACTCGCACAAACCCCTAACACAAAGATACATAATAACATGATCCATTAATAATGAAAAAACAATTACAAATCAAAATAATTTTTGAAAAATATTTTTTCAGCGAAGCCCAAGTTTCTGAAAAGTAACGTTGAGCCCCAATGGATCCCACGGCTAAGTGTGGTCAAAAATTTTTAAATTATATTAAATAATTAATGCAACACTTACAGATAATAATAATGTATCTTATAGTGAGATAAACTACTCCAAAGGCAAACAGCCCCCCTCAAAAGAGACTGTTGCCAATGTAAACAAACAGTGTAAAAACACCAGAAAACATGACTCCAGGCACTGACAAAACTGGCCCGAAATCAGTCATCAAAATTACACTCTATCTGATGCAAGACAGAGACTCCCAGGGGAGAATCTGCAGAACATCAGATGGAAGATGCAGAACACAACGTTTATACACCCATGGGTGAAAACGTAACTATGGGGAAAATAACAGAATTCATTCTGTAACCAAGCTAACTCTCCCAAGAGAATTTAGAAATGATCTTTCTCAAAAATATGCCAAAAGCATGGGAGAATAACAAGGGGGGACTTAGAAGACCAGGAGAGAGGAAACACTGAATAAGCAGTGCAACATTATAGCAAGAATGACAACAAGAGGCCCATGCCTCGAAAATAGGCAACTTAACATAATTTCATAAAAAAATTTTAAGTACAGCCCTGATTATTTTTTGTCACTCCTTTTTCCTCTCCTCCTTCTATATCCTCCTTAGAATCACCATTTCTCCAATAATTACGTGTCTGGCATCCTTTAAACTGAGATTTACAAGCACAAAAATCAGTGAGATGTTGACTGATGAAGGGCCAAACAGAGAATGATAATTGGCGCCAATTTCGGAACGTCCTTGACACTGCGCATGCGCAGTAAGGGCAAAGTATGGAGGTCCTTTAGGACATGATTTCTTTTGGTTTTAGATGCAAATTTTGGGGATTGGGGGGCAAAATTTGTGTTTGGCCCTGGATTTTTTAGAGTTAGCACCAGCAGCTAAGTCTGGGTCATTGGTACAGTATAAAAATATCCTGTGGAGGATGTTCATGAAGGCAGTGAAAATGTACCTCCTAAGTTACAGAACTCAGATGTTCTGAGAGATCTACAAAATAAAATAGATTATTTACCGCCTGACCAAAGAAACGATTTAGTTGATTTAATTTTCAAATATCAACACTTATTTCCCGATGTGCCTAGTAGGACATCTGTTATTTTTCATGATGTTGATGTAGGCGAGGCAAATCCCATCAAACAGCATCCATATAGATTGAACCCTTTCAAAGCTCAGATCATGCGAAAGGAAATACAGTATATGCTGGACAATCAGATCATAGAACCTAGCCATAGCAACTGGAGTTCGCCCTGCATACTCGTCCCAAAACCTGATGGCAGTTACCGATTTTGTACGGATTACCGAAAAGTGAACAGCCTCACCAAAACAGACAATTATCCAATTCCAAGAATTGATGACTGCATTGACAAACTTGGCCATGCTAAATTTGTGACAAAATTTGACTTGTTGAAGGGTTATTGGCAAGTCCCTTTAACAGAAAAAGCAAAAGAAATATCTGCTTTTGTTACCCCATTTGGATTGTATCAATATAAAGTTACCCCTTTTGGCATGAAAAATTCTCCGGCAATGTTCCAGCGCATGGTTAACCACTTAATTGCAGACCTAGATCACAGTGAAGCTTATATTGATGATGTTATTATACACACAGATACAAATTGGGCTGATCATCTAAAGCATATTCAAGAATTTTTTGACAAAGTAACCCAAGCTAACCTAACTATTAACTTGGTAAAATCAGAATTTGGCAAAGCAACTGTAAATTATTTAGGCCATGTTGTGGGTCAGGGGCAGGTGAGGCCGATTGCAGCAAAAGTTGATGCCATTGTAAATTTTCCAGTACCCAGCTCTAAAAAAGAGCTCATGAGATTCTTAGGCATGGCTGGATATTACAGAAAATTTTGTTTAAATTTCTCCGATGTTGTCTCTCCTTTGACCAGTTTATTGAGCAAAAGGGTTATGTTTGTTTGGACTGAGGAGTGCCAGAAATCATTTAACAGAATAAAAACATTATTAAATAATTCCCCTATCCTGGTCACTCCCAATTATGAAAAGCCCTTCAAATTATTTATAGATGCGCGTGACAATGGAGCAGGTGGGTATATTGCCCAGGAAAATTCCCAAGGTATTGATCATCCTGTATGTTATTTCTCCAGAAAATTTTCTCTAACATCAAAAGAATTACTCTACAGTAGAAAAAGAAACTTTGGCTCTAATTTTGGCATTAACCCATTTTGATGTGTATCTAGGAACCACCCAATGCCCAATTACAGTTTACACCGATCATAACCCCTTAAACTTTTATCAATGAAATGAAAAACAAGAATCAAAGATTACTGCAGTGGAGTTTAGCCCTTCAAGAATATAATTTAGAGATTAGGCATATTTCGGGAAGAGATAATGTTGTAGCTGATGCTCTTTCCAGAATATCCTAATTTAAAATGATCTGATCGGTCCCCATTCACTTCAAGTGTATATATATGTTTTTTGTGAAGATTGTCATGTGTATTGTAAACCAGTCAGAGACTGCTAAAGTTATATAAAAAGTTTTCAGTACCTTCAAACTTTTCTTTTAAGGCGGGGTGTGTTATATTGCCCCATATTATATCGAGATTGATATATCCTCAGTGAATAATTATATCGAGATAAATATTTTTTTTGCACTTTCTGACTGGTCTGACTCATTTGCACTGAGTGACCTTTGTTTACATCTTTGTTACACTAATATATTGTACATATAGCTGTTCATTGTTTAAATAGGTCAGGGACCTTGTTTACTTGGATTGTGACAGAATCACCTGGAGACTGATAGAAACGGTTAGAATTTTCATCTTCTGGAACATTCTATCTGGTTACTATATAAAGGTTTGTCAACACAATTCAAAAACTCATTTTGGGAAAGCCATTTCAGAAAGACTGACTTCAGTTGTTTCCATTGGAGATTATTATTGCTTCAGAACAGTGCATTTATTATAGAAGCAGTGCTTCATTGAGAATTTGGAATTTGTCTTGGAAAAGAGAATTTATACTTTCTGTGAAACAGAATAATATTATTTTGTGAAAAGCCAGGATTCTACTGGATTATTTGAAAATTACCTGTGGCGCCAATACTTCGTGGATTTTTACTCCTTTTGAAATTTGTGGAGCATTTTATTATATTTTATTGGAGACTGCTGAAATTTCTAAGTGAAAATTTTATTACAAATCTACGGAATACTGTTTCTGAAGAGACATTCTTGGATTTAATACTACCAGCTGGTAACTTTCTTCACAAGATCCTTCACCACTGGATTACTGGATTCTGTCAAACTGTATTTTGGACTAATTCAATAATTGATAAGTACCACTGTTTTTATTTTCTGTAAACCAATTAGTGTTAAAGATCTTTGGATCATTTTTTTTTATATTAATTTTTTTTAATTAAATTTCAGAATAGTTAAATTCATAGTTATTGTTGCTGATTCTCAGATTTCTTTCTGTTACCATTGTATCAAAAATATTTCCATACCGTAACAGCCGTTTCCTTTGCTTAAGTTAATACCTTCAAGTATTAACCATGGTGAAGACTGTAGGAAGGAGCTTGCATATATGGCTCTTTCCGGCTGGGTCCACCATGATTAATCAATGAGGGTATACTATCTCTATTGTTAAGTGTACTTTAGTAATTGTCTTTAGAAGGACATAGACTTACTTTTAAAAGTTACGTAAAATTGTCCATATAGCCCCTTGGAAAGAACCCATTTCACTTTGCTCAATATTCTTCCAAAGCCCCGGGTGCCTATAAATAAACCTTTTTTGTCTCATTTCACAAATGTGAAAGGTTTGAATAAATTATATATATCTGAGCAACATCAGAGCCTGAAGGGGCCAGAATGTGTCGGATATCTTTCAACATCAGAGTCTGAACAGACCAGAATGTTTCCCATGGGTACATCAGAGCCTGAAGGGGCCAGAATGTGTCGGATATCTTTCAACATCAGAGTCTGAAGAGACCAGAATGTTTCCTATGGGTACATCAGAGCCTGAAGAGGCCAGAATGTACAAAAAGTCATACGACATCAGAGCCTGAAGGGGCCAGAATGTCTTGTATATCAAAGCATTTAGTTTTGATGTTTAGGTGATATCACCATAGGTTTGATATAGACAGTTACTTAAGTAACAATGGTTTCATATGTCTCAGAGCCAAATGTGGCTTTAAATAATATACCCCTTGTATGAATGTGCATAAAATTTCCTTCCGTATAAAAACAATGGTGATTGAATTAGGGCTCGGGAAACCTAGTCAGTAATTAGGTTTTCTCTATTTCTGTTTGTCATTCCTGAGTACCGTACGTAGTCCTTCATGAAAGTGAACCTAGGATTACAATTCGAAATTTGGAAGTTTTCCCCATCGTAAAAATCAGATTCTGTTATATTCCAGCCCGGCTTGATGTGTTGGGTGGTGTTGGAAAGATCTCATGCTATGGCTCTTTCCAACCCCACACAACACCTCAAGTTCCACTCCGCCTGTATGTTTGTAAAACACATACCAATATTGTGAGACCATCATAGTTTGATCTGTTGTATGGTGTTGGCAAGATCTCATGCTGTGGCTCTTTTCGGCAGCATACAACTCCGCAAGCTCCCATTAGTCCATACCTTTTGGAAGACATGCCCAAATGGGTATTCATTTCACCCTAGTTTGGTGTGTTGTATGTCGTTGGAAGTATCTCACTGTATGGCTCCTTCCGACTGCATGCAACACCTCAAGCTCCACTTGCAAGTATTTTAAAACACGCTGTAAAAAACTAGAGGGGGTATCAGTACCCCGTGGCTCACCAACAGGTGGCCAATGTAAAGGGGTGGTTGGAGTAAAAAAAAAAAAATGTTCAAAACTTGCACACAAAAGTCCAAAATTAAAGAAAATAAGCAGCTAAAGGGTTAAATAATATAATAACCCCTAAGAAGCATGCTAACATAAAATAGGAACCATGGCAATATGCTACAAGGTAAGTCTCCACTTTGAAAAAAAGAAAGACAAACCTTAAAACCTGCACATAAAGGTAAAAAAGTATCACATTTGTTTCAAAGGGTTAAAATTTAGAAAAATACCCTGAAAATATTACAATAACCAGCCTGGCAATATGCCAGTGAGATAAAACTCCACTTAAAAAAAATATCAAAACCTGCACACAAAAGTACAAAACCTGCACACAAAAGTACAAAATTAAAGTAAATAAGCAGCTAAAGGGTTAAATAATATAATAATAGCCCCAAGAAGCATCCTAACATAAAATAGGAACCATGACAATATGCTACAAGGTAAGTCGCCACTTGGAAGAGAAGAAAGACAAACCTCAAAACCTTCACATAAAAGTAAAAAAAACATCAAAACCTGCACACAAATGTCAAAATAAGTCCAAAATTTGATTCAAAGGGTTAACATTAAGACGAAATACCCTGGAAAAGAGTTAAATGTTATCATGAACCCCCACAGCAATATGTAAAGAAGAAAAATTTTTTTATAAAAGCACAAAAATCCAAACATGTAAACAAAAGAAGTCCAAAATTGAAGTAATTAAGCAGGAAAAGGGTTAAAGAATACAATGTAGCCCTAAGATGCATGTTTACATACAATAGAAAGCATGGACATATGCTACAAGGTAAATCTACACTTGGAAGAAAGGAAGAAAAAAACCCATGAAAACCTGCACGCAAACATCAAAATAAGTCTAAAAATCTATTCAAAGGGTTAAAAAGTTTTTAAAAACGCACTGGAAAGATATCAATGTTATAATAACCACCACTGCAATATGCAGTGAGGTCAACCTCACTTGAAATTGTTTTTTTTATCACAACCTGTACATAAAAGTAAGAAGCTGTAAGCCTAAGTCCAAAAGCTGTACATAAAAGTCCAAAATTGAAGTAATTCAGCAGGAAAAGGGTTAAATAATACAAACATAGCCCTAAGATGCATGTATACATACAATAGAAAGCATGGACATATGCTGCAAGGTAAATCTCCACTTGGAAGAAAGGAAAAAAAAAACATCAAAACCTGCAAGCAAACATCAAAATAAGTCTAAAATTTGATTCAAAGGGTTAAAATTAAGACAAAATACCCTGGAAAAGAGTTAAATGTTATAGTGAACCACCATAGCAATATGCAGAAACTCTACACTTGGAAGAAAGGAAAAAAAAAAAACCCATGAAAACCTGCACGCAAACGTTAAAATAAGTCTAAAAATCTATTCAAGGGGTTAAAAAATTTTTAAAAATGCACTGGAAAGATATCAATGTTATAATAACCACCACTGCAATATGCAGTGAGGTCAAACTCACTTGAAATTGTTTTTTTTTATCACAACCTGTACATAAAAGTAAGAAGCTGTAAGCCTAAGTCCAAAAGCTGTACATAAAAGTCCAAAATTGAAGTAATTCAGCAGGAAAAGGGTTAAATAATACAAACATAGCCCTAAGATGCATGTTTACATACAATAGAAAGCATGAACATATGCTGCAAGGTAAATCTCCACTTGAAAGAAAGGAAAAGAAAAAACATCAAAACCTGCACGCAAACATCAAAATAAGTCTAAAATTTGATTCAAAAGGTTAAAATTACGACAAAATACCCTGGAAAAGAGTTAAATGTTATAGTGAACCACTATAGCAATATGCAGAAACTAAAAAAAAATTTAAAAAGCCAAAAAATCAAAACCTGTACACAAAAGTTAAAAATATTTGAGAGCGGACGCCGACGCCGACATGAGGGCTATGCCATAGGCTCACACAACTAACGTTGGTGAGCCAATAAAATACAGTGTTTTGCCATCCGTGTAAATTACATTTGCCATTGTGTGACCCAATCATCAGATTAACCCTGCCCACTCGTTTGTCCAGTAATTATTCAATGGATTCATGCTATAGTTAGGAATCCATTGGGATAAATACCGCCACATTGAAAAGTAAACTTGTGTCAAATTGGACACACCCCTTAGTCATCATGTGCAGTTCTGGAGGGAGTTGGAAAAGGGGCTCTTTCCAGCACTGCATTGTGTGATGGTAGTTAAAGGTTGTGTCTCAAATGGGAGTATACAGACAGATAAGCTGAAGTGTTTTTGCTTCAGTTGTATCTGGTAAAGTATTTTTATAGGCATTATCAAGCATATCTGCCATAGTTTAGAATATGAACACTATGAGCAGATAATGCATTTGCCTGCTTTGGGCATTAAATTGGTGTAATCCGGGATTACACCAGTTTCGTAGTCAGGGACTACAGGGATTGGTAGACATTATCTTGATGATGAGACTTCTATAATTGGCTCATCCTTGGGATAATAACTATTATTCTATTAATCATCATCTATCAATATCACTTTGTGTGCACTTCATCTACATGTTCACTTTCATGTCTCATCCTGTTAATGTTAGGTAATGTTCATGCTGTTGTACCGTATTTGTCTGTGTGATTGTGCGAATGAATGGCCTAGGTTTGTTTATAGTGTAAATAAAATTAAGCATTTATTAGAACTTAAATGAAGTATTAAACTTACTTACTTTCATTTTTTTATTAAATTTGTAGACATTGTCTACTGGTGTCGGTGTCCTGACAATTCCCGGTGACCTGTTAGGTATTGTTGAAAGCAAAAGAAGGCCCAATTATAATCAGTCTTACACTCAATGCCAGAATAGCATACAAAGTGCACATGTAATCTATTCTGGGGTTGATTGTCATCCTGATGCCTTTTGGTTGTATTTATACAAAAATTACTCTTCTCTGCCCCACGTATATTTTAAGTTACATCATTATTATACCGGTAAGTGATTTTAGCAATCTTTCGTCCTTTCTCTTCTTTTGCTAGATTCAAGCCTAGTGTAGTTTGTCCAGAGTGTTCTTGAGCAGATCCATGGGGGAAATCCATTACCTTTCTTATTTCTCCTCCCACTTGCAGAAATTGCTAGAGTTATCTCCCTTCATCTGTTCAGGTATCTGCCGACTTGCTTTTCACCCATTCTTTGTATTTGCAAGAAATCTTGGTATTATTTTTCCTAAAACCCCATTTTTATGCGCAAAAATTTTACTTTGTCATCTCGTACTGGTAGATCTGTGGAACAGTCATGGCCTTGAATGACAACCATAAACTGTTATTCAGTGCTAGGTCTGGGCCACCGGTTTACCGTTACAATACTTCGAATTATAATATCAATATCTTTGGAATCAACCATGAAAGAAACATTTTTTACATTGTGGTCGAAAATCAAGAGATTGGTAACAAAGGACACAATAAAACTTCCCTTTATTCACATTTCACGATTAAATTAAAAAAAAAAAAATTTGGGAGTGTCTGTATTTTAGTCATCTATATCAAAAGTTCATGTGGTACATAGCGGCTTTTATGTGGTACATATCGACTTTTTGGGTGTTACAAACCGACTGTTTGAATGATACATATCGATTACTGATGTGGTGCATATCGACGGGTACATATAGGCAGTGGCACATATCGACCGATAATAATATTCGGTAAAGGTGTAGAATAGGGGACTTTTCGTTTTTTTTTAAAAATGCCTTTCTCGCTATTTTTTCTCTGTTTTCTTAAAGTAAACTATATTTTGAAACAAAATCACATACTTTTATCGTTTTTTTCCAAGAAATATTAACAATTTTATTGCTGACAGCACAGTCGAACTCACTGCAATCGCTCCGTTCCATTATTGCTATCATAGGGGAGAGTTTAGTAATTGAAACGTCGGCTGACAAACCCTGCCCCCTCACTAAACTGACCCTAGATCAAATTTTAGGGTCAGTCTAGTGAGGGCCAGGGTTAGCTTACCGATGAACTCACCCTGGTCCTAACTAAACTGACCTTAAATCGAGGAACACGCACACAAGTGAAGTGCACCTGCTAACACGCACACAAGCGAAGCGCACCTGCTAACATACAGAATGATTTCTCCCCTGTGAAGTCACTCGTAACAACGAATGAAAACAACAGGCACTGCGAAATTTTCAACGAATGAAACAAATGGCAACTGAGAAACTCGCAATTCAACGGGATTTAAAATCTATTCTCTTACATGTTAAAACATGATTGAGGTACCTAATTTTGTGTCATTTTGTTCAAAATATAGTTTAATTTAAGAAAACAGAGAAAAAATAGCGAGAAAATCGTTATTTTAAAAAAAACCGAAAAGTCCCCTATTCTGCACCTTTACTGCTTTACTACCTGATACCAGTGATAGTAATAACATTCAAAGGGGTGTTTCCGCAAATTGGACGCTGATAATTCATTTCAGTGTGACAGCAAGTGATTTTTAAAGGCTGGGTCAGGACATAATTCATAAGATCTTTGCTCGGTATTTGAATATCGAAACATTTTTTAAGAAGACCCAGATTAATCTTTATCATATGATTTTACCAATTAAAGAGGAAGAAACCAAGTCACACAAGGCAGCCATTTCAGCGATCCCACAATTCTAAAAAACGTGTTCGATTCATCGAGTATATATAACAGACTCAAACACTGTACCGAAAGATGTGTTAATAATTTCTTTTAGGCATCAATTGCATTATATTACGAACACCCTTTTGTAGTAGCCTAGAATTAAAAATGTATTTCTGTGTAAAGTCCTTTATAAATGGAACACAAAACTAATTAACCCACGTGGGGTCTCTTGCAACTTCCGCCATTTCGACTCGTTTGTTGAAAGCAAGTTGTGGAAGTTGAAACATATTTTTTTCTTGGCATCGAGATTTAGAAGAATCAATGAATTAAAACTATGCCGACGTATTTTCAGCGTCCGGAAAATGCTCTCAATAGAGCGAAAGGTTCGAATCATATACAATAGACAGACACTGCTCGAAGAAAAGGGGCAAAATTGAAAAATGCCCCATGCATAAGACAGATTGAAGTCAGAACAGTATTTTTTCGCACAATTCACTACTAATAGGAAAAAAATGGCACACTTTTTTTGACACTCTAGGCAAAAATGGAACACTTCTCTAAGGGTCCTCCTAAATACCAGAACCGCACAGAACCCCCCTCTATATTACATTTGTGCAGTGTTTTACGATTAAATATGTTTATTTTATGTAATAATCCTTGCAGGAAAGAAGAATAGAAGTAAATTCAGTCTTATAGTCGCCGTTGTATGGGGGGTTCTGGTATTTAGTATTTTTGTCCTAAATACCAGAACCACACAGAATTCCCAAGAACCACCCTCTAAATGACATTTGTATGCTTCTCTCGGGGAAATAGTCCAATAATATTAGCCTTTGCCTGTGCTCCGAATTTATTATTTTTTGATTTTTAATATGTCGCACCGTCGAAGTCTAATCTGATCTTTCGTTTTTCCAGCAGCAAAGTACAAAATTAGGCGACATAACACTAATATGATGAATACTCATTCTCCATACATGTTCCCACATTCGACAAGAATAATATGCCTTCACATTCATATTAGATGTATAAATTTCCTATACTTACTGTCGAATTACGTATTAAATACCAATAATTAAATAAAAACATTTTTTTCAAGCGGTAATGTTACAGCGGTTGGAAAATTGTTAAAAATGGTATCCCATTTCCGGGAACGGACCTCAGCGGTATTGCAATGACTGCCACGTCGTTTGACTTGGTGTGCACTACATTATCGGTATTCTGTTTTTCACTCCGCGTTTTCCTATCAATCCATCTTCCGGTTCAACAGTTTGTTTCGAGTTGAAAAAATTGTAGTGCAAATGACGCCTAAATAATTCAAAATATTGATTTAGTTGCAAGAAAATGACCACCAGAATGAAGAAAAATGTGTTTTACACAACTGTCAATCGGAAGTAGGAACCAGGTGGGGAAATTTGATCTTTAAACGAGGTCCAACCGTTCAGCGAGAGTCTCTCGCTGAACTTTGCTGCTGGAAAAACGAAAGATCAGATTAGACTTCGACGGTGCGACATATTAAAAATCAAAAAATAATAAATTCGGAGCACAGGCGAAGGCTAATATTATTGGACTATAAGGGAAAATATTCCATTTCCAGTTTCCTTTAACATTCAATAGGAAACAGAAATTTAATTTATTCACCAATTCATACCTGTGTCGGTATTTGCTTGGCGCTTGGCTGATCGCAATCGGCCTGGCTATTCCTGTGATTGACCCACGGAAATCTCATTGTCAATTTATTTCTGAATTAAGTTCTCATGAAATATTATTTACTTATCAGTTCTGGGACGAATACAGTAGCAGATTTTCAGGAACCAGTGGTGCCTGCTGTCAACTCTCTGAGCTGATTTCATATATTGTTCGTGTTCTGTACCTCCTAACCTTCATTTTAATGCATAATTTGTGTTTATTTAATTTGAATTTAAGGAATATCAGAGGTGAGAATTTCAAAATAAACAAAATTCCATTACTAATATAGCACCTTAATAATAATTATTATTATTAAAAGAATATTTGGGAACAAATACTAATACTGCTTTCATGCCCAGTTTAATATTCCACTTTTCTTTGAAAAATGAAATAAATGATAAGATGTGCCATTTTTTCCATCCCCTCAAAAAAACAGCAATTTTGGTGTGCCATTTTTTCAGGGCACCTTCACTACACATAAATTTGTCCACATATTGTTGCTCCTGTTAATAGTGCAGACGAGCCAACTAATTTCGAGCTCTACATTACAGGGAACAAAAATTAAACCAGTCTAACATGCATTCCCAAGCAGTCGGTGTATCGGGGTCCATACCACTACTGTCGTACTGGGGAATGGTTGATTTGGGGTCACTCTGTAAAGGGAAACACCCAAACCGTCCTCTGCAATTTGACCCAAACCGGTTGCTACATTTAGCCCAAACTGTCCTTTACAGTCCCTGAACCATCCTCAACAGAGCCCGAACCATCCTCTATGCAATTTGGCCATACCATCCTCTAGAAATTGTAGTGACCATAAGGTCTATGTGAGAAACAAGAAAAAGGAACAATATTTGCTTTTTTATTACTATTCTATACTGCACTTCAGTTACTGTCATTCTCTTTAAATTTGGGTCTTTTCCCTTTTTACCGCCCTTGCAGATGGGTAGTACTAAAATGAGACCGCAGAAGTAAGCAGCACTTGTTTACTGTGGTAAACCAGTTCCGCTTTACCAGTAAAATAGGACCCAGTCACCAATGCTTGGGGTGAAAGTCCTCTAAAATGGGCAACATGTTGATCAACGGTTGACTAAACTTGACTTCATCTCCATGTTGTGTCACGATTAGCCATGGTGCATAAATATGTGACGTTAACCACCAACAAACAAACAAACAATGAGACCGCAGGCAAAGTATAAGGGGTAGAGCCCCCAAATAAGTGCCATCTGGTCATATACGGTGTACACAATATATATCGGAAGGTTGGTACCGATATTTTAACGTTAACCCATAAGATTCTACTTTTAATATATAGCTATATCCATCTTGCAGTCTCACTTTTCCGCAACTAGGGACACGAAGACCGCAAGTAATCTACTGGTCCTAAAAATACCAAATAAACGCTATTGGTGAATTTGGGTATATTCAATACATTTCCGAACTTAAAGTTAAAATATCGGTAGCAAACTTTGGATATATATTGTGTACACCGTATATGACCATATAGAGTTTATTTGGGGGCTATATCCCCTATACTTTGCCTGCGGTCTCATTTTAGTACTACCGTCACAGATTGTGGCGCGTTTCTTTATTACTTTTCTTTCCCAACTGTCCAGGTGGTTTGTCCCAACAGTCACTAGTGCTGGGCTAGTTGAAAATTTACTAGTTGAGCTTCAAGTTTTAACTGGTTACCAAGTGAGGATATAGGCAGGTGACATTGCACTATGTGGCTTAGTTTCGAATTACCGTGTATGTGCTGTATTATAGTGCTGGACCTCAAGTAGGCTTGTTTCAAAGAGTTTATTTGTAAAAAAAATTATGAACTTGTAATTTTTTGTACTATTTTCATACAGAGTTTATTGGGGTTGGAAAGAAGCAGAGAGCTCTGGATGCCCTCTATGATGTCATCAAAAGCAAAAAGCATAGAACATGGCAGAAGACTCACGAGCAGATTATGGAAAAATATTTGGAGCTCTGTGTTGAGCTCCGAAAGAGTCATGTGGCAAAAGAGGGGTTGTATCAGTACAAGAATATATGTCAGCAGGTTTGTAAATGTTTACTAAGGTTAGAGATACTTTTGGTGTCTAGAAAATGTCATAAATTGAAGATTTTTTGTGATTTTCATCACAGAGAAAGGATACAAATTACCTTTATAATATTTGTTATATATATAAGTTTACAAATTTTAAAATCTCTGAAAAAATGTTTCAGCTATCCTGTAGTCATTGTAGTTGCGTAAAAAATGCTCACCCAGAAAAGTATGCCCCTGAGGTTTCACTACAGGATTCACCATAAAATTCAAAATAAAAACTTCTTCCATAAGTCATGATGTAGATGTAAGAGAACCACTGTTATTTGAATACCGACTCACATGAAATGGGGATGAATTTACTTCATTGATCCTGGTTTCAAAAGTACAAATGCAACATGGACGAACAAATATGCCTTTTAATTTTTAGCTCACATGACTGAAAGTTAGAGTGAGCTATTGCCATCACTTGTCATCCGTCGTCCATTAACTTTTCATATCAGTCTTCTTTTTCAGAACCACTGGACCAAACCCAACATAAATTTTCTTGGGGTAGATCCCTGTCCAAGTTTGTTCAATAGAAGTAGCAATGCCCAAAGGGATGGGGGCAATGTCCAAAAAACCCTAAATTCTTTAAAAAAACATCTTGGCAAGAATCCAGAATCTGATTCTTATGAAGATTTCTTACAAACTGTTTGACATTCCATTGTGATGTACAAAATGATTCTCATTTGGATTCTCACAAAAGTGAATGGAATTTTGGCTTTGGATTTGCAGCTTCTTTACATGCTCAAGATTCAAGGGGCTTACTGCACATGGACTGTCATTTTCCTTCAACAGCTGATAACTGCTTGTCCAGTGTCGGCAAGTTGGCGAATCTGATAGTTGCTTGCCACTGATTGTTTTATCTCTCTGGGTACTCCAGCTTCCTCCACCCATAAAACTGTCTTACTTGATCTCACACTGGCTGTTAAAAGTGTTGTTTACCCAACGAATCGGCCGCATGCGCCCACGTAATATGCAAATTCAGCAGTTGAAAAAATATTATTTTTCACAAAATTTCAACAAAACCATATCATATGACCCCCTCGTTGGAACGAGCTCGTTCCAACGGGTGGTCACATGATATGGTTTTGTTGAAATTTTTTGAAAAATTTGAAAAAATGATATTTAAAATAATAAATTTTTATATCGTCTGCGTTGGGTAAAGGGTTAAACCCAGTAAACAAACTCTGCCTGCAGCAGGCAGATTTTCATGCTTAGTGAAAAATAGCTCATTACCTAGAAGAGGTATAACTGGCTCTTTTTCGAATTTAAATTATTAGTAATCCTCTCATCGATGATCTCTTAATGCCCTACTCTATTAAATTTTTCTTCAAATTTATTTTACGAGAAATTCAAGAAAATTCTCATAGTTCAATGTTGAAGCTCACAAATTATGTCTCACACATTACATTAATGTGTACTAAGGCATACTGCACATTGATGGTGCACTAGTCTTCAATCAATACTAACCCCGGTTGTGTGGAGTTAATTTGTTGGGGAGTCTGCTCTGTGATTCTAAGGGTACTCCAGCTTCCTCCACCTGTAAAATGTGAGGTGACCCTGGCTATCAAAAGTGTCATTAAACCCCAATAAATAAGTTTGCAAAGTTTTTCTGGTCAAGTTTGTGGGAACAAAATGTCCAAAAAAATATTAAGTAAAACATCATGAAGGGCTGCTGGAAAATTTGTTGAACATTCAGCGATAATATACTGAGTCAAAAAAGAAAGTATAATAGAAGCAAATGTGAAAAAATAGCATAAAGGATGAAATATAATAGTTCTAATGTTGCATGTTTGTGGACAAGAAGTCGTGCAAAGAGTTTAATGACATGTTGTTGTCAACTCAACCGTATACAATTTTGCTACGGATTTCAAAATAGAACGTGCAACCCGAGAATGTCAAATGGAATGGGTGACTGACGATTTTCTTTGTGTTGTGCTAGAGAGCCTGGGTTATTGTGTTGTGCTAGAGAGCCCGGGTTATTGAGAAAACACGCTAGTTTTTGTCTTCCGACATTTTAAAAAATGTCAAGGCTAGCCGAAAATCAGAGGTTGCGTGCCATTGGTATGCATGAGGCTGGGATACCTCCAGATGAGCTCGATGCTGAGTTTGGAGTCAATGTGGTGTTACGGTGTGGAATTATTAATGATATTGGTAACAGAAAGAAATCTGAGAATCAGCAACAAAACTATGAATTTAACTATTCTGAAATTTAATTAAAAAAAATTAATATATAAAAAAAAATGATACAAAGATCTTTTACACTAGTTGGCTTACAGAAAATAAAAAAAAACAATGGTACTTATCAATTATAGAATTAGTCCAAAGTACAGTTTGACAGAATCCAGTAATCCAGTGGCGAAGTATCTTCTGAAGAAAGTTACCAGCTGGTAGATGTAGTATTAAATCTAAGAATGTCTCTCAGAAACAGTATCCCGTAGATTCGTAATAAAATTTTCACTTTGAAATTTCAGCAGTCTCCAATAAAATATAATAAAATGCTCTGCAAAATTCAAATGGAGTAAAAATCCAAGAAGTATTGGCGCCACAGGTAATTTCCAAATAATCCAGTAGAATCCTGGCTTTTCACAAAATAATATTATTCTGTTTCACAGAAAGTATAAATTCTCTTTTCCAAGACGAATAGATTCTCTTCAAAATTCTCTTTTGGAATCAATCTCCAAATTCACAAAGAAGCACTGCTTCTATAATAAATGCACTGTTCTGAAACAATAATATTCTCCAATGGAAATAACTGAAGTGAGTCTTTTTGAAAGGCTTTCTAAGAATGAGTTTTTGAATTCTGTTGACAAACCTTTATATAGTAACCAGATAGAATGTCCCAGAAGAGGAAGTTTCTGCAATGTTCTATTAGTTTCTGGGGGATTCTGTTAAAGTTCAAGTAAACAAGGTTATTGACCTATTTAAACAATTAAACAATCAACAGCTATATGTACAATATATCAGTGTAACAAAGATGTAAACAAGGTCACTGAGTGCAAAAGAGTTAGACCAGTCAGAAAATGCAGCAATAAAAAAAATATCTTTCTCATATAATTATCTACTAAGGATATATCAATCTCAATATAATATGGGGGCTATAACACACCCCGCCTTAAAAGAAAAAGTTTGAAGGTACTGAAAACTTTTTACATAATTTTAGCAGACTCTGACTGGTTTACAATACACACACACCATAATCTTCACAATTTTTTTTTTTTTAATAAATATATATACACTTGAAGTGAATAGGGACCGATCATATCATTTTAAATTAGGATATTCTGGAAAGAGCATCAGCTACAACATTATCTCTTCCCGAAATATGCCTAATCTCTAAATTATATTCTTGAAGGGCTAAACTCCACCGCAATAATCTTTGATTCTTGTTTTTCATTTTATTGATAAATGTTAAGGGGTTATGATCGGTGTAAACTGTAATTGGACATTGGGTGGTTCCTAGATACACATCAAAATGGGTTAATGCCAAAATTAGAGCCAAAGTTTCTTTTTCTACTGTAGAGTAATTCTTTTGATGTTTGAGAAATTTTCTGGAAAAATAACATACAGGGTGATCAATACCTTGGGAATCTTCCTGGGCAATATACCCACCTGCTCCATTGTCACTTGCATCTATGAATAATTTGAAGGGCTTTTCATAATTGGGACTGGCCAGGACAGGGGAATTATTTAATAAAGTTTTTATTCTGTTAAAGGATTTCTGGCATTCCTCAGTCCAAACAAACTTAACCCTTTTGCTCAATAAACTGGTCAAAGGGGAGACAACATCTGAAAAATTTAAACAAAATTTTCTATAATATCCAGCCATGCCTAAGAATCTCATGAGCTCTTTTTTTAGAGTTTGGTACTGGAAAATTTACAATGGCATCAACTTTAGCCGCAATCGGCCTCACCTGCCCCTGCCCAACAACATGACCTAAATAATTTACAGTTGCTTTGCCAAATTCTGATTTTACCAAGTTAATAGTTAGGTTGGCTTGGGTCACTTTGTCAAAAAATTCTTGAATATGCTTTAGATGATCAGCCCAATTTGTATCTGTGTGTATAATAACATCATCAATATAAGCTTCACTGTGATCTAGGTCTGCAATTAAGTGGTTAACCATGCGCTGGAACGTTGCCGGAGAGTTTTTCATGCCAAAAGGGGTAACTTTATATTGATACAATCCAAATGGTGTAACAAAAGCAGATATTTCTTTTGCTTTTTCTGTTAAAGGGACTTGCCAATAACCCTTTAACAAGTCAAATTTTGTCACAAATTTAGCATGGCCAAGTTTGTCAATGCAGTCATCAATTCTAGGAATTGGATAATTGTCTGTTTTGGTGAGGCTGTTCACCTTTCGGTAATCTGTACAAAATCGGTAACTGCCATCAGGTTTTGGAACGAGTATACAGGGCGAACTCCAGTTGCTATGGCTAGGTTCTATGATATCATTGTCCAGCATATACTGTATTTCCTTTTGCATGATCTCAGCTTTGAAAGGGTTCAATCTATATGGATGCTGTTTGATGGGATTTGCCTCTCCTACATCAACATCATGAAAAATAACAGATGTCCTACTAGGCACATCAGGAAATAAGTGTTGATATTTGAAAATTAAATCAACTAAATCTTTTCTTTGGTCAGGCAGTAAATAATCTGTTTTATTTTGTAGATCTCTCAGGACATCTGAGTTCTGTAACTTCAGAGGTACATTTTCGCCGCCTTCATAAATATCCTCTACAGGATTTTCCAGCTCATCCATGTGGGTGACTGTTGAGACTGGTAAAGAGTTTGGTTCTCTCTCATAATAAGTTTTCAACATATTTATATGGCACAGCTGAGTATTTTTGAGTCTATCGGGAGTCTCAACAACATAATCAGTATCACTGATCTTGTGCTTAACAATATAAGGGCCTGAATATCTTGCTTGTAAAGCATTGCCCTTTAAAGGGAATAATACTAACACCTTGTCCCCAGGTTTAAAGGTGCGAAATTTTGCCTTTTTATCATACCAGGTCTTCATATGACTCTGGGCTTTCTGTAAATGTTTATTTGCCATTTCTCTGGCCTGGTGCAGTTTTTCCTTAAAAGTGGACACATAGTCCAGAAGAGAAATTTCAGGTGGCTCTTCCCCGAGCCATTTCTCCTTCAAAGCAGTGAGTGGACCCCGCACTGAGTGTCCAAACACTAATTCAAAAGGGCTGAATCCCAGAGATTCCTGTACAGTCTCACGGACTGCAAATAAGAGGAGATGTACTCCTTCATCCCAGTCCTTCTCATTATCCTCCCCATAGGCCTTTATCATGGTCTTCAGTGTTTGATGAAAGCGTTCTAGAGCTCCTTGACTTTCGGGATGATAGGCACTTGATGTGTACTGCTTAATTTTGAGCTCATACATCACCTGCTGAAAAATGTTTGACATAAAATTTGAGCCTTGGTCCGATTGTACTGACCTGGGTAGACCGAAAGTCGTGAAAAATTTTATCAAGGCCTTAACTATAGTCTTAGTTTTAATATTTCTTAGAGGAATAGCCTCAGGAAATCGTGTAGAAGCACACATGATGGTAAGAAGATATTCATTTCCAGATCTTGTTCTAGGCAATGGGCCAACACAATCAATAATAATTCTAAATGGCTCCTCAAAAGCGGGGATTGGTTGAAGGGGAGCAGGAGGAATCTTCTGGTTGGGTTTTCCTACAATTTGACAGGTGTGGCAGGTTTTACAAAATTCGACAACATCCTGTCGAAGCTTGGGCCAGTAAAAACATTGTTGAATACGAGAGTAGGTTTTCCTAACTCCCAAATGTCCAGCCATTGGATTTTCATGAGCCAGGCTTATTATTTCATTCCGGTATCTAGTGGGGACAACTATTTGATAAATAACCTCCCAATCACTATTGGAGGGTACTTCTGGTGGTCGCCATTTCCTCATAAGTACACCAGATTTTCTGAAATAACAGACAGGGGAGTTTTGGGCTTCAGCCTGTGTTAGAGCCTTTTCACGTGGCTCTGCAAGGTCAGGATCACTTTCCTGTTCCTGAATTAAAGAAGTCCGGGAAATGACATTCAAGGAGGTCCCCCTATCACTCTCAGGTGTAGTGGCCTCTTTACAATTTTTGGAGGAGTCATCACACTGACTCAGAAATGTCTGAGACAAATCAATGTCTTCAGAATCCGTAATTCTGTGACTGTTCTTATCCTCTGCTTTGCTGTTTAAATCAACACAATTGAGGTTGTTATCAACCTCAGCTTTCTTTGCCATGGACCGAGTTACAGCACATGCTGGAAAAGCAAAAGGAAAACATTCCTTCAAATTAATAATACTTTCATCTGTGCTCGGCTTATCCACCACTTGAGGTTCTACAGTGACTTTGTCACCAGCTAAGTCATTTCCCAATAATAAAGAAATACCTTTTACAGGTAGAGTAGGTCTGATTCCTACTGTCACAGTCCCATTTACTAAGCTACTTCTTAAATTTATTTTATGAAGTGGGACCTTTAAAGAGTTTGACTCAATACCTGATATTAGAACTTGTGCCCCTGTAGCACTTTCTTCAGAAAATGGCAAAATGCCTTCTAACATTAATGACTGAGTAGCCCCTGTGTCTCTCAGTATTTTTATTGGTAAGGAACAGTGCTTATCCCCCTCAAGGGAAACAAAGCCTTCAGAAATAAATGGCTTATAATTTTCTAAAGCATCTTGCTTTATTACATAATTTTCAGGGCATGGAGCACATGCTAGTGCATTCTGTGAAGTAGAGGACTCATTTTTCCTTTTTAACAGCCAGCAATCAGATATTAAATGACCTGCTTTCTTACAATAATTACAAGTTTTAGTTGAACTGTTGGGTCGTAATGGTGTAGGGCTGGCATTGGATGACTTATTCTCATTAGGCTTCCGATTAAATTTAGGTGGTGAAAAGTTTGTAGGATGGGAAGGATGATTGGAAGGATGAGTTTTATCTGAAGCTGGTCTAGGTCCACTTTGGAAAGAATTCTTGTTGGGCCAAAAATTTGTGGCGTTACGACTCATTTTATGAGTTAAGGCATAGTCATCTGCTAGTACTGCTGCTCTGTTCAAAGTGTCAACTTTTTATTCATCCAGGTGGGCCTTTATATCTGAATGTATCTTTCCTTTGAACTCTTCAATTAGCATCATTTCTTTTAATTTAGAGAAATCTTTCCCTATTTCTTTTGAATGGCACCACCTGTCAAATAAATTTTGCTTTTCTCTGGCAAATTCCACATGAGTTTGATTTTCGTTTTTATAATAATTTCTGAATTTCTGCCTATAGGCCTCTGGAACAAGTTCATATGCCTTAAGTATAGCCTCTTTAACAGTGTCATAATTATTGCTTTGCTCAGAAGATAGAGCGGAATAGATTTCTTGGGCCTTCCCTTTTAAAACACTTTGCAATAGCAAAGTCCAGACATCCATTGGCCATTCTAAACTTGTTGCCACTTTTTCAAAATGTAAAAAATATTTATCAATTTCTTTTTCTTGAAAGGGGGGAACTAGCCTAACATGTTTAGTTGCATCAAATCTACTTGGGGAAATTACATCTGAGCCTTGACGCTGTGATTCTAATTCTTTTATTTTTATTTCCTTTTGAATTTCTAATTCTTTTAAGTGCATTTCTTTTTGAGTTTCTATTTCCCTTAATTTTAATTCCCTATCCTCCTTTTCTTTTTGAGCCTGAATTTGTATTTGTTCCCTTTCTTTTTGAGCCTGAATTTGTTCCCTTTCTTTTTGAGCCTGAATTTGTTCCCTTTCTTTTTGAGCTTCTAATTCTTTTAATTTAATTTCATTTTCTCTTTCTTCTTTTTCTTTTTGGGCCTCTAATTCTTTTAATTTCATTTCATTTTCCTGCCTTTTCATTTCTTGTTGCATTTCTAATCTCTTTAGTTCTAATTCTAACTTTTTGAGTTCAAGGGCATCAGTAGGTTGTGGTTCAGAGACAGGTGACCCAGACTGAGGCAAAAGACCCTCCTCAATATAATGATTAACAATGAGCTGTTTAAGTTTATGCTTGTTCAGACCAGGGGTGGCAGGTAATTTTAGACACTGAGCAAGTTGAAATAAATCCTCCTTCTTAAGAGATTCTAAAAGGGCCAAACTAGGAGATCTTTCAAATTCAGAAAAAAATTCTGTCACAATAAATACCATGATGAAAAGGTTTGCTGGTTCTCAGATTATATAACTGAAAGTTTCTAAGAAAGTTTAAATGTTTTGAAAGTGAGCCAAAATAATAATTGAAATATGCAAATAAAGCTTTCTCGTTATCTTATATTCAATCTCGGCAACGAGCCCCCAATTTCTGTTACGGTGTGGAATTATTAATGATATTGGTAACAGAAAGAAATCTGAGAATCAGCAACAAAACTATGAATTTAACTATTCTGAAATTTAATTAAAAAAAATTAATATATAAAAAAAAATGATACAAAGATCTTTTACACTAATTGGCTTACAGAAAATAAAAAAAAACAATGGTACTTATCAATTATAGAATTAGTCCAAAGTACAGTTTGACAGAATCCAGTAATCCAGTGGCGAAGTATCTTCTGAAGAAAGTTACCAGCTGGTAGATGTAGTATTAAATCCAAGAATGTCTCTCAGAAACAGTATCCCGTAGATTCGTAATAAAATTTTCACTTTGAAATTTCAGCAGTCTCCAATAAAATATAATAAAATGCTCTGCAAAATTCAAATGGAGTAAAAATCCAAGAAGTATTGGCGCCACAGGTAATTTCCAAATAATCCAGTAGAATCCTGGCTTTTCACAAAATAATATTATTCTGTTTCACAGAAAGTATAAATTCTCTTTTCCAAGACGAATAGATTCTCTTCAAAATTCTCTTTTGGAATCAATCTCCAAATTCACAAAGAAGCACTGCTTCTATAATAAATGCACTGTTCTGAAACAATAATATTCTCCAATGGAAATAACTGAAGTGAGTCTTTTTGAAAGGCTTTCTAAGAATGAGTTTTTGAATTCTGTTGACAAACCTTTATATAGTAACCAGATAGAATGTCCCAGAAGAGGAAGTTTCTGCAATGTTCTATTAGTTTCTGGGGGATTCTGTTAAAGTTCAAGTAAACAAGGTTATTGACCTATTTAAACAATTAAACAATCAACAGCTATATGTACAATATATCAGTGTAACAAAGATGTAAACAAGGTCACTGAGTGCAAAAGAGTTAGACCAGTCAGAAAATGCAGCAATAAAAAAAAATATCTTTCTCATATAATTATCTACTAAGGATATATCAATCTCAATATAATATGGGGGCTATAACAGTGGCCACTATTTACCATCTCATTGAAAGGTCACCCGCCCCACCCCCTCCCTCCCAAGCACTGATCTCTGAATGGAAAAATGTTCAGATCTGACGTGACTATTTTACCACGCAATTTTTTGTTACTGAGTACCTGGACGACAGTGGTTATAACTTCGTCAAAACCATCTCGGGTGACAAATCTTCCCATGGGCTCCCGTCCCGATACACATGGTGTTAATCTTCAAGTGGAAGTAAACAAGGCTACCTGCAGTATGGGTTTGATAACCTTGACCAGATTATTGAAATTAAGGAAACGAAAGTGACAAAATTAATCAAAATTTGGATCTTTGTTGAGGTAGACTGACAGGGTTTGAGGTGACTGTTTTTTAACCCACTTTGCTGCCGAAATGTTATTCCCTTTTCTCGCAATAGTGATATGTTCAAACAACGACAAACAATGCAAAACTTACCACACGACATAGAATTTTATCAGGAACAACAGACTTCAAATCGACACACTCACACAAAAGCTGCACTCATCATAACGCCTCTAAGGCTCTTGTAAGTCTTGTTTTTGTTAACAATAATCATTTTAAAAAAGTGCCGCCGCAAGGTGTTTTTTAGCTGACGCAAACTGCCATTGCCTCGGCATTTATTTTGCCGAGGCGAATTTTCTGAATTGCAAGGGCTGCGGGTACGATTTTATGATCTTCAAACGTTAGACGATTTACGTAATGTTCTAAGGCAGGAGTGGAACGCAGTACCACAGGATGCCACCCAGAGACTTATAAGGTCCATGTGCCGTCAATGTCTTGCCATCCAAGAGGCAAATGGTGGACATACACGCTATTGACTGCATGTGTGAATTTTCATTTCATCCCATGTCTGAATTGCGACGTCCTGGCATGACACTGGCAACAGTAAGAACATGAAATTATGCAAATTGATACAGCTAGACTCGAAATATGAATTTACAATAATTTGTTTGGGATTAAAGTCGATAATACTAAAAAAATTGCTCCTCAAAGTTTATTATACTTTCTTTTTTGACTTGGTATATAAATGAGATAGAGTAGTCAACAAAAAATAAATTCTATGTGGTCTGGCTCAAGGAAAGAGCCTCGCGCTATACATTTATTATGCCCTGATTTGAAAAGTCAAAGGGATATCTAGTGGAGACTTCCGGCTGTTCGTCCGTCCATCTATACAAACATTTTCCCTTGTATCTCAGCCACTGCTACTCCCGATTTGAATCAAATTTGGTGTTAGAGCATCATGGTGGAACGATACCTGTATAGCGTGAGTTTCTTCCACACATTTTTTCCAGAGTTATGGTCCTTTTTCGCTTAGAAACTCACTCAAATGCAAGAAATTACAAGTATACCCCTAGACTTTCTGGGGCTGTAGAGGGGCCCCCAGACCCTGGCCTTAGATGCTCACTCTACTTTCAGTCAGGTATTTCATTCAGTCCCTGCTTCCACCTCTGATGCAAGTGTAAATCGCAATGAGAGTGTATCGTATGTGATAGTAAGTTCAGTTGTTTCAAAGGCGAAGTACTATCAAATGCTGAATGTTACGAATCATGTCTTGAGCTTAACTTGGATGCTATGTGTTTTACAATCATCAAACATTTCCCATGGGAACCCCAGGAAGTGGATCAGTGCTTGTTTACTGTGGTAAACAAGTTCTGCTTTGCTGGTTTAATAGGACCCAGAACCAATGCTTGCAGTGGATGTCCTCTTAAGTGGGCAGCACAGGTATAAATGATTGACTAAACCTGACTTCATCCCTATGCTGCGGTCATGAGATAGCCCATGGTGCTTATAGTGACCTTAAACACCAATAAATAAATAAGTTCTCTCACCATTTGTGTCTCAACTGTAATTCGGGAAGTAATGTAGGTCCAGTCACAAGTTTGATAAAAATGAAAATGGCAATGAGTGTGTGTCGCACATTACACACATAATAGTATGTTTAGTTGTTTCAAGGGCCGAGTCATACTTGAGATCAAATGTTAAGTGTTGCAAATCATGTCTTGGAAATAAGTTGCATAGTACGTGAGTCACAATCTTCAAACTGGTGTAAATAATGACAATGGAAAGTTGCATTGAAAACATGAGGCCTGCATTGCAAGTGCTGCTAATGCAGCCCCCGACCGCAAAAATAATTCTTAAGTCAAAAGAGTGAAAAAACGCCATAACTCCAGAGAAAATGTGTAGAAGAAACTCACGCTACATAGGTATTGTAACCACATAATGTTCTGCCACCACACCAAATATCATTCAAATCAGAGTAGAAGTGGCTGAGATACAAGGGAAAATGTTTGTACATAAGGGAATTTAGAAATTTCCAAAAATGAAAAAGAGCCATAACTCTGGAGAAAATGCTGTAAAGAAACTCTGCTAAGCAAGTAACGTTACATCCATGTTACTCTACCACAGTATCAAATATAATTCAAAACGGAGTAGCTGTAGCTGAGCTACACAGGAAAATGTTTGGATGAAAGGAATTTTGAATTTGAAAAAGAACCATAACTCTGGGAAAAAGTGTGTGGAAGAAACTCATACTATACAGGTATCGTTCCCCCATGATACTCTTATCACATCACCAAATATTCAAATCTGAGTAGCAGTGACTGAGATACAAAGGAAAATGTTGGTACGGATGAACGAACAGACAGACAGACAAACAGGCAGATGGAAGTCTCCACTAGATACCCCTTGACTTTTCAAATCGGGAGCATAATAAGAGTTGGGTCATCACATTAAAGTAAATGTCATGAATGAAGCTAAAAAGTTGACTCTGTCACAGATTATGTCTCGGCTGCAACTCAAACCAAAGTGGACTTGTCACAGATGTTGAGGATCTTGTAGGATGTGTGTCTCTCATGATAACAACATAGTCATTGTCCTTATGAAACATCAAATATTGACTGTCTCATTATTTTCTGAACCCCTAACACAAAACAAAGTTTCGAAAAAGGTTTAAAGATCCATCTCTTTCAGATAGCCTTTGACTGCAGATTTTTTTCTTTATAGCTCACCTGGCTGAAAGTCAGGGGGAGCTTAACTGATCAGTTTCTGTCTGTCAATTATGTTCAATTTCGGATCTCTGGGTTAATATTTGGGCTCTCCTGGAGCCCAAAGTTTAAATTGGTGCCATATGAGGAAATTTCTTTAAAAATCTTCTTCAGATTCAACAGTCAGAATCCTTTCTTATTTAGTATACATCTGTTGGTGGGTCAGATTCAAGTTTTTTAAAAACGAGTCCATGGGTTAATATGGGAACCTGAATTTTAACTCGGTGCACGATGAGGAAATTTCATTAAAAATCTTCTTCATATCCACCAGTCCGAATGCTTTCACATTTGGCATACAACATCTTTGAATAGGGGGTGGGGGAGCGGGTGCTTGTCTACAGCTGATAGAATTGGAACCAGTCAGGAAGACCCATGATAATAATCATCTGACATGGACACTAGAGTATGAATAATTTCATAACTTCATTCCCATGAAATGTTGTTGAACCATGCCTAACTGAATGTGACCCCGAATACTTCTTTGAACCACTTTGTTGTCAGTTTCGTTTATATTGTAAGTGCTTTTGAGCGGTGTTTTGCTGGTAAAAGCGCTATATGAGTAAATTATTATTATGCCTCCGACCTCCGAGGGAGAATTTGGGCGTATCTAGTGGAGACCTCTCCTTCTCTCCAACTATCAATACAAATGTCCATACAAATGTTTTGGATTGCAATTTCAAAGCCATCGGTCGGATTTGGATCTCCTTTTGTATGCTGATAGACCCACATGGAGGAACAGATGTGCACAAGGAACAGGTTTTATTATTAGCTCAACTTAACAAAGTCAAGCTGAGCTATTGCCATCACTTCTCGTCCGTCGGCGTACTTTCATTCACAATATCCTTTGGCACACCACACATTCTTCCATTTCCGTCAAAAAACGTTTTTGGCAACAGCCTTTGAACTTGGTGCAGCTATGCATCAATATTTTCCTTTGGCACACCCTTCAGGGCACATTTATGATCAGATTGCTTTGAAACTTGATATGCTTGTTTGGGGTGACCTCTAGATGTGAGCTATCGGTTTTCTTCCATTTCTGACAATAAACGTTGCCGTTAGCAACGACCTTTGAACATAGTGCACTTGTGCATCTGTATATTCCTTTGGCATGCCCTACAGGGCACATTTATGAATTAATTGCTTTGAAACTTGGTATGTTTATTTGTGGTGACCTCTAGATGGGATCTATCAATTTTCTTTCATTTCTGCCGAGAAACGTTGCCGTTAGCAATGACTTTCAACTTTTCCATTTTGTACATCAACAATTTCCTTGAGCACACTGCACACATCGCATTTGTCATAGATCACTTTGAAACTTAGTATTTGTGTTTGGGTTGACCTCTAGATGGAAGCTACTGATTTTCTTTCATTTCCAACAGAAAATATTGGCATTTGCAACAACCTTTAAACTTTATGGGTAAGTGCATCAATATTTTCCTTTGGCACGCACTGCAGGGTCCATACATGAATGGATTGCTTTGAATCTAAGGATGCTTGTTTCGGCTGGGCTCCAGATGTGAGCTTTCAATTTTATTCCATTTCCGTCGAGAAAAGGTGCTGTTAGCAACGACATTCTGTTTAAATGTTGACAATTTCCTTTCGCACACTGCACAGGTCGCATTTATCATCGAATTGCTTTGAAATTTGGTACACTTATTTGAAGTGTCCTCTACATGGGAGCTGTCGATTTTCTTCAATTTCCATAAAAAAGTTTGCCGTTAGCAACAAACTTCAAACTTGGTGCATTTGTGCATCAGCATTTTTCTTTGGCACCTCCAACAATGTACATTCACGAATGGATCGCTTTGAAACTTGGAATGTTTTTTGGGTTGACCTCCAGATGGGAGCTTCTTTCATTCCCGTCAAAAAAGTTGCTGTTAGCAATGACCTTCAACTTTGCCCTTTTGTGCATTGACAATTTCCTTTGGCACACTGCACAGGTCACATTTGTGATCCGATTGCATGGAAACTTGGTGTACTGGTTTGGAGCAACCTTCAGATGCCAGCTATTGATTTTCTTTCATTTCCGTCGAGAAACATTGCTGATGGCAGTGATCATAGAACTTTGCCATATTTGCATCAACATTTTTTTTTTGGCATGCTCTGCAGGGTGCATTTATGAATGGATCAGTTTGAAACTTGGTATGCCTGTTTTCCTTGACTTCTGGATGAGAGCTATAGATTTTCTTCCATTTCCGTCAAAAAATGTTGCAGTTAGCAGCGACCTTCAACTTTGCCATTTTGTCTGCCGACAATTTCCTTTGGAGCACCGCACACTTTATGTTTACGAATTGATTGCTTTGAAACATGGTGTGCTTCTTTGGAGCGATCTCTAGATAGGATCTTTCTTTTTTAGCTCGCCTGACTTCTAGTCAGGTGAGCTATAGTGATCACTCACCGTCCATCGTCTGTGAACATGGTGTTTGCATTTTCTCCAAAACCGCTGAACCGATTTAAGTGAAATTTGAGATAATTGTTTGTTATGACATCGCATTTTGATTTTGTTCAAATCAAGTTGCCCTGCCCCTCGGTAGGGCTACGTCCAAAAAGTGTGCTAAAATCTTTTTATGAACCAGCAGTAGCAGAGACTTGATATTTGGTGTGCAGCTTCCGTTTGAGGTGTAGACTCCAATTTGTTCAAGAGAAGTTTGAGGGACTATATTTGCTGTCGTTATGGGAGGGACAAGAATTTTCAGATTTGATATGAGGGCTTATTGAGTCATAAGTATTTAATTTATGCCCCCCAAAATTTTCCCGTCTGCCCATGGGAACTGCAGGAGCTAAAAATAGAAAAAATTTAAAACACTCATATTTCCCAAACTACACTGCACTGAGAATTCTTCTTTGGTGTGAAGGTTCCTTAGGACCATTAGAATGGAATGGTAAAAAAAATTGCCATTGGTACTTCATTGGTCAGTATTTTTCAACACTTTGTGGATAATGGGAAAAACATTTAAGACTCTTCTTCCCCCAAACCACTGTTCCAAAAGCTTTCAAATTTCATATATAACATCTTTGGAAGATTGTTTCACATGTTTATTGAAATCAAATCCCTGGGTCCATATTTGAGCTCTCTATGGGAGCCCAAATGTTTAAATTAGTGCAGTATGAGGAATATTTTTTAAAAATCTTCAGATCCACCAATCAGAATCTTTTGATATTTGGTATGCAGCATCCTTGGGGGGTGAGATTCAAGTGTGTTCAAGCCAAGTCCCTGAGTTCATATTTGGTCTCACTGTGGGAGCCTGAATTATAACTTAGTTCAAAATGAGGAATTTTCTTTAAAAATCTTCTTCAGATCCAGCAGTCGGAATGTTTTGATATTTGGAATGCAGCATTCTTTTGGTGGTGGTGGGGGGGGGGGGGGGGGGGGGGGGGGGGTTATTATGCGATTCAAGTTTGTTCAAGCCAAGTCCCTGTGTTCATGTTTGGGCTCCCTGTGTGAATATTCTTTAAAAATCTTTTTTTTTCAGATTCACCTGTCAGAATCTTTTGATATTTGGTATAAGCTTTTCTTAGGAGGGGCAGATGCAACTTGTTCAAATCAATTCCCTGGGTTGATATTTAGGTTACCATGTCAGGTGAGTGCCCTCAGGCCCCCAGGGGCCTCTTGTCTTTCATTTCTTTTGAAAATGTTGCCGAATTATGCTATTAGCAATACAGTTGAATTTGTGCATCAACAGTTTTCTTTGACATGGCGAAGAGGGTGCATTTATCGTAGGATTGTTTTAGAACTTTGTGTACTCATTAGGCGAGACCTCTAGATAAGAGCTATCGATTAGCATTCATTTCTGTGAAAAAAGTTGCCGTTTACAATGACCTTTAAACTTACAGCTTTGCATATCAACTTTCTTCCTTTAGCCAGCCCTACAGTTTACATTTAAGAATGTATGGATTGCTCTGACGTTGTGCACACACACAATGCTGTTATGTTGAAGTTTCACCAAATAACATTGGAACCAATGATCTTCAATTTTGCCATTTCATTCATAACTTACCAAGTTCAAGTTTGTCAGGTTGAGCTACAGTGTCATTGACACTTTCATTATCCCCCCCTGCAAGGAAGGGATGCAGCAAAGACCTCTGTCCGTCCGTCCATCTGACCACGCCAACAAATCGGGTTTATATGCCTAGTTGTTGGTACACTGTTATGGGTCTAGTCTGATTTATGTGACTAGCCACATAAATTTGAACTAAAAATGGTGTTTATGTGTCCAAAAAGGTGGGTATGTGGCTAAAACGGTTTATGTGGCTACTAAGTGACAAAAAGTGTGTGTTGTATTTTCAGGGATATTATGTTGGGGTAAGGGTGGGTTAGTGTAAGTAAGCTGAAAGGGTTAGGGTTTGCTACCACCCAGAAAGTAGACTTAAAAAGGAGTTTTTAGTGGTTGTCCTTGCATTTTAAATTCCTCAAATATTTTAGCCACATAAACCTTGATTTTAGGGGTGTCCATCCATCCAGACTTTGTTTATGGCATAACTTGAACAATATTTAACATTTCAATTCTTTCTGGTATATGTCTCTGTAGCAGCAATGTCTACATCAAGTTCAATGACCATCAATATCACTTGGAAAATTATGGGAGTAATGGCCTTTTGTTATAAAAATATCTTGTAAGTCTTGTTTATGGCATAACTTGAACAAAAGTTAATGGATTTCAATTCTTTTTGGTATATGTCTCTATAGCAACAATGTCTACGTCAAGTTTGATGACCAGCGATATCCGATGAAAATTATGGGAGTTATTGCCCTTTATCTAATAAAAATATTGTGTAATCCTTGTTTATGGCACAACTTCAACAATAAAATCCGAATTTCAATTTTTGGGGGGATATGTCTCCATAGCAACAATGTGTATATCAAGATTGATGATCAGCAATACCCAATGAAAATTATGTGAGTTATTGCCCTTTGTTATAAAATATTGTTTAATGCTTGTTTATGGAATTACTTAAACATTAGTAGTAACCAAATATCAATTTTTGGGGGTATATATCTCATTGGGAACAATGTCGGTTTGAGGTTTGATGACCACCATTAATCCGATGAAAATTGTCGGAGTTATTGTTTCCATCAATAATTTGACGGCCCCACCTCCCAATCTCCCGTCTGGCTGTCTGTCAGTTAGGCCACAAAAACATTTTTAGTCGAGTTGTGACGAAGTCAAACTCGACTTATAGTTTGATGAATGGCGGGCGGGTGGACGTAAACAATTGGTTTCTGGATGATAACTTGATAATGGTTCAACCCATGTTCATGAAACTTCATAGGTAGGTTGGTATCGGTGAGAGGAAGAACCCTATTAATTTGGGACTTGCTTAGTCAAAGGTCAAGGTCACAGTGACCTTGAACATAGTAAATCGTAAACAGTTGGTTTCCGGATGATAACTTGACTACGGTTCAACCCACATTCATGAAACTTCATATGTTGGTTGGCCTTCGTGAGAGGAAGAACCTTATTTATTTTGGACTCACTAGGTCAAAGGTCAAGGTCACAGTGACCCTGAGCATAGTAAATCAAAACAATTTGTTTCCAGATGATAACTTGATAATGGTTCGACCCATGTTCATGAAACTTTACAGTTAGGTTGGCATCAGTGAGAGGAAGAACCCTATTTATTTTGGACTCACTAGGTGAAAGGTCAAGTCACAGTGACCTTCAACATAGTAAATCATAAACAATTGATTTCCACATGATAACTTGATAATGTTTTGACCCACATTCCTGAAACTTCATAGGTTGGTTGGCATCATTGAGAGGAAGAACCCTATTTATTTTGGACTTGCTAGGTGAAAGGTCAAGGTCACAGTGACCTTCAACATGGTAAATCGTAAACAATTGGTTTCCGGGCGATAACTTGATAATGGTTTGACTCACATTCATGAAACTCCATACGTAGGTTGGCCTAGGTGACTGAAAGACCCCTATTTATTTTGGACTCACTGGGTCAAAGGCCAAGGTCACAGTGACCTTGAACATAATAAAGCGTAAACAATTGGTTTCCAGATGATAATTTGACAATGGTTCCACCTACGTTCATGAAACTTCATAGGTAGGTTGGCATTGGTGCAAGAAAGATCCATTTTTATTTCGGAATCACTAGGTCAAGGTCACAGTGACCCTTCACATAGTAAATTGTAAACAGTTGGATTCCGGATTATAAGTTGATAATGATTAAACCCACTTTTGTGCTGTCACAACTCGACATTGGATCGGTGATCCTATCGGCATTTTTTAGCTCACCTGACTGAAAGTCAGTGTGAGCTTTTGCCATCACTTGGCGTCTGTCGTCCATTAACTTTTACAACTCGGTCTTCTACTTCAAAACCACTAGCCCAAACCTAAACAAATTTGACATACAGTATATTGGAGGCATCCTCTTTCCAGTTTGTTAAAATGAACTCGGTGCCCCCACTGGGGTGGGAGTGATGCCCCAAAAGCATCAATTGCTCCTGAAATCTTCTTCTTATGAACCACCAGTCAGAATGCTGTGATATTTGGTATGTAAGCTTCTTTGGTACTCAAGATTCAGGTTTGTTCAAAGAAATTTTCTCGGTAAGTATTTGGGCTCGCTACGGGAGGATCCCTATTTTGTGCCCCGCCCAAAATTTCTGTTCTCCGAACCGAGAGGCCGATTTGAACCAAATTTGCTATGAGGTATTAATGGGTCCTAAAGTACTTGATTCATTCCAAAAAATTTTTTCCTGTTGCCCCGTGGGAACCTCAGGAGCTAAAAATAGAAAAAAATTCAAACGCCCATATCTCCAAAACTGCACGGCACTGAAACTTTTTATTTGGTGTGAAACTTCCTTAGGACCAATAGAAAGGAATGATGAAAAAAAAATCGCTATCGGTTTTGTCCTAAGGTACAGTTTCAGGACTTTGAAAAAATGCTGAGTCAGCATTATTTAACATTGAAGGTAATGGGAAAAATATAAAATAATCTTTTTCTCCCCAACCATTTCCCCAAAAGCTTCCATATTTCACATATAACATCTATGGAAGATTGATTCACATGGTTGTTGAAATATAACCCCTGGGTCCATATTTGGGCACTCTACAGGAGCCCAAATGTTCAAATTAGTGCAATATGAGGGATATTCTTTAAAAATCTTCTTCTCCAGATCTAACAGTCAGAATCTTTTGATATTTGGTATACAGCATCCTTAGGGAAGGGAGATTCAGGTTGGTTCAAGACAAGTGCTTGGGTTCATATTTGGGCTCCCTATGGGAGCGCAAATTGTAACTTTATTCAATATGAGAAATATTCTTTAAAAATCTTCTCCAGATCCAGCAGTCAGATTCTTTTGATATTTGGTGTACAACACCTTTTGGAGGGTAAGATTGAAGGTTGTTCAAATCAGGCCCCTGGGTTAATATTTGGGCTTTTTATTGAAGCCCAAACTTTAACTTTGTCAAATATGAGAAAATTTCTTGAAGATTCTTCTTCAGGTCCACCAGTGAGAATCCTTTCATATTTGGTATGTAACATCTCTAGGGGTGTCAAATTCAAGTTTGTTCAAATCAAGTCGCTTGTTTTTTTTATTTGGGGAGGGGGAGTGCTAGATGGAACCACAGTAGTTGAAAACAAAACAAAAATTTTGTTCGGTTATTGTTTTTTTAATACTTCACTGAACAGAGCTCGCTAGGAACCTTTCCTAGGACCAACTGAAATGAATGGTCAAAAAAGTTGCCTTTGGTTGCGTCATAGCAAATCAAAAAATTGCTCTTGCTTCTGTTCACTTACTGATACACTCATCTCTTTTGACAATTTGAACCAGGTGAGCGTTTCAGGCTCACTTGAGCCTCTTGTTTTAACTGCATTGTAAATTTGTACATGAAGGTGAAATTTTAAATTTCAGAAAACTGCCCCAACCATAACTCCGAACAGGCCAAGGGTTCATCTTGAAACTTGACACACAAATGTAGCACACATTGAGATGATTTGGCATGAAAAATCTTCAGGACAAGGTCATTCATCTGATAGTACAGAAAGGAATGATAGTGTATGAAACACATTGACATTGTTGAAAATTCACAAAGGAAACATCTCGTATAAGCCTGCAAAATAAGAGTGAATTTATTGAACATAACATTATGAAGACCAGTGACGTAGCAAGTTGTTTCCTATCCAGGCAGCTGACACTTAGCTAGATACAACTGCTTAGATTATACAATATTTCTGCCTCACAATGGGAACCACGGGAAGTGAGGCAGTGCTTGTTTACTGCAGTAAACAAACTGTTTTACTGGTAAAATAGGACCTAGTCATCAATTCTGGTGCAGAAGTCCTCTGAAATGGGAAACGTGTGTAAACGATAGACTAAACTTAACTTTATCTCCATGTTGCAGTCACTATTCTCCATTGTGCAGAAATATTGACCTTAAACACCAATAAATAAATATGTTTCCTGCTCACTATTATACAAAATGTCGGTGCAGAGACATCACAGGCAAGTAGACATGACTTGGGGATTCTAGGTATTAATAGTGTAGTGAATTCATTTAAAGGGATAGTAATTTGAGGAGGAGGTATGTGAGAGCATATGTTAGTCCAGGTTATATTTCTCATTTACTTCGAAGTAGCTCTCAATAATGAGTCATCTCACTCTGCAATAAGTTGGAATGTTTTGTGTTTCAGGTAAATATTCAGTCTTTAGTGGAAGTGGTCCGAAAATATGTAGCCCTTGCTGAAGAAAAGACAGAAGCTGCTCGTCAAGAATCACATCAAGTTGTTGTTGATATTGATGATCTGGATGTACCAGATACACCAGAAAGGTAGAGCACCTGTGTGCCTTGCTCAAGGATTATAACCCTTCACTTAACAAATTTGCTGCATCCACTCATGTAATTTACAAATTGAGCCATTGAAGAAAAAAAAAATTCCAAAAATTTCAACAAAACCATATGTGACCACTGTTTGGAATGAGCTTGCTGAGCTCATTGCAATGAGGGGTCACATGATATAGTTTTGTTGAAATATTTTGAAAACTAACCAGTGTTCATGTTGTGTGTGTTGTGTAAAGGGTCAACTCATTTTGAAGAAACGTCTCATACATTAGCATTGCCGAGTATATACGTCAGGCATGTAGATTTCACGGAAATGATCGATCCATGTCTGTGTAGGTTCCCGTCGGGCCAAAATTACGGAAATGAAAAACAACTTACCACAAATGTTTTAACATTTCAGTTTTCATCATGGGGCACGACAACACACTACAAGTTTTTCTACCAAGACTAAAATTGTATTATTTATCATCGATGAAACAGAGATCCGGTGCATTCATTTTTGACAATTTCAGTCAATTCAGATTGTTTAGCATGCATGTTGCCAACAGTTTCTGATTCTTAATTACTAAAATCGAATGCACCTAATTTCAGCGTGTTTGACAACAAATTTGAACAAACCCATATGGAGCTGAACACACACTGTATCATTGAAAACAATAAGAAAATCACATTTTATCACTGAAACTGACAGGAGAAAAATTTCTTTGCGAAAATGCAAGATGTTTTCTTCCAATTTCACAGCCCTTCCTGCAGAATCAGAGGTGTGTTCAAGCTTTATAGTCAAGGTTTACAGACAATTTATTCCAATCAATTCTTTATCGTAACCTTCCTAAATGGGATGTTTCGCACCTGGACAATTCTGAATGCACAAAGAATTTTTCTTTAATTACTTTTTGATTTGCTCAGCTTCAAAGTAAAAAAATGAAATAATTACATGTATTTCATAGTCCTACAGTTAGGATTGTTTTTTTTAACCTGCGTTGCCAGCGGCAGAGTAGGTCTAGTAACCGCTCGACTCCGTCCGTCCGTCCGTCAGTCTGTCCGAAACACTTCTTCCGTCAAAGTTTTCTTGGCTTCTATGAAAGAGAATGATTTTGGTCTGCTGATTCATAATGATGAGTTGTATCATGTATCTAATTTTCAGATCTGCCGTGCAGCCACTTCCTGTTTGCCGATACTTTGAAGTCTGTTCATCTCTGTAATCAATTGCATGCAACGACGCAGGTCCAGACCCGGTATTGGTCTTGGCTTGTCTTTATTAGCTCCGCTGACAAAGTCAGCAGAGCTTTTCTTATACTGATTCGTCCGTCGTCCGTCTGTCCGTCCGTCGTCAACATTTTATTTGTCCGAGCCATAATTTCTAAACCGCTGAATATTTTTCCACCAAACTTCATAACAATATGTATTATCAATAGACGGTGTGTCATCAATTATTCTGCGGTCTGTAAATCCACAGGGTCAAGATCACAGGTCACAGGATCAAGAAAATCTTAAGATATTTTTGATATTTTTTTCAGCTAAAGTTTGTAACAATATTAGTATTAGAAAACATGCCCATGCGATCAGTGGCCCTCACCGGAGCTCTCTAGGCGTGACAGGCCTCTTGTTATCTTTTTCACTTGCAAGTCCCTATTTAAGTTAAGACCCAGTCACCAATGCTTGGGGTGGTACTCCAAAAAAAATGGGCAACCTGGGTACGATTGACTAAGCATGGCTTTATCTCCATGTTGTGGTCATGATTAGCCATTGTGCAGAAATATGTGACCCAAACTGGTAGAGTGCTAAGTTTTTTGAGGTGTTAAAATTTTGTTCACATGTTATTGCCTTGCTACAATTTATGGGAGAGTGCCTATAGGCACTCTCCTATAAATTGTAGCAGGGCAATTCCATCCAGACTAAATAATATCACATCAAGAATTAATTGATGCACATCCACAGAATATCAAGCCTTTAAGTCGTGGTACCTGCACTTCAGGATAAAGCCCAAAAATTCACTTGCAAGTAATGTTGTACACACTCATCTGAGTCATCATTGCCTCAGTTCATCTGTCGCAATTCGGTTGAGTGTTCAAGATCTGGGCACAAAATACAGATACAGTAAAACCTGTTGTGAGAGATCACTGTCATGAGAGACCATGTGTCGCTATGACCTTGTACCGTTTGGCTGTTTTACTCTATATAGGACCTGTCATTGGAGACCACCTGTTACGAGAGACCACTTTTGCCTGGCAAAATGGGTGATCTCTCAAGACAGATTCCACTGTAATTTGTTTCAGTTTTTATTAGCTCAACTTGACAAAATCAAACTGAGCTATTGCCATCACTTCTCGTCCGTCGGCATACGTACGTACGTTAGTATGTACATACATCCACATCTCACAGATCACATTTATGATCAGATCACTTTGAAACTTGGCATGCTTGTTTGTGGAGACCTCTAGATGGGAGCTATCGATTTTCTTCAATTTCCATCAAAAAATGTTGCCGCGGCCAATGTTCTTAGAACTTAGTTTAGTCAGACCTCAATATTTCCCTTTGGCACACCCTACAGGGCACATTTATGATTGTATTGCCTTGAAACCTGGCATGCTTGTTTGGGGTCACCTCTAGATGGGAGCTATCGATTTTCTTCAATTTCCGTCAAAAAATGTTGCCGCGGCCAACGTTCTTAGAACTTAGTTTAGTCAGACCACAATATTTCCCTTTGGCACACCCTACAGGGCACATTTATGATTGGATTGCTTTGAAACCTGGTTTGCTTGTTTGGGGCGACCTCTAGATGGGAGCTATCGATTTTCTTCCATTTCCGTTGAAAAATGTTGCCGCAGCCAATGTTCTTAGAACTCAGTTTAGTCAGAAGACCTCAATATTTCCCTTTGACCCACCCTACAGGGCACATTTATGATCGGATTGCTTTGAACCCTGGAATGCTTGTTTGGGGAGACCTCTAGATGGGAGCTATTGATTTTCTTCCATTTCCGTCGAAAAATGTTGCTGCAGCCAATGTTCTTAGAACTTAGTTTAGTCAGACCTCAGTATTTTCCTTTGGCACACCCTACAGGGCACATTTATGATCAGATTGGTTTGAAACTTTGTTTGCTTGTTTGGGGTTACCTCTAGATGGGAGCTATTGATTTTCTTCAATTTCAGTCAAAAAATGTTGCCACTGGCAATAACCTTCGATGAACTTAGTAAAAACTTAGTGCCGTTAAGCATCAATATTTCCATTTGACACACCCTGCAGGGCACATTTAAGATTGGATCGCTTGCAAACTTGGTGTGCTTGTGTGGGGTGACATCTATATGGGAGCTGTCGATTTTCTACCATTTCTGTCAAAAAATGTTGCCTCTGACCTTTGAACTTAGTTTAGTCAGACCTCAATATTTCCCTTTAACACACGCTTCATAGCACATTTATGATCTGATCACTTTGAAACTTGGTTTGGGGTGACTTCTAGATGTGAGCTATTGCTTTTTTTCATGTCCATAAAAAATTATTGTCGTTATCACCAGCCTTTGAACTTACTGCATTTGTGCATCAGCTTATCCCTTTTGTACTCTCTGCAGGGTATATTTATGAAATTCCATTAAAAAAAACAATAAAAACTATTGCCACAAAGCAATGACCTTCTACTTAGTGCATTTGTGCATTAACATCTTCCTTTGGCATGCCTCAGAGGGCACATTCATTATCAGGTTGTTTTGAAACTTTGTAGGGTGACAAAGATAGGAGCTATTGATTTTCTTTTCATTTCCATCAAAAACTGTTGCTGTTAGCAACAATTTTTGAATTTATTGCATTTGTGCACCAACATTCTTTGACTTGGCCTTCAGGCCACATTTATCATAGGATTGTTTTTGAACTTGGTGTGCTCATTAGTCAAGAACTCTAGATAAGAGCTGTTGATTAGCATTCATTTCTGTGAAAAAATTTGCCATTTACAATAACCTCTGAACATACTGCATTTGTATATCAACATTCTTCCTTTAGCCAGTCTTACAGTTTACATTTAAAAATGCATAGATTACTCTGACGTTGTGCACACACAATGCTGTTATGTTGAAATTTCATCAAATAACATTGGTACCAATGATCTTCAATTTTGCCATTTCATTTAACTTACCAAGTTCAGTTTTGTCAAGTTGAGCTACAGTGTCATTGACACTTTCATTTTTTATTTCATCAAATGTATTCACACTTTCATCTATAGCAATCCACTTCATATTCTTGGTCCTTCTTAAACATTTGCAGGTCTTAAAGCGGAATTCAAGATAAGAAAATGGGTACAGAATCAATAAGAAATACAAATAGGTTCCCTGATAGTTGTTGGAACCCAAAAGTAGGTCCCATAGAGTTCCCAAACATTAAATACACAGAACTCTGAAATTTGCAAGCCTGTACGTGAGCATACTCCCAAATTTTTCAAGTAACCTGCCACAATTTTCAGTTAAATTTTCTCCTCTTCAAATTAGATTTATTATTTCTAGGTGTAATTCTTGTGTGGAACCCCTCCAAAGTTCATGAACCAATTCAGATTAAACGTCTCATACATAATCGCTAACAAATAGACAGACATGTGCATACTTTCAGTTTTCAGATTGTGACAACTTCTACTGAATTATTTGCTCTTGATTTTTAGCTCAACTTGACAAAGTCAAGCTGAGCTATTGCCATCACTTCTCGTCCGTCGGCGTACGTACGTACGTTAGTACGTGCGTCCACAATTTCCTTTGGCACACCTCACAGGTCGCATTTATGATCAGATTACTTTGAAACTTGGCATGCTTGTTTGGGGTGACCTCTAGATGGGAGCTATCGATTTTCTTCAATTTCCGTCAAAAAATGTTGCCGCGGCCACTTAGAACTTAGTTTAGTCAGAAGACTCAATATTTCCCTTTGGCACACCCTACAGGGCCCATTTATGATCAGATTGCTTTGACACCTGGTATGCTTGTTTGGGGAGACCTCTAGATGGGAGCTATCGATTTTCTGCAATTTCTGTCAAAAAATGTTGCCGCGGCCAACGTTCTTAGAAGTTAGTTTAGTCAGAAGACTCAATATTTCCCTTTGGCACACCCTACAGGGTACATTTATGATCAGATTGCTTTGAAACCTGGCATGCCTGTTTGGGGTGACCTCTAGATGGGAGCTATCGATTTTCTTCAATTTCTGTCAAAAAATGTTGCCGCGGCCAACGTTTTTAGAACTCGGTTTAGTCAGACCACAATATTTCACTTTGGCACACCCAACAGGGCACATTTATGATTTGATTGCTTTGAAACCTGGTATGCTTGTTTGGGGAGACCTCTAGATGGGAGCTATCGATTTTCTTCAATTTCTGTCAAAAAATGTTGCCGCGGCCAATGTTCTTAGAACTTAGTTTAGTCAGAAGACTCAATATTTCCATTTGGCACACCCTACAGGGTACATTTATGATCGGATTGCTTTGAAACCTGGCATGCCAGGTCGTATTTATGAAGGGATTTCATTGTAACTTGGTAAAATGACTCTGTATAATGTGTAGATGAGAAAGTCCCCTTTTTGTCGCGACCGGTGAACTGTGATGGCTGCGCAGACCCGAAACCTAAAAACCTTTAGCATAGTCTACAGGTCGTATCTATGGAGGGATTTTATTGTAACTTCGTAGGATGACTGTATAATGTCTAGATAAGAAGGTCCTATTTTGGTCGGGTTCAGTCATCTGTGATGGGCACAGGGGCATGTTACCTAGATTCCTTTAGCACAGAGTGCAGTTTGCATTTATGAAGGGATTTCATTGCAAATTTATAGGATGACTCAGTATAATGCCAGATGAGAAGATCCTGTTTTGGCAGTGATCGGTAACCGTGATGGCAGCACAGGCATGTGACCTAGATTTGTTTAACACAGTCTACAGTTCATATTTATGAAGCGATTTCATTGTAACTTGGAAGGATAACTAGGTATGATGTATAGATTAGACTGTCCTATTTTGGTAATGATCGGTCAGCCATTACTGCCACCTGGTCACGTGACCTAGATTCCTTTGGCACTGTCTACAGGTTGTTTTTATGAAGAGATTTCATTGTAACTTGGTATGATATCCAGATGAGACACTCCGATTTTGTCATGATCGGTGAACCGTGACCTGCCAGGCTATCACATGACCTAGATTCCTTTAGCAAAGTCTACGAGTTATATTTATGAAGGGATTTCCTTGTAACTTGGTAGGATGACTCGTTTTGGAATGATTTTACCATAACTTGGTAACTTTCGTTGACATACATTAACTGTTAGGGCCACTTTAACCCAGGCCTCAATTCTTTAGTACAGTCTACACCTCAAATTATTCTTATTGAAAACATAGCATATAGGGAACAGAAATTAACAATTCTTGTCTTATTTCATAATCCTTTCATAAACATGGAACATTATCCTTTTCATCAAACAGTACACAGTCAAATTAAGCTACAGTGTCATTGACACTTTCATTTTCTGGAAGCCCTGATAGTGGCTTAGCCCATTTACACTATGTTTGGCCTTTGTTTTTAGACAGAAATAGACAGTAACAAATGATCATTCCCCATAATTAAACTTGAGGCACATTAAATTTAAACACTCTACTTTGCGGAGTTAAAATAAAGACCACGTCACATCATGCTTCCTAGTGATAACTGAATAAAAAGGCACAGTTTTCTAAAATTGTGTTTGAAATAACGATACATTTCACAGAAACGTGTTCTTGTGAAATTAAAAATTTTATTGACCAATGAATTGCATACGTTAAAAGAAACGTCATAGGCAGCCACCACACCTACACAAAAGTTCCATCTCCTTTTCCACTTGAAGGTGGGTGCTGCCATTCAAAGCAACACAGTTAAATTTAATTCTGATTTTGACCATTTCCTGAGAAATTAAAAACACAGTTTGTAAATGTGGAGTTCGATATAAACTCAGATGACATGAAGTTGGTTGAACTTTGTCTCAGAAATTTCTCAGTTCATTCAGGCTGTTAGAAAATTGGAAAGTTTTTCTTGAGAGTTTTGTTTGTGTATTATTATGACCAGCCATTGTTTACATTTGATTTGGGTAAAACGATGAACACAGATGATCACCTATTGCGTATAAACAAATTGAACATGGAATAAAAAGCATGATAAGGATTTCGTTGTTTATTATGTCTCGCCTTCCCAGAAGGGAGACATATTGTTTTAGTGCATATTCTTCTTCTTCTCCTTCTCCTTCTTCTTCTCATACAAACTTTGTCCGGGCCATAACTTTTTTGTCTATTTACCTACACCTTAGATACTTGGCATGTGGATGTATCACCATGAGCCGGTGTGCAGTGTACCACAGTGACCTTCATATGACCTTGGCCTTTGACCTGAAGGTCAGATTTATGTGGGTTTTTTTAAGGGAAACATCACACAAACTTTGTCCGGACCATAACTTTTTTGTCTTTTGACCTACCCCTTAGATACTTGGCATGTGGATGTATCACCATGAACCGGTGTGCAGTGTACCATAGTGACCTTCATGTGATCTTGACCTTTGTCCTGAAGGTCTGATGTATGTGCTTTTTAAGGGAAACTTTGTCCGGGGCATAACTTTTTAGTCGAGTTGTGACGAAGTCAAACTCGACTTATAGTTTGGTGAATGGCGGGTGGGCGGGCGGGCGTAAACAATTGGTTTCCGGATGATAACTTGATAGTGGTTCAACTCACATTCATTAAACTTCATACATAGGTTGGTCTTGGTGGGAGGAAGAACCCTATTGATTTTGGACATGCTACGTCGAAGGTCAAGGTCACAGTGACCTTGAACATAGTAAATCTTAAACAACTGGTTTCCGGATGATAACTTGATAATGGTTCAACTCACATTCATGAAACTTCATAGGTAGATTGGCCTTGGTGAGGGGAAGAACCCTATTGATTTTGGACTCGCTACGTCAAAGGTCAAGGTCAACGTGACCTTGAACATAGTAAATCGCAACAATTCCTTTCCGGATGATAACTTGATAGTAGTTCAACCTACATTCATGAAACTTCATAGGTGGGTTGGCCTTGGTGCGAGGAAGAACTCTATTGATCTTGGACTCACCAGATCAAAGGTCAAGGTCACAGTGATCTTTAACATAGTATATCGCAACAATTGGTTTCCGGATGATAACTTGATAGTGGTTCAACCTAGAGTCATGAAACTTCATAGGTGTGTTGGCCTTGGTGCGAGGAAGAACCCTATTGATGTTGGACTCACCAGGTCAAAGGTCAAGGTCACAGTGACCTTGAACATAGTATATCGCAACAATTGGTTTCCGGATGAGAACTTGATAGTGGTTCAACCTAGAGTCATGAAACTTCATAGGTGTGTTGGCCTTGGTGCGAGGAACTGTTGTCACAACTCGACATTGGATCGGTGATCCTGAGCGGCATTTTTTGTCTTTTGACCTAGACATTAGATATTTGGCATGTGGATGTATCACCATGAGCCGGTGTGTCGCGTACCATGGTGACCTTCATGTGACCTTTGACCTGAAGGCCAGATTTATGTGCTTTTTTTAAGGGAAACTTTGTCCGGGGCATAACTTTTTTGTCTTTTGACCTAGACCTTAGATATTTGGCATGTGGATGTATCGCCATGAGTCGGTGTGTTGCATATCATAGTGACTTTAATGTGACCTTGACCTTTGACCTGAAGGTCAGATTTATTTGCTTTTTTAAGGGAAACTTCGTCCGGACCAGAACTTTTTTGTCTTTTGACCTAGACCTTAGATATTTGGCATGATTGTCAATATTATTCATGTATATATAATTTGCAGTGCATTAAATAGAAAGGAAGGGGAGACATGTTTTAGTGTGCTAAAACAGTTTAAAGTTAAATTTTATTTTGAAAGTCTTAATATGATGAGATAAATATTAATTACTTTTCATGTTGAAACAATATGAGCGTGCAAGGGTTCTTTTCCATTCACACTGTGCAATTTAATTTTCAAAACAGATATTGGGGGCCTGGTTTAGGGCGGGCCTAAATGTGAAAAAAAAAGAAATACTTTAGCCAATCATTTTTCCTGAAAATGCATGAACAGAAAAAAGGTATAATTATATTCTGTGTAAGTGCTTAATATTATCTTTAAAGTGAAATTATTTAGTTTGTATGAACTTCCCTTGCTACAGTTTTTGGGAGAGTGCCAATAGGCACTATCCCAAAAACTGCAATAAGGCAAAAACGTGAATAAATTTTGATGACTAAAAATAATTTAGCACTCTACCAGTGGTCAACATCAAGAATATGCATTGATTGTAAAAGTTCTATATTTGCTTGTAATGCTTCGAAGAGAACTCTTGTAATGACTTAGTATTTGAGGTGGTTAGATATTTACGTGTAGATCTGATAAATGACTTCTGTTTGATGCAGTTTGTTGCTCAAAGCTGTTAGTGGTGAAGACACACAGGACAGAACTGACCGAGCTATACTCACACCATGGGTGAAATTTTTGTGGGAATCCTACAGACAATGTTTAGATTTGCTTCGAAACAATTCCAGAGTGGAAAGACTATACCAAGATATTGCACAACAAGGTAATCATTCTGTGTTTCATGTTCATTTTAATGCCCCCAACATAGGTCCATAGGTCCAGAGGCACATTCTGATGGAATTGTGTATGTGTGTATCCGATTCGATACATCAAAAACTATTTGGGCTAGAATTATCAAACTTTACACAATTATAAAGGAAAATAGAAGGAAAGGTCTCACCGCACCAGTCAAATTCTGTTGAAAATTTGAAGCTGTTATGGCCTGGAATCAGTCTAGCCCGTAAATAGTCCATCGGCTCTGTTTAAATTCAATTGTCTGTCCAGAATATTTCAATGCAAGAAATGTTTTCCAGTCATGATTTTATTTGACTAAATCTTCAAGTAGAGTACCAATACTATTAGACATATTTGTGTACTAAATGTTATGAATGAAGACTCAGCATAGCTGTGGTTTTATAGTTACATGGTTATGCCACATAGTTCCACTAACTATGTTAAAATCTTGAATGTTTTCAAGGCAAATTAAATACTTTTTGATAGGAATATCAACTAGTGAAGCATGTAAGAAGATCTGTATGTCTTTGTGAGTAAAGGGATGTCACATAAAATCAATGGTAGTCTGCGAGCAAACTGAGTGCTGGAAGCCCATATTTGGACTTTATTTGGCATGCAGGTACCCCAACTTAAAGGCTTCATTTTCTGTGGATGTGCTTCAAATTATCTTTGAAGTGACCTCATTTAGTTGTCAAGAATGTGCATTGTTACAGTTTAGGAGGGAGTGCCTATTGGCACTCTCCCATAAACTGTAACAAGGCAAAGACGTACAAATAAATTTTGACAACCAAAAATAACTTGGCCTTCTACCAGTTAAGGGCCTAATTCCAACTTTGATCACATTTTTTGCAACATAACAGGTGCCCCTATGCAGTCTTTGGGTTGACTCAGAAGTTACATTTTAAGCACCTTGGTAGTTGTTTTGGGCAAGTCTTGCCTGCCTATATAGGCAGCAGAGACTTGCCAAAAAAAAGCCGACAAGTCACAGGATATAGACTGTCAAAAGTGTAACAAAATTATGTAAAAATCTAGGCCCTTAAAGGTTAAAATGCTTAAACAAGCAGCCCATAACACTGTAGTATTCCTTTCATAATTTGACTGGTGGCCAGAGAGCTAGAATGGGTGGATGTGTCGGGCACCACAGCTGGGTCCGTAACTTCAAGGACAAGGTAAAATTTCAAAGTCACACCAAAATTGTTAATATTTGTGTCTCAACCATAACTTGGGAATGAATAAAACTACAATTATCAAAATTCATATAAATGTTGAGGACAGAAGGTGTGCTGCGCATAATAGTTACTTGTGCGTCTTCAAGTTCCGAGGTCATATTTGAGAGGCATATGTTGAAGTTCTCATGTCATGTCTTTGCCAAAACTTAGAAATTATTGTGGCTATAATCGTCATACTTTACACAGTTATCAAAAACAATGGAAGGATGTGCCACCAGGGGTCAGTCTGGCAGCTGATTTTAGGGAGAAGTGACTTCGCCCTCCAGAGATTTTAGGGAGAAGTCAGGGGCTAGGAGGGAGAAGTCAGTGGATATGAGGGAGAAATCAGAAAAAACATAAAAAATGTTTGCCATTACATTTAACGGCACTATTAAGTGGATTAGTAGACTGACTGTCACATGAGCAATCTAAAATTTGAAATCTGCTGCCTCCAGGCAGTACATTTCAAATTTTAATGTTCTCAACCCTTCACATTATTTATATGAGACCATGTGTAATTCAAAGCATGGTAACAATTGTAATCACTGGTAGGGAAAGAGTTAAGGGGTGTCCTCATTCATTCATATTGTGTTCAACCGGACATATCATATATTATGGCAAGGTGGTAGCGGTGAATATAAACTGACCATTTAAAAGTAAGTTTTATTAACTGGTTGAGTTCTAAATTATTTTTTAAAGGTGATTTGAAACCTGGATATTTTTTTCAAAGATACCACACTACCAGCAATAGTGGCCATAGTGTAGCAAGATTTTGTTCATAAATTGTTTTGTTGCCAATAAGCACTCTCCAATAAATTGCAGCCAATCACCTTTATATCACCTTTATACAAAAAAAAAGGTTACTGCTGAGCAAACATCAAGCTATTGTATACAGTGTTGGCTTCCAGCACTTTTAAATGGAGCCATGATAGAGACTTCTAGCACTCAACCAGTTAACTAAAAACAAAGCTGTGCGTTTAACCTTCAAAAGCACTCAAGTTGATTTTAAATTTACCTAAGAGCAGTGAATGTGAAATTTATCACTACATATTTTGAGAGTGTTCTACTTCACAGGTTTTTTTTTTTTTTCTAAATATTTAAAGTATTCAATTTCAAAATAAATTTCAAATTCATATAAAAAGCTGGGTCTACTGTGGTTTCTGAATGTCGTAATTAAATTGAAAAGTGTAGTTAAAAAAGTTTTCGATATCCTTTGTTAATTAAGTGTTATTAACAATTTCAGTTAATTTATTTCTGAGGAAATCAGAGGTAATCGACAAAATATTTTAGTTGTCTCCCTTTTCTTCTGCACTGGGATTTTTTCCAATACTTGGTACAGCAAAATGACAGTTTCTGACGGCCATCCTACATTGATACATGCGATTGGTGCTATGGAGACCTGCCATTCTCATCCACCTTAATATTTGTGATTTATAATCACAGCCTGGTGAGTCAGAATGGACATTCTATTTTTAAAATATCATTTTTGTGCTGGTTGCTACCAGTAAGGGCGAATTGTTTAAACACCACAATGGACCATTACAACTTTTTTGAGTAATATTAAATAGGGCTAGTTTGGGCTATTTTCAGAGCCATATGACAGATTTTAACAGCAACCGCAAACGTCTTTATTTTATCATGACCGTCAGAATGCAGAAGTGTTTCTATTTGAAAATTAAACATAAGAAATGCCCCAAACTGCCATGTCTCCCAAGGAATTTAGGGAGGGTGACTTCAATTTCGCCCCCAATGTAAGCCAAGGTGACTTTTGGAATGACAAGGCGACTTCTTCGCCCTAGTCGCCCACTCAGCTGACCCCTGTGTGCCACACACTCTAACTGGGTCCGTAACTTTATGTCAAGGCCAAGGTCAAAATTTCAAGGTCACACTAAAACTCGGAAACAAATGAAATTACAGTTCTCAAACTTCATTCAAATGTTAAGGACAATCAGAGGGTGTGTCACGCATAATAGTTGCTTGCACATCTTCAAGGTCATACTTGAGTGCGATATGTTGAAAGTCAAAAGTCATGTCTCAGCCATAACTCAAACTATCGGGAACTCAATCATCAACCTTCACACAATTATGATGGACAAAAGGAGAATTTACCTCACATAGCTAGTCCCCATAACATTGCAAAGTCAGTTTTCAAGGTCACACTTAAAATCTTTGGGTCAGTGTCTTACCAATGTATGTGTCATAATGCCTGATGATGGAATTAACCAGACCTTATACTTCTGTTGTATTCACAAAAAAAATATAGATGCTGAATGTGAATGACTAAACCAACTGACAAAACTTGAATAATATTTTATAATTTAGACCGCTTGATAAAATTTTTTTATCACACACCTATTAATGTAAACACTGTTCTGCCTGTATGATAAAAAAAGTTGTATCGCACAGGTGGTGTTACAAAACATGTTCGATTTTACTTTCATCGTAAACAGAGAAGGAATCCGTTTAAATAAATAAGTCAATCATTGGTCAAATGCACTAGAGTCGAGAGTGCTTGGAAATTACAAGTTCTTCATTTATATTTGTTTACCCGGGATATTGAAACAATCAGATTCAAGTCAAAAATTTACAAAATAAATATAACATTCTGACTGCTTGTTCCTTGACAAATACTTTCCACAACTGGTCATATAATGATGGAGTGTGCTAAACTTATTAGCTGTTTAAAAACTTTTTGTTGTGTTTTTTTCTGCAGTTTTGTCAATATTTGGATTTTGATCATCATGACCATGACACTGATCGGTGTCAGTTGGTTTTGACCAATTGAATGCTGTAAATATTAAAAACCCAGTTAGGATTGATGCTCCGCCAATTAAGAGTGATGTTTTGTTGGCAACGAAGGAAACGCAGCAATTGTCTAGTTAAAAAGTGCTTTTAGTTCAATTGTCGTGTAGACTGGTTGCTACATGGGACGTGTGTGATAAATACTCGATTGAGCTAAAAGCCATTTTTAACTGGCAGCCTTCGTTGCTAACAAAACAACAAGGAATTTATTAAAAATGTAAAAGTGCTTTTAGTTCAATTTTCGTGTAGTCTGTATGCTACATGGGAGGTGTGTGATAAATACTCAAACTAAATGCACTTTTTAACTGGCAGCCTTTGTTGCCAACAAAACAACAAGAAATTTATTAAAAAGGTCTTTAAAAATCATGATTTTTTTTTTTTTTTTCTGACAATGTGTATGAGCCCTGTTAAAATTGGTGGGAGCGTGGTGGCTCAGTGGTAGACTGTTGGACTTCTTTGCTAGAGGTCCCGAGTTCGATCCCCATCCGGGACGACCCGCGTTGTGTCCTTTGGCAAGGCATTTTATCCCGGTTGCCCACATGAGGGCATGATGACTCTGTGTACTAAGGCATACTGCATGTCGATGGTTCACATGTCTTCAACTGCTGTAATCCTGCTTGAGCGAAGCTTGAACAGAGTTAGAATGTTGAGCTGACAGTTGCTTGTCGATGCTCAGTGGTTCTCTCCGGGTATTCCGGCTTCCCTTAAAACTGTCACGGTCACGATTAGCCATTGTGCATAGTATGTGACCTTAAACACCAATACATAAGTAAATAAATGTTAGGATTGGCTAAATTTGACTTCATTTGTATGTTGCAGTCTTGATATAGCCATAGATGCTGAAAATTTCCACAAACGCCTGTAAATAAATAACAGAAAATGAAATGCTGATGGACATTTGCTGTTTTCATTCAGAGAAGTTAATGGTGTCCTTGGTTACTAAGCATTTTGCATAATGCAGTTTAGAGCTGTGCGATTTTGAAAATTCAGGTCCGTTTCGGTTTTTTTTTTTTTAAAAACACGGTTTACGATTACGGTGTTGGTTTTCATTGTACAAACATAATGCATACACTGCTTATTGGAAGAGTATTTTGCAGTATATAAATTTGCATCAAATAAAAACTTGTAATTGACCCATTTATAAAATAAAACAGAAAATGACACTTCGTCGAGATATCCAAGTCAAATTCAATCTTTGATAGTAGCAGGGCCAGAGGTAGTAAAACTGGGAGCCCGTAACTTGAAGAGGGAGTATCATCGTTCTGACTCCTATGTCAACAGTTAAAAAAAAGGGGGGGGGGGGCTGTATCATGAATGTAGATCTGACCAACAGTTGTAATTTTGGACTGCATAATTCTTGAAGTAATCAGCTTGACGTAATAAAGTTATCACTTCAAGAATTGTGCAGTCAAAAGCTATAACTCTTGGTCACTGGATACTCACAGAAGTCTGGAATTTTCAACGTGCTGCTAAAAACATCATTTTGACCGCCAAAAAATAACTTGATTCTTTTATCCCCAAAACCGCCAGAAGTCTCTCATTTAATTTAATTTAATAACTGATTTCAAAAACTTCTTAGAGGTTCTTCCCCCCCCCCCTCCCCCATCCCCTGTCATCGCTCATGCTTTCATCAGTATCTCGACACTTGTAAAAGGTGGGCAGGGGGTCACGTCACAGAATTATCAGCACTCTCTGCCTAATTGTTTGAAACTGTAATTTACTTAACTGAACTGATGGAACTGCAGTAAGTGGATTTATTATTAAATTACTGCCGGAAACATTAATTTAATCCCAAAGAGTCCATATTAATTCAAACTGGGAATACAGAGCAATAGGTGTTAATTTATGCGCCCATCATTTTTGGGAGGGGGACTCCATTTCCATGGCAAAGCATGTGTGTAATACACTCTGATTTCCTGAGTGCAATGCATTTGTGTAAATTATCTCAGGCGTTTGAAGTTTAAGAAAATGATTTCTTGCCTTGAGTCTATTGTAAAATTATGTGTGTCGTACTAAAATATTGTCTCTAACAATGACTTTATTCAACTCAAGTAAAAACCTGATGCGTGAGAAGTCAATTTTTGTCACGTATTTTCACTGTATTCTGGTGAATGCAGTGCTCGGAAGTTTGAACGTAATGCCAATTACTTGTGTAGCTATTCTGAAAAAGGGGTATTGCGACCCTAAAGTTTCGAAATAAAGGCAACTTTATGTTGTTTCTCTCATTCTGAGAGGTATTGCAAAGAAGTGAAGACCTGATTAGAGATTTTCAACATTTAATTTGGAAACTGGGATGACTGGTTATCTGCAATTGTTTCGGTCTCTGTTTCGGTTTTGATAACAAAACCGAACCGAATTTTCGGTGAACCGCACAGCTCTAATTCAGTTTTGTCACAACTCTGAAATGGAATTTATTTGTATGATTTCAGCATTTTACTTTTGTTTAAAATATGGACGAAAGACAGAATTCAGGAAGCTTTGTGATAATGTAAGTATGATTTTTTAACATTATTCAGTGTTCTCTGAATGAATGGTTGCAGATTAATATTTGTTCGGCAACAATTCATCTTATATATAATACAGAATGTGTTGTACGTATGTAATTGCAACTCCTGTGAGGCAGTTTATGCTGCATGGTCGAAATTGTCAGGAGTTGCACAGGATATATTGAAGACTTTACTGCATAATATATTTTTGCATTATAAGAAGGAATGTCAGTATTTTTATTCCATCCTAATTTTCAGGCAGTCAAGAAGAGAAGATTCGACCTGATGAACGTGTGTTTTACTTAACAAACTCAAATCTTTGGGTAAAAAGAAAAATGCATCTCTCCATATACGAAAAATAGTCACCTTTGCCTCAAACTTTGCAGAGCAGGCAATCCGGATAGTTGGCTATAATTTCAATAGCAGTTTGACATGCTATCACAGATTGGTTTCAGAGATACCCCAGTTGCCTAACCCTTTCAATCAATTATGCATAAATTTTTTGTTTGATGGAAATAGTAGTTGCTCGTCGTTGCTCGGTGGTTCTCTCCGGGTACTCCGGCTTCCCCCACCCGCAAAACTGTCACGGTCATGATTAACCATTGTGCATAAATATGTAACCTTAAACATCAGTAAATAAATATAAATAATGTGTGCATTTGATGCATTATAAGTATCTTTCTGAGGTTTGCCAACAAATTTTAATGTAAAAAATACACACTTCATCATCAGACGATATCGAAATTAACAAATCCTTGTTGATTGGATATTCCTATTAATTTTTCCATGACCTTGTTTGTAGTTTCTACTGTATAGACTTTATTTAGAATCCATCATGTTCGATACATGCAGACTATTACAACAGTCAGTTAATCTTTGGCAGCAAATTCCACCAGGTCTACTAAATCAGTTAAACCAGATCAACAGGAATCATCTTTGATCTGGTCTTGTCAATGGAATATGACAACACCAATTAACTGACTGCTGTAATAATTTGTTTATTATATGGCAGTGGAATATAATGAATCTGAAATGTGAATAAAAAAGAAAGTATGGATGCTTGTCCAGAGTATCCATCTTCAAAGTACTCAAGTTTTTATTACGCATTTGTAAAATTGTTGCTTTGAAAATCTCCAATGTCACAAGAGACTCATTTGAGCGAGGCATCATATGGATTTGGAAAAGTTGTGCCTGGTTTTCCAGCGAGCTCAAATTGATGGGCAGACTACTGCGGTATTGAGGGTACTTTTGAGCTTAACTTGACGAAGTCAAGATAAGCTATTGCCATCACATGTGCGGTAGTTTGTTAGTCTGTGAACATTTTCCTTTAGCACAGGCTACACCTCATAGTTCTTGTCCAATCGTCACAAAATTTCATATTCAGGTTTGCGGTCATGTCAAGATGAGAACATCCCCTTTGGGTTGTGATAGGTCAACCGTGATGGCTGACCGATCCCCAAACCCGAAAACGTTTATCACAGTCTACAGGTCGTATTTATGAAGGGATTTCATTGTAAGTTGGTAGGATGACTCCAGATAGTGTCTAGATGAGAACGTCCCCTTTTGATTGTGATCATTCAACCGTGATGGCTGCCTGAGCCCAAAACCCGAAAAACTTTAGCACAGACTACAGGTCATATTTATGAAGGGGTTTCATTGTAACTTGGTAGGATGGCTCAGTATAATGTCTAGATGAGGATGTCCCCTTTTGGATGCAATTGGTCAACCGTTATGGCTTCACAGGCCCAAAATCCGAAAAACTTTAGCACAGACTACAGGTTATATTTATGAAGGGATTTTATTGTAACTTGGCAGGATGACTCAGTATAATGTCTAGATGAGGACGTCCCCTTTTGGATGCGATTAGTCAACCATTATGGCTTCACAGGCCCAAAGCCCAAAAACCTTTAGCACAGTCTACAGGCTGTATTTATGAAGAGATTTCATTGTAACTTGGTAGGATGACTCCAAATAATATCTCGGAATGATTTTTCTGTAATTTGGAAACTTTGGTTGGCATACATTAACTGTGAGGGCCACATTAACCCACACCTCAATTCTTTAGTACAGTCTACACCTCAAATCATTTTTATTGAAAACTTAGCAAACTGGGAAAAGAAATTGACATTTTCTCAATTATCACAATTCTTGTCGTATTTCATAATCCTTTCATAAACATTGAACATTATCCTCTTCATCAAACACAACACAAGTCAAGCTAACCTACAGTGTCATTAACACTTCCATTTATTCATGGTATTCGTATAATAAATCATGAGGTCCTGCTTCCATGTCAAAATGTAAACAAACATTACAGCTAGTCAAGCTATATGCCGTGAGGTCTTTATGGTTGAGTAATATTTCACTAGGATGTGGTGCCATCAGAAACTCCTCATGGGGTTGGCCAATCCATTTCATGCATTCAGCCCTTTACCTTACATGGCTAGAGACCACGGTTTTGAATAACAAAAAAAAAAATCTTTTTGTCTCAAAACAGTAGCTTATGGTCTCCTTGAAATGAGCTTGTTGAGGGTTCATTAGATATGTTTTAGAGACAAAATTGAAGAAAAAAAATTTTACTGGTGATTCTGGGTGATTTGTGTCAAGGGTGCTGGTCAATACATTGGGTAAAGGGTTATAATTCTTTACGTCCTTTCATGACTCCACAATCACTGAAGAGATTTGAAAATTAGTGAAGTATGTAGTTTTAGAGTCAAAACTGAAATGTCCACTTCTGTCTTCCTGTCTTACTTTGGAATGATTTTTTTGTTTTACAGTTGAGAACCCATCTTGGACATGTAAACAAGCACCAGCATCAGCAAACAGCCATTAATCTCAACAATGCTGAGTCACAGCAGATGCATTTAGAGACCAGATTGGTGCAGCTTGATAGTGCTATAAACATGGAACTTTGGCAGGTAAATGCTTTCACATATTTTGTTTTGTTTATTATACCCCCCCCCCCCCTGCAAACAAAGTTTGGGGGGGGGGGGGGTATATAGGAATCACCCTGTCTGTCCGTCCGTCTGTCTGTCCATCCTTATAAGCTCAACTCCTCCTAAACCGTTTGAAAAATTTTCATGAAACTTTACACAATGGAAGAACTCCATATGAAGATGTGCATGAAGCAATATAATTCCGTTATGACATTTCCAAGGGGAGATAAGCTAACTTATACATTTTAATGTACCAAAAAGGCTACAACTGAGGAGCGGGGGAGTATCACTTTGTGAGCTTGCTCACAGTACCTCTAGTTTTAACCAGTCCATGTCTTCAGATGACAGATGTATTTATTTCTTATCCCCTCCCCAAACAAAGTTTGGGGGAGAGGGGGGGGATATAGAAATGGGTCTGGTCTGTGCGTGCATCCACACATTTTATGAATGTGATAACTTGGACAAATGTAATTGAATCTTCACAAAGCTTACCCTTGACAAGATCTTGGTTAATTCAGTCTTCACCACATTTCCTTCACTTTAGTAGGAGTTGTGCCCCTTTTTGTTGAAAATTTGGTGTTTGTGAGATAACGACTTGAATAAATGTATTCATATTTTCATGATACTTGCTATAGGCATACATTGTGAGAGGATCTTTGACCTTAGTTAAGTTCTATATTTGCCAAATTTCCTTTTGTAGGAGCTTTTTGTTGGAAATTTAGTGTTTCTGTGATAATGACTTGGTGAATGTGATAACTTGAATAAATGTAATCAGATTTTCATGCAACTTGCTGTAGGCATACATTGTGAGAAGATCTTAGTAAAGTTAGACATTTTCCAAATTTTCTCGGCGTTTGTATGCGTTACGCCCCATCTTGTTGCAAATTGGTGTTTGTCAAATAATGACTGTGAATGCGATAACTAGAGCAAATTTAATTGTATTTTCACGAAACTTGATATAGGCACACATTTGGAAAAAATCTCAATGAAGTTTGATATTCACCAAATTTTGTTGGCTTTTGACAAAGTTATGCCCCTTTTTATTGGAACTGTCAATTTTCTTCCATTTCCATCAAAATGTGTTGCCACTGGCAACGACCTTCGATGAACTTTGTGCAGTTATGCATCAATATTTCCCTTTGGCACACACACACAGGACGCATTTATTATCATATCGCTTTGAAACTGAGTGTGCTTGTTGGGGTGACCTCTAGATGGGAGCTATCATTTTTCTTCCATTTCCATCAAAAAATGTTGCAGCTGGCACTGACCTTTGAACTTAGTTTAGTCAGACCTTAATATTTCCCTTTGGCACACCCTACAGGGAACATTTATGATCGGATTGCATTGAAACCTAGTATGCTTTTTTGAGGTGACCTCTAGATGGGAGCTATCGATGTTCGATTTCTGTCAAAAAATGTTGCTGCTGGCAATGACCTTTGAACTCAGTTTATTCAGGCATCAATATATTCCTTTTTTGCTTTGAAACTTGGTATGCTTATTTGGGGTTACCTCTAGATGGGAGCTATCGGTTTTCTTCCTTTTGCATCAATTAAAAGGTTGCTGTTAGCAATGACCTTTGAACTTATTAGGCATCAATATTTTCCTTTGGCACACCCAACAGGGCACATTTATGATTGGATTGCTTTGAAACTTGGTTTGCTTGTTTAAGGTGACCTCTAGATGGGAACTATCGATTTTCTTCCATTTCTGTAAAAAATAGTTTCCGTTGGCAATGACCTTTGAACTTAGCTTATTTGGGGTGACCTCTAGATGGGAGCTATCGATTTTCTTCAATTTCTGGCAAAAAATGTTGCCGCTGGCAATGACCTTTGAACTTAGTTTAGTCAGGCATCAATATATTCCTCAGGCATGCCCTACAGGGCACATTTATGATAGGATCACCTTGAAACTTGGTATGTGTGTCCGGGGTGACCTCTGGGTGTGAGCTTTTGATTTTTTTTCACTTCCACAAAAAATTATTGACGTTAGCACCAACCTTTCAACTTAGTGCATTTGTGAAGCAACTTATCCCTTTTGCACTCTCTGCAGGGTATATTCATGAATTTCCATAAAAAAGACCATTGCCACCAGCAATGACCTTCAAACTTAGTGCATTTGTGCAGTAAAATCTTCCTTTGGCATGCATCAGAGGACGCATTCATTATTGGGTTGTTTTGAAACTTCATATGCTTTTTCAGGGTGACAGAGATAGGAGCTATTGATTTTCTTTTCATTTCCATCAAAAACTTGTAAATTATTATTTTTTAGCTCACCGAAGTGAGCTTAACTTATCACTTGCCATCCGTCGTGAACTTTACATTATCGACTACTCCTCACAAACTACTGGATTAAATTGAACCAAATTTGGTGTGCATGTTTCCCATCATATGTCAATTCAAACTTGTACAAACAAACATGCCGCACCCACAGGGGGCACCACAAGGGGCATAACTCTGATAGCACCCATGAATTTCTTTCCAAAATTCAAAATAATCTTCTTCAGATCCACCAGGCAGAATTCTTTCCTATTTGGTGTACATCATCTCTTGGAAGGGGGGGGAGGGGGTCAAGTTTGTTCAAATTGGCCCCCTGGATTCATATTTGGGCTCACTATAGAAGCCCGAATTTGAACTTAGTTCATTTCAGATTTCAGGCAAATTTCTTAAAAAATCTTCTTCTCCAGATCCAGCAGGCAGAATCTTTTGATATTTGGTATGCAACATTGTGGGGTGGATCTGATTCAAGTTTGTACAAATCGGCCCCCTGGGTTCATATTTGGGCTCAGTATAGGAGCCCGAATTCAAACTTAGTGCATTTCAGGCAAATTTCTTTAAAAATCTTCTTCTCAAGATCCAGCAGGAAGAATCTTTTGATATTTGGTATGCAACATTGTGGGGTGGATCTGATTCAAGTTTCTTCAAATCGGCCCCCTGGATTCATATTTGGGCTCACTATAGAAGCTCGAATTCGAACTTAGTGCATTTCAGGTAAATTTCTTAAAAAATCTTCTTCTCCAGATCCAGTTGGCAGAATCTTTGGATATTTGGTATGTAACATTGTGGGGTGGATCTGATTCAAGTTTGTTCAAATCGGCCCCCTGGATTCATATCTGGGCTCACTATAGAAGCTTGAATTCGAACTTAGTGCATTTCAGGCAAATTTCTTTAAAAAATCTTCTTCTCCATATCCAGTTGGCAAAATCTTTGGATATTTGGTATGTAACATTGTGGGGTGGATCTGATTCAAGTTTGTTCAAATCGGCTCCCTGGGTTCATATTTGGGCTCAGTATAGGAGCCCAAATTTGAACTTGGTGCATTTCAGGCAAATTTCTTTAAAAATCTTCTCAAAATCCAGCAGGCAGAATCTTTTGATATTGGGTATGCAGCATGCTTAGGAGGGTGAGATTCAAGTTTGTTCAAGCCAAGTCCCTGAGTTCATATTTGGGCTCACTGTGGTAGCCCGAATTATAACTTAGTTCAAAATGAGGAATTTTCTTTAAAAATCTTCTTCTTCAGATCCAGCAGTCGGAATGTTTTGATATTTGGTATGGAGCATCCTTAGGGGGAGGGGGGGGGGGGGAGGTCAAGTTTGTTCAAATTGGCCCCCTGGATTCATATTTGGGCTCACTATAGAAACCCGAATTTGAACTTAGTTCATTTCAGATTTCAGGCAAATTTCTTAAAAAATCTTCTTCTCCAGATCCAGCAAGCAGAATCTTTTGATATTTGGTATGCAACATTGTGGGGTGGATCTGATTCAAGTTTGTACAAATCGGCCCCCTGGGTTCATATTTGGGCTCAGTATAGGAGCCCGAATTCAAACTTAGTGCATTTCAGGCAAATTTCTTTAAAAATCTTCTTCTCAAGATCCAGCAGGAAGAATCTTTTGATATTTGGTATGCAACATTGTGGGTGGATCTGATTCAAGTTTGTTCAAATCAGCCCCCTGGATTCACATTTGGGCTCCGTATAGAAACCCGAATTTGAACTTAGTGCATTTCAGGCAAATTTCTTAAAAAATCTTCTTCTCCAGATCCAGCAGGCAGAATCTTTTCATATTTGGTATGCAACATTGTGGGGTGGAGCTGATTCAAGTTTGTTCAAATCGGCCCCCTGGATTCATATTTGGGCTCACTATAGAAGCTCGAATTCGAACTTAGTGCATTTCAGGTAAATTTGTTAAAAAATCTTCTTCTACAGATCCAGTTGGCAGAATCTTTGGATATTTGGTATGTAACATTGTGGGGTGGATCTGATTCAAGTTTGTTCAAATCGGCTCCCTGGGTTCATATTTGGGCTCAGTATAGGAGCCCAAATTTGAACTTAGTGCATTTCAGGCAAATTTCTTTAAAAATCTTCTCAAAATCCAGCAGGCAGAATCTTTTGATATTGGGTATGCAGCATGCTTAGGAGGGTGAGATTCAAGTTTGTTCAAGCCAAGTCCCTGAGTTCATATTTGGGCTCACTGTGGTAGCCGAATTATAACTTAGTTCAAAATGATGAATTTTCTTTAAAAATCTTCTTCTTCAGATCCAGCAGTCGGAATGTTTTGATATTTGGTATGGAGCATCCTTAGGGGGGGGGGGGGGGGGGGGGGGGGGGGGGGGGGGGCAAGCAAGTTTATTCAAGCCATGTCCCTAGGTCCATATTTGGGCTCACTATGGGCGCCTGAATGTTAACTTAGTTCAAAATGAGGAATTTTCTTTAAAAATCTTCTTCTTCAGATCTAGCATTCAGAATATTTTAATATTTGGTATGCAGCATCCTTAGGGGGTGAGATTCAAGTTTATTCAAGCCATGTCCCTAGGTCTATATTTGGACTCACCGTGGGAGCCCAAATTATAACTTAGTTCAATATGAGAAATATTCTTTAAAAATCTTCTTTTTTTTTAGATCCACTGGTCAGAATCTTTGGATATTTGGTATAAGCTTTTCTTAGGAGGAGCAGATGCAACTTGTTGAAATCAATTCTCTGGGTTGATATTTAGGCTACCATGTCAGGTGAGTGCCTTCAGGCCCCCTGGGGCCTCTTGTTTTATTACTTGTTCACTAAGAAATTGTGTCCGGCCGAGCCAAATTTTGTCTGTTCAGCCTGTATCTCGGGTATCAAATGTTCTATTGCAATGACAATTGCCATGAACACTGCTTATGGTATAGGCTTTAAAAAAAGAATTCAACGATATTTCTCACTTTCTCCTTTTTAGAATTATCCCCCTTTTCTGACTTACAAATTGTAGGAAATAGACATTATTTGTCTGTTCAGCCTGTATCTCAGGTATGGGTTATCGGATTTCAGTGAAATATGGCATGCAGTTTGCCTATGACAAAGGCTTCTGCCTCATTGCATAAAACTTCCAAACACCAAACAATTTACCATACCTTTTGACTTAGAAATTGTTGAAAACTTTCAAAGAAAATGGGAGGTGGGAGGGGGGTATACTGGATTGCTTCCATCCTTTGTGCATCCGACCGTCAGTCTGTACGAGAATATTCATAAATAATATTTGTTGGTCATAGGTATGCCCACACTAAGCGGTACACCATATGGGGGTATGCACCGGTCGAAAGTCCAGCTCTTGTTCTTGTTGAACTTGGTGTGCTCATTAGGTGAAACCTCTACATGTAGATAAGAGCTATTGATTAGCATTCATTTCTGGGAAAAAAGTTGCTGTTTACAAATATCTCCGAACTTACTGCATTTGTGTATCAACATTCTTCCTTTAGCCAGCCTTACAGTTTACATTTAAAAATGAATGGATTGCACTGACGTTGTGCTCACAGAATGCTTTTATTTCGAAGTGTCACCAAATAACATTGGAACCAATGATCTTCAATTTTACCATTTCACTTTTTACTTACCTAGTTCAAGTTTGTCAAGTTGAGCTACAGTGTCATTGACCCTTTCATTATGAAACTTGCTACATTGTGAGAAGAACTTCGTCAAGCCTGATATTCACTAAATTTCCCCTTGGCTTTCATAGGTGTTATGCCCCTTTTTATTGAAAACTTGTTGTTTGTCTGATAATTACTTTGTGAACGCGTTGAAACTTGCTATAGGCATACCACGTGAGATGATCTTGTTTTTTTTCATAAACATTTAGATTCACTTCTCTCTTTTTGGACTTGTTATTCCTGACGGAAAACTTGTGTCAGAGATGTATAGTCTTGTATTTCTTTGCATGTCCCACTTTGTAGAGACATCACATATATAAACTATTAGTCTAATATTTATACCCCAAGTTTGTTCAAGCCATGTCCCTAGGTCCATATTTGGGCTCACTATGGGCGCCTGAATGTTAACTTAGTTCAAAATGAGGAATTTTCTTTAAAAATCTTCTTCTTCAGATCTAGCAGTCAGAATATTTTAATATTTGGTATGCTGCATCCTTAGGGGGTGAGATTCAAGTGAGATGAACTTCGTCAAGCCTGATATTCACTAAATTTCCCCTTGGCTTTCATAGGTGTTATGCCCCTTTTTATTGAAAACTTGTTGTTTGTCTGATAATTACTTTGTGAACGCGTTGAAACTTGCTATAGGCATATACAACACCTCCCCCCCCTCCCCCCCCCCCCCCCCGCAAACAAAGTTTGGTGGGGGGGGGGGGGGGGGGGTATATAGGAATCACCCTGTCTGTCCGTCCGTCTGTCTGTCCATCCTTATAAGCGCAACTCCTAAACCATTTGAAGAATTTTCATGAAACTTTACACAATGAAAGAACTCCATATGAAGATGTGCATGAAGCATTATAATTCTGTTCTGACATTTCCAAAGGGAGATAATCTAACTTATACATTTCAATTGCTACATCATATGGTTGTGTCTTTGTGAAACTTTACACCAAAAAGGCTACAACTGAGGCGCGGGGGGTATCACTTTGTGAGCTTGCTCACAGTACCTCTAGTTTATTTTGTGCTCTTCACAAATGTGTACTGCCCATTGATGGTGCACTAGCCTTTACCAAAATGCTAATCATGCTTGTGTGGAGTTACATTGTGGAGTCTTGACAGTTGCTTAATGCTGCTCATGGATACTCTGGCTTCCTTCTCCTGTAAAACTGTCCAACATGAGGTGACCCTGACTGCTGAAATTGTCATTAACCCCCCCAATATATAAATAAATAAGTCTAACCAGATGTAATTATGGGCTGTTAGATTATGCATGGATAAGCGTAATGTTGAACTGCTGTGAAGCTTTGGGGGGGGGGGGGGGGGGGGTTGTTTAAGAAATGTTTCAGGATTGTTGTTTGGTGACAATATTGGTTAAATATCTCACTTGTTCCTCTGGTTTTCATGAAAAATCTGATCAATGGTCGTTTTAAAATGTTTCAGGATTGTTGTTTGGTGACAATATTGGTTAAATATCTCACTTGTTCCTCTGGTTTTCATGAAAAATCTGATCTATGGTCGTTTTAAAATATTTTTTACATTGATGTTCTAAAACACTGACAGTATTCCATTTGCTAGTTGAACTAAGTAGATTGGTGCATCATCAAAACGAGGAAATTGTAATCAGTCATCCATTCCATTGTTTATCTGCCAATTTAGTTTCAACTCTTCTTCCAAACACAACTAGAAGGCAACATTGCAAAAAGAAACAAAAAACAAACAAAAAAATTAGATTTTCTCCAAAATTTTCATTTTTTGCCTCCAAAACATTGCTTATGAAGCCTCTTTGAAATGAGCTCAATAAACTTATTCCATTGAGAAGTTATAAGTTATGTTTCAGAGGCAAGAATTTAAGAAAAATATAGTGCCTTTACATGAAGCTATCAAAAATAAAAAAAATTTTCGCCTGGAAATCTTGTCAGTGATACTATTTTCCTCATGTAGGATTAAAAAAGTAACTGACTATATCTTGTTTGTGAACTCTGTCAGACAAGATATCGTTTGCTAAATTTGCAACTGCAGTATAGGACACTTTCATTGCTGAAAGCATTGTTTTTCCATGGAATAGGGTAAGGTGTTGATTTAATAATTCAAAATATTTTCCAGACTGTTTTGTGGATTAACAAAAAAAACAAACTCCATCCCTCAGGACATTAAAAAAAATGTCTATGTTCTCAGGCAATTATACCTCAAATTTTTTATGAATGGCAGGAGATTTTTATTTTTATTTTTTATTCTGAAATCTGAAAAAGATAATCTAAAAAAGTATATTCACATTTCAGGAAGAAAGCTTTTAAAAACTCCTGACTGGTGTTATCTCATTGCATATATTGCGAAATGCTTCAATCAACTTGGCAGTTCACGACATGTCAAAGACGCTCCGCTCCATTGCAGGATTATGTTCAGTCTGGCACTAATTTGAAAGATAATAGTGGCATTTTCCTCAAAAGTTGTTTTATGTACCAACATAGAAAACATATAATCGTCAGAATTCAAAGCATGAAAATACTGAGGAAAACAGGAAGTTGAAATACTACCGTGAAATGTGTACCGGTGCTCAAAATTCTGATCCGAAAATACTGACCGGGGGAATTTTTTATACCACCCACTTGAAAAGTGGGCGGTATATAGCATTCATGGTGTCCATACTTCCGTACTTCCGTACGTCCGTACATCCGTGATGCTTTGGGGGTACACATCTGCTATCTGCTACTCCTCTTAAACCAGTGGGTGGATTTCATTGAAACTTACAGGCATTCTTTTCTATACATTATAGATGTGCACCTCCTATTTTGCTTTCAGGTATTTTTATTTTTTACTCTTTCCCAAAGGGCGAAATGAACTTAGCCAAATTGTTGTGATGCTTTAGGGGGGTACACTCCTGCTATCCGCTACTCCTCTTATACCAGTGGGCGAATTTCATTGAAACTCTCAGACATTCTTTTATATACATTATAGATGTGCACCTTCTATTCTGCTTTCAGGTATTTTTATTTTTTCTATCCCATGTGGCAAAATGAACTTAGTACGTCCGTACGTCCATACATCCATTATGCTTTGAGGGGTACACATCTGCTATCCGCTACTCCTCTTAAACCAGTGGGCAGATTTCATTGAAACTTTCAGGCATTCTTTTATATACATTCTAGATGTGCACCTCCTATTTTACTTTCAGGTATTTTTTTTTTTACTTTTACTCTGTTCCAAAGGTCTTAATGAACTTAGCCAAATTGTTGTGATGCTTTGTGGGGGGTACACACCTGCTATCTGCTACTCCGTCCGTACGTCCGTGACGCTTTGGGGGTACACATCTGCTATCCGCTACTCCTCTTAAACCAGTGGGTGGATTTCATTGAAACTTACAGGCATTCTTTTCTATACATTATAGATGTGCACCTCCTATTTTGCTTTCAGGTATTTTTATTTTTTACTCTTTCCCAAAGGGCGATTAGTGGCCCTCAGTGGAGCTCTCTAGGTCATGGGTGCAGATCATGTGGGACACAGTGTGTTATACCCCCTCCCACCAAAAAACCCTTTACCCCACCCTATCCTTAAAAATCTGAAAGGAATATATAGTCAATCACATATGGTGTTCCCAGAGGTTACAAAATATACACCACTTTATTACTAAATTCAAAAATTTTCTTGATTGAGATGCCCTTCCAACCCCCTTAAACCGACTCATGCCCGCAGCATGGGTGGCAGATGCCTGTTGAACCTGCTTGACCACCTCCCCCCCCCCCCCCCCCCCCCCCCACTCTTTGGGAGACTACATATGATATTCCCAAAGGTGACCAAAATACACCATTTTATTGCTAAAATCCAAAATTTCCTTGAATGAGATGCCCTTCCAATCCCCTTAAACCCGCTCATGCCCACTACACTGGTGGCAGATGCCTGTTGCGTCTGCTTGAGCTCCCTCCCCCCCCCCCCCCCCCCCATACTCTTTGGGAGAGATCTGCGCCCATGCTGTAGGCTAACATGTTTCTTTTCAGATATTTTCATCTTGCATGCTCTTTGTAATATTTACCCTTTCTCATATTGAAAATTGCTCTCATGTTTTCGGAGAACATACAGATGTGCTGTGTATATTAAATACTTTTTTACTGTTGTGAAGTGTTTCTTGGTTGGAGTGGGTGGTATCTTTAGTGAGCAGTGCTCACAGTAATTCTAGTTTTGACCTGGCAGAATTTTTTTTTTTATACCACCCACTTGAAAAGTGGGCGGTATATAGCATTCATGGTGTCCGTACTTACGTACGTCCGTACGTCCGTGATGCTTTGGGGGTACACATCTGCTATCCGCTACTCCTCTTAAACCAGTGGGTGGATTTCATTGAAACTTACAGGCATTCTTTTCTATACATTATAGATGTGCACCTCCTATTTTGCTTTCAGGTATTTTTATTTTTTACTCTTTCCCAAAGGGCGAAATGAACTTAGCCAAATTGTTGTGATGCTTTAGGGGGGTACACTCCTGCTATTCGCTACTCCTCTTATACCAGTGGGCGAATTTCATTGAAACTCTCAGACATTCTTTTATATACATTATAGATGTGCACCTTCTATTCTGCTTTCAGGTATTTTTATTTTTTCTATCCCATGTGGCAAAATGAACTTAGTACGTCTGTACGTCCATACATCCATTATGCTTTGAGGGGTACACATCTGCTATCCGCTACTCCTCTTAAACCAGTGGGCAGATTTCATTGAAACTTTCAGGCATTCTTTTATATACATTCTAGATGTGCACCTCCTATTTTACTTTCAGGTATTTTTTTTTTTACTCTGTTCCAAAGGTCTTAATGAACTTAGCCAAATTGTTGTGATGCTTTGTGGGGGGTACACACCTGCTATCTGCTACTCCTCTTATACCAGTGGGCGAATTTCATTGAAACTCACAGGCATTCTTTTATATAGATTATAGATGTGCATCTCTTATTTTGTTTTCAGGTATTTTTATTTTTTACTCTTTTCAGGTATTTTTTTTTTTACTCTGTCCCAAAGGTCTTAATGAACTTAGCCAAATTGTTGTGATGCTTTGTGGGGGGTACACACCTGCTATCTGCTACTCCTCTTATACCAGTGGGCGAATTTCATTGAAACTCACAGGCATTCTTTTATATAGATTATAGATGTGCATCTCTTATTTTGTTTTCAGGTATTTTTATTTTTTACTCTTTCTCATGCGTCGAAATGGACTTAGTATGTCTGTACGTCCATACAGATGTGCTGTGTATATTAAATACTTTTTTACTGTTGTGAAATGTTTCTTGGTTGGAGTGGGTGGTATCTTTAGTGAGCAGTGCTCACAGTAATTCTAGTTTTTGACTGGATTTTAAAAAGTTTTGACGCGGCAGAAATTTAATGACGCGGCGGTGCCTGAGAACATAGCCTTTTTTTTTAATGGCCTCATCATAAAATTTAGAGAAAATTATTTTTTTAGTTGGAATTGGGTAAAGAATTGCACTTAAATATATTAATTTAGAAGTATTCTTTATTCAGTCTGGATGGTGTTCACTCCAGCCAGTCAATAAACTTCATCAATAAACAGTTTAAATTTTTTTGTTTCTTTTTTTAGGAAGCCTTTAAAGCTGTTGAAGACATACATGGTCTTATCAATTTATCCAAAAAGTCACCAAAACCAGCCCTTATGGCAAACTATTACCAGAAGCTTAGTTTAGTATTTTGGAAGTCTGGTAACCATCTGTTCCATGCTTGTACCCTACACAGATTGTTCCATTTGTCTAGAGAGCAGAAGAAAAATATCTCTCAAGATGAATTACAACGGTTAGTCTTTTCATTGTGCAGTTAAACTTGAAGTTACCTGATGTCCACTGGTTCCTTATAATTGTATTTAGCATGATGTTCATAAAATTAAAATATCCTCAACAGTTTTCATGGATAGTAATCAAACAGTTAACTGAATCAGCTGACATAATCGGCCGATTATAGGGTATTTGAATTGAATCGGCACTACCAGAAAAATATTGATTCTCACTGATTGTAATTTTTTTCGAACACAAGTCACAATTGCACAGCCATGTGATTTAAAAAGGAAAAAACATTGGCACCAACCAATAACTCTATCCCAGCAAGTATCCGGATAATGTGACACCTAGTCATAATAACTCTGTTATTAAACAACACTAATAATCTATCAGAGACAATGATAGAAACATCGACGTGAGAAAATCAAAATATCAAATTATCAATATCAGAATTTTCAATGGAGAATTGACAAAAGAAAGCAGACTTAACACTTGCATCCATCAAAGTAAGCTCCGCCCACAAAGTGAGTGACACCACATCATCATAATGATCAGTTAAATCAACTTAAATGTTTTTATTTCCCCAGGTCTTTGTCACAGGTACTCATACTCCCATAATATTTATATATACCATTATGGGAGGGGGGGAACGTCAGCATCGATTCAAAAGTGCTATCAGATATCATTTTTCTTTTGATTTCTCAGCTTGTGTCGAGTACCTGTGGTCTGCAATGTAAGTATGTCCAGAAAAATACTGAGAATTCCTCACTGATGTAATCAATTTTGTGTCACACGAAGCAAACACTTCCATTCTAAGTTAGGAATTTTTAGTGTCAATAAATTCCCCATCAATAATAAAATTATTGGATTTAAAATAGCAACAATTAACATGGATTATGAACAATTTGTTCACAGTAACTTGATCCAGTACAGAGTTTAGGTATGACAACATCCATTTCATGAGAGAATATGTGAGGGTAAAGTCAAAGTTACTGCCTATTTTCGTGATATGAACAATGAATACGAAGGATAACAGGTACCGTGAAATGTTACGAGCCCCTCGGGGACCAATATCATCATTCATACCGGCAGCGGGTTCGTCGACCGGACCCATTCCCCCCGCCGATCATACTATGATCAGTCAGAAAAGCTGGTGGTTAAAATGTCGAGTACAATGCTGTATCGTAACGACACTTGGGATCCTTTGTTTCCACGTAATATAGGCACAATTATGTTGTATACTATGCCTACTATTACTGGCGACAACCTGATACCTTATAACCCCCAGACAAGAGGGGGAAACAAAGTTCAAATCCTAAATGTCGCCTATAAAATTTCGGACTCAAATTGTCGTGTTTGGTCCGAAATCACTGGCTTTTATTTTGAGCGACAAATGATGTACTCGTTTTGGAAGCTGTCACTTGTGTCAAATGAGTGTGCAGGCTGCTGTCAGTAGTTGTCTGAAACACACCCACAACATAAAGTTTTTACAGTTTTCACAGTGGTTGAATACCATCAGAAAGATACTGATTGAACACTGCCACTTTCGAGCGGTGCACAACTCATTGTGATAGAACACTGCCACTTTCGAGCGTGCACAACTCATTGTGGAAAACGGGTGTTCAGAAATTAATGAGAAAGTGGTAATTAAAAATAAAAAATAATTACAACTCTGGTATTTGAGAATTATATAACAATATAACCAGGGATATGATTTATGACTTATTGGTTCAATAAAACATGCTCATTTATCATTTCATCATGCCCTGCAACATGTGAAGTTATGACTTTCAGTGTAAAATCAATTTTTCGAATGGTGCCAAGGGAGGCAACTATTTTGTTATCCATATTTCGCTGTGTAAATTTTATCTGGTCTTCATATTATGATTCTTTTAGTGAGTTTGTGTGAAGCTATATTTTGTTTTATTCGTAAAATTTTTTTAAAATGTACATATTTAAAAAAACCTCTATTTTTGAACAGACAATTTTGTCTGTTTTCAAGGGGGTGGTTTGCAGTGCTGATTGACATACTTAACGTCCATTTCTGGCTTCGACTTTCGAGAGCAGCCTGTACAAAAAAAAAAAATGAAAACAACACCGCATGGTTTTCTGTTTGTTTTATTCATTAAATTGAGGATTAAAACCCAAAATCTGAAAATGAAATGTATGTACAAGATAATTATGAGAATTTTTAAAGCAAATTCTATAAAATTGGTAGGTGGTTTCCAAAGAAACGTAACATACCCAGTGGATATTTACTTGCCTTATATCGCCAATTTCAGACGCATCCCAACGTGTCTTGCAAGCATTATTACTCGTCCCGAAGCCCCTCCCCCCCCCCCTCCCCCACACACACACTTTGCAATTTATCCACTACAAGCACCTCCCTGGGCTTCTACATGAGTCAGTACGGGAATTGCACGTGCATGACGTCACACGTCGGCATCATGGTTCTTTTCGAATATTACCGCGAGCGGTTGTAAACAAAGCTCAATCACTGTTAGGATTCGTGGATTTTGTGTTTTGGGTTTGTATTTTTATGAAACCTCCGACCAGATGTAGTATTGTGTGTCCCGTGGGAATTTAGAGAATTGTAGGAGGAAAAAAAGACATATTTTCCACATCAATTATTCAGCATTTTAGTGACCAGAATGTCCCCAGAGGCCACCAGAGAGCACCTAAAAATCAAAATTTTCCTGGGGGGAAAACACCCCCAGGCCCCCCTCTATACGCACGTGCCTTTGGCACGTGCGGCACACGCCTTCGGCGTGTGAGTTTCACTTTTTTCAAACTACCAGACCCACAAATTTTCCCCTAGCGGAAACCCTGGTACACGGCTAAAAAAATAGTCGACTATGAAAAATAATAGTAGACTATAACACCTTCCGATGGTAAGTCGACTCAATCAAATAGTCATGGCAGTCCCAACCATGGGTACTCAATCAGTATCGGAATCGGCTGATTATGACTGAATAATCGGTAATCGATTCATGGGCCTATAATATAATCGGTTGATCACTATTCATGGAAAGGATTCGTTCATTTAACTCACCTCAGCATTAATTGAAAATCTCAAAACTTGTTAGCCCAGTTCTGCTCTAAAAGAATTGGGAATATATGGCTGTTAGGGTTCTGACGCCTACTGGAATTCCTGGATTCTCCTTGATTTTGAAAAAATAATTCCAGTACACTTAAAACTCCTTGAATGTTATCACTATTTGTTGATGTTGGCACTGTGGAGTATTTTGTCAAGTTGCAAACAAAGAAGAATCCGTCTTGGGTTTTTTGGGTGAATTGTTCATGGATTAACTGTTAACCCTTTACACAACTCAAATAACAGATGACACGTGCAATAAAAATTCTTGAATAACATAGTATAATTTTTTGCCTCAGAAACATAGCATATTACCCCCCCCCCCCCCCCCCCCCTGCCCCTATTGAGCTCATTCCATGGAGGGGTTATAAGCAATGTTTTTGATGCAAAAAAAGGAATAAAATTTGTATGCAGTCTTTGTGAATAGCATGGACTAGTTCATACTGCTATGTCAGAGAAAGGGTTAACTGTGAGAGACACACTATTTCTACTCCATCGCAAAAAATTAAGGAATCCCAGGGTTTTGTTTACCTTTGGATTATTATTGGTCTCTTTCATAGTTAACGGTAAACAATTCTTTATTTATTTATTTATTGATTGGGATTTAACAACACTTTCGACAGCCAGGATCACCGCGTGTTGGACCGTTTTATGGGTGGAGGAAGCCTGAGTACCCAGAGAGACCACCTAGTAGTGGTGAGCAACTGTCAAGACTCCCCAACGGACTAACTCCACACAAGCAGGGTTAGAATTGGTTGAAGATAAGTGCACCATCTACGTGCAGTATGCCTTAGTACAGAATGCCACCGTGCCCATATGTGGGCAATTGGAATTAAGTGTCTTGCCCAAGGACGCAGGCGTGATTTGAACCGAGGGCCTCTCGGCTTGCAGCCTGCATGTCAACCTACTGAGCCACCATGTGGCCAAACAATTCTTTAAAGCAGCCTTTGCTAATATTTCATTTGTTGCAACCCAGTATATTAATATATTTCTGTGATCTTGCGATAATTTCATCACATATGCATCAGTAACGATTGGCGGACTTGTAATATAATATTATTTATTCACAACAATGATATTTTAGTCAGATGAATCTCCTGTATTTCTTTGTTAGACTCTAAACACTTCTTGAATACTACTTTAATTCTATTTTTGCCCAGGTGTGGGAACCCTGATATTTTGTCACATAATTTCCACCTGGAATAGTATGTTATATTTATGAACAAATAACGTTATATGGTTATGTTCAAGTGTTTGATTACTGTGGTAAACAAGTTCTGTTTTACTGGTAAAATATGTCTTGGTAACCAGTGCACCTCAGGGATACAGCTAAGGCACCTCCCTTGACATTGAAAATCTGCCACAAATTTTTATGCCCCTGTCGCATTAAGTGTTACCCAGTCCGTCCGCCCTGAATATGGTTTCCGGACGATAACTTTAGTTTGTCTAAACAATATGAAACAAACTTTTATACATAGGTTTATAAACACATAATACAGATTGAGATTGATAGTGGGCTTAGTTCGATATTTTTTTGACAGAGTTATGACACTTTTCTGACTTTGAAAACATGTTGATATTGCTTTCCAGATTCTAGATCGAGTTATATGTGTCCAATTTCAGTCAAACTTGAAATATAGCTTATTGTAGACAATATACAAGACAGGTTTGATTTTGAGAGTGGTGTGATAATTTTTAATCCGAGTTATGGCCCCTTTTTGGACTTTGTTAACCACTAAATATGGTTTATCATACAGCGTGGGCATCAGTGTCTCATAGACACTTTTGCTGGCCTGCTTTATTGGTGCTAGGATTTAAGGGAGATAAGCTAAGACAATTATTAATTCAATATCAACAATGTTAAATGAATAGAAATTCATGCTTGTCAGTGGGTGGTGGGTGCATAGCCACCCATGGCATTGCACTTGTTTATATTACAAGGTTCATTTTTAACTGGTTAAAAGTTTTGTTACTTTAGCTTATATATGTAGTACATGTACATCGAAGAAGACTGAAGTTAATTCTTTTAAAATTTTGAAGAGTAATGAATATGATGAAACCATAACCTGAAAAAATGGCTGTTGAGTAACTTGAAATGATTTCCTGATGTGAAAATTTTAACCTGTAGCACACTCATAATTTTTTTAGAATTTGCTTTATAGTACTATTTTGAACTTGTGGAACTAAAAGTTTAACCAGTTATATCTTGTTTCTGCAGAGCTCACTCAAAACAAGATATGGATGATTGAATTCCAAGCTGCATTATGACAAATTTTCACTGCAGAAAAGAGTTTATTCAGCATTATTGATAAATTCAATAGACACTCCGGTGATTCATTCAAAACACAAACCATTTGATTGATATTGAATCATTCTCCCGCTGTGTATTTAATTAACACTGCAAATTTTACTCTCCTTGTTTTTCCTACATAACTTTCCCAAATGGATTGAAATTGTTTTAGAATTGGACTTTAATAAAGAGGCAAAATGCATAAAACACTGTTTTCAATTAAAATTCAATGCTTTTTTTTAGCTCACCTGACTTAACCCTTTACCCAACATAATGGCCAAAACCGGCCAGCACCATTCACAAAAATCGCCAATCAATTTTTGTTATTTTTAGCTCAACTTTGGCGAAGCCAAATTTGAGCTTTTGCCATGGTCCGTCTGGCCGTCAACAATTGGATACGGCTCGGGCTAGAGGCTGTATTTATGAACCGATCTTTACGAAACTTCTTGGGTACCGTTGTTATGACCGTGGGACGAGAACGAGTGTTTTAGGGTTTGGTCCAAAATTCAAGATGGCTGCCAGCCGCCATTTTGTACCGACGATGCAGAAATCTGTTTTTTGTACAGAACTTCCATATGAAAGCTATGATTTGAATAATTTTTTGTATGAATGTTTAGTACCATGGAATACATCACATATAATACAGGTTTTTTTCTCGTGCGTAAATTATGCAAATTAGACTAACTTTGATGTTTTTTGGTGTTACTTTCAGCACTGTAAGTACAAATGCCAATACGGCTCGGGCTAGAGGCCGTATTTATGAACCGATCTTTACGAAATTCCTTGGGTACCTTTGTTATCACCGTGGGACGAGAACGAGTGTTTTGGGGTCCGGTCCGAAATTCAAGATGGCCGATGGCAGCCATTTTGTACAAAATTTGGTGCAATCAGATTTTTGCACAGAACTTCCATATGAAAGCGCTGATTTGAATAATTTTTTGTGTGAATGTTTAGTACCATGGGATACATCACATATAATACGGGTTTTTTTCTCGTGCAGAAATTATGCAAATTAGATGAAGTTTGATTTTTTCAGTGCTACTTACACACAGTAAGTACACATGTCAATACGGCTCGGGCTAGAGTCTGTATTTATGAACCGATCTTCACGTAACGCCTTGGGTACCTTTGTTATCACCTTGGGACGAGAACGAGTGTTTCTGGGTGCGGTCCAAAATTCAAGATGGCTGCCACTGGCCATTTTGTACAGAAATTAGGTCTAATCAGTTTTTTGTGCACAACTTCTATATACGGCTCAGGCTAGAGGCCGTATTTATGAACCGATCTTTACGAAACTTCTTTGGTACCTTTGTTATCACCGTGGGATGAGAACGAGTGTTTTTGGGTGTGGTCCAAAATTCAAGATGGCCACCAGCAGCCATTTTGTACCAAAATTAGTGCAATCGGTCTTTTGTGCAGAACTTCTGTATGAAAGTTCTGATTTGAATATATTTTTGTATGAATGTTTAGTAACATGGAATACATCACATATAGTACGGGTTTTTTTCTCGTGCAGAAATTATGCAAATTAGATGAACTTTGATTTATTCAGTGCTACTTATACACTGTAAGTGCACATGTCAATACGGCTCAGGCTAGAGGCTGTATTTATGAACCGATCTTCACAAAACTTCTTGGGTACCTTTGTTATCTCCTTGGGATGAGAACTAGTGTTTCTGGGTGCAGTCCAGAATTCAAGATGGCTGCCAGTGGCCATTTTGTACCGAAATTAGGTCCAATCAGTTTTTTGTCACAACTTCTACACAGCTCATATTTATGAACTGATCTTCACGAAACTTCTTGGGTACCTTTGTTTTCACCTTGGGACAGGAATGAGTGTGTTTTGGGGTGCCTTTGTTATCACTGTGCTATGAGAACAAATATTTTGGGGTTCAGTCAGACCCACTCTAGGACTAAGATTTCTTTTCTAGTTTAGCATCTGTCACCCACCTTTACAATACTTTACCTATACATTTGTTAAGGCAACGGTCAGTATTTATGTACAGACCGTTACAATACTTTATATGTACCTTTGTTATCAGGTCATTACCTAGATGTTTGTCATTGCTGTGTCACATACTATACATGTACATGTCTTTGTCTTGACAAGTTGAGCTACAGTGTCATTGACACTTTTATTTTCAGTTTTTGTCTCGAAAACATAGGTTATGACCCCTCTTTGAAACAAGTTCATTCCAATAGGGGTGTGGGGGGTCACAACCTATGTTTTTGAGACAAAAACTGAAAAAAATTAGTTATTCAAGAATGTTTTTTGCAAGTGTCGTCTGCCTTTCATGTTAGGTAAAGGGTAAAATCCAGGGTGAGCTACTGCCTCCACTTGGTATCTGTTGTCCATGAATTTTGCATATCAGTCTTCTTCAGAACCACTTGAGCAAACCCAACCAAACTTGGTATGAATTATCTTTGGGGGATAACCTTCCAAATTTTGTTCATCAGAAGTTGGTAAGCAGTGCCTGAAAAACCTGAAATTTTTCAAAACTCCTCTTCCCATAAACCACCAGTCACAATGCTCTGAAATTTTAACTCTAATTTTTGCAATATGAGAAAAAATAATTGAAAATCTTCTTTGTCACATCCACCTGGCAGAAATTTCTATTTGGTATTCAGCATTCTTAGTTGTGTCAGGTTCAAATTTGTTCAAACCAAGTCCCAAGATTCATGTTTTAGCTGGGAGCCGAAGGAGCCCAAATTTTAACTTAGTTCAGTTTAGGGAATGATCTTTAAAAATCTTAAAATCTGCCATTCAGAATCTTTTAATATTTGATACACAGAATTCTTAAGGAGCTCAGATTGAAGTTTGTTCAAATTAAGTCCCTAGTTTTATATTTCAACTCGTCACTGGAACACAAATTTTAATTTAGTGTAATAAGATAAAAATTCTTCTTCAAATCCACCTGTCAGACTCTTTTATATTTGGTATACAGCATCCTCATGGGAAGGGGGGGGGGGCAGAGTCATGTTTTTGTCAAATTAAATCCATTGGTTCATATTTGAGCTTGAATTGTAACCTAAGGCTATATGAAGAATATTCTTTAAAATCCTCTTCAGATCCACCAATTAGAATCTTCTGATAGTTGGTACACAGTTCCTTAGGGTGCCAGATTCAAGTTTATTAAAACTAAGTCCATGGGTTCATATTTGGGCTCCTTATGCTTTAAAATCTTCAGACCCACTTGGTATACACTTTTCATATTCGGTATGCGCCATACTTTTGTGGGCATATTCATGTATGTTCAAACAAAGTCCATGAGTTCATATTTTGGCTGCCTATGAGTTCATATTTTGGCTGTCCATGGAGCCAGAATTTTAACTTGCTGCAATATGAGGAATTTTCCTCAAAGACCTTCAGAACCACCAGTCAGAATCTTTTGATATTTGGTAAGAAACAAATTTTGTTTCAATAGAATGTACTGGTTTCCATAAATGATTGAACCTGTTTGCGAGTGTGTAAGTACACAGCATCAGACAACTCTAATTTGTCCAAAAAAACTCTTTAAGTGGTGTCCTTGTTGACTGCCATTTCACTCCATTTCTTCACACAACTGATGGCTTCCAGGAATATTTCTCTGAATTTCAACCCCAATTTTTAACCAACCTTTTGTCATTTTTCAACATAATTTTTCCACCCTGTATGCACCTTATTTCAGCCTGTATGTTTATTAAAATTACCCTTCCAACAGGGAGGAGATCTTCAAATTAGTAAATGTTCACTAGATTTTGTGATAGTCCTTTGTTTAGCAGAATGTATCCATTATTGTAATCATGATGTCTGAATGCCCATTTGTTTTCTTTAATAAAACTAACTGCAATACCCTCATTCCTTGTAAACAACTTGATCCTGGTGAGCATTTTAGGCTCACTTGAGCCTCTGGTTCCATTATCAGACGCAATCTGGATAATTTGTTGTAGTGTTTCAACACTAAAAGTTGCGCTGCTGTAAAACAAATCCTCCATAAAATCTTTTTTAAATTGTTCATTGCAGATCAGTGAAAAAGTTTACAAAATTCTTTTTACAAAAATTGTATTTGGTAAAAAGTTATATTAACATTTTATAGGATGGCCTCAAAAGTGTTGTGTGCAACATTGGCTGTACCAATACCACCAGCAAGAAATTCTATAGATGCACTTTTGGAACAAGAAGAATCTGCTGCAGAAAAACAGAGGCGTCTTGCCACTCTTTTGATGCTGCAGTCACCTCCAACAAGACAAGGAATGATTAAAGACTTGGTAAATTTTGCAATTATTATTTTTCACTTTGTATTATATATTTTTACAATAATTTCTGAACTGATGTCTGAAGAAATGCCTAGCAACAATTATGTGTATTACGAAGGTGTGTACATTCTGGAAAGACCGACTGTTCTGAATTTCAAATCCCAAATCAAATCTTAATAGCCAAGTTATTTGTATTGCACCAACTGGAAGTTACAGAACACTGTGATAACCCTTACAAGACGAACTGGAAATTCCACCTCCTTAGCATCAATCAATACTATAGCTTTATGAGGAGAGGGGGGACATTTTGGGATGTATATTAAATTATGGCTGCTGCTTCTGTTCTTCATTATATCCAATGTTCCATCAGTACATCAGGACTCTACATTGTAACAGAATCTACCAATCTGAGCAGAGATCAAACCTGTAATCTCCGGCATGAGGGACCAGCACACGAATCCACTTGGTCACCACATCACTCTCTTACTCCAGTCTGTTTGTATGGGTACTTAGAGACTTGGTACGAAATGGTAAAGGAATGAAACAACCCAGGGGACAAACTGGTAAAGGAATGAAAAGACCCAACACCCTATTAGTCTGTCATGCCCGGCAATGGTCTTTGTAATGTGTCGCTTTGTTAATACCATTGATTGTGGTAGGTGGCACTGCCTGACTTAATTTTGAGTATATTTCCGTGGACAGGATTGTATTGTTTGCAGTGTTAACGGGTTAAGATCACCACAAAAATGCACAATTACTCGTCTCAAACCGGCTATTCTGAACGCTTTCCTAACAGAAGATCATTATTCATTGATAAGTAAATCCAATAAATTAACTACACATTCTGCACAGCCTGTGGATGTTCTATAGTCTACTACTAACCTAACAATTAAGCATTGTCAATTACTTAAATTTGAATTGAGCCTACATTAACAAATTGTCTAATGTCAATTTTATCCAGTTGTTGTTGGAAATGTAACAAATTGCACTAAGCACAAGAGATATGAAAAACCCGAATCTTGAGACTGATTCGGGATCGATCTCGGAGCAGACGTATGATATCGATATCAAATTGAATCTCGAATATTCACAGGACCCTAGCTTTCATACCCATTTGTTAGCCAGACTGTTTACAGTAAGGGGTATAGTAATGACTTTTGTCCGTCCGTCTGTCCGTCTGTTAACATTTAGAGTTTTTGGTTAAAGTTTGTGGTAAAAGTTAATACTGAAGGTTCAAGTGGGTTTTTTTATTTATTTTTTTTTTTTTTTCTCTTTTTCTCTCCTCTCTCTTTTCCTGTTTAGTTGACATTTGGAGTTTTGGTTAAAGTTTGTGGTTAAAGTTTTTTATTCAACCTTCAAGTACAGGTACATAGTTCTTGTCATCACGAAATTTCATATGCAGGTTTTAGGTCATGTCTTCATGAGAACGTCTCCTTTTGGTTGTGATCGGTCAATCGGTATGGCTGCCCGAGCCCAAAACCCAAAAACCATTACCACAGTCTACAGGTCGTATTTATGAAGGGATTTCATTGCAACTTCATAGAATGCCTCTGTATAATGCCTAGATGAGAACGTCCCTATTTGGGCATGATCTGTCAACTGTGATGGCTGCCCAAGCCCGAAACCCAAAAACTTTAAGCACAGTCTACAGGTCATGTTTAATATGGATGCATTTCGTTGTAACTTGATACAATGACTCCGTATGATGTCTACATGAGAATTTCCCCATTTGGGCGTGATCTATCAACCGTCACAACTTCCTGAGCCCAAAACCCGAAAACCTTTAGCACAGTCTACAGGTCATATTTATGGAGGGATTTCATTGTAACTTGATAGGTTGACTTCATATGATGTCAACATGAGAAAGTCTCCTTTTGGACGTGATTGGGCAACTTTGACGGCTACAGGTGCCCGAAACCCGAAAACCTTCAGCACAGTCTACAGTCATATTTATGAAGGGATTTCATTGTAACTTCGTAGGATCAATCCACATGATGCCCAGATGAGAATGTCCCCTTTTGGTTGCGATCATTCAACCATGATGGCTGCCTGAGCCCGAATACCTTTAGCACAGTCTACAGGTCATATTTATGGAGGGATTTCATTGTAACGTGATAGGTTGACTTCATATAATGTCTAGATGAGAACGTCCCTTTTTGGGCAACTGTGACGGCAACAGAAGCCTGAAGCCTGAAAACCTTTAGAATATTCCACAGGCCATAATTATGAAGGGATTTCATTGAAGCTTGATAGGGTGACTCCAAGTTGGTGGTTAAAAACCCAAACAAACACCACCCCCCTACCCCCACCCCCAATTAGGCTTTTTTTCTTCTTCTTTTCTCCAATCTGTATATTTTTATACTGTACCAATGACCCAGACTTAGCTGGTGCTAACTCCAACAAAACCAGGGCCAAACACAAATTTTGCCCCCCAATCCACAAAATTTGCATCCAAAACAAAAAGAAATCATGTCCTAAAGGACCTCCATAGTACGCCTCTACTGCGCATGCGCAGTGACGCAGTCGTCCCGAAATTGGCGCCAAATATCATTCTCTGTTTGGCCCTTCATCAGTCAACATCTCACTGATCTTTGTGCTTGTAAATCTCAGTTTAAAGGATGCCAGACACGTAATATTTTTATACTGTACCAATGACCCAGACATAGCTGGTGCTAACTCTTAAAATATAGGGCCAAACACAAATTTTGCCCCCCAATCCCCAAAATTTGCATCTAAAACTAAAGAAAACATGTCCTGAAAGGCCCTCCACACTTCGCCCCTACTGCGCATGCGCAGTGTCAAGGACGTTCCGAAATTGGCGCCATTAATCATTCTAAGTTTGGCCCTTCATCAGTTAACATCTGACTGATCTTTGTGCTTTTAAATCTCAGTTTAAATGATGCCAGACACATAAATATTAGTGAAATGGAGATTCTAAGGAGGATAGAGAAGGAGGAGAGGAAAAGAATGTGTGACAGAATATTATCAGGGCTGTAACTTAAAATTTTTTAATGAAATTATGTTAAGTTACCTATTTTCAAGGCAGCAGCCATTTTGTTGTCATTCTGATTATTTAGTTACACTGTTTTTACAAGTGTTTTCCTCTCTCCCTGTCCTTTAAGTTCCCCCTTGCTATTCTCCCATGCTTTTGGCATAGTTTCTGTAATTATTATTACTAAAATTTCTTGGGAGTTTTAGCTGAATAACAGAATGAATTCTGTTCTTTCCCTATGTTTACGTCTTCACCTACGGGTGGTTTGGCGTTGTGTTCTGCATCTACCATCTGATGTTCTGCAGTTTCTTCCCTGGAAGTCTCTGTTTTGCATCAGATAGTGTATTTTTGGTAACTGATTTCGGGCCTGGGTGCCTGGAGTCTTATTTTAGTGTTTTTACACTCATTGTTTACATTTACAACAGCCCTCTGTGTGAGGGGGGGATTTCTAAAAAATAATATCTTTATGTTATTTTAATCATAACTAGATACATTATTATTGTTCGTAAGTGTTGAATAAATTGTTTAAAATATTTTTAAAATTTTTGTCCACACTTAGGCTTGGGATCCATTGGGGCTCAACGTTACTTTTCAGAAACTTGGGCTGTTCTGAAAAAATATTTTTTCAAAATATTTTGATTTCAATTATTTTTTCTATATTAATGGATCATATTATTATTATGTATTTTGATTGCCAGGGGTTAGTGTGAGTACCAGGACTTGTTTTCTTTTCACATTGAAAGGATATTGATCAATTGTTTTAAGAGGAAGTCTTCCTCTGACTTTATTATCATTCTATATGTGGTCAGTGTACTCGCATTAACTCCTGTTCTGTATCGTATGATTTCGATGACAATATGGGAAGCGTATGTCACGGTATGTTGTTGGGGATTTGGACACTCCGGTCCTTTCCCCGCAGGGTCACTCTACTTTATCAATTTCTATTTCAGACGATCAAGATTAGGGTGATGTATCTGTGATGTCTTCCAACAGTGTGCCTCCGTCGTCACAATTAATGAAGGGCTAGCGGAAAAGTGCTCATGTTATACGCCAATTGCCTAAGAGGACCCTAGTAGGTTCGACGGCCTTTGACGTCCGCTAGCTCGCCCGGTGTAGCGTCCATTCACCGAATGGTTCGGCAGCCGGGTTCGTCCGTTGCGGTCTAGAAGGAATTTTGGGGTGATGCAAGCACTATAAAATTAACTTAATGCACACCCAGTGACGGCGGATCGGAGGGAGAACGGAGGAAGCCATTTAGTCCGGTTCATAGCTCGTTCCGGTCCATCCGGACGGCAAGCGAGAGAGGCCCCTCTCTCGTTCAACAACATCTGGCCCCAGATGTTGTGGTACAAAATGTGTCGCTAGCGGAGCATACGTCCGTCGCTCGGGACGCTCCGTTGTATAGGCAGTCCGCTGAGACTGCTAAGGCTTCCTCTTCTCGTCAGCGCACACGACCGCACCATGGCTGCGTGACCGCCGATATATTACCAGCTTCGCCGATGAAGGATTCTTCGGCGACCAGGTCACACCATCCGGCAGCCAGGGATTCGAGACCGATGGACTCCGGATGTTCGCATAGGAAAAGTATGCGGGAGCCATCTGATGCGGAGCTGCCCTCGGCGAAGCAGCGATAGACTGCGCCTCCGCAGGTCTCGACGCCGGACATTCTTGTGCACATAGCACAGCTTATCGCAGCATCCCAGCAGCCGACAAAAACGTTGTCGGATCGAGAATTATCCGACAGCGCTGGGTCGGTAGCCGGGGACTCGAGGCCTGCAGACTCCGGACGTTCGCATAGGAAGTGTGCGGGAGTCAACGTACACGGAGCTTCCGGCGGCAATGCATCGTAAGTCCGCTACTGCACAGGCCTCGGGAACGGACGTGCTTTCCTTAATAGCACAGTTTATCGCAGCATCCCAGCATCAACTGAATCTGTCGCATATATTTTATCTGACGATGCTGGGTCGGGACACTCCGCGGAAGCGGGTACGGACGTCCGAAAGTTTCATCCGGTCCGACGGGATACCGAAAGGGATTCGGAGGATTTCAAGCTTTCCCTTTCGGAACAACATATGCTGCGATGCCGGATAAGAAACTGATAGCGTCGGTGGACTTAGAAATTTTTGGTTCGGTTCAGGGACATCGTCCCTCAGTTCCGACATAGTCCAATAATGTCACACAAACTTTCGAATTATTGAACGACGCTATATATATTATTATTTTATGCTTGTTATCCAAGCATTTCTGGTTTCTTGTTCGAAGAGTTATGGAGATGTCTTTCAAAAGTGTGCCTCTGTCGTCATAGTTAATGAAGAGTTAGCGGCAATAAGTGCTCATGGAATATGTCTATCGCTTACGGAGTGACATTCGCTAGCTCACCCGGTGTAGCGTACATTCATCGAATGGTTCGGCTGCCGGGTTCGTCCGTTGCGGTCTAGGAAGGAGATTTGGGTGATGCGAGCACTTTAATTTCTTTAGTACTCACCCAGTGACGGCAGATTGAGGACAGATCGGAGGAAGCCAACAACATAGGGGACCGCATGTTGTGGTTCAGATATTTTACATTCGGAGCATATGTCCGTTGCTCGGGACGCTCCGTTATATTGACAGTCCGAGAGACTGTCTTTAATGCTTCCTCATCCTCACAGCAGGGCACACGACCGCACATTGGCTACGTGACCTCGAGTATCCGATCAGTTGCGGCATTCAGTGATTCCACGGCGAATAGGTCGCGCCATCCGGTAGCCAAGGGACACGAGGCCTATACACTCCGTTCGCTCGCATATTGGAAGTATGCACGGGGTAACGATCACGGTGCTTCCAGCGGCAATGCATCGTAAGACCGCTTCTCCTCAGGCCTCAGTGACGGACGTGCTATCCGAGTTAGCACAGTTGTTTCGCAGCATCCCAGCAATTGACAGTTTCTCGGTCGAATCAGGAATTATCCGACGGCGCTGGGTCGGTGCGGTCCGCGGTTGCATCAGCTACGGACGACCGAACGCTTTATAGGGTCCGACAGGATGGCGAAAGGGATTCGAAAGATTTCGAGTTTTCCCTTTAGTAGTATCGGAAGATGCCTTTCATATCTTCTGGCATTTCTTCCAGTGATTATTTTTCGGACTTCATTGCTGCGATCTTGGATAAGAGACTTATAGCGTCATTGGACTCGGATTTTTCGATCGGTACAGGGACATTGTCCCTGACTTACCGACGCAGTCCAATTTTCTCATTACAACATGTGTTTTATTTTTCGACGCTATATATATATATATATATACAAGCCTGCTACTAAGCATGATAGTTTAGTTTCTTGTCCGCGTTGCTCATTTCTGCCATTTTATCATTTTTACAAATAGTTTATTTTGGCAGAGCAGGGCATACCGAGAGTTCATATGCGTCTAGACGGTGTGATTAAAGACTGCATATATTCTTTTTCGCCGTTTATGTCTTTTCCAATTTCAATGTTGGGAACGACATTATGTATAGTAGACTTAACTTAGACGCTTTATTATACGTAATCCGCCTTACTGAGGCGTTATCATTACGTCTTCAAGAAAAGATTTACGGGATATTATTCTCAATGTAATTTCTTTTGAGGGCAGTAGTTTGTTCACGTATAACTCCGCCCTTCAGTGGCTGATTGGAGTTGGTTAGACGTGACGCAGCCCTAGTTACATCCACACGCGTGGATAGTAAGGTTAAGAACTCTCTCAGAGTCGCTTTGTTCTCGGAGGAGCTTCTCTTCGACGGCAACTTTCCGGCAATCCATGATTTGCTCGATTTATACAATCTCTTGTCTATCTAGTGTTACAAGAGATTCAAACTGGGGCAAACATTCGGTGGCTGACTCAGAGAGTGCTGCCGCAGTTGCCGGACCCGAGTGTGGCTGTTATGACGGTTGCCAGTCAAACAGATTGGGATATACTGATCCCTACGGATTCGAAGTGCCAGGGTCTTTGTGTTCCGCAGTCTTTTAGCTATCAGTTTAACTTCCGCGGAATAATGTTTTTTAGGCTTGCTTTATGTCATTGCATGAACATTATTCAGAAACGCATGCCCAAATTCCTGTCCTTTAATTCGACAGTAGTGGCGTATCTCCGGAACCAGGGAGGCACTCTTTCGTTTCCGTTATTCAATTTAATGGAAAGAATCTGTCTGTTGGTTATAGTACACCAAGTTCAGTTTTGGTCCGTCATATTCCGGGTCGTCTGATTGTTTTATCGGACTCCCGTTCTCTTACGGGTCGCTTGTTGCTGTCAGAATGGACTCTCAACAAACAAGTATTCAATCAGATTTGCTATCTATGGGAGCGCCCAATGATGATTTATTTATGACACAGCTTGCTAATCAATTGCAGACGTATGTGTTGGCTTGTCCAGATCTCTGAGCTAATAGTGTTAACGCTCTATTGATCTATAGGACGGAATGATAGGATACGCGTATCCTCCGGCGCTGTTGTTTTAGCAGGTATTGCTAAGATAAACAACCACTATACATTTCTGTTGATAGCATCTCTATCTTCACAGAGATCATGAGTAATTTACTCTCTTGTCTACTGTGGGTCTTAACGTGAAATCTTCCTCTATGTGAGGATCTTTTTTCACTGGGTAAATCGTGTCATCTTTATCACAACCAGCAAGGTCGCAACCTTCATGTATTCCGTTGTGTGGTCCGTATTGCATTGTAAGCACTGTACTGGACGAGCTTTGGACGCGATTTCTTACTATAGGAGATCCTCTTCTAAGCTATTCTATGCGACTAAAGTGGAGGCTCTTCCGTCGTGGTGTAGGGATCATTATGTTCATATTGTTGATCCCTCCATACTACTCATTGCTATTTTTTAGTATACTTGTTTCACAAGATCTACTGCAGCCTGTTATTATTTAGGTTATAGGTTTATGTTACCTCATACCTATGCACTCTACGATAGTTTACAATTGAGTCTTTTGTCTCTTTATCTAAGTCAGTTAGTAACTTTTTGATAAATAGACTTAGAATCTTTAGATTAAATTCCTATACGGATTTTAACTTCGGTTCTTAATTAGCTAAGTAATCATTTGAGCCTCGGGAAACAGTAGTTTTCAATTCTGACCTTTTAGACAGTAATTCTGTTGGTTTCTCTTTTACTGTAGAGTCAGTGAGTTTCATGCACTATCGATGGATGATTTTCACTTTCATAGTTTCGGAATCAATACTTCCGTTACTATTTAGGTTGGATTGTTGCATAAGAGTTAGGCTCCTATTATCCGGAACCTATTATTTTAAGGTCCTTCCGTCTTCGTATGGGCATAGGCCTTTACTCTTTCCGGGTACAGTTTATGTATTTATAAACAGATTTCTGTTTATTACTATGGGCGTAAGCTTCTTCTGTCTTTGATGTCTAGTAGAAGGACGTTACGCTCCATTTTATTGTTAATGGATTCTATTAACTATCGGTACTGCTTATAGTATATCATTGACTTAGCAGTTGTGCTTAAGATTTCGGCTCATGAAGTAAGAGTTCTTCTACTTCTTGGGCTTACATTAATAGTGTCGCTATTATAGATTTTTGAAGGCCGCTCATTGCGCTCAGCCATCCACATTCATGAATTTTATCTCAGAAATATCGAGTCCATTTCTGGAGGCCTCTATTGTTAGGTCTATTATCTACTGCTCAGAATGTCATTCACTTAACAGTTGCTACTATAGCTAGGTAGGCTGTCTGTTTCGGCAGTATCTCCGTTCGGCTGCCCTCTTCGCTCTGGGCTATTTGACCCAGGGCAAGAAAAAGGGGGGGGGGGAGGGTGTTCCCTTGGGTCACCTGTTTTACTATGAAAACAAGGGGATACCTCCTCCGGAGTTAGTAATTCTGAGCTGTTATTGGGATGGTTGTTTAGTGAGAAGTTTAGGTTTTTAAAATTCATTCAAGTCTTAGTTTTTAAAGTATAGCTTTTGAATATTGCATATGTCAACGGACATGATTATGCAATCCTCAGACACTTTTAGGAGTATAAGAGTCTCTATTCTCTAGACTTACTTTATTTATTGGCTTACTTTAAAAATTATTAGTATAAGGATTATATTGGATATTTATAGAGTATATGGATGTATGAAGCTCAATTTTGGAAGGTGTTGTATCTTTCTAATTTAACATAAAATAAGAAAGATACATGTAAGGCCTATTACTTCTTTTCCCTACAGGGGATGACTCTATTTTATTTTATTGAGCGTATTCCATTTTGCTCTATGTCCTTGGCCCTCCAGCCTTTTTACTATTCAGCTATGTCTGGGTCATTGGTACAGTATAAAAATGTTAAAAAATTTATAGTAATTTATATATTTTTTATACTTACCAATGACCCAGACGGGGATGGCCCTCCCAGGAGTTGGGAACTCTTGCCTCCCCGCTGAGTACATAGCGCTTACCAGGCACTGGTTATTAGAATGATTAATGGCGCCAATTTCGAAACGTCCTTGACACTGCGCATGCGCAGTAGGGGCGAAGTGTGGAGGGCCTTTCAGGACATGTTTTCTTTAGTTTTAGATGCAAATTTTGGGGATTGGGGGGCAAAATTTGTGTTTGGCCCTATATTTTAAGAGTTAGCACCAGCTATGTCTGGGTCATTGGTAAGTATAAAAAATATATAAATTACTATAAATTTTTTAACTTTTGGAGAAAATGTGATTCTAAGGAGGATAGAAGGAGGAGAGGAAAAAGAAGTGGCAAAAAATAATCAGGGCTGTACTTAAAATTTTTTGATGAAATTATGTTAAGTTGCCTATTTTCGAGGCATGGGCCTCTTGTTGTCATTCTTGCTAATTGTTGCACTGCTTATTCAGTGTTTCCTCTCCCCTAGCCTTCTAAAGTCCCCCCTGGCAATTCTCCCATGCTTTTGGCATATTTTTGAGAAGTTTCATTTCTAAAATTTCCTGGGAGAGTTGCTTGGTTACAGAATGTTTTCTGTTATTTTCCCCATAGTTACGTTTTCACCCATGGGTGTATAACGTTTGTGTTCTGCATCTTCCATCTGATGTTCTACAGATTCTCCCCTGGGAGTCTCTGTTTTGCATCAGATAGAGTGTAATTGATGACTGATTCCGGGCCAGTTTTTTCAGTGCCTGGAGTCATGTTTTCTAGTGTGTTTACACTGTTTGTTTTCATTGGCAACAGCCTTTTTTGAGGGGGGCTGTTTGCCTTTGTGGTAGTTTATCTCATTATAAGATACATTTATATTATCCGAAAGTGTCTCATTAATTATTTTATATAAATTTAAAATTTTTGACCACACTTTGCCATCGGATCCATCGGGGCTCAACGTTACTTTTCAGCAACTTGGGCTTCGATGAAAAAATATTTTTTCAAAATTATTTTGTTTTGCAATTGTTTTTTCATTTATTAATGGATCATGTTATTATGTATCTTTGTGTCAGGGGTTTTTGTGAGTAACTAGGACTTATTGTTGTTCTTTCACAATGAAGGGACATTGTTCAAATTGTAATAGGAAGAAATCTTCCTCTGACTTTCATGATCATTGTATTAATTGTAGTCAGTGTTCTCGCATTAATCCCTGTCCTATATGTGAACATTGGGATGAGAAACATTGGAAACGTGTGTCACGATATGTTGTTTCTGGAGAAAGAGCGATGCCGGCTCTTTCTCCACAAGGTCACTCTACTCTCTCAGTTTCTATTTCAGAGGAACCAGAACAGGGTGATGTTTCCATGTTATCTTCTTCAAGTGTGCGTCCGTCGTCACAAATGAATTCAGAGCTAGCGGCAAAAGTGCTCATGGAGATTAGACAAATGTCGTCCGCTAGCTCGCCCGGTGTAGCGTCCATTCACCGAATGGTTCGGCAGCCTGGTTCATCCGATGCGGTCCAAGAGGAAATTTTGGGTGATGCGAGCACTATAAACATAATAGATGCACACCCAGTGATGGCGGATAGTAAACGAGAACGGAGGAAGCCTTTTAGTCCGGTTCCTAGCTCGTCCAGGTCCAGCCGGGCCGCGAGCGAGAGAGGTCCCTCTCTCGTACAACAACATCTGAGACCAGATGTTGTGGTACAAAATGTGTCTTTAGCGGAGCATACGTCCGTCGCTCGGGACGCTCCGTTGTATAAGCAGTCCGCAGAGACTGTTCGTCAGCGCACATGACCGCACCTTGGCTGCGTGACCTCCGATATTTTACCAGCTTCGCCGATGAAGGATTCTTCGGCGACCAGGTCACACCATCCGGCAGCCAGGGATTCGAGACCGATGGACTCCGGACGTTCGCATAGAAAAAGTATGCGGGAGCCATCTGATGCGGAGCTGCCCTCGGCGAAGCAGCGAAAGACTGCGCCTCCGCAGGTCTCGACGTCGGACATTCTTGTGCAGATAGCACAGCTTATCGCAGCATCCCAGCAGCCGACAGAAACGGTGTCGGATCGAGAATTATCCGACGGCGCTGGGTCGGTACGCTCCGCCGAAGCATCGGGGGCGGACGACCGGGAACATCGGGAGGTCCGACCGGATGGTGAAAGGGATACGGATGAATTGGAGCTATCCCTTTCGGAACAACATAAAGCTGCCGTGGACTTCATCCGGCACTTTCTCCCTCAAGTTGTTCCGTCGGGCCAGACTGCTGCGCTTCCGGACAAGAGAATTATAGCGTCATTGGAATCTGAATTTTTTGAGCGGTTCAGGGACATCGCTCCCGAGTTTCCGTCGCAGTCCAATAATGTTGCAAGAACATTTGAATTATTGAACGACGCTATATTTAAACTTGCTTCCAGGACGGGGAAAGCAGGTTTCTTGTCCGCTAATACTCTTAACCTGCCTTTCATTAATGCAAGGAATAAATTCGATACGGCAGGACAGGGTATACCGAGAGTTCCTCTGCGTATGGACGACGAGGCGGAAGACTTAGAGCTATCATTACCGTCGTCAGCTTCTATTCCAACCGCGGTGTTGGAAACAGCTATTGCGTCTAACAGAGCCAATTTAGATGCCTTATCTTACGCAGATCACCTTACTAAGGCGTTATCACTACGCCTTCAAGGGGAAGAGTTTCAGGATATACAATCCTCTTCAAGACTTCTTTCAAGGGCAGTAGCTTATTCCACGTGTAACTCCGCCCTTTCAGTGGCAAATCTGGAGTTGGTTAGACGTGACGCAGCCCTAGCTACATCCACACTAGTGGATTCTAAGGTGAAGAACTCTCTTAGAGTCGCTTCGGTCTCAGGAGAACTTCTCTTTGACGGCAAGCTTTCCGCTATTTATGATAAAATTAAAAAGAAAGCTAATGATTCTCTGTTGTTCAGATCCGCTCCTAAAAAGTCGGATACAGCAGACACGAATAAGACAGGCACTTCTGGTTCTAATGCGCCCAAGAGAGGTTCCTATAGAGGTTCCGGTGCGTCCTCTTGGTCTTATTCGAGAGACCGTCAGGATAGCGACTCTCGTTCGGGACGTCCTTCAGGCCGGGATAATCGGTCGGACGCCCCGAGGTCGACGAGGCGAGGTGCGGGTCGTGGAAGACGTGGTTTCTCCTACCGCAGGCCTCGCAGGTCCAGGAGGTGATGGCTTAAACCTCTATCGCGTTCCGGTTGGCGGAAGGTTGTCGAGTTTTTCACAAGAGTGGGCGTCGATTACGGACGACCCTTGGGTGAGAGGAGTGACTTCGGAAGGTCTAAAGATATCCTTCAAACGAAAGCCTCCATTAACTCGAAGTCCAAAGTGGACTCATCTTCCGTCAAATCCACAGAAAAGAGACGCTCTGTTATCAGAGGTGCAGTCTCTTTTAATGAAGAACGCGGTAGAGGTCGTAGAAAACCAGGAATCTCTGGGATTCTACAGCCATCTGTTTCTGGTTCCGAAACCATACGGCTCGTTCCGTCCAGTCATAGATTTGAGCTGGATAAACAAGCTGATCGTCGCTCCGAAGTTTTATATGGAGACGATTCGATCGGTCAGAGCGAGTATTCGGGTGAACGATTATGCAACGAGCATAGATCTCAAAGATGCGTACTTTCACGTCATGGTACATCCGACATTCCGAAAGTATCTACGCTTCGCAGTCCTAGGAGTGGTGTATCAGTTCCGGGCCATGTGCTTCGGATTGAATCTAGCACCCTGGGCTTTCAATCGGGTAATGAACTCGGTAATGATCTACTTCCGAGCTCATTCGTCTGCGGTAACGTCGGCCTACCTGGACGACATTCTTCAGAGGTACGGCAACGAGTTAACGCTTCAGAACGATGTTCAGAATCTTCTTCTATTGCTCCGACGTCTCGGTTTCATAGTAAACGAGGAGAAGTCGGATCTGGTGCCGTCCAAGTCATTCACTCATCTGGGAATGAGCTTCGAGACGCACAACAATCTCGTTCGTCTGCCGTTAACCAGAGCGAAATTAGTCAGTTGTTACGCTCGCTATTGTCTGCACGCAGACAAAGTCACGGCGAGAGAATTTATGAGACTGATAGGTCTGTGCGGAGCCGCCGCGGATCTCATTCCGATGGGGCGGCTACGCACACGTCCTCTTCAAATTTTCCTGACTCAGAATTGGAGTGTGAAAATTCATTCGCTCGATGTAGACGTTCTCTTGTCAGATCAAGTGAAACAAGAGATTCAGACTTGGGCAAACATTCAGTGGTTAACTCAAGGAGTTCCGCTGCAGTTGCCGGATCCGAGTTTTACCGTTATGACGGATGCCAGTCAAACAGGTTGGGGTGCATCATTAATCCCAACGGATTCGAGATGCCAGGGTCTTTGGGATCCGCAATTCCTGTGCAAGCACATAAACAACAAGGAAATGATGTCAATTTGGCTTGCGTTACGTCACTGGATGGACATTATTCACGATGCTCATGTCCAAATCCTATCCGACAATACGACAGTAGTGGCGTATATACGGAATCAGGGAGGCACTCATTCAGTTCCGTTGTTCAATCTAACGGAAAGAATCCTTCTGTTTGCGTTAGAACATCACGTTCTTCTTTCGGTCCGTCACATACCGGGTCGTCTGAATGTGCTAGCAGACTCCCTTTCACGAAAGGGTCGCTTGTTGCCGTCGGAGTGGACTCTCAACAAACAAGTATTCAATCAGATTTGCTACCAATGGGAACGGCCAATGATAGACTTATTTGCGACACATCTCAACAATCAGTTGCAGACGTATGTGTCCCCGTGTCCGGATCCAAGAGCATTTGCAGTAGACGCTCTGTCGATCCCTTGGGACGGTATGATAGGATATGCGTATCCTCCAGCGCCGTTAATTCAACAAGTATTGCTAAAGATAAAACAATCTCAATGCAAGATTCTGTTGGTAGCATCTCTGTCGCCACAGAGACCGTGGATAAATCTACTCAGGTGTCTGTTGTGGGACCTACCGCGGAAGCTTCCTCCACGAGAGGATCTTCTTTCGCAGGGGAAATCGCGCCAACTCCATCACAACCCGCAAGGTCTCAACCTTCACGTTTTTCCGTTGTGCGGTCCTTCTTGCATGGCAAGCACTTTACAGGACGAGCAGTGGACGCGATTTCTAACTGTAGGAGGACCTCCTCTTCGCTAAACTATGCGGCTAAGTGGAAGGTTTTTCGTCGTTGGTGTAGGGATCATTCTGTAGATATATTCGATCCCTCTATACCAGACATTGCAAACTTTCTAGTATACTTGTTTGACGAAATCAAACTGCAGCCTGTTACTATAAAGGGTTATAGATCTATGTTATCTGATACCTATGCACATCATGATAGTTTACAAATTGGATCTAATGTCTCTTTATCGAAATTGGTTAGAAACTTTTCGATAAATAGACCCAGAACTCTTAGATTAATTCCTAAGTGGAATTTAGCTTGGGTTCTCCTTAAATTGAAGGAAAAGCCATTTGAACCTCTTGGGACAGTAGATTTCAAATTCTTATCTTATAAGACAGCTTTTCTCTTAGCTTTCTCTTCTGCCAGAAGAGTCAGTGAGCTTCATGCACTATCGGTGGATGATTCTCATTATCGTAGTGTTGGGAACACTATCACCTTCACTACTAATGTGGGTTTTTTAGCTAAGAATCAGGCTCCTAATAAATATCCGGAACCTATTGTTATTAAGGCTCTTCCGTCTTCAGACGGGCGTAGGCCTTTACTCTGTCCTGTTAGAGCACTACGTATCTATAAACAGAGATCTCAGTTTATCAGAAAGGGACGGAAACGTTTCTTTCTGTCTTTGATGCCTAATAGAAAGGACATTTCAGTCCATTCTATTGCTAGATGGATTCAGTTAAC